>JBBMOL010000022.1:1633281-2833281 GCA_037954665.1 Laguncularia racemosa | reverse complement strand
AATGTGGATATAAGTGTTGGCCTAATTGTAGCCATTAACGAAGCGAAATACCGATCTTAATTCTTTTACTCCTTCACACAGAACAAACTGAAGAATTTCAAAGACTTTCAAGAGAGGGCAGCAGCTTACATCCTCCAAGAGGATGCAATCCTTGCTCAAAGATAGGCTAAGTAGGACTCCTCAAAAAAAGAAAAAGGGGAGCAAGGAGCAACCCTTAATCAAGGACATGCGTGGCCCCATGGTTAATAATAATGGGTTTAATCAAGATGGTGATAATAATGTGTCCTCAAAAAAGTGCACTTTCCTTTTCTACGAGTAACACACCCCACTCAACAAGCCCTGAACTGACATTTTCAGGAAAATATGAGATAAGGGAATCCTTACATAGCTAGAGCGCATGAGAAGCAACCCAGCAAGAAGGAACTTCGACAAACACTACACATTCCATTACGATAAAGGCCACATTACTGATAACTATACTCAGTTGAATAACACCATAGAAGACCTCATCCGATGTGGCTAACTTCGTGAGTACATTTCCAATACCAAGCGACTTCCTAAGCAAAGCCATCAAGAAGATAATGAGTGAGACCAAGAGCTAGAAGCTCAACCTACCCACAACACAATAAATACAATCATGGGTGGACTAGCAATAAGAAGGTGATCAAGCTCCTAAAGGAAGGCCTACGCCCAATCAAGAAATTATTAGAACATGCTTAACACATAAGCTAAGAGATCGATAATTGATTCCACTATCTCGTTCTTCGACAAAGATTTAGAAGGTTTCATGACTCCTCATGACAATGCCCTCTTTATTCAAGCATGAATAGCTTACTTCATGGCCTGCAAAATATTGATCAACAATAATAGATCTATGGACATCATATTCAAGAAAGCCTTCAATTGAGTGAAGGATAACATCAAGGAAAAGTTAAAGCCTTATGATCATGAACTTTATAGCCTCAACAATCAACGAGTTAAACTTGAGGGAATTATAACCCTCCTTCTAAAACTCAATGATGGCACCAATACTACACAAGTGCTAATGGACTTCCTAGTTATCAACATATAGTCACCTTATAATGTCATATTAGGCTGACCCTCCTAGAACACTGTAGGAATGATCGCCTCTACCAAACACTTAAAGACAAAATCCCTTACTCCCATAAGCATAAAAATATATAAGGGATAGAGATTAGCAGTGTGCAGATTTGCTATCTCCAGCCACTATCCCAATGGGAAGTCCTCATAGTTAAGATGAGGCCTAAGAGGAAGTTGAGAATTAAGGGGAACTAGCAGAGGAGACTGTAGAAGTGCAAATCGAAAGCTCCCCAAAACAAACTATGAGAATTAGCACAGTGATCTTGACAGAGCTACAATAGCAACTAATCAACTTCCTCAAGTCTAACATCGATGTCTTTACATGGTCCCCCTCCAATATGTTAGGCATCTTACCTGAAGTTATACCACACTATCTTAACATTGACTGAATCACCAAGGTCATCAAATAAAAGAAGAGACACTTCTCTCTTAAGCAACACGTTGCTATTGAATAGGAGGTGTAGAAGCTTCACAAGGTGAATTTATTTAATGAAGAGCCCCATCCAACTTAGTTAACAAACAATGTACTGGTCAAAAAGTCCAATAGGAAGTAGTGCATGTGCATTGACTACATTTACCTCAACAAAGCTTGCCCAAAGAATTGCTTTCCCCTCCCTAAGACGACTAATTGGTTGATTTCATCTCAAGTTATGCTCTACTAAGTTTCATAGATGCCTTCTCAGTCTACAACTAGATTCGCATGTATGAATCTAACCAGGTCCACACCTCTTTTATCACCAACTTTGAGATTTATTGTCTAGGGTGACCTACTAGAGGTTAGTGATAAAAATGTTTATACCATATATTAGGCATAATGTCAAATTTTACATCAACAACTTGATTGTGGAGAGCAAAAATCTTAGAGATCACTTGGTAGAGACCTAGAGGAGACCTTCTAGACACTAAGACAATATAGTATAAAGCTGAAGCTCCAAAAGTGCATCTTTAGGGCAATAGCAAGAAAGTTCCTCGGCTATATGGTCACCTCCCATGGCATAGAGGCCAATTTAGAAAAGATCAAAGCTATACTCAACATGCAACCTCCTAGGATTGTGAAAGAAATACAACAATTAACAGGACAAGTTGTAGTACTCAACATATTCATATCCAAGTCCATAGATAAGTGTGTAGAATTTTTCAAGATCCTTAATTGCATCTAAAGTTAATATGGAGGTTGATAACCTATCAAAGCTTGGCTTAATAGGCTTTGAATTCTCCTCATCATTTGGTTAGATGTCCACCAACTCTTCACATTCATTTTCCTCGCTTTCTAAAAACAACCTATACAGTAATCTATCATCTACCCAACCTACTTTGCTTGGCTATGAGACTGACTTGAAGGTCTCGCTACCTTTATTACTGTAACATGAAGGAAAGTAACCTCTTTGTCGATTTAAAACATCTAATCTATGAGGGTATGGGAAGAAGATGAGGATTGAGTCATTTCTATATATTCAAAATAAAAGTCCGTGAAAAAAAAGAGCGTAAAGAGATTGATTGAGAACTCAAAGAAGATAGAAAATTGGAATGAAATCAAAAGTTTTCAAAGATTTATGTAAGTTTAAGGGTGCTAAAGTGTTTCTCTTAGTTGTTTCATCGCCTTTTTATAGGTAGTGCTTGGCGATTATAGAAGGGACTCACAAATTCCCACTACGCGCACAATCTCACCACATATCCTACAATCAAAACAAAGGGCTTGGATCACTTTAAGCTTATGCATGCATGCCTTTCCCTTGGTATAACACATGCTATGTTGCATTTAATGCATTGCTTTGTACATGCATTAATCAAATTCAAAATTGGCAATTGACGAGAATTTGAAATGATTGAAGCTTATTAAGTATGCTTTGTTAATCAAAGTAACTTTGGGGGGGCAAACTTCATTGGCTCATCTCATAGTGAAGCTCAAGACAAATCCTCTCATTTAGCACATTAAATCGATAACTCGGATTAGAAAGTTTGATCCTCTACCTAAATAACCTTACACAAATTGTCTTAGGCCATAGGCAATTCACCAAAAGCATAAACTATGATGCATTGAACATTAAGGTCGAATCCTCAGCTTTACACCAAATAAGCATCTACTAGCTAAAGCATCAATTGCCTAATACATTGTGGCTTATCTAACATGCTTGGAGGCCAGTGTTGACCTCTACTCTCCTTATCACCTAATCGATAATGAGAGTGGGGGGCAAGTGTTGTTAGGCCATTTGACCCTAGGCCTTAAGGCCTAAACTCTACTAGCCTTTTAGTTGCCAAAATAAGGTGTCAATGGATAGTTGGGATAAATATGAAAAGTACATCTATTCCCTAAAATATACTCCATTATATATTTATTAGATAAGTATTGATATTTTCTAAAAAAGATTCTTTTTTCATAAATATCTCATAACACCTCACTATAAATATGTGATAACTTCACCTAGGCAAGGAACCAAATACTCTTTACACACTTTGATCTTCTTGCCCTCATTATAGTGTTTTTCTAAATTGAGCATCAGAGATAACTCTAATGTCTCTATAGCTCATGTTTGCTCATTTTGCAAGCCCACTCTATTCAAGTTGACTTGAACTTTTAATTATATTTAATTAAAAGAAATATAAGTTTTCTAAATGATCAAGCTTACATGAGTTTCGTCTAGCAAATTTTAAGCCTATAAAATGACACTTTAAGCCAAGTTTGAGTTTTGAATTTTCAACTTTATAGGCACAAACTAAAATTTAAATTTAGTTCTATTTTATTCAATTTAGTTTTGTTTTTTACCATTGCTAGGAAATATAGGCAAGTGGCAATTTTGTGAAAGACATCAATAATTTTAAGAAAATATTGAGGGTTGTCTCAACTCATAAAAATTCCAAATAATTATTTAAAGCAAATTTTTGAAAGCAACCCACATTTCTAGAAAGACAATATAATACATGATGCAAGTTTGAAAGTCCATTATTCATTTTGCTAAATAGGCCTTTTCTCAACACTTCTAGTTGCATTTTTATCTAGTAGTTTGATTATGGAACCTTGGTTTTTTCCCCTCTAGGCTCTAGGTTATAGGCTTATTGATACATCTATAAAAGTGAGCAAGTACAAGATGAAAAAATCATGAGAGTATAAGATTCTAGCCAACCCTATCGTATAGGTATTGCTTCTTAAGTTTTGCAACTAGAAATTATCCTATAACTTCCAAGAACCACCTTGAAATTTATGTTTTGTAAAATTTACAAGGTACAAATATCATATAAAACTTATAAATTTTTATATTACATTTTTATGCAATAAATTTTTAAGGTAAATTTCGCAAAAGCCTATCAATGTTTCTAAGATTTTCTAACTAGTACATTTATGAATTTATCATGTGAAATTATTACAAAATTACAGTCTATTGTAAATTTTAAATCTACTTGCTTTAAAAATTTACAAAATCAATCCATCATAGTAAGTTTAGAAATACAAGAACATTTGTTTGTTATAAAACATAAACTCAATAAAACAAAACAAACAAAGTTTCAAACAATGTCAACTCAATCAACATTTTCACATCTTTACAATAATGCAATTTGTCTCTTCATTTCAATTAATATCCACAATGTCTTCAATGATATAACTTATCTTTGAAAAATGAGAAAAATATTAAAATAAAGTTCATTCAGTATGGAATATAGAATAATGCAATAAATTTGATATGAGAAAAAAAACTAAGTATTAATATGATACTATGTTCTATTTAATAGTATTAATTAATCATTTTTATAAAGTAGATATAAGGTATCATAAAACCTGTAATCTATCAACTTAGAGCATAGGTTCTAAGGTGGGCATATGATATGAAGATGTAGTACACATCCAACTCTCTAGGAGCTTGTCCAAAAAATTATACGTGGGTTTTACCTTTTAACCCTTAATATTTATCCACAATCCACAAAATCAAGTAAAATAGCATAGGATACGGTTCTAGTAGGGTCATCTGCTCACCCTTATAATGGAGTTTACAACATAAAAAAAAAAAACAATCATTTTATCTTTTCTTTTATTATTTGGTTGATTATCAATCTAATCATGACTATAAAATTAGACTTCATGGGAATTTGTGAATTGCAAATGGTATATCTGCACAATCTTTTTGGTACACCAAAAACAACCTAAGGCATCAACAATATTAGTTGCCTTTGCCTTTAAGTTTGTTGCCTAAAGAATTATGCAACAAATTTTTTTCCTTTGCACTAAGTACTCGTTACTTAAAATGAAAAGCAATAATAATTTGCTTAATGCAACATCATATGAGCGTTGCCAAGCTAAATTGAAAACGTAGAGTTAATACATTAATGCAATGAAATTTTTATTTGAAAGAAACAATATTCTACCATTAAAGTAACACCTTAATTAAAAAAAAAGGTAACAATATTGAAAACTAAGCAATACCTTATCACAATTATATGTAACAAATTTTTTTTCTTGTACCAATTTAAAGAGGACATAGCCATTATTATAAGCATCGGTTCTTACATTATAAGTAACAATAATTTTGTTGACACAATTTGTAATTGTGGAAGCAATTTCTTTCTTTTTTATTAATTTTTTCGACATTGTCTCCACACTAACCTTGTACACTAACTTATTGCTTATTGCATTTAGCACAACAAAGAAAGCTTGTCATATAAGATAAACATTACTAATTGTTACAAATGAAAATGCACATAAGTGAAAAATAATTACATCAAATATAAAGTTACTAAAATAAAATTAGTTGCATCTCTAGAAATGTTCCTCTAAAATAAAATAATCATAAAGGTCATCATTGGAATTTAAATCTATTTAAAAAAGTGGAAAATCTATAACTAAGCCATGTTGGATCAATGTTCATTCATCTTCAAATCTTTGGGTATTTTTATTAATTTCTCTATCTTGAGAATTGCCTTGCAAAAGAGAGAGAAAAAAAAATCTTATAGTAAATTACCTTTCAAAGAAGTTACACATAATCAATAATTTAATTGAAAAGAGAATATAATTTCTTTTGTTTTTTAAGAAAAAATCCAAATGATCCAACCATCTTATTCTCTTTAAATAGTTCTACATATACTAGCATTGTAGCCTCTCTTCCAAATAACCACTCTTTACATGCAAACCTCAACAACCAACTTTGTCTCATATGTTCAATAATGAGAAATTTAAGATGATGACATTACAATATTCATAAAAAAAAAAAAATGAAGCTTCCATAAAAGCAATACTCACCAAGAACTTTAAAAATTTAAGAAGAAAAGGAAAAAAAAAAAAAACCAACTTTATCTTGCCAAGAAGCCATCATTATCATATCATCATTCCTAGAAATTTTCTCCTTGAAAAAAACAAAAACAACCCATTAACCCACTTAGAATAATAAGCATGATAGAAATAAATATAAAACAACAACCTTAACACATTTACTTATACAATATCCTAACAAATTTAGCCATTGAATGGGGGTGGGGGGAGATTTCTCCATTAGATGCCTATAAAACCCATTACTCTCATCGATCTCATTGTAAAGTAATGCAACCTTCATAAGCATGTATATATATGACAAAATGTATAAAGCAACAACTATTTTCATGACTATTGTCAAGAACAAAACATTTTTCTTTTATCTCAACTGTATTAACACTTCCATGCTAAAATTGTATATGAACCCTTAATGTTCCAATGTTCTCACAAATGAAGCCATACTAACAATAAGTTACCTATATGCCATCCATGTTAAATAAAGGTTACTTTAACTTCATTGCAAGAAGAAAGGCATTAAGAAATACAATGGAAAACATTCCAGGCTAAATGAGATTCAAACCATTTGATGATTTGCTCAAAATGAAGGCTAGTCATTTTGTGATGAGAAAAGGCTAGATTCATTTCCTCTTGGACACGCTAAATGCCAACCATGGTAGAGGATCCTATATTTTTTTTTACCTAAACACCATTTTTAAGCCCCAAATACTTTTTTTTTTATCTTGGAAAAAACAACAAAAATGAAAATGATGAAATTATTTTTTTCATTTAAGGATAAAAAGTCCTTTGGAAGTGTGAAAAATTTTGAAGTTGCTTTTTGTTCTCTTTGTTACCATTATGTGATATAATGAAAAACATAAATGCATCTAGGTACCTATTGAGATTTAAAATTTCCTATACTTGTAAAGCCTTGTTACTAACTAGGAAGGCACAAAAGGTCATATAACTTTAGAGGAACAATGAAGTTTTGGTAAGTACAATTGTTGCTACAAACCGTGCATCTTCATCAAACCCTAGCAAGTTAAAGAACTTCCTAAAGTTGGAAGTCTTCATCAAAGGCAATAGCCATAAATGACTAAGTGCCTTGGTCGGCGTCTACTGATGTCTTCTTCTATCCATGTGTCTTAGTATGTGGCATATCTTCTTCTTCTCTCCTTAGATCATTGGCATATCTTTAGTGGAATAGCCTACAATTCTATGATATCTATAGAATTTAGGGTCATTTTTTTCATTTGTAGTAGGTAGGTAGTCCATCCTTGGGAGCTTAATGTTCTCATCTCATAGCCATTATTTGAGTATGATATGTGCCTTATCCATTGGGTATGGGAATGAGAGAGTTGGTGCGAAGCCCCTTAGCTTATCCTTACTTAGCTTCTTGCTATCTCTCGAGTTCTCACCTTGGGCTAGGCTAACAAACATTTCTTGCTTTGCAAATCTCCTACTTTCTCCCCATTGACTTGCAATGAGATTGTTAGTTCTTCTTGCAATTTCAACAAATGTAGAAAAAGAATTTAAGTTAAGGTTTTCCAAGTGGACAGTATATACTTAGTAAACATTCTTTCAATACAAATTTTTGCTAGTTCTTTCTCATTACATACATCTTGGATATCCAAAGTATACTCTTTGAAGTGCTTTATGTAATTCATCAGATCCTCCTTTAGGTTCTATCGCGTCCTTCCCATCTTTTTTTTTTTTTTTGTGACTTGCTCCTAAGCAGAGAAGAATTTATTTAGGAAGAGGTTCCATATGGTCTCTCATGAATCAATTGATGCTATTAGGAGATTGACATACTAAGTGTATTCTTTTTCAATCAGTGAGTTGAAAAACTTTTTAAGCTTCAAGTCATTATCTAACCTGTATACCTCCAAAGTTTCAATGAGCAAGTGTTCTTTAATACTTCCCTTGTTACCATTGAATAGCATGAACTTAGGATTAACATAGTCTTTGGGGTAGGGCTATACAACGATATGCTGATAATATGGGAGTTTCAATTCTGATACACCCATAGTTGACTTTGTTTATATCTCCTTCAAGTATACATTTAAGTATTCCTTTATTATAAGGAAGACCTTGGAGCAAATATTTTAAATATAGCCGATGGGATAGGAGTAGGGTCAGGGTAGGAAGTAAACCTGCCAAGTGTGGTGCAAAGATGGACGTGTGAAGATGAATATCCACCAAGTTAGACCCTTGCATTCTCTGTTTTAAGAGCTAGCTATCTTGCAGCTTCTAGTGGAGGAGTTTGCTCTATCCCCTTTTAAAGGATGTCGTCCTCAAGAGGAGGAGGGATATTACTTAGTTGAGTTGAATGGGTAGCACCTTACTATGCAATAGTTATAAGGCTTGGCTAAGCCATATCTTATTGCACGGTAGCAATGGTAACCACTATTAACATAAATTGAGAAAGCAAAGTCATGCACTAATTTGTTGCGCGGTAACAATGGTATCTTGCTCTTGAGAAGTAGTGTTAGATGTATCGGTCACTTTCTTCTTAGGAGGTATAGTGATTCTACTATCACTTTACTCGTCTTCTCAACGGAGTCGTCAAAATATAGATGTGGGATTCCAACTAAAATGATCATGTGCATGCTGCAAGCAGATCCCACGCTATATGTGACTTTGGAGTAGTGATGTAGAAATGGCATATGGCGAGATGACTTAAAGAGAGTGGCATAAAAGATGAATAGACAATCTTAATGTCTCGAATGCAGAAGTAATAGATAAAGGAGCCAAATGGATATCAAGCATCAATCTTGCAGCTTATGTGATTAGGATCTATACTTGCATAGGTTGCTTGTTTGATCCTTAAGAGTATGAGATTGTACACTAGAATAATTCTTCTCTGATTGCTTCTAGTGTAATGTTTCAAATGAAGAGAAGTGGTTATATTTATAAGCTCTTAAGCTTGACTACGTCTATCAAATCATCTAGGTGATCAATAGACAAAATGGAGCCTGCTCATTCATGGTTATCTTAAATAGGCTTGCTAATGAACCAATGCCAATAGCCATACCTATAAGTGTATGAACCTACCTAAGAAAGGTTGGATATTGACAAATCGAGCTAATAATCTATGTTTCGAGGCGACTAAGTGTCCAAGCCAATTCTTTCTAAGTCATTCTAAAATATAAACAAGACTCCTTAAGCCCTATCACCTATCTCAAAGAGTCAAACCCAAATTAATAATAGATTTAGCTTAATGTTGTAATAAGGCAATTTTAGCCTTCAACAATATACTTAAAAGTTCAGGCTAACTCTTCATAACATTTATGTTATGAAAGATAATCTAAACTCGATTTGGTCATCTAAATGACACCATAAAATCAATTTTTTCCCTTCTAGCTCAAATTAATTGACCAAACATGATTAGGTCATCCAAATTTTGGATTTCCATATTAAAAACACTTGTAAATAATCCCTATCTTGATGCTCCTACTATTCCCTTGATTTATCCATGAATTTTCACTTACCTTAATTCTCTATAACCTTATTTTAATAAACATTTCAAGTTAAACGTTTTACATAAATTAGTTTATTAAAGATACCATATTTATTTATTAAGTTCCATTGAGTAATATCCATTAACCTATGATTAAAATCTCGATTCCTTTACTCAATCATCTGCCATTATGTTTATTTTCTAATTCTATTCTAATTAGCTTTTAATCCTTGACTAATAACTTAGATTCTATCCCTAATAATCTCTCTATATCATGATTAACCTAAGAAGGGATGAAAATTCAAAAATCAACACTCAAGAAAAAAGAGAAACAAAAGATTTTGGTAACTTTGAGAAGATCTCTTGTTGAAGAAAAAACCTACCCCGGGTGGTGCTTAGTTATCCTCACCCCAAGGAGTCTAGCAACTATGATTATCCTCTATGATATTAGTGAAATTTTATTTGATTTGACTTGTTTTATTTTAATTAGGTTTAGCTTGATTTCTTTATTTTATCTACTTGTGACATGAGTGACCATTTGAGCTTCAATTAGTTAAAATGGCGATGTTTTTATAGTGTTATGTGCAAGTAATTAATTATAATATAACAACCGTAAAAGTCCAATTAGATATCAAAATGATCAAAAAAGTGTGTGCATAATTGCAAGTTGATTTAATGAATTTAATATTATCTCTAAATTTTTTGAGTACGACATTTTAATAAAACAAGGGCAAGTGGAAGGATTTGTCCATCATATCCATTAAACTATTGTGTTTAACATACGACAAAAAATATAAAAATATGTTGAGTTCAAAGAGCCTTAGATTATTATTATTATTATTTTTATTTAATTTTTTGAGCCAAATTTCAAACAAAAGAGCCTTGAATGCAATATTTCATCAACTTTAGGCACGTTTATTTTTTTGGAATATAACGTAACGTTAAAAATAAAAAATAAAATAAAATAAAAAAGCCGTTTGCTATTTAAACTGCAGAGTCTTATTAGTCTTGACATCCTCGTACGTCAAAAATCGAAAATGGAAAGAGAGAGAGAGAGGGAGAGAGGAAGGGCGTTTTGCATTTGCAATGTCTACATGAAAAGATGAAAGGGAATACGGGATCCCATTCCCATCCCCATTGGTGGGACAGAGTAAAGACATGGCCCACAGACATCGCACCCCTTAGTTGGCCACGTGATTTGCGATGGGAGGCTACGATGTGGTAGTCCTAGGCAGCCATTTTTTTCTTTTTCTTTTTCATTTTTTATTATTATATATATATATATATTTTTTATCACGTGATGCGGTGCGGATTCCACGGTTTTCATGACACGTTTCCAAACAAACCCCACCCATCAATGTCACTTAAATTTTATTTTATTCCTAAAGTCCTCTTTGATTAAGTTTTAAGGTAAAATAAAAATCCTAATTTAACAGCATGCCTTTTAAGGGCATATATAATTAAAGTTCAAAAGTCTTGACAATATATACTTTTAAAGCACTAATTAATAAATTTACAACTAACCTTATGTTCTCGCTCATTAAAAAAAAAAAGAAAAAAGAAAAAATTCTTCATAGTTCATTATTTCATAGCATAGTAATCCTTATTATATTAAATCTTCTAACTTTTTCAATACTTATATTTCTAGCTAGACTAAAGACCATACGTTATAATTTTAAATAATGTTAGCGCAGTGTAGGTTATGTCCTAAGACACCGAAAAGAAAAAAGAAGAAGATATATACATATATATATACATGAATTGTTAACTGATCCCTAAACGGATTCCTTATAGAAGAGAATGTCCAAGTTACAGGAAACTCCCTTGCTAAAAACAAATCATCATTTATTTAATTTTAGTATCTTATATTAAATTAAATAAAGAAACCTATATGACACCTAATGATGCTTTTGTACCTAGCCTTTTGTTCCGTTATTTTCGGGCTTCCTTTTTTGCTCCATCCTTCCTCTGTCCCCTACTACATATAATAAAGTTGTTGGTCTTTGGAGTTTTATAAGTAATTTTCAAAATTTAAAATAGCAATTGCTCCCATTTTTTTAATCTTCCTAAATAATAATCAACACAGCTAAATTTGGTTCTAGATCTATAAGTTATTTTAATCAAGAAATCAATGGATTTTAATCTTAATTTGATGACCCAATATTCAATTTTTCTATTTTTATCTTTCTAAAAACAGTGTTCATGATAAACATTTAAAATATACAAGCTTAGCCACATTGATTTTGATATATAAAATTTTTTAATTAATCAAGTAACTAATGGATACTAAACTAAAATTTAGCAAGTTGCACAAAAAGTTAGAATATATTTAATCAATTCTTACAGCCAAAAAAATTATTTACATACTCAATCATTGAATTGAGACTTGCACTAAAATATTTTTGGTACTAAAATTGAGGTATGACTGCTTCAGAAGAATACAATTTAAACACGCTTTTTCTAAGGTGATAAATTAAAACATATTATGAAAATTTTAATAATTTAATAATATAAATATTATTTTTTATATTGATCAACCAAATTTAAATCTTTTATTTCTTATCATAATTGAAAAAAAAAATTCAAACATACTTTTTATATTTAACATTTTCAAACCACGAAAAGATGGACCCCCCCCCCAAAAAAAAAAAAAAAAGCAAGACACTATTGGTGTGCATGAACCTCGGCTTTGCTGTCTTTGTACATTCGGAATCTCAATTACTATTTTATGTTCTTCGTAGAGTAGTTTATTTTGTAGGGATTTATTTTATGCATCACTATAAGGTACATAAGATAATTTATTATGTTTGCATTCACACCTTAAGAGAGAGAAGGATTATCCGTCTGGTCCCATTAATAAGCATCCTTATAATTTCTGTTAAGAATTTATAATGAATTTTTTTTTTCAATATTGATTATATGTTGTATAAAAAATCAAATACGGTAAAAAATAAAAATTTCTTTTTTTAACTTTTTAACAAGTGTTTAAAACACTGTTGATTGTGGATTTGATAGAAGAGTAAGACTTAAAAAAAAAAACTTAAGGTTTAGATCCCTTTACTAGTAAACAATCCAAAGTATTTATAGAAGATGCTAATGAACGATTGAAAATGGAGAACATGAAGCATATCTCCTGGAGCATGTCTAAAGTATCTGAATAATGGAGGAGTAAGTAGTTGTAATGGTTAATCACATGTTGTGAGCTTTTTATTATAGTTGAATAAGTCAAAACGCTATATAGAATAAGAGACCGTGTTACTATTTGAGCTCATAAGCATGCTCATTACATTAAGTTGGGCTTGGGTGTGAATTGAGTTTGGGCACATGCTAAAATGACCTATCAACGAACACCTATTAAGATTTTTTTAATTAATTTAATCTAATGGATGGATTAATTATCTCCATAAGCTTCGGTAATAAGAATAATGGATATTGCATGTATCAATATCGTAATGACCTAATACAAGTTACTTTCGTGTAAAGTTTCAATCACAAGACATTGTTTTTTAGTTGTCTTGTAAAGAAAGCCAACAAAAACAGCTAGCTATAAGATTAATTTAATCTCTCGCTATCCATATAGATACATTTCATTTTTGGACACCTTTAGATGTTGAAACTTGTTAAGGTTCTCTTCTAGTAATTTGATGTTATTATTTTATGTAACAAGTGATGAAGCATCTTTGATTAGTTTCTGTACTAAAAGACTATCAATATCAGACTTCAAAATCTTCAAGAGCTGACTTTAAATATAATTTAAAGATGCCTTTGCAACGACTTGGCAAGGCAAATCCCTACCAGATCTTCATACTTCCATGCCTTCAATTGATCTGGACTGTCATTCGTTTGTGTGTTTATTAAAATATGATATTATAAAGAACTTTTCTATGTATATTTAATGGTCAAAATTTTTATATTCTGAATAGTACCTTCATTCTTAGTTAGTTTCAATTTAATAAATTTCTTTTTCATCAAAAAAAAAAAAAGTCTTGATTCTCCACCGTGAACAGATCGCATTATTAGAATCAGGTGCTATTTAGCTTTTAATCAGTCTATATATTAACACCTTGCAATTATACGTATGATTGTGGTATATAAATGAATAAAGCATCTTTTGCAGAAATGGAGGATACTTGAACCGTGTTATGTGTTTTTATTTATATCTAATTTATGTCTTATTTTAATTACTGGTTGTGTAAATAAGATGAAAACAAAGTACCACTAAAACGGAATAAGAAATCCAAAAAGTGAAAAACAAGGACCGCCATAAGCATAGCAAAAGCGAAAAACATCAATAATATATAACAATTACTTGAATGCGATCTTCTTGCATTAGGGTTTTTTTTTTTTTTTTTTCTTAAAAATATCCTTGTCTAGATATTATAGTGTCAATAAATCAAGTAGCAAATATGGGGTTAGTTAGTTTTTTTTTTTTTTAATAACAAAAAAGAAATAAATAAATAAAAAGAAATGCATTGATACACGAAAGAAAAAGCTCTAAAACTTAGCATTGAATGAATTTTATCAACCGAATATAGTTAAAGGGTATGCTTATATTTACTTTAATTGAAAACTTATAAAGTGTAAACAATTGGCTATGAATGAAGTTTCGGAATGCATTTAACTAAAGTTTTCATATATGTACAAGAGCTATTAAAAGGGCAAAAGAAAAAAGAAAAAAACCAAATCAATGAATCGTAATCTTAAAATGTATCTTGAGCTTGTAAACATATTATGCAATGTTGGCCGAAAGAGTTTATGGTAGCAATTATGTTTAATACATGTGGGAATGATTTTATAGAATGTATTAAACATATATATGTATGAGGATGAAAATAATGGAGATGTGATGGGTAATAGCTAGTAATAGAGCTAGGTTTAGGGGAGGGGAATGGAGTGAAATGAAAGGGACCGTAAAAGAGAGTCCTTAACGTCAATAGAGAGTTAGGTTTGTTGGGGGGGGCCGTCGATGGATTTGTCTGTACAATTGATGTCGCTTTTTGTTTTTTTGCACGTGAGTTGCGGGGTCGACTCCTTGGTTGGTCCACCTCTCTCTCTCTTCACATTTGATTATGACCTCACATCACTTTTCTCCTTCTCTCTCTCTCTCTCATCATCCTCATCCTCCTTCTGTTGCAGATTACTTCGATAAAGGGTAAATCGCTTAAAAGACTCTGACTTTCTTGGTATTTTACTTCTTATACTTAAAATTGAATATTTATTGCTTTAATTCTCCATAAACATGCTTTCGGAGCTCATAAAACTTAAAAAATAAAATAAAATAGCATTATGTATTAAAAAAATTTCAAAATATAAAGAGACAATGATGGGAGTTCTCTCCTCTTCTTCTTCTTCTTCTTTTCTTTTATTCTTCTTATTTTTATGGATTTTTTATTGGTAATCTTAGTTAATTTAATTTTTCATTTTTATCATGAATAAATTTGTAATTTTAGGATGGATAGCAAGTTATTGAAATTTTCGGTGGATAAAGCTCAATTTCAAACATAAAGAAACTAAATAATATGAATATATATGGGGTGATATATTTGCAATTCACTCTTTGAGTACTATTCATATTTCCTCTACTATCATATTATTATTTATTAAAAAAATGAGCAGAGGTTTTTATTTCCCTTTTTTTTTGGGTGATTTTACTCACATATGATAATATGGGGTCAAAGAGGATATAAATAGAGAAACTATTTGAAAACAAAAAGTTTATCTTCAAATCTAACTAGTTCGAAACGTGTAAAAAAAAAATTGATTTAATTAGATATTGTTGAATTATTTTATTTTAGGAGTATGAATATTAAAAATTCTTTATATTTGTATCAAAAATTAATAGAGCCCTTCATGTCTTAGTGAATTCTTAAGTTCTCTATATTTTAACTGAAATTCAATAAAGTTCTTTTATACTTTAAATGATTGGATCCATTGTGTCTATCTCATTAAGTCTCCTATATCTATAGTTGTCATATATAGTAAAATCTATTGAAAAAAGGATTTTTTTAGCTAGTGCAACAACTACAATGCAAATATAAAGATATTGAAATACTATATACGGTTTAGAAATATTAATGTAGGGGATGTTAGTATATTCCAAATTGTCAGATTTAAATACAACTGGAAAACTATCTTTCTGTTATTTCTGTTCTTTTCTTTTTTTTTTTTAACTCTTTTTGTGACTTACCTAGTTTTCTTCACTCTTGTTGTAAATTGCAACGTAATCTAGTAAGCTTAGGTCACGTGCTGTGGCCGGGGTGGAGCATGCTACGTAGGACGGTGTTTTTGGACACCTGTGTACTTCTTTCTATTCTAGAATGGCAATCACCTGGGAAGTGTTAAAATGCCTTTGATAAAAGTTAAAAGAAGACAAGGTCAAATATATAAGCATGAGATGAATCGGATTCCAACTTAGTCAGTTTAATGTGAGGACAGGGTTTTCATAATTCGGACTCTTTTGGTTTTTTTCGATGGAATAAGGATTTCACGGGAACAATTTACTATTGGTTATATTGTAGTTTTGATGTAATATATATATATATATATATATATATATATAAATAGTTGTTAATATGGGATTCTTTAGAATTTGATTCCCCTCTCCTACTGGTTATTAGGATTCTGAAAACTATTTTTTCGATCATCATATTTAGAGTAATTAATAATGTCTCACTAAAAGCTATAATAGAAAAGGATTCCCTAGAATAAACAAACGAGGCCTTCTTTGAATGAATACACAAATTAAAGTAAAAAAAAAAAGAAAGAATAGGGGTAATTATATATTATCTCCCTTTCTCTTTTCCAAAATAGCAATTATAATTCATATAGTAGTGAAGTGTATGTAACTTGATGCTTTCTATCTACTTTATATTAGATAATTCAGTTGTTAGCTAAACTCACATTTCGACTAAAATTTAAAGTAAATTATAAATATATTTACTTCTATTTACAACAAACCTTTAAAAAGTATTTTGAAACAAGTACATTACCACTTTACCTTTGATTAATATAGCAAAAGAAATTAATAGATAAGAAAAATTTACATAAAATAATAAAAAGAGAGAGTTTCCATTTTCCATTTTTACTTTTTTTAAATTTTATTATAGTCAATATAATTATTGCAAAATTTTATGATGAATAGAATTTCATTTAGCATTTCGATAGCACAAGCTATAAAACAATACGTATTCGTGCATGCAACAATTACAGTTAGTAAACAAATTGATTAATTATCAAACTATTATCAAAGATTATAGCTAATTTGATAATTACGTAATGCACCCCATATCTCTTCTTTTCGCTTATAATTTCTATATAGCAAGATATGATGAAGACAAATAAATTGAATAGGAAATTGGAACCCTGTCCCCACTTCATAGTATCACGTGTTGGGGCAGTGGACCATCTCAAGTATTAAGAAGGCATATTAAGGTGGAGTCATGTTACGCCCGAATTGAACATGACACACAACTGTTCACTGGTATAAAGGTAAATGACGCGACACCTAGCTGTTCATCGTATCCTTGCACCGCCATGTTAATGGTCGCCAACTCGCCATGATCGTCGGAGCCAAGTAGTTGTATACTTAAATAACAAAGCAAAAAACAATAATATTAGAGAAAATTAAGGAATTGACCATGTTTATTTAATGGATGCTATACAGGGCCACACTCAATGCTTGTATAGATTCTGTCTTCACAGACCAATTCTAACAATTTGCATATGCTATAT
This sequence comes from Laguncularia racemosa, assembly GCA_037954665.1. Taxonomy (NCBI): domain Eukaryota; kingdom Viridiplantae; phylum Streptophyta; class Magnoliopsida; order Myrtales; family Combretaceae; genus Laguncularia; species Laguncularia racemosa. The sequence continues at coordinate 2,815,756 of JBBMOL010000022.1, read as the reverse complement.
TTATTGCAGAATACATGCTATTTATACTTGTACTTAATATACATTTAAGATCCTTAATGTGGCTATAACAAAATATATAAAAGGAGGAGCTTCCACACAAAATTTAACCATAGCAGGCATGTGGATGCATTATCAACAGCAGGAGAGGGAGATGCAATTTGGATGGTATCGCTTGTTAGCTGTCACTTTCCATTATTAAACGTAGTTATCCAATTGTCCCCAAAATTCATAATATGGTCGAACTTATCTAGATGGTTGTATTTCACAAATAGGAAGATTAATCAGAATCAAATCTCATGAAAATTGGATTGTAGTTCATGGAGTGAATCATAGGTTGCCCCGACAATTTCGGGAAAATGCAGGGTTCTTCTATGTACGTACCAACACGCAAAGGCCACGTATAGTACAGATATACGCAGAGGGTCATGCTTAAAAGAAGACAAGATAAATTAGGACGCAACATACCTAAGAAACAAAAGCTAAAAACAATTCACTCGATCACGAGCACTTCTGTATTCCTTTTGTAATTTAATAATGGATAGGCTATGCCAAAAGCCTCTGTAATCATCTAAAATTACATGCCCAAGTTTGTTTGTTTTTTTTTTTTTTCTTCCTTTTATTAAACTATGGTAAAGTATGTTTTGAATGTATATGGTAGTTTTCTCTTTATATTTGCTAATAGCCCATGTTATTTCCCATATGTTTTTCCCTCAAGAGTCGAATGTTCGGGCGAAAAGTAAAGGCTATTCCTCCAAACTTTTATCGAAAATTGTTATTTCTTATATGAGTTATCTTTAGGGGTTTAGATTGTATACTTATGTATATATGCTTTTTGAAGTGTTTGAATGATTAATTGAAGTTAAATAGCATAGAGGGCTGAAAATATTATATAAATATATTAAATTAAGTTTATTAATTATTTACCTTAACTTATTGAGTTAAGTGATAGGGTCTAATGAGCCCACTCCAATTATTAGGATGATCAAGAAAAAATTGACTTGATGGGCTTGAAATAGGGATCATTGAACTGGCCATTTGTATCTAATATTTCTCAGGCAAGCTCATACACATATGAAGAAGGCTATTGGCCTTGAACCTATAATAAGCTCATTAAGACAATCCTTGAATGAGCAGACTCCATCTTGTTTGTTGATCACTAAGGTGATCTGACGGATATTATCAAGTCCAAGAGTTTATAAACAATAAGTTATTCCTCTTAATTCAAAAGATTTCAGATATTAAAGAAATGGTGTTCCATTGAAAATTCTCTACTCTCAAGGATTAAATAAGAGTTTAGATGAAAAATGGTCTCCATTGCTCAAGAACTACCAAGTTGATACTTGAGGTCTCCTTAGTTCCCTTGTTTGACACTCATGCATTCGAAACTCTTGAGATTGGTTGTTTCTCGTCCCTATCACTCTCTCCTAGGCGTGGGAATTGCGGGGCGGGTCCGTGGGTTGACCCGCCCCGCCCGCAAAAATATGCGGGGCGGGCCAAAAAAATCTGACCCGTAGGGGTGCGGACCATTTTGGCCCGCGCCCGCTTGGCCCACGGGGCGGGGCGAGCAATCCCCGCGGGCTGCGGGCCAACCCGCCAGATACTGCACAGCAGCACTGGCAGCACGGCACGGCACGACAACCTCGGCTTGAGATGACACGCACGTTCATCACGTACGACGAGGACGACCTGCTGCAGGACATGACTGACGACTGATGAGGACGACATGACGACCATGCCCTGCATCGCCGCTGCCGCCGAGCCGACGGGTGCGATTGAAATTGCCATGCCACGCCCACGCCATGCCAGTCACCACTCACCACAGCGAACTGTCGAAGTCAAACACAACACACACACACACCAGACACCACACCACAGCAGTCCACACTCCACAGGTCGTCGTCCGTCCGTGGCTCCGTCCACCTTGACCTCGAGAGCAGCCCACACGGCCAGGTTGTATAAGTTCCAAGTCCAACGCAGCTGGCAGCCCAACCCATACCCCACCATCCGTGCACCCCCAATACTCCGCAGCTAGACCGACGTTGTGTCACCACCGCCGGCCACCTTTTAGACGCCGTTAATTAAGGTAAAACAATTCTCTTTTCTCTACTATTGTCCTCTACTGTATTGTGTGTGGTTGTGTGTGGTGTGGTGGCAGTGTGGTGTGGCCGTGTGGCGTGGTGTGGTGTTCGTGTATAAAAACCGTGTATCTCTCTGACTCAGTGAACTCTAGGCGTGTATAGCCCACACGGCCGTTTGTAATAGCCGTGTATGCCTCTAGCTTCCTTCTTTGTTCTCATACACGGTTGACTACACGGGTGTGTAACTCAACCGTGTGTCCTCCACTCCTCCAGTCCTCCTTCCTATGCACGGTTGGTTTACACGGGTGTGTATTCCAACCGTGTACTGATCTGTCCTACAAACTCTTCTTCCGACTTCCACGCTGATACACGGTCGTATACACGGGCGTGTATCCTAACCGTGTAGTCTCCCGATTCCTTCAAACGGCCGTTTGTAAAACCGTGTAACTTCCTTTCTTCAAAGCATTCCCCTTTTTACTTGCTTTTATCTCCAATTCGTCTTGAATTTAAATACTTTAACTACTACTAATAATATTTTTTTATATTTACAGAATGGATCCTATAAGTAACGAGGCTGCAATGGAACCAATGGAACCTATTAATGTGGATCATGTATCTGAAGTTGGTGGGCATAACGATAATCTATAACCAGGATCTTCTCAATCTGAAGAACGTGTAGGTAAGAAGGCTCGAGTAGGTAGCTCTTCTTCTGAAGTTTGGGAATTATTTACAAAAATTGGTATTGGGAATGATGGTAAAAATAGGGCTAAGTGTAAAGCATGTGGGAAGGAATATGTGATTGGAACACATTCACATGGAACTTCATCTTTACGTCGACATATAGAGAAGTGTCGTTTGAGTCAAATTCCTAGATATCATGATGTTGGTGATATGATAATTGATCATGCGGGGAAGTTAAGATCAAGAAAACCCGATCCTAAATTTGCTCGTGAGGTCATGGCTATGACTATTATTGAGCATGATCTACCATTTTCATTTGTTGAATATAGGAGGATTACACAGTTTATAAGGCTATATAATCCTGATTATAAGCCAATCAGTAGAAAAACTGCTACATCAGATGTTTGGAATTTATATTTGACTCAGAAGGAGAATTTGAAACAAATTTTGCAAAAAATTCTAGGGAAAGTATGCTTGACCTCTGATTTATGGACTGCTTCTACTAGTGAGGGATATATTTGTTTGACTGCACATTATGTGGATGCCAATTGGAAATTGAATAATAAAATTCTTGCTTTTTCTAAAATGCCCCCTCCTCACTCAGGGTTTGAGTTGTCGAAAAAAGTATTTGAATTTCTGAAAGATTGGGGCATAGATAGGAAGATATTCTCCCTTACATTGGATAATGCATCTGCAAATGATTGTATGCAAGATTTTCTGAAAGAGCAATTGAATTTACAACATAGTTTGTTATGTAGTGGTGAGTTTTTTCATATTAGATGTTGTGCTCATATTCTTCACTTGATCGTTAAAGAAGGATTGGATGTAAGTAGTGAAGCATTGCACAAAGTAAGGGAAAGTGTGAAGTATGTGAAGGGTTCTGAGAGTAAAATGAAACACTTTTTGGAGTGTGTTTAACAGGTTGGCAACATTGATACGAATATCGGTTTGCGCTTAGATGTAACTACTAGATGGAATTCCACTTATCTTATGCTTGATAGCGCACTCAGGTATCGACGTGCTTTTTCTTACTTTCAATTGAATGATCGTCATTATAAATACTGTCCAACCATTGATGAGTGGGAAAGAGCAGAAAAGATATGCAAGTTTTTGAGCCCGTTTCATAGTATCACCAATTTGATGTCAGGATCATCATATCCAACATCAAACCACTATTTTTTGCAAGTATGGAGGATTGAATGCTTGCTCAATGAAAATTTAAATAGTGAAGATCATGTCATAAGGGAGATGTCCATTAGAATGAAACAGAAGTTCGATAAGTATTGGAGTGATTATAGTGTTATCCTTGCACTTGGAGCAATCTTTGATCCTCGAATGAAATTTGATTTTTTGAGCTTCTGTTTTAACAAACTTGATCCCCTCACTTGTGAAGAGAAGATGGCTCATATAAAAAGCAAGTTATATAAACTTTATGGAGAATATGAGAAGAGCAAAACAGATCACATATCTAGAAGTAGAAGCAATCAGGTTGGATCATCTTCTCAAACACAAGACATATCTAGAGGTAGCAGCAGTAAGGGAGCAGCAACACATAGAGCTGGAAAGGGCTTGGAGATTGATTTTGCTACATTAGTAGTAAGTTTAATAATTTTTTATTTCCTTAATAAATTTTTTTGTAATATATATTGGTATGTAAATAGTATTTTCTTAATATTGTAGGAATTCCGATACCGTCAAGTAGAAGTACAAAGTTCTGGTAAATCTTCTTTAGATATTTATCTAGATGAGCCAGTAATGGATATGGACTTCTACTCAGAATTGGATGTGTTACAACATTGGAAGAGTCAAAGCCAGAGATATCCTGATTTATCTATCATGGCCTCCGATGTGCTTAGCATTTCAATTACTACTGTAGCGTCGGAGTCAGCTTTCAGTATCGGCGCTCGTGTACTTAATAAGTATCGCAGTTCTATGCTTCCATCCAATGTAGAAGCTCTCATTTGTACACGAAATTGGTTACAAGGATTTGCATGTGAAGGTAATTTTTTTTTTGTTCTATTTCCAATAATTTCTTTTAATGTATTCACCCTAATATAATATATTCCTAATTATATGTGTAATCTTATAAATTGTAGATCAAGAAGAAGACAATGGGAGTGTGGGTGGGACTGCGACTACTTCATCGAAAGGAGACTCCAATTTAGTTATTGATGATTATGATAGTGATGATTGATTTATATATGTAATTTTATTTGCTTCATTATTATATTTGTTTTCCTATGTAATTAGTAAAAACTGAAAAGTACTTTATCTTAATTGCTTGATTATCGTTTTAAGTACATATAAATTGAAGTCTCTATTCAAGCATCATTTTTATAGTAAAAAAAGAGAGAGAGTAACTTAAATGTCAACTAATCTAATTTACTTTGTTTACAAATGATGAAGGCACAAGAGACACGGGACACATGGCCTGAACACACGGCCGTGTAGTGATTGGTAGACTTCCACAGAATCATACACGGTCTCCATACACGGCTGTGCATCGTGACCGTGTATTCGATCAAGATTTCCAGTTTTCCACATAATCATACACGGTCCCCATACACGGCCGTGTATGAGACCGTTTGTAGGTTTTGTTTTTTAAATTTTTTTGCACAAGGGAAAAAAAAAATTTGCGGGTCATTGTGGGTTGGCCCGCGGGGCGGGGCGGGTCGACTTTTCTGACCCGCCAGCCTTGCAGGCCAGTGCGGGCCAACCCGCGATGACCCGCGGGCCGGTGCGGGTCGGGGCGGGCCGGCCCAGACGGCCCGCATTACCGGCCCTACTCTCTCCTTAATCATCCCATCACTTGCTATCTCTACATTACTTCTCTAAAGTTACGTGCTCGTGCGACGAGATATTCCAGCACGAAAGTTTACACTAAAGTGGGAAGGCTCCTTTATAGTTCATGAAGTCCATAATAGTGGCCACTGCAAACTTCTGAACCCAACAACCAATAAAGTTACCGCACCTATCAATTTTCAATACATTAAAAATTTTCATATATGAAATCAACAATGTATTTTTAATTTATTATGAATAATATACATGGCTTGCATTGTTAAAGCCTTTTCAATGGAATCTCTACTCTTTACTTATCTTGTTGCTGCAAAGTTAGAAATTTATCTCCTTAGCCCACAAACATGATTAACTACCACCTCTTATGTTGTTGTCACACGCATGGTTGTTAAAATCACGAGTCAATTGTACGATTCTACAAGTTTGTAATTTTATCAAGTTTTTTATAATTAAAATAAAAGAAAAATCATTTAGGTATAAAATTTTGATATAATTATAAGTTTAGATATACGCTTTTACAAGTTACCAATTATACCGATTTTATATGATTCTACCGATTTTATACTATTTTATTCCAAGGAAAATCGCGATTTTGACAACCATGGTCACATGGTCAGAGCAAATTCTCCCAAATGTGCAATGAAATACTTAGCCCACAAAATGTATATAGTAATTAAAAAATAAAGAATAAACGGTCATGTATTGAGAAATACCCTCTTAACCGTTCATGCTAATGTGTTGAACTATGTAACAAAAACTATATCGCTACTTAAGTGTGATTGATCATTTCAACCATTTAATATATTATTGTTAGCGAGTGAGAGCTCTGCTTCGATGTGTGACATGATAGCTTAAATAAATTCTATGTGACTATGACTAGGATCACTAATGACAAGTATAAGTGAATAAGTAATAACCATGTAGAGAGGAAAATAAAATTAAGAGAAATGACTTTATTGATTCCAATACAATACTTTGAAATGAAAACAAAGAGTATAATCATACTAAACTAAGTAAGCCAAGCCAAGCCAAGCCTATTGAGGACTTAAGGTCTGTATTTTTTAAAAGTGTCTTCATCTCAAGATCAGTTGCTTCAATTGCTTCTTGTAACTCTCGCACCTTACCTATCAACTTGTCATGCTGTCTCTTGATAATATAATAGCTCAATAGTCTCTTAGTTGTAGCAGCAATAGGCTTTAAGATGTTAATCTTGAATCTCAAAAGGCCAATTCCCTCAATACACTTAATCAACTACTCAAGTTCTACATCTGACAAAGAATTCCAAGACCTGCTCTATAATAGGATGGCTTCCCCCAACATCTTCACCATAATGCAAGCTAGCTCAATCTCTACTACAGGGGACTCAACCTAAAAATCTATGTTCATAGCATCAAGGGTCTCCAATGATTCCAATAACCGAGAAGGCATAGTAAACCCTCGAAAGGATGTGGTCTCCTCTAATGCAACATAGATCCTTGGAGTTGCTTCCTTGTCTTGATTAGATACGATAGCAATTGGGGGAGGAAAGATATTAGCAGGTGCCATATACAACTTATCTTTATATGTGCTTTAGCAAAGTAGTACGTCGACATGGTCACCATCATTAGTGTTATTGTCACCCTTACCTATCTCTATGACCGACTCATTAGTACTGGTAGTAACTACTTTAACTTCAATAGATTCATGCAACCCTTCAATGTCATTGTCGTCACCTTTGTCATCTTCAATCAGTGACTCTTCATAATTTACTAAGTCTTGATCATCATCAACTTGAGTTAAAACGATCTTCGAATCACCAGAACTGTTGGTGTAAATTTCAGAGCTCGTCTCAACCTACACACATACGCACAAAAGGGGGGTTAGTGAAAAGGAGTATTTATATATACATAACAATAGGAAACATGCAAGGATGCTACCTCTTAAATATGGGCATGCTTAGCTCATCTATGATTTGTCAATGGAAGGAATGGGTGTTTATTTTTAGATGACCTCCTTGGTTTCGCATCAGCAGGAGGCATTGATTGCTAATCCATCTATTCATTAACTCCTTGGGCATTGCCAATAGGCTTAGGCTTGGGCCTAGGTGGCAATTTAAGGTAAAACTCTCAACAATACACGATAGGTGCATAAAGTGTGTCACCTACTAAAGTAAGAGCATATGCTCGGAAGTCTTGTGAGCATTTCAACCAATATGTTAGCCAACCAGGATAAGTAAGCCTGGAGCAACTTGTAAAAGGATAGAATAGCTGATACACTTTTGGGCGAATGTTTCTAAAGTCATTTGGCAAGAGTGATCAGCAACATGACTCAAAATTTTTAGTAACGTTAATCATATGAGGTATCCCTTGGTCAAAGCTAAGCTGGTGTACGACCCTATGAGGAGAATATGCCACAACCCTTTGCTCCAAATAGCACTTTGAGAAGTCTTTGCTATCAAGAAGGGAGGGTAGACCCCATAGAGTACACCATCAAATAAATCTTGCCTTAGAGTTGTGGAGATTTTTACATTTATCTACTAAATTCACCCCATCCTTTAAGCCTAAAGGATATAATTCACTCATGTATTCATACCAAGCGAGTTGTTTCACATCAGGGCGAAATGTAAATTCACTCTCAATGTCAATAAGTTATAAGAGTGTCTGCTCAACAATTCATTTAACCTAAGCCCATGCTTTAAGAAGAGCAAGATTGGATCTAACACCATCAAGAAGAGGAGTAAAGTATTTCCAAAACTACTCACAAAAGAAAAGCTAGAGAAATACCAGGTTTACATGTGACATGTTTACATAGTGGCCTTTTGAATGAATAGAGGCCTTATGATACAGATCAAGCACTAGTACAAAAAGCCTAGCTAAAAGGGACCTAGGGTGAAGCACTCACCCTAGGCAATTCATATGGCTAAGGAAAACAACTAGGTGCTCACACCTTCTTTAGGTCCTCCAAAGAACACAAATAAGGATAGCTAATATGCTACAAAAGCTACAAGTTCATACATGTAGAAATGACCCAAAAAAAAAAAAATGTGTTAGTACATGACTATAAAGATATACTTGAGAATAACTAAAAGTACTTACTCACATCTATGACCCAAGCCAGAAACCCGAGGCCTATCTTTTTTATGCTCTTAAAAAAATGCAAGCCAAGAAGAGAAACACAACTTCTTTTTACTATTGCGAGTAGCCCTTAAGGCATTTAGTAAAGATACTTGAAAAGTATACTCCTTATAAGAAACTTTAGCTGTAGATGTTAATCTACCTAAAACTATTCAAATTCAGGAGTATGGCCACATCCTCAAGCATCGAAGTGATCTCCCCCCAAAAAGTGATGAATGTATAGGCTTGAGTATTCCATTGACAGATGATTGCTTGCTACACTTCCAACCCATTTATATGTGGGAACCATAGGTAGGTGAAAGTAGTGATGGCATGAAAGATGCTAGCCTTCTCCAAAAAAGTTGCATACTCTGACTTTGAGATAATATATTCTACCCAAGATTTCCACCTAAAGGGTGGTTACCTGAAGAATGCAAACTAGGTGATAGAGAGAGGAAGTTCCCTTCTTTCATTCCTAAAGCACAAGATCAAATTTGCATTAATGTTATCTCTTGATTTGGCATGAAGCTCATATATGATAAAGCGAAGTGTGCCATCAATGCAAGACGTCACGTAGAGCTCTTGACGTTTGATTGTATCCTAAAAGGTATCTTTAGAGATAGTCTCATCCACCCACATATCCTAAGAACTCGTGATTGGTCATGGATATCCATCTAAATGCACCAATAGGTCTCTTTGCTTAATCGTTTCTCTACCAGAAGCATTTTTACTACTTCAAGCCTTTCCCATTGATTGACAATATTGCTTTGATTGCTAAGTTAAGATTGATTAGTCCAATCTATATTGAAGCGATAAAAGAATTGGTTTATGGAATAAATGGCCCTATCTTACATTAGCAAACAAGACATTCAGAGCATTAAAAATAGTGTAATGAACCAGAGATTCATGATAGAAATTTGGAAGCATATGGAGAAATCATCTAGAGACAAGCTTACAATGGAAGGTTAGTAGGTAACAAATCTTATTGTGCACACCAATCCTTGAAAAGGTCAATTATGAAAGATCACATGACAAGTTACTTGCTTATCTCTATTTTTAGCCATCGTGGAATTAAGGCAAAGAGAAAAACCAACTCATACCTGTCAAGGAAACATAAAATGCATTTTAAGAATTTGAAGTGAGAAATCTAAAATAGAAGACAAGAAGAAGAGCAAGGGTATATATTAGGAAAATATTGGAATTAGTGGGTATATTTGAGTTTGGGAAGCTAAGTATGTTATTCCATAAATCTAAGGCCAGTGAAGAATGACTATTTGCCATCATCACATGCCAAAAGTCACTAAAGGAAAAAAAAAATCAAAACCTATAGAAGTGAGAAGAAGAAGAAGCAAAAGAAGGAAGACAAGGAACTTACCCCCAAGTTTTATTCTTTAAGATCGATAAGAACAAAGGTAATTTGTAAAACAAAAATTAAAAGCCTTCTTGAAAGAAAGATCATCACAGTTGTAAAGAATATGGATCTTGATCACTACAGTCTTTCTTAAGGACTGGATAATAACAGCACTCTTGAGGGGTATGGTGTTGTTCAAGGCCCCAATTATCGGGTTGGAGGTCCATATGATGAGAGAAGGTTTCTAGATGACAGATACCCTAAAGATAATGTCTATCCTAGAGATACTTATTCTAGGGACATTTTAGAGAGGGGAAACTATCCACCTCCACCTCATGTCATTGGTTTTTGTCCTCAATCAAGGAGGAGGGCTTATGAAGACAATAGGTAGCATGAAAAAACATTATGTTGGTTCATATGATGACATACATTTAAAAAAATATGACAAATTTCGAGATGGTTATCATGGTATTGACAACAATCGTGATTAGGTATTCAATCGACCTAGCAGGTATGGATCAAGAGCTTGCGATGACTATGCATATGATGACTATGGCCAAAAGTCTGTCACATATGCACACATGGAAGGATCCATCATGAAATCATCATGAGTAGATGTAAAGGAAGATGAAAACAAATTAGAATATCAAGCCAAAGTGTTATACTATCTTTCCTAATATTTGATAGTTCGAATTAAAATATGGTAACACCAACATAAGATATTGAAGATAGATAGCATAACTTTCCTGGACACATGAAATGCTTTCCAGCTAAGGTCTAATTCATAGGTTGGTTAAATAATGTTAGGCAGCATTAAGCTAATATTTAGTAAAAAAAAAAAAAAAAAGGATACACAAGAAGGGAAAAGCATCTACAGTTGAATGTGATGCTACGTGTTCCAAACAAACTACCCCTATGCTTAGCCATTGTTGTAACATGGAAGCTTCTAGCAAGCTCATGATGTTATGCTCACCTTGCTATTGTTTAACATTAAAACAAAAAAAAAAAAGTCATGTAAGAATTCAAAAGTTGAGGAATTTAAAAATAAAAAGGAAAGAAGGAAGGCTTAACATGCATAGATTTACCATTGTTTACCCCAATTATGATTGATAAATACAAAGATGCAAAGGATTGATGACATAGAGATATTTATATAGCCAACTGAAAGAGAGTTAAAGATAAATATGGAAAGATTCGATCTTGATATATGGAAGATTTAAAACATTATATGAAATTTGATGATATAAACTAGATTTAAGGAAAAAGATTTGAAGAAGATTCAAATCTTCTTATAACAAGGTATGATAATGAAAGATGGTCTAGCAAGTCATTTGGCTTCAGTATTAGTGTTGCTACAAACTAACAAAAGTAAGGAGAATCTATTGAAGTATGAATTCCATTCTTGAAAAACAAAAAGAAAAAAAAAAGATTTGAGTAAAAGTTGGAAAAGGAAAGGGAATATTTTGCTTTTGGGCAATCTAGCATTAGATGAAGTTGGGGACTTGACATGTGATTCATACTTTGAACTTCGGAGTAACAAATGGGAATACATGAACATCTTATGGAAGCAATAACAAATATATATGAAGTCTTGCATCTTCTTCCTCTTATGAAGCATCAAGAGCATTATAGTTAATCAGTTACTACTTTTAACAAGTGATGAATGTTTTATTGGCTAGCTTGCACTATCATTCACTTCTCGCTGTCAAGAATGTCAATGTTACTTCTTCACATGAAGTAGAAAATAATCAAAAGATTCTGAGTTACAAAATTTGTCTTACAAATGTCGATTAATATCTTAAGGGCTATAAGATCATTATAAGGACAAATATGGGGCATATAAGGAAGTGGATTTTATGAAAAACATGATGAAGGCAATTTAGTTTACTTTGATTCATTAATAAGAATAAGAAGTATTAATTCTTCCAATACAGTGATGAAGTCAATGCCTCTCACAAGAAATGCCCAAACCCCTTCAACTTCATCTGAAAAGCTTTGGTTAAGGGGTAAAATGTAGAGAGCAGAAAATATTATATAAATATATTAGGCTAAATCCATTAATCATTTGACTTGACTCATTGGACTAAGTGACAAGGCTTAGTAAGTCTAATCTAATTATTTAGATGACTAAGAGAAAATTAGCTTGGTGAGCTCGGAACAAAAATCGTTAGACCAGTCATTTGCATCCAACCTTTCTCAAGCAAGCTCATGCACTTATAAGGAAAGCTACTGGCCTTAGACTTATAGCAAGCTCATTAGGATAACCCTAGAACGAGCAAACTCCGTCTTACTCGTTGATCACTAAGTTAATCTGATAAATGTCATCAAGTCCAAGAGTCCATAAATACTTGGTCATTCCTCCTAATTCAAGAGATTCCAGAGATTAGAGAAATGGTGTTTCACTAAGAATTCTCTATTCTCAAAGATCAAATAAGATTTTAGGCAAACAACAGTCTCCGTTGCCCAAGAACTATAAGGTTGATGCTTGAGGTTTCCTTAGCTCCCTTATCTGTCACTTATGCATTCGAAACTCTTGAAATTGCTTATTCCTCCTCCTTGCCACTTTCTCTTTAGTCAACTCATCATGTGCCATCTCTAGATCACTTCTCTAAAGTCATGTGCAGTGCGGTAGTCACGTGACTACTCTTACCGGAACCCCTCTTCTATAAGTAGAAACCGAATAAATTACTCAAATAGCTACTCTATGGTTGAGACTTGAGAGAGCCCCTTACTTGTGCTGTAACACTAAAATGGATCCTTGCAGTCTTCTCTTTAATGTTTTTACCTTGATTATAGGACCTTCCACTTAAAATTTGTTTCTCCCTTTTCTTGTGTTTTATCATTTTTTTTTTTATGTTTTGTTCCAATACATAACAAAATTCGCTTCAATCACCTAATTTATCGCAACAATTTTATATCTGTTGTGATGTAGATTCCTAAGGTGGTCAAATCACCTACAAAAGAAAAGAAATATGCTATAAAGCATGCTGGAGGTTGCTTTAGTGTGGTAGATTCCTAAGTTAGCATAAGATTCTTTAAGTGATGGAATGCATAAAGTATATGTCAGAATCAAAAGAATATGATCCTTTACTAAGTAGACTACGTTTCATATGGCAAGTGTATTGATATTCGAGATTTGTTTCAGATATTACAAAAGGTGTATCTTTAACTAACTCCTTTTCTTATCTATTTAAATTCTTCCTTCCTTATATAATACCTAGACCTACACGACTAATCCAAACTAGAACTCGACATGCAGGCTAAACTTGATACTCTTATTATTGTAGTGATCTGCTAGAGGTCAATCTCAGGCATAAAAAGCTCAAAGAAGGGCCAAAACAAGTTAGATTGGACCTTAGTCCATGTTCAAAAAACTCCATCAACAATATCAAAGCTTAATTTATGGGTTATGACGTTGATTCAATTTCAACAAGATGATTTCGAAGTCAAGTTGATGTGTTGACATAGGATTTAGGGTTTATGATTAAGCTTTCTACAGGCTATATTGATGATGATAGAGTATGATATTAAAAATTTTGATGGATATACAAATTTTCAAGGTTGTCAAACTCGTGAGTTAACTCATACGATTCAACAATTTTACGAGTTTGGGAATGTATTTCTAGTTAACTTGCATACAAAATCGGAGAGAACTAAAATCGTAATAGAATCACGATTTTGAACAGTAAAATCAGCAAAATCGTGAGTTTGAACGTTTCTATTGATTCTACAATATATTGCACAACTAAGTAAAATTTCAACCATCCGATCTAAGTCTACCAATTAGCTGCCCTACCTAATTAATAAAAGGCCCAGCCCAACCAAGTTCTTTGGAAAATTCAAGTTACGTCCTTCTCGAGAATTTACTCCTTGCTTTTGCTGTACATTCAACAGATTAGGGAAAGAAGAGGAGACACTCAAAACAAGAGAGGCGAGCCAAGAGTGACACTAAGCTGACAGTGCAGACGAAGACGATCAACAGTATCGATACCAAGTAAGTCGTAGGCGAGGATGAGTAGCGAGCCAGCGATCCTTCTCCTTCTTGTTACTCTTGTGTATTGATCGAAATTCGAAACAGCAAGTGCCGAGCAGCGATCCTTCTTGTAGCGAGCCATTGGACAGAGGTCCTTCTTCATAGACGCGGGTTTTGTGTCAAGTATGAGTTATATGACCAGCAATACTTCTACTGTAGTGTATCATGTATGCAGATTGCACATTCCTAAGTTATGTGTTTGTGGTTTGTCATTTGTGTATTGATTGAAATGGAAGCCAAAGAAATGACAAACATCCTCATTTTAGTGTGGTTATGCTTATGCGTTTGTGGTTTGTCTTGATCATTGTAATCATGAACTAAATGAAGATAAACAAAAGATGGTTTAATCGGCATAATGAGAAATTACATGTGCTAGCATGTATTCATAGTGAAGACAATGTGAAATTGATGTTGCCCCTCCTCAATGCCTCAAATCCTACAAAAGAGAGCCCCATTAGGCTAAGTGTCCTTCATCTTGTTAAGCTTGTAGGTCGTACTCTCTCACTCCTTATTACTCATTTTCCACATGAAAAAAAGTCTTATCACCATCCTACCCAATCTCAGAGGATATTTTATGCATTTGGAAAGTTTGAGAAACAAAATCAAGAGTGTATAACATTACATTGCTGTAAAGGAGTTTCACCTTATGCAACAATGCATAATGATGTGTGCTCCTTAGCTTTGGAAAAGAGAATCACTTTGATAATTATGCCTTCTCACATGAAATGGAACTCTGGGGGAAGAGTACAGGCTAGTCATGCTTTAAGACACCTAACTGAGAATGTCTTGGATAAAGCTCCTTACTCTGTTGGCATTCTCATTAACCGTAATAATAGGAAGAACATTGACATCTTTTAACCAACATACTTGGAGTCTTCATCTTCATATTACCGCATAGGTATGCTCTTCTTTGGGGGTGCCGATGACAAGGAGGCATTAGCATATGCTGGGTGCATGTCGCAACATCGTAATGTACTACTTACAGTAATAAGATTTAGAAGATCACCGGAGATAATAGGGGGCACTAAACCTATCATTATGTGTAGATATTGTAAACCTATCATTATGTGCAAACCAAGGAACTTCAGGAGATGAGCTAAGGCTCTGCATACCATATTAGATCTGGGGTCAAGTCAACAATTAGAACACGGTTTTTTATGAGAGCATACATGCGTAATCTGGAGATGAGCTAAGGCTCTGTTTGAGGTCTACATCGCTTATTCCTGTTTATTGCTATAGTATAATGAAGGAACATGTTTAGATATAATTAGTAATAACTTGTTACATGAGCATCATTTATTCCAGTTTATTCCATCTCTTCGAATGCATAATATATCTAAACCAAAGAACATGTTTCCAAGTTTATTCCATATTTCCATCCCCCCATCAATTCATTTCTAGCTTACTCATTTTTCTAGCTTTATGGAATGTAAAGCTTGTTACCCCTTATGTTTTGCTTTTCTTTTCTCGATGATGATTTAAAGAGAAGCTTTATAGTTATTTTTCTTACTATCTCTTCTAGTTCTAATTAGTAATTACTTGTTACATGAGCATGAGCTATTTACTTCATACATGTAATTAGTAAATATGTAATAGTACTTTATAGTTTCTACTTTCTACCATAGCTCTCTTTACTCCTTTTTTCTTTTTCTTTTTTTTTTCTTACAAGATTTTAAGTATTGATTGAGTTAAATTTCATCTTCTAAATCATCTAGAGAGAGCTCCAAAAGGAAGAATTCACTTGGAAGTAGATATGATGTAGGTTGGGAGCATGGAATTGATATAGACAATAATGGGAAAAAGGTTAAATATAAGTATTGTAACAAAGTTGTTAGTGGAGGCATTTACAGATTTAAGAATCAGTTGGGGTGTACGCGTAAAGATGTAGAGCCATGCACCTATGTCTCGGATGATGTAAAAAATGGAATGTTAACAATGTTGCTAAAAGCGGCAAAATTATCATAAATGAAGAGAAAGCAAATTCATGGCATTGAAGATTCTGATGATGCTGATAATGAGGTGGAGCAAATAGCGATAAACAAAAAAGAAAGGAATTGCATGGACTTCTTTTTGAAACAAAAAATAAATAAAAATTACTCAAAGTGGAACACAGGCAACCTAAGGTACAATTAACCAATTTATGAAGAAAGATTTGAGAGAAGAATGTAGCCAACAAATTGCTCGTTTTTTCTATACTAGTGCGGTTCCATTTAACTGTGTCAAAAATCCAGAGTTTTTCAAGATGCTTCAAGTGGTTAGTCGATATGGTTGTGGGCTTAAACCTCCTTTTTATCATGAGATAAGAGTGGCTTGTTTGAAGAAAGAAATAGCTCGAACAATGGAATTACTTGACGACTACAAAGCTGAATGGAAAAAAACAGGTTGCTCCATTATGTTTGATGCATGGACTGACAGAAAAAGGTGTTCCGTATGCAATTTCTTGGTTAATATCCCCAAAGGAATGCTCTTCTTGTGATCTATAGATGCTTCTAATGTATCCAAGAATACCGACAAAGTTTTGGCAATGTTAGATGATATTGTAGAGAAGGTTGAAGAGGAAAATATTGTATAAGTTATCATAGGTAATGCTGCAAATTATAAAGTAGCAAGAGAAAAATTGATGGAGAAGAAAAAATGCTTATATTGGACACCTTGTGCTATACATTGCATTGATTTGATCTTGAAAGACTTTGAGAAGAATTTGAAGATCCATTAGGGGACAATTACAAAAGGAAGGCGGATTACTATATATATTTATTTCAGGACTATACTTATCTCAATTTTGAGAAGATACACTAAAGAGAGGGACTTGATTAGACCTAGTGCAACTCGTTTTTCCACTTTGTATTTGACATTAGGTTGCCTTAATGAGTTGCAAAATGCATTGATAATGATGTTCACTTCAAGCCATTGGAAATCATGTAAGTATTCGACCACAAGTGATGGAAAGTGGATTCAACAAGTGGTTTTGGATAGTAGGTTTTGGAAGAATGTTATTGTTTGCCTTAAAGTTGCATTTCCCTTTATTAAAGTGCTTAGATTAGTGGATTTTGATGAACAACCAGCTATGGGTTTCATTTATTCAGAAATGGATCGTGCCAAGTAAAAAATTAAAGCAAACTTCAACAATGTGAAGAAAAGGTAATATCGCAACTTATTAGCTATATATATATATATATATATATATATATTTTCTTTAGTGCTAATTTTAAAGTTTCATTTCTAAATTGAAATCATATTTATTTAATGTAGTTATGAACCTATCTTCAAGATTATTGACAAGAGATGGGAGCTTCAACTTCATAAACCATTACATGCTGCAGTTTATTATTTGAATCCCCATTATCATTATAGTAATGATTTTAAAGTTGATGTCGATGTTAAGATTGGATTATATGGTTGCATAGAGCGTATGGTTTCTAATCCAATAGAAAGGTGTAAGATTGATATACAACTTGAAAGATTTAAGGATGCTAATGGACTATTTGGCATTGAAGCTACAAGGTTAGCAAGAAACAAAAAAGCTCTAGCTAAATTATGGGATTCATATGAAGATGAATGCCCAGAACTACAAAAGTTTGCTATTCATGTTTTAAGTTTGACTTGTAGTTCTTCAAGTTGTGAGTAGAATTGGAGTGCGTTTGAAATGGTACGATACAAATAGTTCTTTTATTCAATTTTATATATTATTACTTATTAAGATTATGAATCTTATAAAGTTATGTATAACCTTTTTCATTTTTAGGTTTATACCAAAAAGAGGAATAGACTACATCAACAAAAGATGAATAATTTAGTCTTTGTAATGCATAATTTGAAATTAAGAAATAGGAAAGAAAGATGCATTGCTAACACTAACAATTCTACTTTCGCTGTTGAAGATCTCTCATCTGATGATAAATGGATAGCTGAAGAAGAAAATGTGTTTGACTCATCAAATGAGAATGAAGGTGTGTTGCATATCTTTCCAAGTGCAAGGGATGAAGAAAAAGATGATGTAGAGGAGGAGGAAATTGGTGCTTATGTCAATTTGGAGAGTCTTGTAAGTAAGTCCCCAATCCCAAATGATTTGGACATTCATGATATTGATAATGTTGAAGCTAAAATGCAAATGGGAACTTCAAAAGATTTGAAATTAGAGGATATGGAAATCATTGGTAGCAGTACACCTTATGATGATGTTGACATTGATGAAGAAGAAGATGATGAAGATGCAAATGATGATGATGATATAGATGAGAGAGATGGTGGAAATTGTGATGATTTATTTTAGTTCTTATTTTGTAATATGATTTATGAATTCATAACTTTTATTGGAACTTGTGGTTAATTATTTTTATAGTTGATTATCTATATTATGCAACTTATGTTTGATTATTTATATTATGACTTTTATTGTGATTTATGACCAAATTTTATGCTGAATTTTTTAATTTATATTATCCATTATATTTTTTAATGACTACTATAAGTAAATTTTTAATATTTAAAAGTTATTTTATAAAGGTTGTAAAAATTTACATTTCTACGTTTTGATTTTACGGATCCCCTGACGATTCTATGTAAAATCAAAATTTTGATAACCTTGCAAATTTTAGTTAATAGCAAGTGTGAATGCATGAAATCCTAGTATAACCATGCTTAAAAATGTGGTATATGAGACACTAGATCCGAGTAGAATGATGGATAGGTAGATCATGATAAGGCCATATAGAGGCATTCTTATTGAGTTGAATTAATAGTATTTTGTAAGAGAAACTAAGGAAAAAGATGGTTGTAGCTTTGGAAGAAGTCAAAATCATTATTCATATAGATATATTAACATTTTTTATATTCTTCTTACTAGATAATTAAGGGGAGTGGTGCTATGGTGAGGAGCTATTATGAAAAAAAAAAAAAAAAGCATGATATGCTACTAATAGAAATGCTTGTAATGTATATAGGGTTGCCCATACCCTTTTTTTTTCATAAATAATGTCACATTTTTTTGTTCGTATAATGTTCTATTTATACGTGCATGACTCCTTAATTTTGAAAAAGTGCACTTGGACTCCATTACTCTTTTAGAATTAGTTAAGAGCTCATGTTATACATACTAACAAGAAAAAAAAAATCTTATAAATGATATATAAAATAATGTAAAAGATCTAAACTATAAGAATGTATATTTGTATTTGTAACTTAAAAAAAATCTAAAGAAAAATACAAGTAAAGAAAAGATAAAATATAAAAAATTAAAAGTTTTCAAAATTATATATTATAATGAAAATTCATTTATCTTGCAAAAGAATCGATATTGAATTATAAAAAAAAAAAAAAGAGCCTTTTAAGGGTGGTAGAAGGTCCAAGTACACTTTCTAAAAGATAAAAAGGAAAAGTATATAAATATAGAAGTTAACCGAGGTCACAGTGCAATTTACATATAAAAGCCCGGTTTGTTTGCTTAGAGATAGTGCCATATGGACCAATTTCCACCCCCAGCTTTGAAATCTGTGCATGTGAGGGAAAATGTTGTTACAGACATTAGAAAGACCCTTATCATCATCATCATCATTCATGCCTACGGCTAAATTATAACCAAACATGCCTAACCTCTCTTTTCGTCCTAGAATTTTAGGCATCTTTAGCATCAACCATTTTCTCTAACAATATATTTAAGGCTATTTAGACTCATTAGTCGCAGAGTCAATTAACTCTTTTGTATTCAACTTTTTTTATTATTATTATTATTAATTCTTGGATGAACAAATATGGTGATGAAAATAATAAAATTGAAGCTTTGAAGAGTCTACCTTTATTTATTATGGGTTTTGGTTTAATTTCTTATTGCATGTGATCTTATGACCTTTTTTATTTTATTTTTGTTTGGCTAAAAATCTTACATGACTTGAAGATATTATCACATTAATATATGCTTAGGGGTTTAATCCGTTATGAGCTACATACCTATGTTATGCTTTCATGTTTTCTAACAGTAAATAATTTTAAAATATTAAGAATAATCTTAAAAGATAAGATATAAATTTTAATATATGTTAATTAGATTAACTTATTAATTAAATGAATTTTGGAGTAGGTATCTAAAATCATATAATACTTTTAGATGTATATTCAAATACATGTTAAAGTACCATATAATAGGAGATCAATAGGGTTTCAAACATGTAAAATGTTATTGGAATTGGGTATTGTAAGAAACCGTCCTATGGCATCCCTCACGTGAATGAGTCGAAACGACATAAATAAATAAATGGACAAGATTAGGAATTGAAATGCATGATTTTTCCTTTATCCGAAAATAAATGTTGCAACTCTGTGTGGGAAGCACATGGAAAGCTTAAACCAAAGGAGAAAGGTCCCGGATTTCCCGGTACGGCCTAAGGGGTGCTGTTTAAAACCACACCACACATCATACTACTTGCTGCACTTGCACACACCACAATTACTTAATAGATGTACACACGTGACATTACTTCCTATGCCACCAACATCCTCTGGTGACAGTCTCATAAAAGATAAAACCATTCAGAAAACCCAAAATTAAAAACCCTAACCTTACACTTACAATTCCAATGCAAACAGTTTAATTAAATAACTCCTCCTTTAGTTTAAAATTATTCATGGATCGGGATCTGCGCCCTAATCATCACTCACAAGTCTCATCGTTTCTTATACCACTCTCTCTCTCTCTCTCTAGAGAAAGGTCAACCAGTAACTATTAATAAGTCAACCACTTGACATGGTATGGTCTCACGTGATGAGCTAAATTTTGTACGGTCTGGTTAATTATGGCGAGTCATTTTCGCCCCTTTAACGCTGTGGAAGAACTAACACCATGTAAGCCAGAGGGGTCTTGAGGGTGGCAGTGAGTCATAAATATAGGGCCCAGGACCGTATAATGGAATCGATAGACAAGATTTGTTGTGCTTAATAATATATATGCTTTTCTTTCTTCTTTTTTTTACCAATTTTATAATGCTCACACCAAGAGATCCATGTAAGCGTCTACTTTTTAATATGGACACCTCAATTTTCTATATATGAAAAATTAATGTAAGACATATTTAAAAATATGTACAATCAAATGTATCTATCTGTAATGCTCACAAAATAAATACATGATTATAGAGTAATTACGTAATAATAAGAGAGAATTTACTAATTAAAAAATTTTATAAGCAAGAACGATAATAAATATTTAAAAATATGATTTTCTTACCTTTTTTTTTTTTTTACACAAGTAATCATACTCAACATAGACACCATACATATAATAACAAGTAAATTGCAAATAAATGGTGTAAGCACCAAAGTTTGTTAGATGTTTATCACATGTAAGCATCATGAGTCCTGAGTTTCACATGATATTAGAGGATTAGTGCTATTTAGGATAATAGTTTTTTTGAGTAAGATGAAATAAAGAGGGCTAAGAAAGAAGGGCTAGGCAATCCTAGCAAATTTGTGCACTTATTTGACAACTAAAGAAGCTTAAAGCTTTAATTCTTTGATTGGTGAAGTAGGAATAATATGAATGTAGGGAATTTTGAGTCTTTGATCTTGGGTGAGATATTTGAGCTTTGAAGTATGATAGCTTATTAGTTATTTGTTCCTCCTTTTCAAAAATGAGACATTAGGTGGTATTCATAATATCTAGTATTTAATAACCATGCTTTGATCATCTTAGTGATGAATGGATGGAATCATTAGAGTTTCTTAAATCCATCGATGGGCTTTTAAGTCTATAAATGGTCTTGTTAAGTACATAAATATGTTGAAAAATGTTAAGATTGGTTAGGCTAACCTTAATAGTCCCTATTGGAGTCCATCAAGTCAAAACTTCTTGCAACATTCCATGATATGTGTCTAATCACTTGAATGTCATCATCAATCCAAATGATTAGTCTAGATAATTATTATTAGACTAAATTCATTTCATATGATTGTATTTTTAGCCCTCTATAAAGGATAAATTACAAATACAAACTTCATACAAGATGTGGATAGACCTTATAATGCCGAATTATGATTTCAACACGCTGTAACTTTTAAAGATATGAACTTACTTCCATAATCATTGTTAAAGCTCCATTAACATGGCTATTTATAGAAAAGTGAAATCATATTTTCAAATTTTTAGGAGTCTATTTATACAAAACTTATAGTTTATAGTATATTTACAATTATCCCTTAAGTAAACCACCATTAAAATAACAAAATTAAATTTGTAAAATAAGCATAATATATTATGATATGTTCCTCATCAAAATTCGTTGAATTTTAAAACCTCTTTGATCCTATATAGTTGGATGGATTTTCAACATCACAAGATAGATTCAAATTCTAAATTTATGGAATTTGTTCCCACATGTTAGGGTTACAAAATAACTTCTTGTTCATGTTAAAACTACTTAAAAACCTACAAGCCAAGACCCCAAATTCTAGTCTCTACATAGAAGATATTGCATGTCTATTATTATATGTCATTAATGAATCAATCAAATTAAAAAATTTAATTGATATATTATTAATCCACTCCATATTAAATGGGCCTACTTTATGACTAAAAAAATTGACCAACTTTGGCATCCTATGTGCTAAAACATCGAGAAGTTAAAAGAACATTAGCATGGTATGAGTGATTTCTTGTGGCATTTTCTTATCTAGGTTTAGAAAAATGTGTCAAAAATTTTAATCAAATAAAGCTTGAGGTCAAGAGTCCTTTGAGATGAAACAAGTTAATAAATTTATTAAGTTATTACTTATTGTTATTAAAATCAAATTACATTACATATATCTTAATTAAGTTAAATCATGACTAAACCATCACCAAAATGTCATGTTAACTTCATCAAATATTTTGATATTATTAAAGAGAAAATCACATGAATAAAAAAGAGCAAATAACATGAAGGAATTAACAGCTTTACTTCTTTTCAAATTTTCATTCTATTCTATTTATTTACTTCTTGCAAGACAAAAAGAATTGCGAATGATCTAAATCAACTCAATTTGGTTAAGTTGGGTTGATGCAACTTTATGGTTTAGCTTATAGGGTCAATTCGAGCTCATATTCATTAGATTTTTCATGTTTGTTCACCCAATTTTTGGTTTTATAAACTCAATTGAACTACTTAAAACCAATTTAAATTTTACTACTTCCCTTTTATTGGGAGGAGGATGACAACTTTTGTAAATATAATTTTCATAAATTCAATTGAACTACTCAAACCAATTTAGACCTTTTAAAGGATTGAGTTGCTTAAGCTAACTATTTGGGTATATATGAGTTTATGTGCTATCTTACTCAAATGATTAGTATATTCACTAAATTTAAGTATATTTATTAAGGATATAATATAGGAAATGTATAGGATTTCCTAAATGTATCATTACATTACATGGTGTTCTTAATATGGTAAAGGTATACCTAATACAAGTTCAGTGCATGTACACTTCATGGTAGCTATCTAAAATGTTATACCCCATATACACTGTTATACATTAAAGCAAACTCTGAAAATTTGAAAGTGAAAGATATTATATGATATAACCAAATTAGAACTTACTCAATCATGTAGGTTTCATAAGTTTTGAAACCCCAATAAACACTAATAAATGTTCCTCATTCTAGTCATGGAAAATATGTATTTTTCAAGTGGAATTGAAACTCGATCAACATTTTAAATGGAGAAAGCTATTACTTCAAGTTATTGCTAGAAGGAAGTGTTTGGTATGCGTTTGGATCCGAAAAAAATAAACAAAGAAAAGAAGTAAAAGGAAACGGAATCTAAATCATGTATTTTATTTAGTGTGGTTGGAGGAGGCAGTAACATGCTAGTGGCTATTCTCTCACTCTATGGAGGAAGCGCCTAGCCATTTGCTTTTCATTTTTAAATGCACTAAGATTATATATTTATCGGATAAAAAAAATGTATGAGTGACGGATTCCCGATCTTTTCATTTTCCACCCCATGTTCCTCAACCGATCATTCATTATATATAGTTTAATCATGGATGAACTTTTACTCAAAATGTTCCTCTCATTCAATGCTCAATGTACTTACTGAACTCTTGGGTTGATAGATTTGGAACTCTTAATTGCTATTCTTTGTGTCCTTTCGGGTACCATTTTGAGTTTGACCTAAATTTTTCTACTATATATAGCAATTTATTTATATTGCCACAATTAGTTGTGTTTATGTTTTAGGAAAAAAAAAGATAAAAAGTTAAAATAAAAAAAAATCAAATCATGACACAGCTCTTTAAATTATTATGATAAAATAAAATAAGATTCAATTTAATTTACTATATATTTTTTTTCAGTGATATAATTGTGCGATAGACAATAATGCAAGCACTAAATAACACAAGCTTACTAGGCTAAAATTTAAATTTTAAATATTCTACTTCACCGTTAATCATTTCCCAATAACTCTTTCTCATAAATCCAAAAAAAGAAAAAAAGAAAAAAAGAAGTCTTGAGAGGAGAAGGAGCTAGATGTATCGATAGGCATAATGCATAATGAGTTGAGCCTAAAATATATTAAATTATGTTTACGACTACATCTCTAGATTAGTGAATGGAATCCAAATAATTATACTTGGACTTTTGGTCTGTTTAGAGAGCTTGCAGTTTTTAAAATTAGAATAATATTCGTTGAAGTATTATGTCATATATAATTAAAAACCATGCTAAGCAGGTTTAGATATATAATATAGTACACTTATGGATACTAAACTTCTTCCTTAACTTCATTATCCTTGTATTTTTCATCTTTTAAATTCATCTTTTTAGCATTCTTACTTTATTATAAATTACTTTAAGGCAATATTATCATTTACCTCTCAACATTATGTTAGGCATGTGGTATAAATGGTGTACATCCAATACATCACAATTTTTTATATTATAACATGAAACGTTAACAAATTTATATTTTTAAATTTAATCTATTTGTATAGATTTTTATATATTATTCTCCTCACTAAATATTTTTTTTAAAACATATTATGAGAGATTATAGAACAATTGAATATTAGAGTTTAGACTATATAAATTTAAAAAATAAAAATAAAAATGTAAGCAAAGTTGAGCATATAATAGATATACGTTGCAACATATTTTAAAATAATGGATGAGGCACAATATCTTATCATATCTAATTATATATAAATTTACGGTGATTTCAATATAACAATGAAAGAAAAAAAAAAAAAAGAGGGAAGGACCGACCAAGTTGGCAATGAGCAAGACAATAAAATAAATAAAAAGAAATGAGGAATAGACATATCTGAGATAAGGCGTTTAACATCAGTTCTCTCGGAATCAGTAAATCAAAATGAACATCGGGATCGCCAAAAAACATTATTAAAATCATAAACCCCGAAACCTTATACTATAATAATAATAATAAATGGATTTAAATCTAAATCATCGAGTTCCGTGACCACACTGCCATACCGTACCATGGTTTCTACCCCAAACGGCGCAAAAACAAAAAAATTTAATCAAACTATTTCCAACTTAACGCCGTCAACTTCGCCGCAACGACGTAACATAACGCCGTTTGGGCTAAACGGGAAACAACGCTACCGAATAAATAAATAAAAATAAAATAAAATAAAGTTAAACATACAGATAGCAATGTAAAGCTATGAACTGTATAAAAGATCTCTAGCAGTGTCCTTCCCCACAGAGAAGAGAGAGAGAGAGAGAGAGAGAAGACTTAAGGTAGTGATATATAAATTTTGGGTTTTTGGAAATTTAAATGAAACATTTGGTGCATTTGTGGCCACGGTCTTTTATGTTTTCATTCTTAAGCTGAGAATTTTAGGACTTCGTTGAGTAATTTTAATTCACTTTCTTAATTTAGAATTTACATTTTCTGGGTTCTCGAAGCAATCTACAAAGCTTGAAACTTTAGTGAAAGAAGAATTCAGATCAAAGGTACGTTTCTTAAATTTCAAGTGTTTTTTTTTTATTAAATTGTTATTATTTTTGCCTTTTATCGTGTTATGTTCTTCTTCTGCTCCAACTGTACCTTGTGAAGATTCGTAGCTGAATTATGCATAATTCAGCTGAATTTCACGTAAAGTTGTTGAAGTCTGAAACTTTTCTCATTTGGGTATCTCCCTATAAGCCGAATTCAAATCGAATTATCCATAATTCAGCAAAAACTTCATTTTCTTCCTCTTTTTTCTGCTAATACGTACGATTTTAGTAACTATTTGCCAATTGAATTTTCCACAGTTCAGTTGAGTTGTTCTTTAATTCTTGTTTAGCATATAATTCTCTATTTCTATATAAGCTTCTCCTTTGTTTTTTAGCCAAAATTTGCTATCTATATTTTAGTAGGTATATTATTGGCATGAGTTTCTGAAAATTGATTTCCCAAAAATAATAGTTAAAGAGAATGATTTAAAAAGGCTTCAGTGTTCAGAGTTGTGAGTATGGATTTGAATTCTCTATCACTATTTTTCTTCTGCTTTTTTTTTTTTAAAAAAAAAAATTCTTGTGATGCAGATCTCGTGAAGACTTTGGATGAATTTTGGCTTGCAACGTTCGAATTCCGCTACAAGCCTGAAAATTCTTTATTGATTTAATATATATTTATAAATATATAATTGAGTGAAATCGAGAGATTTAGAGAATTATTAGATCAGTTGGTGGTGATATACATTTAATTTGATTTTCCCGGGAAAGTTGTAACAAGCTGAAGAAGGGAAAGCTTGGATGATTATGGAGCTTCCACAGCCTCGTTCATATGGTGGAGAAGGTAATAACTGATAAAGTTTGCTAAAACTAATTAATGGAGGTTTTTTTTTTTAAAAAAAAAATTCTTAATATCTAATTATGATTATTTTAAATGATATATTTAGTAAAAGAAAAAATAGATGATAACGATGAGTCCAAAACGATATTCGCAGGAAGGAAACCAACACGTGACTTTCTGTCATTGTGCAGTCATTCATCAACCCTCCACCAAGATCCAACACCATCTTCTCAAGGTAAAAATCCCACATCATGTAATTATTTTCCTTTCAAATTCTGCATGTTAACACCTTTTTAATAATTTTTTTTTTTAAAAAAGAAATTAATCCTCTAAGGATACTTGCAAAAACCGTAATCAATATCCATGAAATCCGACTTTTTATTGGTAGAATTCCAAAGAGAAGAAAAAAATAAAAAATATCTTTAATTGCAATTCATTTTTTACAAATGGTCTTCTCCCTCCTTATAAATCTTTTAAATAAGCGCGCATATACTATTTTTAACTTATTTGAGCATAGATGAATAGGAAAGGAAAGGAAAAAAAAAAAAGTCTAAAAAAATAGGAAGAGAAGAGGGGAGGGGGTGGTTTTGCTAAAGTGGAAGCACGTGATAAGGTCCATGTCATGGATCTGGGGCCAATGATGAACAATGTGGGGGCCACGTGGTAGTGCCGAATCCGAAAAGAAAAGAAAACAAGAAAAGAGTAAGCCTAGCAGTTAGCTTAGCCCTAGACGAGTAACAAAGGCCATCAGATTGATGGGTCCCAATTTTGATTTAGACGTTGATTTGACATCACATAGGGCACTGGGCACGGGGCATGGCCACACAACACAGCACACAGGCATAGGCAAATGCCATGATCCAGTTTCAGATATTAATTCAGATCATGATCATGCAATGTTTGTGTTTTTGTTTTGGTTCAGGATTCTGAAGTTTAAACTTACTTTCTCACCCCCCAGTGCTGTTGTTATGTCGGGTCGAGTTTGTTGATGTAGGGATGGTTTTTTTCTTTTCTTAAAAAAAAAAAATAAGGATGATTTGGATTTTTGGTCCTTTACATATAATTCTCAAGGATGCAATGAAACCGGGATGGTTTAGGTTTGCCAATCCGGTCTAGATCTGGAATAATTTAGGGTAGATCCGGTTTGAATGGTAATTTTGTCACTCTAAGAGTTACACAACATGTGCGGAGCATACATAAAATAAAATAGTGTCTAGTCTATTCATCTAAATATATCTAAAACAGATGATTTATGCAGACTAGCATGGTCTATATTAGGATACCAGATTTCAGGGTTATATATATATATTTTTCCTTTTTAATTAATAATTTTTAAATGGGGCAAAGTTGTAAGTGGGATCATATAATAAGATCCTAATGCAGTTCCTACATTTAAATTATTTGTCTAAAATTTGTCAATGTCACTTCTGCATAAGAATATTGAACCCATTTTCACGATTAAGGTGGTTCTTTACTCATATAACACACACACATATATATATATTAAAAGGTTACCATTAGTGAGTGCTCCTCCACCTGGAAATTTCATTTTCTTAAAACTAATTATATATTTTTAACGTAAAAAATGTTGCAAGAGTTTATCCTTTTTTTTGCTGTCAAAAAAAGTACCCTCAAATTGTCATGAATACTCGTTACTAGTTTCGATGATTAAATGCCAGCAATGGGGCCATGTTGATGAAAAATTCAAATCTCATTATTCACCATCCATGTGTTCACCACGTGAACCTAGTAATAGAGTCAGTCAATTCTAATGCACTTGCAAATTAAATGGTGAATGTGATTGCTTGTACTCACGATTAATGTACAACAAGGTACTATAATATTCATCAATTGTTGTTGTATCTATTGTCCTATAGGTGGTTTCCTCAAGACCCATGATTTTCTAGGGAAGACAAGTGCCAAGGGAGAAGCCGGGAGTGAGATATCGTCTACGGTACTAGAAAAGCCGCCACCACCGGCGCCACCGCATTCGGTTGAGCAGGTACTTCCTGGTGGAATAGGGACATATAGTATAAGTCACATTTCCTACTTTAATCAGCAGAGAGTGGTACCGAAACCTGAGGCAGGCGCTGCGGTGTTTACCGCGGCGCAAGCGAGCAGTAGTGAGAGAAATGAGGAGAACTCAAATTGTAGTTCTTATGCAAATAGTGGATTCACTTTGTGGGATGAATCTGCTGCTAAGAAGGGAAAGACAGGGAAGGAGAATATCCAAACTTCTGCTGCAACAGGTAATATGCACCTAGTTGCACATTTTCATTCGGGGTTTCTCAACTTTTTTTTTTTTTAATTATTGTTATTGTTTGCTTTTTAAGAGTTAAAAGAAGTGTCCAATATTGCTTGCAAACATGAAAAAAAAAATCGTTAATTCTATGCCTAAATTTCAAATGCCTTAATGCCATGTACTGTTTGGGATTAATATCCGGCAATTCACTACTTAAATGACTATTAGAAAACATTAAGGGCTTAAATTCCACACAGATCTAGTGGATTTAAATGACCCACTGATCCAATTGAGTTTCCACTCAAACATGGGAACTTCTATTGTACTTATTCCTAAAAAGAAGCCTCCAACATTGTTTTAACTTCATAAAAAAGTTGGCCATTCTATGCCTTAAATTTAAATGGCCTAAATACCATACTCAAAACTATATCCCCAATAGGATTAATTACTATAAAAGAATGTTATTAATGATCGATACACATTATCTATCTATTTTGTTAAAAATGGGCAACTTCCTTCCATATGCGATTTAGTACTTGAACCTTCAACTTGTAAAATGCCATACCAACTAAGAGCTAGCGTTTGCTATTAAGAATGATAATTACTTATTTTGATAGCATAATGACATTGACATGGCTATTTGGGCTAATAAGAGTTCCCGGCATGACTGCTATCAATTAAAATATTATTACTTTGCAAAGTATAATTACAAGTGTCATGTGGGATATAATGACGAAGCTAAACAATGAAAATTGAATATGAAGATAGGGTGATAAAAGGTTACGCATAAAATTTTACATTTTTGCAAAGTTCAAGTCGTGCATGGGATACTAAAGATTCTTAATGTTTGCAGTTTTATACATCTGATGCTTCCACCATATCAGATATGATTTCACATCATATATTGTCCTTTTTATTTGTGCTATATGGCATCGTGCCATGAGAAAAAAAAAATTATAAATCTCTTTATGAGAAGTGCTTTTGGTTTATTTTAAAGTCTCGTTTAGTTAATATTATAGTTTGATTCATTTATTTTCTTAATAAGAATTTACTGAAGATACAATGATGGATATTAGAAAATGGAAGAAACCGATGCATTTATTCATTTATTTTTCGATCAACTTGGCAGGTCGGCTGTGTTCTATACGAACAAACTAGGTTGCGCAAATGATATATCAGTTGACATTCTTTTTACTGGGAAAAAAAATGCACAATCTTTTCCGTACTCCTTACGTTGAGTAATAGTATAATAGTTTACAGAAACCCTTTCTATTCATCTACATGTATAGTGTAGAAAGTTTTGATCGGATTTCTAATATTTTATAATTTTCCCTGCCTTAGTCGTAAGTGTATTGGTGCTTACAATTTACAAGATAATAATAGATATATGACCTTGGTCTATGGATTCGTATTTTACAGATGCAGCAAAGTTTGGACAGCAATGGGCTTCGCCGGAAAAGCCAACACAATCATCTTCCAACAACAATCATCGGGGATCCTTCAGTTCACTCTCTTCCTCTCAGTCAGTCTCCATTTTTCTATTTGTTTTTTCATGCATGCATGCATGCAATTTAGGGTGTGTTTATTCTGAAAAAGAAACCCTGTCTTGACTTAATTTCACATTAGTTATAATAAAATAAAATAAAATTATCATATTGTTTCAAGAGAAAATGATCTTTATTTTCCATTATTATTTTTTGTGGTCGGTAAACACCACTACTTATTACTAATCATTATCGTTGCCTTTCACGTCACTTGTTGCTATAAATCACTAGTATCTGCAATCTCTTAAAACAATTATGATATTATTCAATAATTTCAATGTTTAAATTGTAACAAATTCCAAAATAAGTCTAAAAAACATTTTTTCGCAAAAAGACACACCCTTATATTATGTTTCTTAGATTGGCGTAATATATCACTAATATAAGTTGCTTGGGCTAAAGAAATAACACTAGCTATATATATTTCACCAGACCATCAGGGCATAAAAGTCAAAGCTTTATGGATATGATAAAATCAGCAAAGAGTGGCAGCAACCAAGATGAAGAATTGCTAGATGATGATGATGATTTTTCACTTAAAAGGGAGATGTCTCCTTTACCCAAAGGTAAGCTATACTTTATTGAGTTGCCTCCATCGAAATGAATTGTATGGTTACGCTACATAAATAAGAAATTCAACCAAAAAAAAAAAAAACAAGTACTTTTAAGGCTTTAGCTAAGGGCTTTAATGAGTTAAACTTACTTGAAAACTACTCTAGTTCAGCTTAACATTCAATTGAGTTCAATTCAACTATAAATAGTCAAGCTTGAGATCGATCTACTTGAGTAACTTACTAGAGTGGAGCGACTTCATGACATTTGGTTCAGTGAGCTACATGATACTTGGCTTGACAAACTCTAAGCCCTAGTCATGCTAAAATTGAGTTTATTAGTCAAGTCCAAGTGGAGCTTATCGTCAATACTGTTTTATTTAGGAATGAGCCCAAACAAGCTTAATTTAATTGAGTTTAAGCTTGTGGAAAGCCACAAAAAATCAAGTTCGAGTTGAAAATTTTAAGCTCAAACTTTTAATTTTTTAGTTGAGCTCGTATTTAAACTAAAGTTTGAACTCAATATTGTACCATCTGAAATCAACTTGTTAACACACCTACCTTCAACAAATAAATGTTAATTGAATTTATAAAAGATAATTTCTTAACAAGTGCTCGAGGGCCCTTGTGTAAGAGAGCTTTGTGTATTGTTCTCTTGCTTTTTTGATCTATTTGAAGATTATTAATTGCGTTCATTTTGTACAGGAGAATTAAGGATAAAGGTTGATGGCAAAAGCAGTGATCAGAAGGCTAACACACCTAGATCGAAACACTCAGCTACTGAGCAGCGGCGGAGGAGTAAAATAAATGATCGGTGAGTCTTATTTACTAATAGGATCATCAAACCAAACAGCAAGTGTGGCTTCAGATATTACTATTCCAAATTAAACTGTAAATATGTATTGATATTCACCACTCGTGCTGCAGGTTTCAGAGATTGAGAGGACTAATCCCTCATAGCGATCACAAGAGGGACAAGGCGTCATTCTTATTGGAGGTGCATGAATTGATTCAATTTTTCCTTCCTGATAGATGTACGTAGTCAAAATTTTTGCAGTTGGCTAATACTACGAATGAATATTGTAGCAGGTCATTGAGTACATTCAGTTCTTACAAGAAAAGGTCCACAAATACGAAGGATCACACCAAGGATGGAATAACAATCCTGCAAAATTAATGTCTTGGGTAAGTGGTGCAATTCGCATCCAATACGTATGAGCATGTTGATCATGTCTATGGCAATGGGTTTTAATTTTCTCTGTTAAAAACAGAGGAATGGGCAGAGACCTGGAGAAAATTTTGCCGATCCATCGTGGGCCTTGAACAATGCACCAGCTCCTGCATTAATATTTGCCAATGAGAATAAGATCACTGCTGTCCCAACCGTTCCCAGGAATGCACAAGTACCTCTAGAATCTGATATGAGTGCATCTACTACATTTAAAGCAGTAGAGCACCACCCGGGATTGACAAACACGGCGGTTCCATTTCCTATGGCTCTGCACCCAAATATCTTGGCTCCTGTCAGGACCGGAAGTGTAGGGGCTCAGCTTTCGCCTCGAGTATGTCCTGATGTGGAAAACGCAGCTGCCAAGCTCACACCACAAATGGGTCAGGCTAATCCTTGTGCAAACGAGTGCCCTAGCTTAAGTGATAAACTGAAAGAACAGGATCTTGCAATTGAAGGTGGCACAATAAGCATCTCGAGTGCTTACTCGAGAGGGTGAGTACTTAACTTTCACTCTTGAACCAGCATATTCAGTTAGTCCTAATTGCAAATCAAATGCATTTTCAATTTTTCTAAACATCTGGTATTATGATATTTTCTTTTTCAAAGTAAGTGCATCACATTGTGCAAGCTCACAAAAGGGGCTGCATGATAAATATCGCATTCCTTGACAGCAATTTCCGTCCTGTCTTATTGAATCTGGTGCTTCAAATTACACCGATAGAGATTTATCTGAAGCTTTGTGCATCTTCTAATAAATATTAGATCCAAAATTATCTGTTCCAAAAGTTCAAATCCGTGACAATCTGGTTTGGTTTTTTATTGATTGGTTAAGATCTTCATTCCTGGATCTTCTTACAGGGCCACTTTTAGCCATCTGTAAGAGAGTTTTAGTTGTAGGATTTCTAGGGTTGTATTGTAGGATTTTCACATAGATCCTTCCAGCG
Source organism: Laguncularia racemosa (assembly GCA_037954665.1). NCBI lineage: Eukaryota > Viridiplantae > Streptophyta > Magnoliopsida > Myrtales > Combretaceae > Laguncularia > Laguncularia racemosa. The sequence goes on along the minus strand of JBBMOL010000022.1, from coordinate 2,782,437 downwards.
GGCTGTCAGGGATGCTCATGCACAACAAATCCATGTCTAGAAAAATGTCATAACGTTAATTTCTTAAGGTCCTTTGTTAGTTTTTCTTAGCTTTTAGAAGAAAGTAACCGTTTAATCTGATTGTGAGGAGAAAGTATGCTGTTGCAGGTTGTTGAATGCTTTGAGTCGAGCGCTGCAAAGCTCAGGAGTGGATTTATCCCAGGCCAATATATCTGTACAAATTGAGCTAGGGAAGCGAGCAAATAGCCGACTAAATATACCAACATCGGTATCAAAGGTGCGTTATACTTATTGCAGAAGAGACTCAATTGAAACCAAGAAATGAGACTTAAGATTGATTTGTTGAATTGGATTCAGGAGAATGAGATTCCACCTAGCAATCAAGGTGTGATGCAACCCCGACTTGCTAGTGAGGATTCTAATCAACCCCTCAAGAAGCTTAAGACGACGAAAATCTAGTCCGAAAGTAAGTTAAAAAGAAAAAAAAAATTCTTTTTTTTTAATTACAATTTTATTCATTTTTGGTTCCCACCCAATCTTAAGAGGGTTTATTCAAATTATCTCTTGGCTAAAAAGCTATCCAGTTGAGACCATTGTACATATGATATCTTTATCTTTATTTTTATTTTTATGCACATGATCTCTAACAAATGTATCATTCTATTTGGCATTATTATTAGTTTCCTATTCCAGGGACATTTTTACTGTAACCCTTTTGCTTTCATGATGTGTAAAAACTAACTAAAATTCTTAAGGATGATGTGCCAACATATGTATTCTTTTCTTGCGCTTTGCAGAGTAATCAATTTAAAATTGTGTTTCGCAATAATCTTTTCTCTGACTGATTTTTGTCATATCGACAGTAAATTTAAAGCTGACATGTTATCATATTTCTTCTTCTGTTTTTTACTGCAATTTGCACGACAGTCAATTTAATATTGTGCCTTCAGCACAGACCCACTGGCTTGGAAGAAGTTCTGTAAAGCAGGTAACATTTGCCTGACGATTCAGATGCAACGAGATTCTTTTCTAATTTATTTTGACTTTGACCTAGTTTAAAATTTTGAGATATCTTAGTCTTAATGGATGCTCCAAGGTCCACATACCTTTTTTTTTAGGCTGAAAAAAGGGTAAGTGTATTAGATTAAAACAAAAAATGACACCATCATCGTATAAACATCGAAGTCCAAACAACAAGAAAACAAGCCATCACAGCTCAAAAAGGGTATTAATCACCTATAGAAGAGTCTAATGCTCTGGTATTACAAGCTTGAGATATAATATCTTTATAGTCTATGACTAAAAACATCATTTTTCAACAAAGCAAGTAGTTCTTGACAAAGATAAGTTAACAACAAAACATCTTCATCTGCAACTTGAATTTGCCCAGCAAGATAAACAGTAAAAGCATTTAGTTCTTGTGAAATCGCTTCGACCGTGAAGTCCAGGAGGGGGGAGCATCTGTCCCTGCATGCCATGGTAACATTATAAAATTATGCCTTGCAATTTGTATAATTTTGCAAAAGGAAGCTTGCACCAGATGAATTGGTATTGATTTTAATTTTTTTTTTTTGTATCCTTTTAATATACATAAGTGCAACCCTCCCAATAAATCCCCCATAACTTTGTTTAGAGCCAATAATCCATGTTATCATATCATGTTTTGTATCCGTGTCAAATGGATTCATGTTTAAAACTCATGATACAACCTATTTAATAAGTAAGTTTTATGTCTAGATTGAATCCGTTTATTAATTAAAAACATTATAAATAAGTCTATAATATATTTACATGGATAAAGTGTAAACACCCCATTTTTGCCTTAGGAATCAATAATTTTCAATAATAATCAATTTTCAATTTTTCCTAATTTTCCCCTATTTTTCCTTAATTTAGCATAAATAATAAAAATATTTAAAAAATAAAAATAAATAGGAAAACACTTCAATTTTGAAAAATGATTTTAGAAATAGCAATAATGAATAATAAATAATTTTTACAAATTTTTGAAATTTCAAAAAATACAAAAAAATAAAAAAATTGCATCGCATATGTACAATTTGCGATGTAAATAAAATCGGGAAATTGGGCCAGCTCAGCTGGCTCGTGTGTGCGCATGGGAACCGTGTGAAGGCTGAAGGTCGCGAGTTCGAATCCCCCCGCAGGCGCTCGGCAAAATTTTTTGTTCTTTTCCCTATAGCTGCCACGTGGCAGCATGTGATTGGCCGAGGGAAGTCACGCGCGTTGCGCGTGATCGTCTTCTTCGCAAGCCCAGCCGAAGGAAAAAATCCGACAAAAGTCCGACGAAGGCGAAATCGGCCGTTTTCTTTTTAATCTTCTAGATTAAAGTCAAGATAAGGCCAAATCCATCAGATAAACCAAAGGAACACAAGAGATTAACATCAAATCGCCGGGATAAAATCGAATCTAAGAAACGGAAAAATATGGGTTTATCTAAATCGGCCGATTCGAACTTATCCAAGAGGAGTTCGAGGTGCCTATAAATAGAGGAGAACAGGAGGAAGCTAGAGCACGAAGAAAAAGAGAGGAAGGAGCAAATCGGAGTACGCCGGAGAAGCTTGGAGCCGCGACCATCGATCGGAGTTGAGCCGCCGCAAGGAGACGTTCTGGGAGTAAGCCGCCACCACCATCGGATTCAGCACCCTCAAGAAGCTAGGATTCGACACTTCACCCGCCGCAAACGACCGCCGGAACGCCGTGAACGAGCCAACCCCGCCGTCGCGACCGATCCGATCCGACCCGACCCGCGCACCGACCCGGATCCAGGTAAGTCGGATCTTTCCGGATTTTTTTTATTTATTTTATTTAATTAATTTATTTGGTTTATTTATTTATTCCGAATTTGTTATTTATTATTTAGTATTTTTTTTAGTTATTTATTTATTTGTTTTTGTTTTATTTTCAATAAATAGGAAAAATGTAGAAATTAGATTTTTCTAGAATAAAAAAAATGTAGAATAAAATAAAAAGAAAAAAATAAAAAATAAAAACAATAAAAAAATAGAATAAAATAATAAAAAAATTAGGAAAAATAATAATAAAACTTTAAATTTCAAAATAGGATAGATAATAACTTAGGATAAAAATGTTTTAGCATAAAAATTACAAAAATTTATAAAAATCACAAAAACTTATAAAAAATCACAAAAATCATAAAAATCATGAAAATTAATAAATTACGAAAATAGAAGAGAAATTAAGTTTTAGCACTTAGAAAAATCTTTTTCTTCAAATAAATCCAAAATTGATATTTTCCCTAAAAATCATTTTCAAAATAAAATCACAGCTTAGGCTTAGAAATTTTTAGAAAAATTCCAAAAAATGTTAAGAACATAAATCATAAGAAATTTCAAAATTAAAATTTACAAACAAATCTAAATTTTTCAGAAAAGCGAACTACGGCTTGTTTGATCCTGAGTAGCAGGTACGTAGGCACCCATTCGGGTCAACCCCCTAAAATGTATGAAAAATCATTTTCTCAAAATAATTCCAAAACATAATAAAAAGTAACAGAAACATAATGAAACACATTTCTAAAGATGAACAGTTTTAGGAGATTAGGTGGTAACCGTAAAGGTTTTAATAGGTTAGCCTCCGGATTTAGAATCTCTGGTTTTCCCTTTTCCTCTTGTCACAAAAACGAGAAGAGGAAATAACGACGACTAGTGGTCCAAATTAAGACTAATCCGCTCCTTTAGTCTTAATTCAATTTTCCCAACAACAGTTGGGTGGCGACTCAAAAAATTAAACGAAATTCCTAACTCAAGTCGAGGATCTAGATTAGATGAGCATAGGGTCTAGTTTAGATCGGATTAGGAATGGGAATTCAAAAATTAGACTCGACACAAAGCAAAAAGCGTAATTATAAAATTAACGTTTACAAATACTTAATGATATAAGGTTTTGAAAATTAAAATAAAATTACAATTTAAACAATAGTTTTAGTGAAATCTCGTTAAATATAACAAATTTAAAAACTCAAAAGTTTTATAACATCATTGAATTAACTTGAACCATGACTTGAAAAGACATTATTGCTAGTGGTGATTTCTAAATTCATCATATTTTTTATTAAATTTTTAAGGGTAACAATTAAAGAATCTACACATAAAAAAGAATAATATCAATAAAAATATATGAAATTAAAAATTTTATAAAAATAAAATAGGTTATTACTGTCATTACAAAATAATAGGGATGTAAACATGCTAGGGACACAGGTGGTTTCCTACTCATACAAACATCCATCTACTTGCTTATACCATATATATAATGCAAGAGAAGACCAGTCCAAAACTAAATGTAACCCCTATCATTTGAAAAACCATCAAATTAGCAAATAAATTGTTTTATTTTGTTCTTTTGATGTTTAAATTTGTCAGCATTTTTTCTTTTTATGTGCTAAAGAAACAAATCAGCATTCAAGCCATCCACTAAAGACTTATTATCGATAAGAATTCAAAAAAAAAAAAAAATCTCTTCTCTCCTATCTCTCTCTCTCTCATGATGTGTAATTTGATCTACATCTACTACTATTACAAGATATGCAATCAATAATTATTCATTAGCCAATAATCAGCATCTCTTTCCTAAGAGTTTAATGTAATTCAAGTTGTCTATGGCCCTTATATGATGATATCACTTTCTCCATATGAAAAGCTTTCCTTTTGCAAACATAACATTTCTAAAGCATTGGTTTAACCCCCTTATTCCCACTTTTTTGACATGGATTCAATTATGCAATTTTCCTCAAAATTAAATTAAACAAAAATACACACACCCAAATAACACCAATTGAATTCAAATCAATCCACGAGCTACAAGAACAAAACTTTACCCCTAAAATTGAAATAAAGAAAAAGAAATCTACCAATTGATCCTAAAATGATAGCAACCAAAGAACAACCCGAAAGCCTTAATTGAGAGATAAATAGAATTACACTAATATTATTAATAATGATGATAATAATTGTTAGGAGAAAAACATGAAGAATGGAAACAAAAAGGAATGAACAATTTACCTTATAGGGAAATGGAACCTAGATTGTGAAGGAGCTGTGGCTAGTGCGATTGCTACGTGAGAAGAGAGTGACAAGTGACAAGAAGGAGGAAGGAGGCTAGAAACATGAGTTTAATATTTTGCCTTCAATTGTTCAAAATTGACAAAGGTTAGAGCTTATTTTGTATTTTGTTTGAGAATTTTTTAAACATGTTATTAATAAAAAAAAGGTATATACTTTTAATGGTAAGCAGGCTCAAGTCAAACCCATGACCTATTATGAGACTTTTTAATAAACGAGTTCATAAACAAATATGGAATTTGAGCATGAACCCGAATGTATTTTTTTTGTCATGTTTACATAGATTTGGCCAATTTACGTCTTATGTCAATTTTTTTTTTCATACACAAACCTGTTTATATCGTGTCATGTGGCATTTAGATTTTACAAGTTGGACCTCAAATTACCTACCCTAACTTTGTTGATAGGGTATCTAGTTTGCTAATTTCATTGCAAATCCAAAAACCACCTACCATTCTCATCTCTAGCAGCTCCTCTAAGAGTTTCTTGGCTAATAGATGCTAAAATAGAACCATCTATGTTCAATTTTATCCATCCGTGGTTAAGAGGAGTCCACTTGAGATTAATTTTTCCACACAATACATTAACCTTTATTGATCACATTAGCCTTAGTCTTTTGCAAGATGCATAGTATTAATGAATAAAGACTCAAATTCTCTCATCTAAATTTAAGGATAGAGCTCTAAATTAGAATATTTTAAGATTTCAAGCTTGCCAAATTTTCCATAAGGTGAAGCTAAAGACAAATTGTCTTCAAGGATGTAATTCCTCCACTTTTTTTTCCCTTTTATATGCTAGTATTTACTTTTATATAGCCTATAAAACTTGTTTCTTCCATTTGTCTTATGGCCATTGTTTCTCATTTCTAAGGTTAATACCTTTTGCCTCATTTGCTCACCTCACAAGAACCTAGACAATTGCTTCAGACACTTTAGAGAGAAAGAAGCAAACCTATTGCCGCCACCAGCTTATTGGATTAAGGTAAGTACTTTAATCAAAATTATTGATGGATTGTTTAAGTATATGTTGTGGAGTAAAGATTAACGAAATAAGGCTTGTTACAGATTGAAATCAAAATCAATGCTTGATATGCAAGGGATGAAACAAGCGATTCATCCATCACAATAATGATCCAAGTCAAGCAAGTGTATTTACTATTGTATTACATTATAAATTGTATATTAGATAAATCAATTAGGTTAAATTGAATAAAAATTAGGATGAGAGATCAATTTTCAAAGTGTAAAATAAGGTATACGGTCACAGACACACTCGTGTACATGGGTGTGTCGAGTTTAAAGAGTGAACAGAAAGATACACGGCCTTCCAACACGACTGTGTTGTAATTGTGTTGAAGATCTAAAGTGAACAAAGAAATACGTGACTTACTAACATGACCGTGTTGTAATTATGTTAAAAACCTAAAGTAAACAGAGAGATACATGCCCCCTCAACATGATTGTACCTTACTCGTGTTGAGTTCAAAGAATCACAGAAATGTATACGGCTGTTGGAAAGACCATGTAATACTCGTGTTCACCAACACGACCTCCAACATGGCCATATTGAGCTAACAAAAAAAAAAAAAACTTTCTTTTCCATTCTAGTTCATTTAAATGCAATTCTAAAAGCATGTAATTGGGATTATGAATAGGTTTGGGAGACTTGTGAAGTTAGAAAAGTATAAGATAAACCAAGTTTTGCAAAGTTAGGTATGTGTATACCTTGTATGTTGTTTTGTGCTTACTGGATAGAAATGTGTGTGGGCTAATAATGTTAAATTATAAATGAGACTGTTTGTGCATGTGATTGTGAATTGTTGGGTTCGAGAAACTAAATGTGGGTCGGTGTTCTTAAGGTGGCACCCTGATGATTGGTATGTGACGTTATCCCTATTAGAATTGTATATTGAAATGATTTGGGTAGTATGTGGAAGCTTGTACATAGAGGGATATTGTATGAGTGATTGTGGAAGGTTGTTGTGTGTGAATTGAATGGTTGAAAAGACTTATGGACTCATAGACAGTGAGGAGAAACTATTGTCATATATATATATATATATTATTATGTATAGTAATAGACTCATGGACAAAGAGGAGCACCCTTTGTCATATGTATATATTGTTTGTGGAAGGATTATGTAAGGATGTTGTGAAAGTTATGTGTGATGGTGTTTACAATGTGATTGTGTATTGACTAAAGGTTATGAAAGATGAATAATATTATGTATGAATATTGTGTTGCATCGTGCATGTGTTGTTATTTCTATCATGGCATTCATATGTGTTTATCGATATTTAGTTGTAGGTGTCACCAGAGAGATTGTGAGGTATGATGAAACCCTAGTAGAAACGAATCAAGACATGGAGGAGAATGTGGAATACGTGAATTATGATGAGTAGTATCTTAATGAGGAGAAAGGAGAATATGGAATAATTTATAATGGCGATCTCGATTATCAAGTTATTTAAGTTATTGAAAGCTTCCACTTTATTTAAATTGAGGAGATTAAATAGGATTTATATTTTGAGGATATACATTTCTTTCAAAAATTGTTGTATTATTGAAGTTTATAAATGCTTCCACTGTAATAATTTAAGATGTTCATTTCTTATATTAAATATTTGAAGGTTAATGTTTGAGAATTATAGCAATTGAGCCTTTGTGTGTCTTCTAGTATTGAGGACACATGATGGGTCATAGCATACCCGAGTTTCAGGTGTTATAGCTTAGGTGGTATTAGAGCATAAGTTAATGATCCCTAAGAGCTTAGGTTTTGATCCAAAGAATGTGAGTATGTGATCTTCAAAGCTTAGTTTTATGAATCTATAGACAACTTAGGTTTGATGATCTTTAGAATTAAGTGAGGATAAATAATATAAGTTTCAAACAATAGAAAGTAAGTCATGATCTTTAGGTGAATTAGGTATTAGATCTATAAAATGATGATACATCATGGGAGTAGTTAGAATATGTGAATAATATTACTGATTTGTGAACCCCTTCAGTACTGTTGAAAATGTCATGTTTAAATTTTTCATACTTTGAGGAATGTATCTATATTCCTATACTATTTCTCACTATTGTATTTTGTTTTGTAGAATACCTAGGAGAATTTCAGGACTAGAATCATCCTCAGGGGTTGGATGTGATGCTCCTGATAATAGAATGCCCCCCCAGACCCCCCTTAACTTGGACAAGGAGGAAATGAAGTGAATGTTACACGGTGCTAGAGGCTATCAATACTCTAGTAGGAGTAATGGCATAGTAGGAGCAATAGATAAAAGAGATGCAATTGCTGAATATGAGACAAGCCTAGATGATGGGGGAAATTAAAGAGAGACCAGTTGGGGAAGTGGGCTTGGACCGTTTTGTCATAATGGTCAAGGAGTTCAAGGCAAAGTCAGATGATCCACTAGATGTTGAATAGTGGATTGATGAAATAGAAAAGACCTTTGAAGCACTAGGGACACCTAATGACAAGAAGGTTAAATACGTTGTATATTTACTAAAGGGCTCGGCTTTAAAGTGGTGGTCAAGTGCTTCTAAACTTATAGTGGGAGTAATTTCATAGAGTAAGTTTAAGGAGATGCTGTATGAGTAGTATTTCCTGAGCATTAATAGAGAGAGGATGCAGGTAACATATTACAGCTAGTATCAAGGGAGAAGGTCTATAGATGATTATGAGATGGAACTCAATCGTTTAATGAAATTTATGCCACCTGCATTTAAAGCTAATGAAAAGTTAATGGCTCATTGGTTCGTATTGGGATTGGATCTTACACCATAACATGAGCTAGAAAACCTACTTTGAAGCAGTAAACAAGGCAAAGCTCTTATAATAGAGTCACGAAAGAATTGATGAAATGGGGACTCTAGGAACAAGAATGGTATTAGGGAAAAGACCTATCCAGAGTTTTATGACTCAAGAGAAGGGCAAAAGACCTCACACAGTGCATACCAGACCTGTGGTCATTATAGCGCCTTCCCCTTAGGCAAGAACCTCATATGTGGAACATGGTAACAAGTGTGGAAGATGTTATGGGCCAAATGAGCTAAATGAGTGCAAATGGCTAGAGGGTGCCTATTTTTCATGTGGAAAGATAGGACACAACAGCAAAATTTGTTGGGAGAGGTTAATTCCACTTACATTCTGCTTCTCATGCAAATAGAAGGGTCATAGAATGGTGGATTGCCTAGATAACAAAAGATAGAATGTGCAACCAACACCAACAATAAGAAATTAGGCTGGAAATAATAATAGCAGCCTTTAATAGGCAAGGCCAAAGCATAGAGCACTAGCAAGAGTGTTTGCACTATAGAGGCAAGACACTCTAGATACAGAGACTTTGGCATGTACACTATTAGTAAATTCTACTGAAGCATATGTATTATTTAACACTAGTGCATCACATTCATGTATATCTGATGCATTTAGAAGTAAATATTATGTATGTACAAAAGTGCTGAATGCTGTGTTGAATTTAAGTACCCCTATGAGTATGGGTAGGGGATTAAACCAAATATGTAGAAAGGTTTATATAAAAGTATAGGGTAAAGTATTGTTTGCAGATCTCTTGGTGTTAGATATGACTAACTTTGATGTAATTTTGGGAATGGATTGGTTAATCAGAAATCATGCAATAATAGATCATCATGATATGATCATCTATTTCAACATGCTAGAAGGAGAACAATTTAAGTTTAAATTGGAAACGTATAAACCAACAGGATTGCTAACTTTTAAACTATGGGGTAAAAGTAAGGTGATGGAAATTGAGAGTAAGGGTAGTGAAGGAATTTACTGGAGTGTTTTCAGATGACTTGAAAAGTTTACCTCCTATAAGAAAGATTGAATTCGGTATAGATACAGCGTCTGGTACGGTTCCCATATCAAAAGTCTTGTATTGTATGACACCCATAGAGTTGAAAGATCAAATACAAGAGCTGTTGGACGAGAAGTTTATTAGACTAAGTGTCTCACCTTGGGGTGCATCGGTATTATTTGTAAAGAAGAAAGACAACAACATAGGGTTATGTATAGGCTACTAGGAGTTGAATAGGTTACGATTAAAAATAAATATCCTCTTCCAAGAATTGATGACTTGTTTGATCGATTATAAGGGGCTCAAGTTTCCTCAAAAATAGACTTGAGATATGGGTATCATTAATTAAGAATTAAGGTAGAAGACATCCAAAAGACCATGTTTAGAACTAGATACGAGCATTACGAGTTCCAAGTAATGCCTTTTGGACTCACAAATGCATCGACAGCCTTCATGGACTTAATGAATTGGATATTTAGAGAATCCTTGAACAAGTTTGTCATCGTGTTCATAAATGACATCTTTATATACTCCAAAAGTAGAGAAGCTCACGAACAACATTTGAGGATAGTATTAAGTAGATTGCAAGTAGAAAAGTTATACACCAAGTTTAAGAAGTGTGAGTTTTAGTTGAAGCAAGTTACCTTTTTGTGACATGTGATTAGTAAGGATGGATTATCTGTAGATCTTGAGAAGTTAAAAGCTATAAATAAATGGCCCAAGCCAAAGACCGTAACAAAAATTAGATGCTTCTTGGAGTTAGCAAGATACTATAGAAGATTTGTGGAAGAATTCTCTAAACTGGCTACCCCTTTGACCAAGTTGACTCAGAAAGGAATAAAGTTTGTATGAGATAACCAATGTGAAGTAAGCTTCAGGATATTAAAGGAGAGATTGGCTTTTATACCGATACTTGCACTACTAGTCAGTGGTAAAGAATTTGTGGTGTATAGTGATGCCTCTATTCAAGGGCTCAGATGTGTGTTGATGTAGAATCATAGGGTGATTGTATACTTATCCAGGCAGTTAAAGATTTATGAGAAGAATTACTTAACACATGATCTGGAATTAGCAGCCGTGGTATTTGCCCCCAAGTTATGAAGACATTACTTGTATACAGAGAAGTGCAAAATATACACAAATCACAAAAGCCTCAAGTACTTCTTTACCCAGAAGGAGCTAAATATAAGGCAAAGATGCTAGTTAGAACTGATAAAAGACTATAACTTAGAAATTCAATACCATCTTGAAAAGGCTAATGTTGTTGCTAAAGCATTTAGTAGAAAAAAGTGTTGTAATTTAGCAACTTTGATCATAACTCAAAAGAAGATATTGGAAGATATGTAGAAATTAGAAATGGAGATTGTGACTAATGAAATTAGAGCTAGACATGCCAACTTACTAATACGGCTAATGTTAATTGATAGAATAATGACTGCACAAGTTGAAGATAAGGGAATATAATAAATAAAGAAAAGAATGGAAGAGGAAAGAGCTGTAGAATTTAATGAAGATGTAGAAGGGGTGTTGAGGTATGGTCATAGGTTATGTGTGTCGAGTGTAGATGAGTTGAAAAAAAGAAATATTAAAGGAGGCACACTATTCTAGGTACTCTATATAGCTGGGAAGTACCAAGATGTATAAAGATCTGAAAAGCCATTACTAACGAAGGGATATGAAGAGAGAAGTGATTGATTATGTATCTAAGTGTCTGACTTGCCAACAGATTAAGATAGAACATCAGAGACCCGCTAACATATTGCAACCATTACCTGTGCTAAAGAGGAAATGGGAACATGTTACCGTGGATTTCGTCACTACACTACCTAGATCTTTGACAAGGTTAGACACCGAATGGGTGATTATGGACTAACTTACAAAATTAGCTCACTTTATACCAATAGGTATTAGGTATAAACTTGAGAAACTGGCACTAATCTACATCAAAGAGATTATAAAGTTACATGGGATATTGGTCTCTATAGTATCAAACAAGATATGAGATTTATGGGAAGGTTTTGGAACAGTTTGCACAAGGCTTTAGGAATAAAGCTATAATTTAGTACTGCTTTTCACCACAAACGGATGGTTAGTCACAGTAAACTATTCAGATAATGGAAGACATGTTGAGGGTGTGTGCATTGGATCTTGACAGAAATTAGGATGAACATATGCCTTTAGTGGAATTTGCATATAACAACAAATACCAAGCTAACATCCAGATGGCACCATATGAGGCGTTGTATAGAAGGAAGTGTTGGTCGACTTTGCATTGGGATGAGGTGGGTGAGAAATAAATATTGGGACCTAATTTAGTACAAGATGGAATAAACAAAGTAAAGTTGATTAGGCAAAGAATACAATCAGCCTAAAGCCGTGAAAAGTCACATGCAGACAAGAGGAGATGCCCATTGGAGTTTTGAATGAGAGATCATGTGTTATTGAAGATCTTACCTACGAAGGGAGTAATAAGGTTTGGACTAAGAGGGAAATTGAATCTTAGATATGTGGGACCCTTTGAAATTCTTGAGAGAATCGGACTAATGGCATATAGACTGGCATTGCCACTAAATCTAGTTGGAGTACACAATGTATTTCATATTTTTACGCTAAGGAAATATGTGCCTAACCTAAACTAGATTATTGCACTGGAACCTCTGCAAGTGTAGCTAAATCTCACAACAATAGAGAAACTTATCAGAATTGTGGATACTAAAGAGTAGAATTTGAGAAGACAGGTAATCAAATATGTCAAAGTGCAGTGGAGCAATCAAACAAAAAGAGAAGCAACTTAGGAATTAGAAGAGGAAATGAGAAAAAAGATACCCAGAGCTCTTCAATAATCCAAGTAATTTTCAAGGACGAAAATTTTTGTAAAGGGGGTGGGGAAGGGTGGATAATGTAATTACTCAGAATATATATATATATATATATATATACTAATAATAATAAGGTAAATAGTTTAAAGAAGTAGGGGCAAGATAGCAATTTTATGGCCTAGGTATATAAGTGAATCTAACCTAGGGTTAATACCTTTTATCTCATTTGGGCACTTCACATAAACCTAGACAATCGCTTTAGACACTCCAAAGAAAAGGAAGCAAACCCATTGCTACTACTAGCTTATTAGATTAACGTAAGTATTTCAATTAGAATTATTGATGGATTATTTAAGTATATGTTGTGGAATAGAGATTAAGGACTATGGCTTGTTATAGATTGAAATTAAAATCAATCCGTGATGCACAAGTGATAAAATAAGTGATTCATCTATCACAATAACGATTTGGGTCAATTAAGTGTATCTATTAGTGTATTACATTATAAATTTTATATTAGATAGATCGATTAGTTTAAATTGATTAGAAATCGGGATAAGGGATAAATTTTCAAAGTGTATACAACAAGGTACATGGTCATAGATATGCCCGTGTACATGGGTGTGTCGAGTTTAAAGAGTGAACGAAGAGATACACAGTCCTCCAACACAACCGTGTTGTCATCGTGTTGAAGATCCAAAGTGAATAGAGAGTACACGACTTTCCAATATGATCATGTTGTAATCGTGTTAAAAACCTAAAGTGAACAGAGAGGTACATGGCCCCTCGACATGATCATATCTTGCCCGTGTTGAGTTCAAAGAGTCATAGAAATATACATGGCCTTTGGCACAACCGTGTAACACTTGTGTTCATCAACATGACCTCCAAAATGGTTGTGTTGAGTTAAAAAAAAAAATTATTTTCCATTCTAGTGCATTTAAATGCAATTCTAAAAGCATGTAATTGGGATTATGAATAGGTTTAGGAGACTTGTGAAGCTAGAAAAGTATAAGACAAACAAGTTTTGCAAAGTTAGGTACATGTATGCCCTGCGTGTTGTTTTGTGCTTACTAGATAGAAATGTGTGTGGGCTAATAACGTGAAATTATGAATGAGACAATTTGTGCATATGATTGTAAATTGCTAAGTTCGAGAAATTGAGTCCAAGTCGGTGTTTTTGGGGTGGAACCCTAATGATCGGTATGTGATGTTGTTCCTAATGGAGTCATATACCAAAATGATTTAAGTAGTTTGTGAAAGGTTGTATGTGAAAGGATATTATGTGAGTGATAGTGGAAGGTTGTTGTGTGAGAATTGAAAGGTTGAAAGCATGGATGTTAAAATCATGAGTTAATTGTACGATTATACGAGTTTGCAATTTTATGAAGTTTTTCCTAATCAAAATGGAAGAAAAATCATTTAGGTATAGACTTTTAACATAATTATGAGTTTAAATATACTATTCTACAAGTTATCATTTCTATACAATTTCATACGATTCTACCGATTCTATACCATTCAATTCCAAATAAAATCATGATTTTGACAATTATAGTTGAAAGGACTTATAGACTCATAGATAGTAAGGAGAACTCATTATCATATATATATATATATATATATATATATATATATTATGTATGGTAATAGACTCATAGACAAAGAGAAATACCCTTTATCATAAGTATATATGTGTATATATTGTTTGTGGAAGGATTGTGAAAGGATGTTGTAAAAGTTATGTGTGATGATGTTTATGATATGATTGTGTATTGGCTAAAGGCTGTAAAAGATGAATAATATTATATATGAATATTGTGTTGTATCGTGTATGTGTTGTTATTTTTGTCATGACTTGTGCATGCGTTTGTCAGTATACATAATGTTGGGCGTTAGCTCACCTCTTGTGGGAACTTTTTTTTAGTTACAGGTACCATAAGAAAGATTGTAAGGTATGATGAAACCCTAGTAAAAATGAATTAGAATACGGAGGAGAATGTGGAATACGTGTACAATGACGAGTAGCATCTCGATGAGGAGAAAGGAGAATATGGAATAATTTTTAATTTTAAGTTATTGAAAGCTTTTACTGCATTTAAATTGAGGAGATTGAACATGAATTATGTTTTGAAGATATATATATCTTTTAGAAATTGTTGTATTGTTAGATTTTATAAATACTTCCACTGTAATAATTTAATATGTTCATTTATTATATTGAATACTTGAAGGTTAATGTTTGGCGAATTGTAGCAATTGAGCCTTTGCATGTCTTCTAGTACTAAGGACACATGGCGGGCCATAGCGAGCCGTAGCATACTCAGGTTTTGAGGCATGACACTATCTCTTTACAACTATAGAAGATATGAATCAAGATTCGAGTCATCTTCTGCCTCTCCACATGTTAGATTACAACATCTTCTTTTATCTTTCTTTTCCTAAGATTTACAGCTATAGGCAAGTTGTTATGTTGTATTCTCCATAATAGTATACGTATTTTTTTATGGAAAAGGGGAACTCCATATCCAATACCAATTGCTAGGATCTTCGGAATTTATATTACTTATTTGTGCATAGATATCATTGAGACTTGGACTTAATCTTACATTAGGAGAACATGCTTTTTGATCCATCTCGTTTGGTCTCAAAGCAATTGGCCCCATGAATTCTTTTAAAATTTTGTTAATTTCAAATCCTATTCTTTCCTCATCCCATTCCTCCAAACCCTTCCAAGCTTGATTAACTGTTAGATTTAAAGCATTCTAATGAATTAGGCTTAGACTAATTCCCTAATAATTTTATCTCCTTCCCATCAATCATGTCAGAAATGTTTTTGTTTGCCATTACCTAAAAAATAGAATCCCTTTTTCAAAACCCATTACTAGCCTTCCTTGATTTCTTTTACCAAATTTGAATAGAAGTTTTTATATGATATTTTATTTTATTGTATTCTCTTTTTATATTTAGCTTGTTTTAAACTTCCAGTATTTTTTTTTTCATACATGCCTTATTCTTGGTATTTAAACCAATCAATCTTAACCTTCTAGATTTCTTTAGAGCTATAATGGTTCTCTAATTAATCCAGTGTACTTGGTGCTTATCCTTCACTCCATTCCACTAAAAATCTCTCACTATTTAAGAAGCTTTATCTAAAGTTTTTTGTGGAACCTTGCTAACCTGCATATAATAAGTAAGGATGGCTTCCAAAATAGATTTCATTGAAATAACTTGACTAGCCATGCTTAATTGTCTAGCCTTCCATCCACTTAGCTTTTTCTTTGCATCTTTTCAATAATTATATTTAATCAATTTGCTTTTGGCATTAAACCTTCTTCTAAAGTATACTCTAAATATTTGCCAAATTTTATCACCACCTTATAACCCAATTCTTGTTTAGTTTACTCTTCACTCACATGCATTGAGTTTCTGTAAAAAGGATCACTAATATTTTAGAGTTTTCTTTTAATTCAAAAATCTCAGCAAAATTACTTAACACTTTTTTAATAACGCTAGCATTTTGCAAGGATGGCATGGCTCTCAGCACAATATCATCCGCAAACACAATGTGAGATATTTCCACATCACTTCCCCTTATCTTAAATGGACTTCAATCACCTTTATTCACTTCTTGTTCAATTAATCTATTTGAAAACTCCATCACGATTATAAAAAGATAAGGTGACAAAGGATCACTTTGCCTAGTTCCTCACTCTCCACTTTGGAAAATCTAAATAGTTCGTAATGCCCAAAAGATACTATCCCATCTTAATTTATCATAAGCTTTCTCTAAGTCAAATCTTAATGACCATCCATCGTTCTTTCCCTTTTTTTCTCTATGACATGAGTGTAATATGTCATTCAATAGAATGATGTTGTCTGCAACTTTCTTACTTGGGATGAAACTAACCTAATTTGGATGAATTAAAAAAATTAAGCGTAGGCCTTAATCTTGTCACCAACACTTCTATTATTATTTTTTACACCTTGGTGCATGGCTTATAAACCCAAATCATTTCATTCATGGTGTTGCCTTGTTTTGGGTAAGTTCTAATTGAGTTTAGTTTATTTGCCAAGGCAATTGACAAGATTCAAAGAAGGATAATATCGCATTTTCTATGCGATATCCCAACATTTCTGAACGAAGAATGCCTATAAACCATCCTTAGCTATCCTTTCCATTATACAATAAAAGTAAAACATCATAGATCTCTTTCCTAGTTACAAGCATCATAAGTCATCTTATTTGATTAATAGTCAAACCATACTTTATTTCTATTGGGAATGGATTAGTATTGGAATACAAGACTTTATTTGAAGTAAACAGATTCTTGAAATAAATGTTTTTATTTTCCTTAATATCCGCCATGTCATAGATCCAATTGCTAACATTATCTTGTAGGGTTAAAACTCTTTTCTTTTCTTTTTTTTTTTATCTTCTTTAAAGAATTAAAGCTTGATAATATTCTATATTTTTTTCTCCATCTTTAATCTATCTAGCCCTTACTTTCATTTTCCATAGACTCTCCTCTCTATCCAATAAAATATTCACATCCTTTATGAGTTCCTTTCTAATTCAATAAGGTGATTTGTGGGGTTAATGCTTAAAATATAGGGGAAAATGCAAAAAGTTCCTTTAGGTGAGAATACACTTCTAAACTTTCAACTATTATAAATCATACCTTAACCTTTAATAAATTGGTAAATGATCCCTCCTAGATTGTGACCTCAGTGTGAAACACTCCCTCAAACTTGTCAAAATGTGCTATAATATCCTATAAACTTTGACTTTAGTGTGTCTTTTTTGAACTAAAAAAGCAAATATCCTTTATATTGCCAAGTTATTTAAGTTTAGAATGGTGACTTGCAATATTTGAAAATTTAGGGAGTATATTACACATAAGTTAAAGTTTAAAGAAGTTATTTGCAATTTCCCTAAAATATTTTCAATGGCCATTGACTCAACAAAGCACATTAAAAATAAGTCTCAATAATCCAAAACACATATAAGTGCTTGAAGCATCTCTTTATTATGTGGTCTTCTTGCAATGGTTCATAGTGGAAATCTTTACCATTAGCATCTACTCAATCATTAATTGCTAGTGCTAAAGAAATTTAAGAGTATTTGTTATAAAATTCGTAAATAGTATAATCATTTAAAAGTAACTAACGATATAATCGGATTCCAATTATAATAAAATCCCTTGAGTTATAGCAAAAATAAGATTCATTAATAGTAAAAAAATCTATCAATAACTTTTGAGAAAATTGTCAACAGTTTATGGAAGCTATCGATAATTTTATAAAAGTTATCAATAATTTCTTTTTTAATCGTAAATCACTCAAAATTATAATAAATAAGCTCCATTAAAATATATTATAGAGTTATTTTTCAATGACTATAAAACATATTAGATGGAGAAAAGGTAATTTATGTTTTTAATGGTACAAATAAGAAATAAACTTTATAGAACATGTTTAAAATTGATTGATGCAAATAGCTAATGAATATTAAGTGCGGTGATGAAAAAAAGGATAATGTATGTTTCTGGATCTGAACATGCGTCATCCATACTGTAGTTATTCCTAAATAATAAAATTAATAAATAAAGCAAGATGGTTTAGATTAGAAGTTGCGTGTTACCAACCATAGACACTGATTAAACATTTCTACCTGGATGGATATTTTGGTCCCTTTAGCTGCAACCTCAAACAAATGACCAGAAAGCAAAGCATACTTGTGGATCAGAAGTAACATTATTGTCAAAAAAAATATCATAGTCAAACACAATTGTTTTGTAAGTTACGTCAGGAAGTCATAATCGTCCAACATCGTTATCATTTTATACGCCATGCTCCTAAACAGTAGGAACTTCGCACATACACATAATATACATATATAAATCTAAACGAGAGTGGGTTTTTTTTTTTTTTTTTTTCTAACAGACTGTGCTATTACAGTACAACTTCAAGGAAAGAGACTAGCCCATTTAATTTGTTATGTGACAGAATGTACAGTAGTTTAAAATATCAAAATTATAAATCTTAAAATAATATAATGAGAAATTTTTACATTATGTTAACGTTCATTCATTGTACTTGTTAAATAGATATTTTTACACCTTTTTAAGACTTGCTTTTTTTAATCATGTTGTAGTCAATAGTGAAATGATGAAAACCTTCCTTTTCTAACTCAAATGTACTTATTAACTAAATCGTACATATGTACATGTATATGTAAGTGCTTAGAATTCAAGCTATCATGTCAATGTTAACTTAAAAAATCTCGTGTTATCTAACATGATTGGAGTTAATAATGTGGCTTGTGGGTCGTTGCCAAACATGTCATAATAGTACAACGAGCTTTTTCACAAACCAACAACTGGATTCGGTCTCGCTTTGAAGGCATATGATTACTACTTCCAGCCACACCTGTGCTACTACAGGTATTGAATTACCAAATAATAGATCCTATGGAGATAATACGGTATTTAGCTAGAGGTACACATGAGTTCTTAGAATGTAAGTGCTTATGTGCTCGACGTACATATGTGCATGTATATGTAAGTGCTTAGAATTCAAGCTGTTATGTCAATGTCAGCTTAAAAAATCCCGTGTTATCTAACATGACTGGAGTTAATAATGTGGCCTGTGGGTCGCTACCAAACATGTCATAATCGTAGAACGAGCTTTTTCACAAACCAACAACTGGATTCGGTCTTGCTTTGAAGGCATATGATTACTACTTCCAGCCACACCTGTGCTACTACAAGTATTGAATTACCAAATAATAGATCCTATGGAGATAATACGATATTTAGCTAGAGGTACACATGAGTTCTTAGAATGTAAGTGCTTATGTGCTCGACGTACATATGTGCATGTATATGTAAGTGCTTAGAATTCAAGTTGTCATGTCAATGTTAGCTTAAAAAATCTCGTGTTATCTAACATGACTAGAGTTAATAATGTGGCCTGTGGGTCGCTGCCAAACATGTCATAATCATAGAATGAGCTTTTTCACAAACCAACAACTGGATTCGGTCTTGCTTTGAAGGCATATGATTACTACTTCCAGCCACACTTGTGCTACTATAGGTATTGAATTACCAAATAATAGATCCTATGGAGATAATACGGTATTTAGCTCGAGGTACACATGAGTTCTCAGATGTTGGTTGAGGTGGCAGCACCAATCTTAAAAAATGTAGATGCTATGTATCAAGGTCTGAAAGTTTAGAGCAAATATAGAGGAATCAATTTGGGTATAAATTGTAGATAAATTATAGTATGTGATATTAGCAAAATAATTTGTTTTAAGGGAGTTGGGTACTTTGAAGACAGGTTTGGTGTCCTGTGAACAAACTGGTTAGGAATTGATGCCTCTTCTTATGATGATTATGGTAGGTTAAAAGTAGTCGAGATAATTGATCTTCTCAATGACTAAGCGAAAAAAGTACTCTTAAGTAAAAGATGAGTTTGAAACAGATCTTAAAAGGATAAAAATAAAAAAGTTAACATGTAAAATTAAAATAATTATATAAATCAAGATCTCATGTCCTGTCACACCATGCCAAGTGCTCCTCGTTATAATTAAACAACCTAAGAATTAGTAGATATGTTTGGGCGGCTGCCAAAATAACCTGAAGCTTTGATGCCAGATTAAGCATGGCTGCTGTCGGTGATTCTCAAGTTATGAGAATATAATGTTTGCCATACTCAGTTTGGCTCGTAACTATAACATATATGAATAAAATGGAGTAGACTAGGACAGATTCTTTTGATTACATTTACCAGGACAAACCAAAAGGAATGCAAATGCCTTCAGCAACAAAATTGCGATAATTGATGGTTTCTCTTATCGGTAATAGAGGGATACGGCCGCAATATGACCAATGACTTCTTAGCAATGAACTACTCACACCCTGACTCAGTAACTTAAACTACGTGGATAATCACACGAAATGTGCTAAAACTAGATACTGGTCTAACTATACGTCTGTGGGTAGGTTAGTACCGGATCAATGTAGATGGTTCAAGTAAGTTGCAACATTAATATTCAAATGAATGAGCTCTTGTTTTGGATGAAATGTCAGCTAAACGAATGAATGAACTCTTCAGTGTACTGGGAGGTGAAAAACCAACCAGTAGTACAAATACAAGGAATTAGAAGTACCACGCAGGTGCACATACATGGTGGAAATCACCTACTATAAATTCTCGAATCGGGGGAATCGAATGCATATCTTCCTCAGAACCAAGTTCCTCATCATCCATTGAGCCAAAATGGCTTCTGTACATAAATCGCGTTATTCTCCAAGACTTGATTACGAAGATATCCAGCCACGTGCCACTTCAAAAGATGACTTCTTTAGGTTCAGGGCAACCGAACTGTTGGGCCTTAAATATCCATGGATTGATAGCTAGATCAGAAAGCAGAGTATCTAGGGCGTCTCCACCGCCATCAATCATGTACTTCTGACTGATTCATCCGCAGGCTATAAACATTCCTCAGGGTTGGAATAAAAGTAATCTTCTTCCTTAGGTCTATCTGGAAGAACCAATCTTCTCACTGGATTTCCCATGCGGTTAACATGCAAATCCTTAACTGCAGAAGAGAATTCATCCCAACTAATAGATTCATTGTCATAGAGGTCTATCAGCTCAACCAAAAGCCTTCTATCCAGTAAAATTGTCTTCTTAAAACCAAGAAACCTGAAAACCAGAAAGCATACAGCGCAGCTTATTAGCAGGCAAATTTTTGTCCTAAAGGGAAGACTGAACATAATGAGCAAAAGAAATTTGCTCCAGATGAAATGTAGTGGGAAAAGCCCAATATCATCCGATTTGGAAAACCAGTCAACTTTCAATAGATTGGACTATCATTAAAAAGTTAATTAATATACCAGATTCAGAAGCAAGCTTTTCAATGGCACTGAGGGAAAATTTTTCACTCTTCTCAACAGAATTTACATAGTGTTTGATTCACTAAAATGAAATTATCATTCTACCTTTATCACTATAAAATAGCTATTTCTTTATTTTTTTTGGATAATTGCTATTTCTTTATTTGATTTATAAAAAGTTATACTACAAGGAATACCTTATTCCATATGATATGAAATGGATAAAAAAAAATTATTCCTTCCCTTTATTAAAGGAATGGCTGTTATTCACAGAATGTAACTTCTATTCCATAAAAGGCCACTATCATAAAACAAGATAATACCAAAAGAATGGCTATTCCATTACAGTAAACCAAATGTAACGTAAAAAAATCCAACACACATAACTATAAAGTTTACTTAATGCAGAAAAAAAACTCAGGTGAATAAAATTCATATCCTGAACAAGACTAACATATCAAACATAAAAGTACCTGCGGTGTCCTTCAACAACCTTAGCCATGTTGCCATCATATGTAGGAACAAAGATATCACTTTCCAATGCAACAAGATAATCCAATGCTGCCATCTGAGATGAATGATTCTGGAAATATCTTAGATCTGCAGAACTAAGTAAAGTCTCCTTTCTAACCTGCTCCAAAATTCCAAAAGGCAGTTGTTAGGCAGGGTCAAACCTATTTACTTAAACATCAGAAACTATAGCTCTACAGCAACTAACCAATTTTGGATAAGCTTCAGCAAGAGCTGCCATTCTTCTATCACCACCGTATATTTCACCAGCTGCAATATAGATCTGCATATTTGGATCAATGTCCAATGCTCTCAAAACAAGAGCAGTTTCCTCAGGTGTTAAAGGGCAAAGACCATCTTTTCTCTTCAGCTCAGAGTTAATTATTTTCTCTTTCCACCATGGATAAGCATATCTGGAATAGATGCAGCCACAAAACATATGAAAATTAACTTACATATGAATAGACCATGAAGAATACCCACAAAGCAGTAGCGCACCTCATTCTTGTCAACTCATCCACCTCATCATCATTGCAACCCTGAGTACAGCCTGAAAAGGCTAACATGTCCATCTCATACCTGAGATGGAGTACCAAAAAAGGACCATTTTTCCTTAATAGGTTGATGACTCTCCTGCCAAGCTCCTCTATCTGAGAAGTGAATCTAAGAGCACTGAAATTAACTCGGCATCGTAGCTTCTGTAGTTCCAGCGGTTGGCCATTATTAGCAAGTCGAGCATCAGTTCTGTTAAGATGTACCACTTTGTACTTCTGTATCAGAGGGAGAATCTAGATGGGCAAAAAGACAGCACTAATGGTGAAGATCTAAGAGAAGCAGAAGCAAGATAAATGAGAGAATCAATCGAACTCACATTACGACAATTATTAATCAAACATATCATATACTATTTCAATAAGAAAGCCATTCAGGACAGAAGGGGCACCATGTTAGCATAGTGAAGACCATCAAAATTCAACAAAAACTGACCTGATGATGGTAGTAAGATATGTCAGACCAACTAATTGGAGGCATTGAATAAATCTTCCCTAGTTCTACTCTCTTCTTAAGCCGTGGAGGCAGCACCTTTAGAATCCGAACTTCATCTCTCAAGAAGGTGATAAAATGATCCACATCAAAAATGTCTTTAAACTCGCTGTTGGCCATATCCAAAATTCAACAGATATACTAAGTCCACCTCATATATTATGTGGTTTAGAGAAAAGAAAACCAACAATTCACACCTGGGGTCAGCCCAAAATGAAGTTTTGTCCAGCTCCGGAACTATAAGTGTAACGTTCAAAAACCTTGCGATAGCAACCATGTCACATATCTGCAAGCAACAAATTTAGTAAATCTAAGAAGCAAGCTAAAGAGTTAATGTAGAAGAGATTATCAGATATTGCAATCTTCAGCAACCAAAAACTTTTAGATAAAGTAATTACTGTTTATACTAAATATCTTGTTAACCACTGACCGCAGCTCTCATTTGGTTAAGTCCTCCATTGCAAGATACCATCAAGTAGCCATTGTTCTTGTAATACCCTACCAAGAAGAAGATGTTAATCCTACCACATAATTAAATAATAACTGACATTTAAATTCTATGTAAAGTAAAAATGAGACTCAAATAGAAATCAGAAATTATCCATGTTATAAACAATATAACAAACAAACAACTCACGAAAGTATTTACAACGGAAGCATCAAACAAGCATTTAGTCAACATAAGAGAATCTACATGGCAATGCACTAAACAGATCTATCTAATTTTTATCGGTAAGACCACAATTTATGCCAATTTCAGGAAACAGAAGTCCAATTACTAAAAAAAAAAATACTCAAGGACCAAATTGATAGATCTCCTGCTTCACCTAAATGAAAACAAGATCGAGCTAAGCATTCCAACTTAGATAAGAAAAACTCACTTTTGGGCGGTAAAACCGGGGCAGGAATTGCAGAAGTCAGGAGCTTACTTTCCACTCCCCCAGACTCCTGGGACCGACACGAAGGCCAACCCTTCAACACCCGAGGTCCCAGATTCTCTCCAATAGCAGTCAATTGAACCACACATGTCCACAACAAAACCGACGTCGTGGCACGTACCATCCACAGCTTCATTCTCGACCGAGACGAAGGCGGCAGCACCGCCATATTCTTAAGTTTCTCTACTTTACTTTTCCCCAACGCTCTCAGCCCCATCTCCACTCTCTCTCACCTGAATCACTCATAAACCACACATACACACTCTATCTCTCTCCCCCTCACTAACTCACACTTTTCCTATTCACTCCACTTGACAAATGTGACATACCTAATTGCTCAAAACAAAAAATTTCCCTCTCACAGACTTATAAACACACTAATTGCATAAAAAACACAATTTTAACATTCAATGAGTTCAGACACATGCTGTGATCCACTAAAATCAATTAAGATGAAAACTTTACACAAAAAAAGAAGTATCCAAAACCAAACCTAATTCTTCATCACATACGAAATGCACAAAAACCCCTAATTTTTACCACATTACTACAATGGCCCACAACTATGATCCATAATCCAAGAAACAAACAAACCCTAATTTACGAATTACCGAACTTGGGGGATTCCAAAATGGGAATTCGGAACTGGATCTGAAGTTAATTTGAGGAATAGCATCGGCCGGTGAGAATCGCCGGCGGGTAAGTCATGGAGACAGGAAAGAGAGAGAAAAAGGAAACGTTCGTAACCATACGTATGAAGTTACTGAAGTGGAGAGAAGGAGGGAGGGAGGGAGGGAGGGAGGAAGGGAGCGTGAGGGGGTGTATGTGAGGGCGTGCAGTGGAATATTTCTCGATGGCGGGCCAAACCATGGTTGGTGGTTCTTTTTACTGCAGTTAAAGTAGGTACGAGAAGCTTGAGGGCCTTTACCCTTTAGAATGGGTTTGCTTTCATGTTATTTTCTTTTTCTTTTTCTTTTTCTTTTTCTTTTTTTAATCTGTATCCATCTTTTGTCAAGATCAAACAAGTTTTTTTTATTTTCCTTTTTTTTATTAACATTTTTTTTTAAGAATAAACTCATTAGAACCACTTAATCTTACTCTCTTTATTTTTTATGGAATAATTATCTAGGATGCATAATATCATCCAATCATCCATTTTATTGTATTGGATTCATCTAATAATATCTTAATGGTTCATTTACTTACTTTTTAAAATAAAATAGATAGAAGTAGACAAATTATAATTTAAAAATGATTATTATTAAGAATAGATTGAAAATATTTATTTTTTATAATTTTTTTATTATTAAGAATATGTATTCAATATTTACTTTACTTTATTAATTATGATATTAAGCTAGGAATATAAATAAAATTATTAACTTATTTCTATTTAATTATTAATTTTAATTTTAATGAGAGTATAATAGTTATAATATTTAAATTTTTAATTTTTAGAATAAAAAATCCCATATAAGTATTATCTATTTTAAATAGAATAAAAATTAAAAAATCCTAAAAATTAAAAAAAAAAGAGCTCATAAATCTATTACTTTAATGGGAAAGATGAAACTCAACGTCCACGTTCCAATCTAATTGTTAACCATAGAAAGTTGATCGAAACTATCACATCAATGCTACTCCAATATATAGAGTTTGCAAATTTTACATAAAATGAAGTCCTTTGTCTTTTATTTATATCTATATTAATAATTCATTTATTATATAAACATATATATATATGAATAATTAACTAATATTGAGAAAGTTTTGAATTACAAGAAATCTTATTGAAATACATGGATGGATTTATATGCTTTTTTATCTTCTTGCGTTTAAAAATTGAAAAACTCCTAGTAAAAAGTATTGTATAAAATTAAATGTTAAAATTATAAATAAAATATTAAAATTACAATCATCTCTATAGCCAACCAAATGATGATGTTGTAAATTGAATTCTAGTGCTTAAATCGTACTTTACTGTATGATTATGGAGAAATAATCTTAATTTCATTTTTCCATTTCATAATTTGTAACCTTTGAATGCTAAATAGATAACATTGAGAACATTCATTTACTAGGGTCTAGGAGATAGTGAGCTGCAGAATCAAGACTGTGGGTCCCATAACTGGATCCGCCACTAAATGCGGCCTAGCTGCGTGGGTCTCGATTGAGTTAAATAAGATCATACGTGGCAGAAATTCTCGGTCTGATGGTTAGGGCATTCACTTGTGTGTCCTTGTGACACCGACAATATATCGCGATGTTTTGGAGATAATATCGAGGAGGAAAATCTGATGGGAAAAATCAGATTTTGTCTAACTTCAAAAGTAATTAAAAATTACTTTGGTCAACACAATTAGGATTTTTATATGCAGATTAAAATTAGATTTCATGCTTATCCGGTTCGTCTGGAAAGAAGGAAACTACAATTGTAATATTTTAACCCAATCTTAACATTTATCTTATATGTCTTTTTTTTTTCCTTCCTTCTTCAGAGGATGCAATATAATTAAATTCTTTTAATACTATAAGTGAATGAAAACGAATCGAACCAAACTACATTTAATTTTTTTTTTTAAATCAAACTTAAAAATTACAAGTGAATTTAAACTCCTTAAAAAATTTAAAACTTGAGCTCATTTAATAGTTTAGATCAATAAGTCTAAACAAGCTTAGGCTTAAACTTTAGCTCGTTTAAATAAATATGTAAAAAAAAAAAAAAGCTTGAGTTCCAGCTTGAACTCAAATTAAAAGTCAAAATTCATTCAAAATTATAAAATTTATCCTTTTTTATCTTTTTTGGTTAAAATTAATTCAAGATTATATAGCTCAAGTACAAATTCATAAGATAACAATAGTGGGTTGTATCTATACAAAATTATGCAATATCCGAACACAATGTGTATCAAAATCTAATACTCCTTATTATAAAAGAAGCAAGAAAACATGAGTTTCAAAATATGGGTTGATAATCCCTTAGCATTATCTTTAAAGTATGCATAAACTCCATCCCTTTTACATCATGACTTGTTACTGATTTTTAAATTTTAATAATTTTTTCTTTAGCCTATAATGTTTGTTTCTCCTATTTTTTATATAATTATATTTCTATTCTTATATTTTTATATAAAATTTTAATTATACAAGTTCTATTCTTATATTCTTTATATTATATTTTTTAATATAATATATCAGCTTGTGAGCTTACTTACAAATTGTTTATAAACTTAAACAGTAACTCAAGCTCAACTCATTTCAATAAATAAGTTTTATTATGAGTTTAAACTCAACTTGTTTACGTATCGAGCACAAACTAAACCAAGTTTAAGTTGAGTTGAGCTTAAGTAGTTTGTAAATAGTTTGACTCATTTGCAATCCTAAATTCTTTAATATTGTACTTTTTATTTATATCCTATAATTAAATGTCAGGATAAATTATAAATACATATCTTTATTTTTACATTATGTGTACTTAGTCCTTAATTTTAGAATTGATTACTTAAATCTCAAATTTGTAAAAAAAAAAAAGGGTTTAAAAAAGAAAAAAAAAACTTTTAAACCTTGTTATAATATTTCTCCCTCGAATAAATTTTGAAAATTCCAAAATTGAAAGAATTTGTAAATTTTGAAATGAGATGAAACTCTCATTGTTGTTTTCTTTTAGCTTTTGAATATTTTATCATACTTAATGTTTTGTCTTTTTAATTTTTTTAAGGGTATAATAGTATTTAAGGGTTAAGTACCTAAAAAATGTCTTTTTTGAAAAAAATATTTTTAAAATGGGGTTAGGGAAAATGTTAGTAGGTGAGTAAGGTAATGGGCCTTCAACCATGGAAAATTTTATAAAGAAGCTTCATGTGATGCATACACTTTTGTTTATAGAAAAATTTTAATTAAAGATGCATGTAATATATGCACCTTTTATTCGCCAAATGTACTAACCAATAACCAAAATAGACTCATCACTATCATTCTCTCTCCTAAAAAAACACTCTTCACAACCCTAATCCCAATCTACCTTAAGTTGTTAATTTTGAATAAAAGGTATGCATTTTGTTCTCATTAAACAAGCATTTACATATCTCTATCATTTTTTTTTTCAAAACCCTAAATGGAGATATATGTTAAATGTCTAAATTTGATTGTATTACTTTCAAATTTATGTACTTGATGTTGTTAAATGACCAATTGTTGTGAAAGTTTTAAAATGTGAGAGTTGTAAATGTGTTAAATTTGTCATATTAGAAAGTTGTCCATGCATGCCATGTGTTTGTGAAAATTACTCAAATGAAATTTTCTTGGAAAAAAGCTTGTTTTGTGCATAAGTGGAGATTATTTTTTGGACAAAAATAGACATGTAAAGAAATCATGTTGGTATGAGAAATTTATTATAGGATTAATTTACTACATATATTATGTCAATAAGTTAAAAATAGTCAAATTTGTGAAATTTATGTTATATGCTTATGGGAACATCATTAGTGGCAATGAAGGGTTGAACTATGACAAAGATCCCATAAAAAAAAATTGAAAATTAAAAAGAACAATAACTATAGAGAATTCCTACATAAAATATGTGGAGGCATTTGAATCAATCCTATTGCAATTCATATTGAGATAGTGCATAGGCACCTACATTACCATCAAGGTGGTGTCTCATATAAGTTTATGGCTATACGAGATAATGATGATGTCTAGACTGTTATTGAAATGGTTGAAGTTTTTAGGAAAGATTGCATATAAGACTTGTATATTAAAATTCATGAAGAACCAAGTTCTCCATATATAGCAAATACTTCAACTCATCAAGAACAAGAAGGATAGTATGATGACTGATTTGCTTATATGTGATGTATTTGATCTAATGCCAGTTTCTACACCCTTGTGTGATGAAGAAAAGTTAGTTGAGTGAGATGTAGATTAGCTTCTCAAGGTTTCAACTAAATATGATACTGATATGGATCACTTTGCAATGGGCAATGATGATAGGGAGGGTTTTCTAAAGATGATGAGAGTCCTTCTCAGAGTGATGTAAATGACATGCATGTCATCTATACTCTAGTATTTAAGCATATCATGTAAGCACCCCAACGCCTACAAGAGAGTTAGACAAATGATGATGAAGTTAAGGATGTGATTCCATTTTTCAATATTGGAGGAGATGATGGTTATATCACTTTTGAGAAAAATATGTGAGATATATAGTAACTTAAGTAGTGATGATGAACTTAAGAAGGGCATGTGATTCATTAGAAAAGAAGATCTAATTAAGGATGTTAAGATTTACTATGTTAGAAATCACTATAACTTAATAATTGAAGAATCCAACAAGACCTTCTGGTTGTACATGGTTTTTTTCTTTTTTTTTTTGTTGTTTATGTGTGCTAGGACTAGAATTAATTAAATTAATAATGTATTAGCTTTTAAATTTTATATATTTGTTGGTTGTACTTGTCAAAACACTCATTTTACAAAATAGAGGACTAATTAGGACTTGTATTTTTTAAATCAACTCTTGGGACCTACTGTATTTTGAGAAAACAAAAAGACAATAGTGATGAGACATGAATGAGGTGGAAGAAGAAACAACATGAAACATGAACTCCATAAACTCATGGGAGTGTATGTGTTCACATTTTCAAGACGACCCTTAGCTTGGAAGCATATACAAGTCTACATTTTCAAAAATGACTCATGGGGTTTATTTCCTAGATTATTTTTGTGACGAACATACTTCATATAATTAATTAAATTGAAGTGTTGGATGTACTATATTGTTGCATTTAGATAAACTAGGTAGTGTGTGGTTTCACATATATATGTGTTTGTATGCGGTAATTTTATACTAGGCTTTATCAATCTCCAATTTGAGGTTTGCTTTCATGAAATGAGCATGAAGACATTGACTTCTATAATTACTTAGGATATGATAAAACCGCCCCAAATTTCTAAATAATGGAATTAAAAAGGAATTTTGGAGTCAATTAAAAAAGGATTTACAAAATTGAGAACCAAATTTTTCCAAAATGACCTCACCCTTAAACTTGGTTTTATAAAAAAAATAACTCTGAAATAACCTATTAGCCTTAAATAAAATTTCAAGACTCTAATTAAGTAAATAAAATCATTATAGCATTATTTAGAGTCAATTAGAATAGAGAAAATTAAGTTTCAAGGTCAATTTTGCAAAATGACCATTTTGTTCCTAGACTTGATTTAAAGACTTTGAAGTTGGATGAAATCACTAACAACTTAATTAGAAATCATTTAGAGTCATTTTAAATTATTGAGAGTGATTTATTGGATTTTGGAGGTAAATTTACCAAAAATAACCCTTTTTGCTATTGAAGATGTTTTATCAAAATTGCATCCAAAATTTCTTAGACTTGAAATATAATTCCGTGACCTTAATTAGGAGAATAAAATCAATAACAAAATATTTGGTGACAATTGAAAAAGAAAAATTTTAATTTGGAAGTTAATTGGGTAAAATGATTGAAATACCCCAATGCTTATTTTATTAAAGGGTAGCCAATTAATTGAGTTTCTAAGAACAATTTAGGGAAAGGGAAGTAACTTTTTGCAACTGGAATAAGTGGGGAAAATTAAGAGAAATATAATATGAAATAGGTTAAATGTGACGACACATATCACATTATGTTACAACTCACTAGCCTTTGTGGTCTTAATTACCTCTATCTTTAAACCTTCACTAAACCCTACTATACAAATTCATTTTAGAACAAAAAATTACAGCCTCTCCTCTGAAAATTTCAAGAATCATAGGGGTAAGAAAACCTAATTTTTTAGCTTAAACCTTAAACCTCCAATCTAGCTCAAAATCCATCTAAATAAGTTACTAATTTTACTACTTTTCTTGTGAGTTTTAGGTCAAGAATCAAGTAAAGTTCTTAACTAAAAGGGGGCTCTCAATCATAGTTTGTGTAAACACCCCATTTTTGCCCCATAATGATCAATAATAATTAATTTTCAATTTTTTCATTTTTTTTCAATTTTTCTTCTAATTTAGTAAAAATAGGAAAAATATTCAAAAAGATAAAATAAATAGGAAA
Organism: Laguncularia racemosa; assembly: GCA_037954665.1. NCBI lineage: Eukaryota > Viridiplantae > Streptophyta > Magnoliopsida > Myrtales > Combretaceae > Laguncularia > Laguncularia racemosa. The sequence continues at coordinate 2,751,216 of JBBMOL010000022.1, read as the reverse complement.
AATACATCAATTTTGGAAAATAATTGTAGAAATAGTAATAAAAGGGGTTAAATGATTTTTACAAATTTTTGGAATTTCAAAAAAATACAAAAATAGTAAAAATCGCATTACATATATACAAATTGCGAAAAAAAAAAGAGAGTAAGTGGGCTAGCCTAGCTAGTCCAGACCATGGCCTCATGCGCATAGGGGGAGGGCTCGATCATGGGTTCGAAACACGGGGGAGGCAGATTCCACGTTTTGCAATTTTTTTTCCTCGCTTAGGACATGTGTCAGCAGCTGATTGGCTGGCATGAATGCACGCGTCGGAAGCGTTACCTTCTTCTTCCTTCATCTGAGATCATTGCCAGTGGGGAAAAAATCGCATTTTGACCGTTTTGATTTGATTTTTTTTCACAAACCCAACAGATCTTTAACTAAAATAGGATAAACATCATCCAATTGGAATTAAATCGCAACAAATTGATGGATTTGCACAAATCGGAGGAGGGTTTTAACCGCAAATCCAATTCACCTCAATCGGAGGAAATCTGAGCTTATCCAGCTCAATTCCTTGCGGCTATAAATAGAGAATGAAGGCAGCAAGTAGAAGCACATATTAGAAGTGAGAAAAAGAGAGAAATCGAAGCTTCGCCGAAGTTTTCCAAGCCACGACTGCCGATCAAGCCTTGAACCACCACCAGGAGGCATTTTTGGAGCAATCCACCACCATGGTTGAGTTCCTTACCCCCGAAAACCTAGGAAACGACTCCTCAACCTCCTCAAAAGGCTGTTGGAACGCCGTCAATAAACACCTCCAGCCACTGTGACCGTTAACTCGACCCATGCACCGACCCGGATCTAGGAAAATCAGATTTTCCAATTTTTTTTATTTTATTATTTAGTTATTTATTTATTTATTTGTTTATTATTTATAATTTAAAAAATAGATAAATATTAAAATTTAGATTATTTTTTTAGGATTTAATTTAGAGTGAATAATAGAAAATAATAATAAAAAATAAAAAATAATGATAAAAATAAAAAATTATAAAATATTAAAATAATAAAAAATGATAAAGATGTATTAGAAAAAATGATAAAATTTAGATTTTTAGTTTAGGGTAGATAAATAATATAAGAAATTTTTTTTTGATAGAAATTAGTAAAAGTTAATAAAAAATAATAAAAATTAGAAAAAAATAATTAATAAAAATTTATAATAATAGAGGTAAGTTGAAAAATAGGGAAATAAATTCTCATCACTTAGAAAATTGTTTTTATAATAATAAATCAAAAATTGGTTTTTTTCCTTAAAATTATTATTTTTCAAAAAATCAAATGATCAAGCTTAAGCTTAGATTTTTCTAGAAAAATACTAAAATGATAAAAATGTAAACCAAAAGTAATTTCATAATTAAAATTAACAAACACATTAAAGTTTTTTCAGGAAAAGCGAACTATGGCCCGTTTGATCCTGAATAGTAGGTACGTAGGCACCCATTCGGGGCAACTCTAAAAAGAATAAAAAAAATCCTTTTTAGAATAAGTTATTCAAAAACACAATAAAAAGATAACAAAAAATAAAATAAAAGACATTAGGATAAGGTTTAGATTTCAGGAGAATAGGGTGATGACTTTAAGGTTTTAATAGGTTAGACTTCGAATCTAGAAACTCTGGTTTTCCATTTCCTCTTTCACAAAAATGAAAAGAGGAAATCTCGTTGACTAGTGGTTCAAATTAGGATTAATTTGCTCAATTAGTCCTAATTCAATATTTTCCAACCATAGTTGGGTGGCGACTCCAAAAATGAAATGAAAATTCCTAGTTCAAGTCGAGGATCTATATTAGATGAGTATATGGTTTAGTATAAATCAGATTAGGAATGGAAAATAAAAAATTAGACTCGACAGTTTGGAAGGGTGTAAGGTAAGTAGTGCTTAGTTGAATTTAAGTAAGTTTTAGCTTGTTTAAGTTGGATCTAAATAGAGCTTGATGTTCTATGTAAGGAAATCACTTGGAAATCAAGAAAAATCCCATCTTTGAGGCTTGTTGTGGACAACAAAGAGAGGACATGAAGATTAAGTTGAATCTCCAACAAGATAAGTTCAATACAATGGTCAATTTGGTTATTTAGTATGATTATAAGTGTTTAAGTATGATGATCAGGTGTTTTCTTGGATCTTGAAAACTTAATGTATCACACCCATTTAAATCACCACCATACCAATGATTTCTAAGTGTCATTTGATGATTTCAGCTGTGCCAAAATGTTGTTGGATGTCGGATTAAATGATAGAAATGAGGCGTGATACATGATAATTGAGTATATATAATGGGTTATTTGATGTATTTGCAACCACCACTATGAAGATGGAATTGAGCCTTAAATTTTCTTGCTAAATCTGATTTGAATGTTGGGTGATGATAAATTGATGATTGGAGTATGAATTTATGGTATTTAAAATGATTTTGAGTATTAAATGGTGTATATGATATGCTAAAAGTTGGAATTAGTGATATAATTAAACTAGCGATTGAATAAGATCATTTAATCAAATCTCTAGCATATTAATGTGTTTTTAATGTGATAAATGTGATGGAAATTGGAGTTATAAAGTAAATATTGAGTTTGGTACAGTTTGATGATGAATTGGAGAATTGTATAAACATAATATTTTGATTTTCTTACATGTTTTAGTCAAATGTTTAATTTTTGAAAAATATAAGATATTGTGTTTATTTTAGTAAATTTGATGGAATTATGATTTAGTTATAAATAGGAGTTACATTGGATACGAAATGATAAGAGTTGGATTTGATGTGAAATAAGGCCTAGAAGTAATGATGTATAGAAATTAGACTAGTGGAATAAATGAAAACAATTTGGAGCATGCTCTATTTTGATTACCTTGTTTTGATGATGTTTTGGCCTTGAAAATGAAAAAAAAAAAATGATGTTTTAGACTCTAGGAAGGGATAGAAACAAGTGAGCTTTGGTTTGGAGTGGTTTAGACCTAAATTGAATAAGTTATGAGCTCTTAAAGATAAAAATTCACAATTAGATTTAGTCTAGTAGTCCAAAAGTTCTAAATTGAATAAAATGAAGTTTTTTCCTATGTTAAAATGGATAATAAAAGTAATAACGAAATAAATGGCTTTGGTTTCACTTGATTTGAGCTTAAATTGAGTAAGTTGTAACCTTTTAAAATGAAGATCTTTAATTGTAACAAATTAAAATTAAGTTAATGATTGGTTTCGTTAAATCAGACTAAGGCTAGTCTAACCCTAAGTTAGCCTAACCAAATAGGGCCATGGGCTATCCTTTTACCTTCCCTTTAGGTGGCTCATGAAATTAAATGTAATTTGATCAAATAGGCTTGATTAACCAAACTATCATAATTGGACTAAATTAAGAATTGACATGGTATTATAAACCTAATAACTTATGGGCTTAAGGGCCAAATCTAAGACATAATTAGGCCCATTTCTTCCTAATGCTCATGCTCTAAATGGGTCTCAGTGCGATAAGTAACTCAATTGGGCTTTAAACCAATTTAAAGCTCAAATCAAATTAACTAATTAAAGTAAACTAAACATAAGCCTAATAAAGTAAAATGGATTTACATATCTAAAACCCACTTAGGTCCATTAATCTTTAAGGCCTATAACCTAAATGGGCCCTAATAAATAAATCAAATTTAATTGGGCCTTTAACCCCATAAGGCCTTGAATAAACTAAAAGCTTAAAATGAAATTGAAATTAGACTTAAAACATAATAAATAAGATTAATTAAGCATAATGGGTCTAAGGTAATAAAAATAGATCGAAGTAACCCAATTAGGCTTAATGGGCTGGAAACTTAGAAAATTAGTCAAAATTTGGTAAATCAACTAAAGCTTAATGAGTTGGATACTCAAAGCTAGTCAAAACCTATATGGACTAAAGCTTAATAAGTTAGAAACTTAGAAAACTTGGAAGGTTAGTTAGAACCTATATGGATTAAAGCTTAATAGGTTGGAGACTTAGAAGGTAAGTTATAACCTATGTGGATTAAAGCTTAATAGGTTGAAAACTCAAAAGGTTAGTTAAAATCTATATAGACTAAAGCCTAATGAGCTGGATACTTAGAGGATTAGGCAGAACTTGTATAGACAAACAAACAATTACTTAATGAGTAACACAAATAAGCCTAAATTAATAAACCTTAAACAATGTATGGGCCATATAGCTAAAGGCTAACTAGGCCCTCAAAACCTTATTAGGCTCATAATTGGTATGGGCCTTAAGTAGTCTAAGACAATCTTGAATAGAATTCAATTACTTAGAATAATCAACTGACTTAAATTTTCTCTTTGATAGATAGAACCAATTTAATCAATTCAATTGGAGCTTGGATTGCAATTCAGGAATTGTTGATCTGCTAGGTACATAGTAACTTGTGTGTTACATACTATGTTAGGAAAATTTACTAGACTAATAATCAACCCGACTAAGTAACTACTTGCTATTTATGTGTAGTTACTTGAGCTAGCAAGTGACAAACCTTGGATCAGGATTATGGCTATGGTCATATACCTTGAAATGATAAGGTAGCTAGGCACCTAAGCCATCAAAGGTGGCTCGTCAAGTAGCTGATAAGTAAAAACATGTTGAAGAGTGAGCAATATAAGTAGGAAAAAGATATATTAAGTGTACTTTGAGGATATGAGTCCCAATAGGCTATATGATATAGTTAGACTGTAATTTGTAGAGTCACAATGGTTGGTTCACTTAGATGAGGCTATTTAGGTACATGGTTTTCGATGACAAGGAGTCTGGCTACTCTCGTTAATCCTTGATGTCCATTGCAATAGAATCAGACTCTTTATCCCCCGTCATGATATTTGGAGTCATGAGTACTCCCATAATGTATGTTTAAATTAAATGAATTGAATGATTATTTGCTACATTAATATGTAGATCTATTTGACATGCATGTATATATTTGTGTTACTAAATACTAGACCTTTATAACTTACTCCATTTTCTTTTTCAAGTGAGGATTGTTTGGTGGATCTTCTACTTAATTAAATGGATTTTAGCTCCAAGGAGGAGAATGGGGATGGGAACAAAGATATAGAATTCGAGAGTTGTTATTGATTCTATTTCCTATTTTTGGTTTAGACTTAATATTATATTTTAGGTATTGTATTAGACTTTTATAAGAGTCCCTTGTAGTTTTATAGCATGTTTACCTATGTTTGTAATTTGCAATGCCCTTAGGCCTTAGGGCTTAGATTTCTTCCTCACACCTTCTATTGCATTTTCTAAACTTGACAAGCCTTTAAAATGTTTTTCAAAACTAGTGAACTCACAAATATTTTTCAAAATTTAGTCAACAATTTCAAATTCCTAAAACTATTTCAAAAATCCATTTAGTAATCATAACATTACGTATTCTACTTAAATATGATACATGATGAATTGTCGCTACCATAGTAAATTAAGGGCGTGACATATGATCTCTATTTTGGTGGTTAGTGTGACACTAATGTTGATGTGTAGTGTATGCAACTAGGATGAAGAGTAGTAAAAATTTAAAGTCTAAGACATTAGTTTGTTTATGGAACTATTCTCTAAAATTAAAATCATTGGTAGATGGACAAATTGTTATCTTTCTTTTGTTTTAAAATTTCCAAATAGTAGTAAGACTAAAATTAATTGACATTTATGGGGAATTATTAAAAAATTGATGCTTTAGTATTCATATTTTGAATTCTTAGTCAATTTCTGAGCCTTGCATGCTTATGCTAAGGTATGAGTATGTGACAAAGTTGTTGGATGTTTTAATTTAGGGTGTGAAAGCTTTATGTGGTTTCAGAAGCCATAGGTTCTATAATCTATGGCAAACTAGGAAAATGATCTCTAGGATGAAGATCTGGTGAGATTGACTAAATGCAAGCTCAGTTATAAATTGTTAAGATTTGTTGTTTCTTTCCTTACAGTTTATCTACTTTCAGTTTATAAGTTATGTTTTTGGTATATTTGTGGACTATAACAAGGGTTTATATCATACATTGCATTGAAATTCACAGTGGATGTTCATCTTTTTCTTTCTACTTAGCTTGTATTGTAGAAAATGGTTAGTAGAAAATGAAACCTTTACCTTCCTGCTCATAAAAACCACGAGCAACTCTCCTTTAAAAATTCTTTATGCCAAGGCCACTCACTCCACCTATTAAGCCTGATCCTTGTCAATTAATTAATTTAGTGAAAACTATATTCAGAGTAGTCTAAACTCAACAACAATAGATGCAACAAACCTTTAGGTGATGCAATACAATGTGGAGATGTTAAGATAGAACAAGAATTGCCATTAGGGCTTATAGTGAGTGAAGGTGCTCAATGATTAGGAGGACTAGATTAATTGTGAAACATTATGTTGTAATATCAATGATTCCACTCAAAGTTAAAGAGTGAATGAAGAAAATAAAAAAGGTGCTTATTGCCTACGATATCCTTAAAGTGTCATGCCCTAAAACTTAAAAGGCGATAACAATTTTCCACATGTTTCTTTTAAGTAAAACATGTAAGGCTTTAAAAAACTTATATTGGTTTTTAGGCCAGTTTTAATACTTTGAAATCTTCTATTAATTTTATAAAATCACTTGATGATTGACTTGATTTAGTTGGTAGGAAATTGGAAACCAAACTTAATCTAAAAATTCATCGTAGATTAAAGGTCTTAAGGCCTACTAAACCCAAAATATATAAAAGTACATAATGTCAAGCACAATCCATATAATAGTCCCTTTAACAAAAGTTTGATGTTACCTACAAATCTAAGGTCTAAAGACAATCTAAATAATTGACTTCATTGTTAGCTATGTCGCTCGCATGTGCCTAAAGTTCATCATCGACACTATATCCCATCGAGTCAAAAAGAAGGTCCACAAAAAAGTCACCTTCATTTGAGAAAAAGTAGGGAGTGAGATGTAAGAGCCCAATACATAGTAACATAAAACATATACAAATATTAAGTTGGCCTATGCTCTAATGTAGCAAACAAGCATACACTTTATAGTTATCTTAATCAATGTAAACAATCAACATAGAAGTACTCATGACTCCGAATAACAAGATGGAGGACTTAGCAATCAATTTCACCATAGCAATTGAGGGTTGATCGAAATAGGTATACTCCATGTTGTGAAACAAAAACTAAGTAGCCTCATTTAAGCATCATCATCGTTATGCAATACTCATTGATCATAATCTAACTATATCGTATTGCTGTTGAGATCCATAATCCTTAGATGACTTTCGATATGCCCATTTGCAATGCTTGTTATTCGATATAATTTCACTTATTAATTACCTACTAAGCCATTTCTTGATGACCTAAGCACTTAACTACTAGGGTTACTGACCTAAGATCACAACCTTAGCTTAAGTAGAAGGTGTCGCTCTTTAGCTCAAGACAGTTACGCATGAGCAACATTTATATGCTTAAACAAGTTTGATCATTAGTCCAATTTAAGTCTCCTATTCTAGCAAGTAACATGTATGTTATTGTGTACTTGGAGCCTGGAGGGTTAAAGGTCTTTTGAAGCTAAAAACTAATTCTTGACAATCATAATCATTCAATTGTTATGCAATTGGAAAGTGCTAATGAGTCAATAATTTATACTTAAACAATGAATTATATTAGTATTATTATGGATTTACTTTCTTAGGGTTTCTATATATCTAAGGCCCAAATTGGTTATAGGTTCAAAAAAGAATATAAGAGTTTAATTAGCCTTTTACCATAATTAGGCACATTCATTACTTAAGGCTTATTAATTTAATTAATTCACATTGTTATACTTATTGATTATCAATTTAATTATCCCATGTCTATTAATCCTTAATTTAATCTAGATCTTACTAATTTAAATTCTTTATTGTTAAGCCCATTAGGCTTTAGCCCATTTTAGTTTTAAGTTTCTTATTATCTTTTAAGTCTATGTTTATATGTTTTCCTATGACCCAATTAAGATTTTGAGCCTTAAAGAAAAGCAAACTCAATTAATTAGGAATTGACTGCACTAAAGTAATTGCTGATTAATTAAGTTATAATCAATTAATTAAGGTAACCAAGTTAATTAACTAACTTATTTACTTAAGTTAATTATTTAGTTACTTAGGCCTAATAGGTTTAATATATTATTTTAAATTCATGTCTTGTTATTTTTAACTTAGACCCATATGGGTTATGAGCCAAAGAAAAGGAAACGTGGCTAACTATTTTGAGTATGATTAAGTTCGTTATGATTTATTACTCAATTCAATTTACCTATTACCTACATTAATTTACTTAGGCCTAAATTATTAATCTAAGTCGATCTCATTAACTATTTAATTTATTAAATCCAATTAAGTTAGTTTAATTGGGTGTAAAATAATTTAGTTCATCAACTAAGGCCTATCTAGCTTTTCTATGTCTATCTATTTAGTGCAAGCCCAATTAATTCATTTAAGCCTATTATGCATATTTTCATCCAACTTAGGCCCATTAAGGTCTATTATGTTTGCATTTAGGATTAGGAAAAAAAATCAACTAAGCCATGAACTAGACTAGACTAAACTAAATTGAATCATAGATTATGTTTGAAAAAATTATGAACTAAATCAATCTATCTTTTTAGGTTTAAAAAGATTATGAACTAAATTGATCCATTTCAAACTAAACTATGAAAAGTAAAAAAAAAAAAAAAATGGTAATGAGAATGTATGACTAAAAAAGAGGATTATATGTTATTTAATTAGTTCTTTATCTTATTTAGTTTTTTATCATGCCAAATCATAGTCTTAATAATTTAAAGTACCTATTCCTAATCTTAACTACAATGCAATAGACAAGTGCACCTATCGTAAACATAATATAATGGTTAAGCATAGGGTTGTCCCACAAAGATAAATCGATTACTAGTAATAACTCTGTTCCTATTATCTAATTGTCAATTAAGATTGATTTATATCTTGAATCATAAACTAATAATTACTATGATACCAAAAACTAAGAACATATCACTAACAATAAAAAGGAAAGACTGATTCAATTATCAAGACAACCTAGATTTCATTCTACTCCTCTTCTAATATGTGAATCATCAAAATTTAAGATTTTATTGCTATTGAGTTCTTAAGTTATAAAGTGTCTCAATCAAGCTAACAACTTTCTTAAGTCTATTAACTTATCTAACCTTAGATTTATCAATTAAGATCTATCCTCGACCAATAACGACCTTGAATTATATGAGTAACATGAACTTTTAAACAAATCAATTATAAAACAGAAGGCTTTTGTTATTCTATCTCTAAAATCACAAGCAAACCTTATCAATTGCATAGATCTAATCATAAAAGTTTCTCAATTAACTAATATGACATCAAGCATAGATTCATATTTCGGATCTATGAATCTAATAAACAAAGAAAGAATATGCAATTGAGCATAAAAACTTCAATAAATTTTTATTAAGAACAAATCTTTATCACATGACAGAAGAGTTTCAAACAAAGTCTAAGTTTAGAGTTTATTCTTCGATGATACTATCAATAAAAATGCAAATACAAGAGAAGAAAACAAGTTTCATCATTACAACCCTTAAAGATTGAATCTTTAATGTCATGGATCTTCAATCTCCTTGAAAAATGATAAAACCCTCTCTTTCCTACGGCTAGGAAAGTGTATAAATAACCTTGCTCTTTTTCAAGAGCTTGAGGAATATATATTTTCAAGATTAGACATATACACAATTACATATACAACTTGTATATCGCAATTGTGTATGTGCAGGGATGATTTCTTCTTTGTTGGCAAAGTATACAACTAAGTACACAATTGTGTATCTCAGTTGTGTATCTCTAATTTGCTCCTAGGGTTAATGGTAGAGATTTACACAAGAAAGTACATGATTGTGTATCTTAGTTATGTATATGAACATCCAGAAATAGAACCTCCACCTTAGATGCACAGGCAAAGTACATGATTGTGTACTTTTCATGAATCTTCAACTTGCTTGTAACTTGTCCGATTCCTTCTAATCTCACTTTATTTATTCAAAACTCCTTCCTTTAGCTCCAAAAAGCTATAAAAGGCTTGAAATAAATATTTTTTCAAATAAATATTCTTTTTTTTTAATGAATTACTAACAAAATATATCTATAAAGTACAAATTCACCATTCTAGATAAGAGTCTTTTGACACTTATCAAACTTTCCCACACTTAAGTCTTTGCTTATCCTCAAGCAAAACAAATAAAATCATTAAATCAAATGAGGACTTCAACATCAACAAATGAACTTCTCATCAATCATGATTGATATTACCTAGCAAAATTAACTCAAACATCAACATTCATTAATTTTAATCCTTAAAGCTTAATGTAATTCCGTGAATCTCATAAATATGCTTCTCACCTTGTCATGGGAGTATTGTATCAATGATACTTTAGCTAAACTTCAAGAATTAATTAGAGTAAGCCAAGCTTTACCCTTGTCATTTAAAAATAGCTTTCAAAATAAAAATTAAACATCAGGTCAAATAGAGCAAAAGGAGATTTAGCTCACCTCAACCACCACTTGAGAGTCTATAATCCCTTCAGCTATCTCTTTAAGTAAAACAATTAAGAATGAAAGTATTTTGCATTTGTTTTCCTCCTGGATTCCTCTTTTTTAATTAACCTCTCCAAAAATTTTATTTATTGCATTTAATTAAATATATTCATCCTCTTTAAGTTTAATTGTTTGGAATCTTATAACCCATGTAACGAATTTTCAACCAGTAATCTTGAGCTTGTCACCTTAGTTAATAAATGTTATCCCCTCAAATGAAGGCATTTCTATGGACTTACTAACTCGAATTACAAGACCGCTGAACTTTGACCTTTTTTTAGTGTCCGACCTTGTTACAATAATTTCCTCAATTACCCAATCCTAGGCCGAACGACCTTAGGTGACTAGGTTTTAAAAAGATCCCATCGAACCTCCATTATCTTAACTTTAGGGATTTATAAAGATACTCTTAACTTAGATAAACCAAGTCATTAGAATAGTGGCATCATCATCTTTTTAATTAGCTCGACTAGTTAGTAGTGAAGTTAGACTTCGCTCTTTTGATAGACTAAAGCTCACCTATGCTAACTAAGTCTTTAGTTTTAAGCATAATGTGCCTTCATTAATTACAAGTTTGAAGAGATCTTTTAAGAAGGATCACCAAGTGAATCACTTCACTTGCCTTTTCATTAAAGATTAAATGGCTCTCAAGATCTTTGATGAGAAAATATATATCTTAGTAAGCTTAGAAATTAAACTAAAGACCTTGGTTTAATCTTAACTCTAAATCCCATTATTATTTTAGAGGAATTCATTTATTAAATGCTGAAATATTCCTTAATTACAGTCATGATTTTAAAGTCTGATTATCAAGTAAAAAAAATTAGGGGAACATTTAAGTAATTCACATGATCACAACCCTATAAGATTTCCTTAATATTCCCTTGCCCACACTTAGATTGAGACATTGTCCCCAATGTCTCAAACATTAATGAATCATACTATAGAGAAAAGAATAAAACGGGAAATAAAAGAAAAGGAATTGAGACTTTCTCAATTTAATCACTTGAATGACCACTAGAGAAAAGTCGATCAACTACATAAATGAAGCGTGACACTAGAGACCATGAAATCTACAAATTAATTGGTGAAAAACTTAAAAGAATCACAAATAAAAAAAAAAAAACAAAAGACAAAAGGTAAAAACCTAAGTTAGCCGATCCATTATTATAGTTATCCACAAATAAAGAATATTATAGGTCTAGCTCATAAAGAGCTCCTACAAATCAATTAGAAATTAATTTGAATTATCCTCCCCTTCTTCATCATCATTGTCATCATCTTCCTCTTTAGCATCATCCTCCTCTTCATCAGTTTCTTCTTTATCCTAGCTATTACTAGACTCAACTCTCTCCTCAACCTTAGGAGAGGATACATAAGTTGGCAAGTTAACTTGCCCCTATTCAAAGCACTGAGTCAATGAGTGAAAAGCGTAGATGACGAACTTTCAAAACTTCTTGCCCATTTTTTTCATTCCCTAAAGTTACTACTTCAACTCATCTTGAGTCTTTTCAATAGTAGTTAAGCAAGTATGCACTTGCTCAAATAAAGGACTAGAAGTCTTACCAAGTGAAGATGGCGAAATAGGAATCTCTAGAGGTGAGGTAGAAGAAGAAGGTTCGTGTGTAGGGCCTAAAGTTCTTGTAAGTTTTTTCAACTTCATCTTGAGAATGGACTATCACTGATCTTATCATTCTTACAATTGAAAGCATTAGGACCATGTGCCTGAAAAAGGCCTATACTCATCAATAATTTGGTGATGTAATCACCATAATATATACTCTTAGACCTAGAATCATGGGCTTATCTCTAGATGTAAAAGGCCAATTCTAATCCAATGTTCACCTTATATCGCTAGAGCATACTATACAAATAAAACATCTCAAAATTGTTCACTACTCCTTTACTGCTCTTCGTAGCACCTATGGTATTAGCTAGGAGCCAGTGGCATACCTTTAGTTGGTGATCCTTGATCAAAGATGCTTTAGAGCTAGATGGAAAATATGTTTGATCCTTGTTCTGAGTCAACTCCTCCTAGAAGGCCATTGATAACTTAATGCTTGAAATTCGATTGTTTGGGTGAACTCTTTAGAATAAAACCCCATGTAGACACAAAACTAATTAATCGTTATAGTATGTTTGCACCCATACACTTCAAAGCTAAAGGAATTGTCCCAACCTGTCTCAATGTTGTTCTTTTTCATTTGCATGGTGAAAAGGAACTTTAAAGTGATGTCTCTATAGGCAGACTCTTGAATTATAAAAAGGACCTCCTATGGTCTAGTAGAAAGTAGATGTTAAATCAATTGCTCTAATCCATACTCTCTCAATACTTCCCAATCTAAGTATTGGTGGGCTTTAAATGGCTTCTTTGAAAGATTGTCAAATTTTTTCTTACTACATTTTTGTTCTGTAACTTTTGAAATTGTTGGAGTTGAAGAAGAACTAGCATCGTCCCTTTTCCTCTTAGTAGGGGTTTGCTTCTTGGAGAAGTTTTTCTTAATGGCACAAGTCTTTTTGCCCATCTGTTAGGAAGGAAAAACATGAATGAGAACCACACATCACATCCAAAAAAAAAAAAAACTAAGCTTACTTTAACTAAGAGTCACAAGCTAAAATTTTGAGGATGTACATGGATGTTTTATCATTTACGAAAATCAAGTACAAATATTCTCACTAGGCTCATCAATGTGTTGCACAAAGAGTAATCAACACAACTATCATCTAGGTTTAGTAGATGGGAAGAACAGTGTACAAGGTTATATGCACAATCTGAGATAAACAATTGAGATACATAATTGTGTATCTAATTGTGTACTTGCCTACTACAAGCACATATATCCAACCAAATGAATGGCCAAAATTTCTTAGTGTATCATGTGTATACACATGAATTACACCTCAACTACACCTAAAATCGATTTCAAAAAGAAGAAAGTTTGAATCTTGACATTTAAGCCCCTAGGTGCATGATTTCACAAATTTAACAACATTTAAATCGAAAATCGGCATCAAAAACCATATTCCCATCAAGAAAAACATGTAAAAACACGATGAAACAACTAAGAAACCCTAAATAATCAAAAGCCCCAAATTTGTCCAAGAAACCTAATCTTATAAATGTTGTTCAAAAGCCATCCATGGAAATACAAGCATGTTTCACCATAATATCTTCCTTAAATAAAGATAAACATCGACTTCCATCAAGAATGTAGACATCAAAATATCAAAATCAAACATCAAGAAAAGATTTAAATGCTTCTTTATTTAGTCCAACATATCAATTAGGTGCAATCAATAATAGAGGGAAAAAAAGGAGGAGAAAAGAAGAAGATTTACTTAGAATCAAAGTAAAAAATGATGGAAATTACTTGTAGGTTAAGTACATGATCATGGAAGTGAAGAGTATATGCAATAGAGGAAGTATATACGAGTAAGAGGAAGAAGTAGTATATGTGTAGGAGTGGGGAGTGTATATAGTTGTTGCAAAAAACAGATACACAACTAGGGATATGATTGTGTACCCTAACTTGTGTATCTCAGTCAAGTATGCTGTGGAACTTTGTGTATATACACGATTTAGTACACGATCATGTATCCTAATTGTGTATATTGACTGAGTAATCTATGGATTTTTTTTTTTTTTGTATATATATACAATTTGGTACACAATCGTATATCATAATTATGTATCTTGACTGAGCAATGTGTAGATTTTTTCTCAAGGATTCACAATTTGGTACACAATCGTGTATCTTGACTAAGTAATATGAGGATTTTTTCTCAAGAATAGACAACTAAGTACACGATCGTGTATCTCGATCATGTATCTCAAGTGTGCAATCTATCTTTACGAATTCTTGTAAATGAGTTGATACATGATCGTGTATCATACTTGTGTACTTGGAATGCGCGTCTAATGGTTGTTCCACAAATATACACAACTAAGTGCACAAATGGTATACTAAGTTATGTATATTAAAACACATACCTAGTAAAACTTCGACTTGTATGCTTTGCATAAATGTCTTCCATCATGAAATTCCCCATGCATAGAGCTTAAAAGAAGCTATAATCTAATTCATTGCAAAAAAGGAAAAGAAAAAAAAATTGACATGCTCAACTTTTAATAAGTTCGATACCTTAAACTACTTGCATCAGACATGGGTTGCTTCTTAAGAAGCACTTTTTTTAACGTCGTTAGCTTGATGTAATGAAATGGGTAGACTTAAGTGGATACAAGGCAAGGGTTGAGCTCTTCTAGTTCATAAAAAATCTTCTTATCCCCTAAAAAAAAGTTTTATTCATTGACCAATCACCTTAAAAATACCCTTCTTTAGGTGCTTTAGCTCCATTGTTCCATAAGGGAAGACTCTTTTTACTCGGAATGGACTTGACTATCTTGACTTGAGCTTTCCTAGGAATAACTTCAATCTAGAATTAAAGAGTAAGACAAGGTCACCTTCATTGAATTACTTGGGCTACTGTATCTTGGCATCATGATACTTTTTAGCCCTCTCCTTATAGAGGAGTTAGTTATCATATGCCATGAGCCTCTATTCATCTAAGTCATTAAGTTGCATCTTCCTTTATGTTCCAACCTTATCATGATCTAAATTAACTTATTTAATTACCTAGTAAGCTTTATGCTCAATCTCAATTAAGAGATGACAAGCCTTTCCATAGACTAGTCGGCAGGGAGTGGACCTAAGTGGAGTATTATAAGCTATTCTATATGCCCATAAGGCTTCATCTAGCTTCTCGGCCCAATCGCGTCTGTAGTGTGCAATAGATTTCGCTAAGATATGCTTCAGTTCTCTATTAGAGACCTCCACTTGCCCACTTGTTTGTGGGTGATATAGAGTAGCAATTTGATGTGTGAATCCATATCTCTTGAGCACCTTCTTGATTAGTGTGTTGCAGAAATGTGTGCCTCAGTTGCTAATAAGCACTCGTAGAGCCCTAAATCTAGAGAACAATTTTTAACATCATGGATCTTCAATATCCTTAAAAATTGACAAAATTCTCTCTTTTTTGTAGCTAGGGAAGTGTATAAATGATAACCTTACTCTTTTTCACGAGCTTGAGGATATATATACAATTACGTACACAACTTGTGTATTGCAATCGTGTATGTGAAGGGATGATTTCTTCTTTGTCGGCAAAGTATACAACTGGATACATAATTGTGTATCACAGTTGTGTATATGAACATCCTGAAACAAAACTTCCATCTTAGATGCATAAGCAAAGTACACAGTTGTGTGCCTTCTTGTGTACTTTCCATGAATCTTCAACTTGCTTGTAACTTGTCTAATTTCTTCCAATCTCGCTTTATTCCTTCCAAACTCCTTCATTTCATTCCAAAAAGCTATAAAAGGCCCAGAATCAATATTTATTCAAATCAATATTCTTTTATTTAATGAATTACTAACAAAATATATCCATAAAGCACAAATTCACCTTTCTAGATAAAGGTCTTTTGATACTTATCAGTTTTCATCAACTAACTACTTTTTTATTTTGTAATATAGAGCCATAATTCTCTTGAAAAAGACAATAAAATCTCTTTAAATATATCAAATGAGTATTGACAATGGTGAATGGTATTAGAGAAAGGATAATAAATTAAATTTTTATGTAAAGTATAGTTTTTTTATGATTTATTAACTTGTATACAAAAAAAAATTAATAATATATGTAAAAACAGTTCAAACCATGAACCAAATCGGATTGAATCATTTCTTTAAGTTTTAAAAAATTATGAATCAAACCATATGATTAAGTTCGAATTGTATTGAATCAAATTGCACCTGCCCTTATTTGTATCATTCCCTTTAGGTCCATTTTGCCTAATTTATCTAATATAGGACTAGGTTTTCTAAGTTAAGTCTATCTAATTTCCTTAGGCGCATTATTACTTATTTTAATTATTACATTTAACCTAGACCCATTTTTAATTATTATGCTTAATCTAGGCCCACTAGGGTTCTCTTGTCCTTTATTTCCACTTTAAGCCCATTACTGTGTGTCTTCAATTAAGGCCTAATTAAAATTTTGGGCCCTAAAAGGAAGTGGGTCCAACTCTTTTTGGAATTGGAATTGAGCTACTTAAGTTAATTAAACTATTAATTGATGTAATTTCATCCAATTTAGGCCTAATTACTTTAATTCTAATTAATTTACACAATTAGGTGCATAAGTTCTTAATTTATGTGTCTAGGCCTAAGTTGATATGTTTATGTCCAATTAACTTACTTAGGCCCAAATTATTTGCCTTATGCCTATTTTAAGTCTAATTAACTATTTAAGCTCAATTAGGTTCAATTAACTTATTCTAACTCATTATATAATATGATGTTTGATTAAGCCCATTTAATTTGTCATACTTAAGTCTAGTCCATTTTAGATCTTTATTTGATTTGGGGCCTTATTATCCATGAGACTCATTTAGGTTATTTAGTTTTGATAAGCCAATTTTAGGTATGGACTCTAAAGGTGAAATGAGCCCTAATTGATTTAGAGGATTGGGCTCTTTAAGTTTATTTAAGTCCAATTAAGTCTAGTTAAGATTTATTTACTATTAATTCTCGATTCAGTCTAACTTGGTTAATTAAGTTAATTATGCCCAATTTCTCAAATTATGAATAGTCTTGTAAACCATCCATAGAGGAGGTATTGGGTTAATCCATGAACCTCTTTGGATGGGTCAACTTGGATTGATCCGGTCTTGGTCTAAATTGTTTAAATCATCTACTCTTTATCTTAAATTATCCATTTTCATCTTTCTAGAGGCATGCAACTTTAAAGGGGCATAACTCTCTCATTTTAGGCCCAATTTGAGTCAAACCAAAGCCAAATTAACCCTAGTCACTTTCTCTACCTATTTTACCCTAAAAACCCTAATTTTAGTCATTTTAGGTCTCCCAAATTTTCTGATCGATCCAAGTTATGAAATTTCACTTTAAAAGTCCATATTTCACTTATGTTAACTTCGAATCAATTCTAACAAAAGCCCATTTGTTCCTAGACATTCCTACTTCCCAAATAATCTTTCAAGCCCACATTTTAAGCAAAATGAATATCTAAAATAAATCAAAATGGCCCCAAAACATCCAGGTTGAAAGAGTCACTTTCAACATTCCATCAATTCATCTCCAATTTAACTTTTAGGCATCATTTGATATCCAATCACACTCATTCAACAAATTAACATATTCTAGTTCAATATCATCATAATTAATCACAATTTACTAAATTTATCCACGGAATTTAAAATATGAGTGACAATTGCAACATATCAAGAATTGACATATCAATTCCTATCCCAACTCATCATTTTATCCACTAAACTTCGTTTAGGCCTTATTTAATCAAATCAACACCAACTTAACCTCCATTTCCACTTCAAATTGGCTTTATACTTGCTTGAAATTTTAGTTCATCAACCCAAATCAATTGTCTATTCATTAGTTCACTAGTTTTATTCATTTCAACATATAAACCTTCCTATACTTCATAATTATCACCCATTCTATATCTTAATCCACAAACCATCATTCCAATCATCAATTTACTACATTTTAACATCCAATTTATATTAAAAATGAGAAAATTAGTCTCCATTTCATCTTGTAGGTGGTAGTACATAAAAATTCACTTCCATCATGCAACTTCATGTATCAAACCCACTTTCAATCACCAAAATTTGCATCCAACATTATGTTTGTCATGTTAAATCATCAATCATCATTTAGAAACATCCCAAAGTATGTAAATATGGCATTAAAGGTGGCGATTTATGAGGTTTTTTGCTCCAATCAAACATAACTTCACTAATCATCCACTTAAGAGTCCTAATCATACTAAACCTTCATTACCCATCAAGATAACTTAGTTGGATTTACTTACCTTGTTGAAGGATCCCAAATGGCCTTTGTTTTAAGAGTTGGTTGCCACTTCCCTTAGTCTCTAATGGTAGATTTTTCCAACACCCAACAAGCCCCAACATCATAACTAGCTAATTAATGTTTAAACTTAAGATTAAGAAATCATACTTAGTTGAATAAAATACATGCTTACCTTGCTTAACCCCCTAACGGAACCTTCAGAGCCTCCTTTCTACATCTTGATTTAGACTTAAAGAAGGCAAGTAAACAATACTAGATTAGTATTAATTAGAGGGTAATTAGGGCTTAAGCTAGGTTCAAGGTCCTTAAAAGTACTTCATTTAGGGTTGCTATGCTAGTTCAGGATTAGTTTCAATAAAATTGAGTTTAAGGGTAAAGAGGTCATTTCGAAAAAAGGTTTAGCTCTAAACTTTGTAATTTCCTTCTTAATTGACTTTAAATTTTTTCCTCTTTAATTCCATTAACCTTATTTATTAATTTAGGGTTTTTCATAAAGAGAGGAAAGTATCATATGTGGTTTTCTTATTGAAAGGTTTTAGTAATAGATTGGTAGAAAGCAACACAAAGACTTATCTCATAGAGTGTAACATGGGAGATCTTCAAAGATGCCTTCTTTAAGATGTTCTCCTACAATGATTTGTGATAGAAAATGGTGCATATTTCTCTAACCTAAAGTAGGTTAGCAGAATGATTAAGGAATATGAAGTAGATTTAAATAGATTAATCAAGTTTGCATCAGAAGCCTTTAGAATGAGAGATGATTCTAAGATCAAAAAATTCCCGAGTGGTTTAAAACAAAGAATAAAGCATGAGGCATGGGCTTTTAAATTAGGAACTTATATAAACTAATGGAATAGGGGCATTGCCAAATTAAGGACCACGATAAGATGAAGAACTAGGTGATTTTGGGAAAGAAGCCTCTTGGCAACTCTATTAGTTAGAGTGGTGGGAAGAGGCCAATGATGGGATAGCTACCTAAGCCACCTCAAAGTTAAGTCACCCATGCATTTAGGAAATATAGGATATAGCCATTATTATGGGCCTCATGAAGAAAAGGATTGCAGGTGGTCCCTTGAAGCATATTTCTCTTGTGTCTAATAAGGCTATACTAGTAAAACTTACCTTTGTCTAGTTACACAGCTAGTATTTTGCTAAAACTATAAGTAAAGGGGACATAGAGCAATGGAGTGCAAAAAGAAAATAAATTATAGACCAACTATAGTTCTAGCTAATATGCTAAATACTAAAGGACAAAAGCCAAAGAGCGAAGTACAAATATTTGTAATGTGCCAACTAGATACCCTTAATGTAGATACTATAGTAGGTGCATTACTTGTCCTTTCTTGCTATGCTTATGTAAGAACATTTCCAAATTGTAATAGATGTAGGAAAAAGTATGTTATTGGTGGTTCTAAATATGGGACATCAATTTTAATTCGACATATGCATAATTGTCATTTGCTTCCCAAATATCATGATGTGGGTGATATGATAATTAGTCATTCTTTAAAGTTAAAGGTAAGAAAAGTATATTATAAAATTGCATGTGAAATCTTGTCAGTGGAAATAATTAAACATAATCTTCCTTTTTCATTTATTGAATATAGGACGATTGTACAATTAATAAAGCATTTCTACCATGATTATATTCTCATCTTTAGGAAAATGGCTACAGTTGATATGTGGAAATTGTATTTAGCTGAAAAGTAGAATTTGAAAAATATTTTAAGAAAAATTTATGGTAAAGTTGGTTTAACATCTGACTTATGGATAATTTTCATGAGTGAGGGTTATATGTGTCTGACTACGCATTTAGTAGATGAGAATTAGAAACTTGATAATAAAATCGTTTCTTTTTGTCATGAGCCCCTTTCTCACTCAAGAGTTTATTATAGAAAATATTTGATTCATTTAGAAAGATTAGGGGTACTGATAAGAAAATTTTCTCTTACCTTAGATAATGTATTTACTAATGATTGCATACAAAATCTCTTAAAAGATTAGCTTAAACTACAAGGTAGTTTGTTGTGTGATGGTGAATTTTTTCATATTAGATGTTGTGCTCATACTTTTCACTTGATTATAAGAGAAGGCTTAATAGTAGCTAATGAGGATTTATATAAAATAAGAGAAAGTGTAAAGTATATGAAGATGTTAGAGAATAGAATGGACAATTTTGGGAAATGGGTTGAATAAGTTGGTAATATTAACACCAGTGTTGGTTTGCATTTAGATATAGCCGATAAATGAAAATTTACCTATTTGATGCTTAATAGTGCTATCAAGTATTAATGCGTTTTTTCTTACTTTCAATTAAATGATTCGAATTTAAGTACTGTTCATTAGTCAAGGAGTGGGAGAGAGTATAAAAATTATGTAAGTTTTTAAGTCTTTTTTACGTCATCACAAATTTGTTGTCTAGTTCTTTATATCCAACTTCAAACCTATATTTTTTTATAAGTGTGGAGAATATACTATTTATTGAATAAGAATTTAATAAGTGAAGATTTTATCATAAGGAATATATGTATTAAGATGAAAGAAAAGTTTGATAAATTTTGGAGGGAATATAGCATTATCCTTGCACTTGGAGCTATTTTGGACCTTCAAATGAAGTTCAACTTTAAGATTTTGCTTTAATAAGATTGATTCACTTATGTGTGAAGAGAAGTTGGCTAAAATAAAGAATAAATTATATAAACTCTTTCAAAAATATTACAAGAATAGAGCAAGTAAAGCATATTTTCGAGCTCTCAAGTTGGATCTTCTCAAGTTCAACAAACATTTGGAGGTGGGGGTATAGGTAAAGGACCTATAGGAAGCTTAGGATTTGAAAAAAGTCTGGGTATCAATTTTGTTACTCTTGATATAAGTTCAACAATTACTTTTGTTATTTTTTTTAAATAATATTATCTTTACTATATTTTTTTCGCTAATGATGTGAGAGTATTGTCAATTGAGGTAGAGCCTATTAATAAATCTTTCTTAAATCTATATCTAGATGAACTGATATTAGATATAAACTTTTATTTAGAGTTAGATGTATTGAAATATTGGAAAACTCAATTTCAAAAGCATTCGTATTTATATATAATGGCTTATGATGTAGTTAGTATTCCAATTATTATAGTAGCATCTAAATTTTCTTTTAGTATTGGTGCTTGTATCTTGACTAAACAACACAATTCCATACTTCCTAAAAATGTAGAAACTTTAATTTGTATTTGCAATTGGTTATAGGATATAAACTATATTTAGATGAATTGGTATTGAATATAAACTTTTATTTAGAGTTGGATGTATTGAAATATTAGAAAACCCAATATCAAAGGCATTTGTATTTATATATAAATAGCTTATGATGTAGTTAGTATTTCAATTACTGTAACTACTTTTAGTATTGGTGCTTATATCTTGACTTAGTTCCGTACTTCCTAAAAAAGTAGAAACTTTAATTTATACTCACAATTGGTTATAAGAATTTGATTGAAAAAGTAGTTATTTTGTTTTTATAATATTTTTTATTAAATTATGATTTTAACCCTTTTAATAATTCCATCAAACTACGAATATTATTTGGTGAAATTATAGATAACATGAAAAATGACTAGAAATAACATTTTCCAGAGCATTCCCTAGAATTCCGAACTCGGGAACATCAAAAAGTGGTATTCTTATAAACCCTTTTTTTTCGAAATGGAAATTCATTTTTAGTTTAACGTAAGTATCGAAGCATACATTTTCTCAAACGAAAATCCACCTGCAGGAGGAAGTGGAACAAGTGGCGTGAATCAATAATCCACCGTCATTAGGACTTAGGAGCATATAAAGTAGGACTTTCAGAGGATCGCTTCAAATCATAAAGGTGAGATGAGGCTTGAACTAGCACAGCAAGTGCAAGGTAGAGGCTTGAATGATGAGTGTAGATTGAGTTGCCCAAGTAACTAAAATATCGAAGCAGTATGCAGCACTGTAGTAAAAAATTGTACTTCATGATAGTAACAGAATAAAATAATGTTTACAGATGGCATCGAGTTACTTAACAGAAGAACAAAATTCTTTACAATTCCTCCCCTCTTTCCAAAAAACGTAAAGAATAATGGAGTAAAAAAAAAATCACATGAAAAGCCAAAAAAAGAAAAAAAGAAAAGAAAACTCAGATGGAAACAGGAGTGGAAAGTAAAAAAGTACAGAGTTACAGTATTCATATACTGATTTCTTTCAGTCTTTTCCTTTTTAAAAAAGATTTTATACGACGAATGTCCCCAATCATAAAAGAGTCTCAATCGACATGCCAAGACCACTGCAGAGACACACCAGAGATTTGCAGATCAATAACGATTTTGCGTTTGCAGCCCTTATGTCGTCTTCTAAGATTTCTTGTCATCATCCTGCAGAATGGATCCCCAAAATCAGAATAAACGTATTGGGTATAGTTGATGGTAAATAAGCAAGATAATTAGATCCAACCAGGCTTTGCCTATTATGCTGTATATACTTATTTATTTGACTGCACAATATATCCATCTTTCGAGAAACAGGACCTCGACGAAGTTAAGATCAGTTCGAATTCTAATTGTTTCTCAATTATCAAGTGCAAGATTATCATTGAGTTGAATATGACAACAAAACCAAAATGGAGAACTCTTTCTGGTACCCCACAGCTAAAAGCTAGCATACATGTGTGAGCATGTTGTAGAGCTATTTTATTATTTTTCAAGTTCTGATATTATCCGCATCAATGCCAAATGCCGGAAAATAGATAACAGGAAAAAAAAGGTTTGTCTTAAACAAGTCCATGCAGTAGAAGAGTTAGCAAGTCAACATAACTTAAAAACTAAAATATCTATGTACATATATATATTTGTGGAAGCACTAAATTACTAGAGAGAATAGCTATTTAAATTGTAATACATGAACCACATAATATTTCTCAGAAAATAGCATAATATCAAAATAAAGGCCAACAAATGCTATAAATGAACTTCAGCAGAGAAAGGGATTTAGAGAGGCATGCTTACAGATTCATCAACCATCTTGTCAAAATCATCATCAAAGCCCCCATCACCATCATCTGAAAGATAACGAGGGACCATCAGAATACATCAAAGTACACATGGTCAGAAAATCAACAAGAGGACAATGGACCATCAGAATAGAACATATGCCAAAACAAAAGATCATGGGTGATAAAACTTTCTGCCTGTCAAATTTGGCCTAGGAATGATAACAAAGCCTGAATTCTTAATCTAGACCTAAATGTCAATTTTCAGCTTTGAATGTACTTAATGACATACGAAGAAAGACAATGAATTGATTCTTAAATACAACAAAACTATCAACTTTATCATGGCCAAGCCTTTCTACCAAAACTGAAATTGAAAGTATAATCAGATGCAAAATCTTCCAGAAATCACTGATTCATCAGAAAATAACATTAACACTAACTATCAGCAAATTCTAAATATAGATGCTGACACACTGCAGAATAGACAGTTGCGCACCTGGTCCCTCATCACTGTCTCCAGGATCGCCTAGGAGGAACACATCCAAGTCCTGCTCAGCAGATGGTGAGATGGACTTCTTATTTTGCTGATCCGGTTCCTTGTACTGTGAGTTTGATGATTGTCCGGGTTTTAGAGTTTCTTTTGCCTTTGCTTCTTCTGATGCTCTGAGCTTAACCTCTTCCATGTAATGCTTCTCATAACTAACAAAAGAAGAAAGGAAGATTGAGAGTGCAAAATAGCAAGTAGCATTCCACACACAAGTTCATGAATTCAAAGTGGAAAGAAAAACAGCTGCTATTATTTAAACGAAAGTTGAGATGCTCATGCAAAACAGAAATTATCCAATTTGAGCAAACTTTATAGTTTGACAACAGAAGATGGTCTTCCGGCCATGTCTTCAACTCTCAGAAGAAGAAAACATAACATATTCCAGTCAATAGGATCCTGTCGCTGTTAATGGAATTAAGCTGCTATGATGAAGAGAATCAAAGCTTGAATAACCTTTAAGAAAAAATAGCATAAGATCATATTGAACTACATGAATTTTATTCTCTCTTGATGCTCATACGCAAGTTAATTGGGAACTTCACGTCAGAAATCTAATCAAACCAACAGCACATTTGCAAGAAAATATGTCGAAGAGCTAACTCAAGTATGAAAAGCTCAGAATCGTCTGGTGAGAAAGGAGCTCAATTAATAGCAGGATTGTTTTGCAGATTGCAGCATTTTCCAATAATGAAACTGAAAGAGGTCCAAATGTTCAAATAGTTCATGAATGCACAGCTCATGCATTAGGGTGACATGGAACTTCATATAGGCAGGCTGTTTTATGATTACACATGGTTTTCAAACAGTATATGTGATGGAAGCAACCAATCCCATTGTCAATAATTTATTAAATGTGATTAAATTCACACCAAATTGAGCCTTTCAAATGAAGCTAGATAACAACTGAGTAAATGTACCTAAAGCCAAGAGGTGGACCGAAAATTAATGAAAATTGAGGATAAATACTCATTTAAGATAATAGTAACAAGAGGCCTATCTTAACAATAGATTACTTACGATGCCAACTGTTTGTTCACCAAGATGAAGTATATTCTCCAAAACTTTCTCTCCTTCATAGTACGTGGGCATAACTCGTATCTTAACTTTGAGATCTCCTGCAAGAGTCAGCAAAAATTGCAAGGTTTATTTAAAAAAAGTAAAATAAAATAAAATAATAAGAAAAGAGTATTGAAGAATGATTTTTTGATCATGTCACCACATTCATGCATCTGCATTCATTGATTCTAAGAGATCAAGTTGGTAGCTTCTATATCATCTTTTATGAAATACATCTTCGAGAGGAAACGTGAAAATTTAGCAAACAGGGGGAAGTTTGTGATTGTGAAAACTTAAGGACCTGTACATAAAGGAGAGATTACTTAAGAAAATCATAAAGGAGAAGGGCAGTTTGAGCGAATAGCCTCTTTCAGCACAAGGAAGCATCTAAATAACAAAAGCTTCATGTCTGAAAAGGCACAAAAGAAAATTAATTCCGGTTTCCCAACAACAGAAGGCTTCAGCCATAAAACCAGTTGATGCAAAATTTGGGCAAGAAGCCTTAACCTGTACGTATCCACAGCCCTAAATTTGACAAAATTTATGAATTATTTCCTTCAAATTGAAACAATAACTATCTATCAGAATGTCCATTCAGATGCACACTGCATGGTTAACATCAACAGGATTCTCTTGCAGCACATGGAAGTAGTATGAATGACAGTGAGAAAGTTGGCTCCTTTTATTGTCATTCCACAATATCAAAAGGACATATACATCGAGGCAAACAAAATAGCTATTTCAATGCTATGGGTTCCATTCCCTCACCATCTCAGTTCTCATTTTGGGTAAACCTTTATCAATAGGCCATCATTACCATGTACAGGTCAAAAAGGAGTCATTTTCTAGTTTGGGACTCAAAGTAAAATACACTGGAAAGATAATCACCTTGACTGCTGAAAGAACAAGTTTGGCATGTTTTTCCTGGAATTCATTAAGATCCTGGCTCACATTCGAGATTGTAGGAACATTTGACATCTCAGAATCATCTGAAATTTCCAATAAAAAAAAGGCAAAAAATGGCACATAAGAAATCCAAGAACATACTTCAATTATAGAAGCAAGCACCCACTAATTTAAATAAATAAGCTTGGCAATACAACCAACAAATCTAAATTAAATGTCATTTCACAGTCACACTTGCATACTCTCCTCACATATAGACTGAGGCATCAACGATATTCCAAGAAAACTAACAATTAAATGAATGTAAAAAGGCTGTATGGATTCGAACTTGAACCTCCTATCCTGACTCCATGTAACATTTTATAGCAAAGCAAACTCATCCTAAAGCTTGCTCAATTAACTACTTGCTAAATATAGGTCTATTCTATTGTGAAAGTTTGATACTTTTCGCTTGTCTTTATAATTTTGTCATTCCATTTTTATCCTGAAGCTGCCAAAAACAATATAAATTTTTCTAAAGGACAGGCATATACATCATACTAAAATAAGAACGTTCTAATTTATTACTCTTCTAATCTCTAAACTTTCGATAATAAACATGAAGTGAATGGAAACTTCCCGCTCTCCATTCCAAGGCTCATTCGTATTACATCATATATGACAAAAAATTGATACAAGTGGAAATATCTGATTGGTGGAAATATGCATAATCAAATTATGCGCGACAATTAGAAATTCACTAGAAATTCCTGTAAAATTACAGTAACATGCAAATGTGCACAGGCCCTAGGTTTGGGTTTAGGGTTTTCATTCCATTTGCAGCAAAAATCACAAACCTTGCAACGGAAAATCTTGAAACGTAGTGACATTAATCCCTCTAGCGAACTCTCTCAACTCCTCCGTCACTCCAACCTTCTCCAGATCCGCCTCCTCAATACTGTCCTTCTCCCCCAAAACAATCGAATCTGTAATCGATAGCGCGGTGGACGATTCGGCTAACGACTTGATCTGATCGGCGCGCTTGATCGCTTCAAGCTTGATCTGGTCGGCTTTCTTCGACGCCTCCGCTGCGATCTCCTTAGACCGCTTCGCTGTCTCCGACACAATGTCGGCTAACTTCGACGAGCCGATTGTGATTTCCTGAGATCGACGAGCGGCTTCTTTGGTCAGCTCCTGAGATCGCTTCGCGGCATCCTCCGCGAAGCTCCTGGCTCGGTTCCAGAAGTCCATCGGCTCGGCTCAATGCTAATGCTGCTGCTGCTGCTTTTTGTTTGCGAATTAATGTGAAATTGTTGAGATTCTGTTTTTTATTTATTTATTTTACCACTTTTGTGAGTTTCTTTCCGTTAAAGTGCTTAGACGAAAACTTCCTTGGGAATGACGTGTCAACGTGGTGACCACGCCTTAAACCATGGTCTTCTGCACTGGATTTTGCTTCTTTCATTGACATTCTCTGCTGCTAGAGTTGACCATAAAAATAATAATAAAATCATATATCGAAATTATATTCAGTTTCATATCTGGAAATATTTGAAAATTACAAGATAATTTTACGAGAAAAGGTTGGCCTCAAAAAAGATTGGAAACGGTAAAAGGATAAAAAATAAATTAGTACACTATAAAGAATGGGATATTTGTTTTGCGAAAAATGCTTTCAGGTTTTATAATGTTAAATATTATTATAGTAATTTTAAGAGATTTATATGTACTAAAAGCTTGTAATCAAGTTGGTGAAATCTAAATCAAACTTCAACCTCCACAAGATAAGGATTAAGGATTAAAAGGTTAAATCAAGATTAAACTTAGTTGAAAGCAGATTGTTAAATTTATAAATATTATTTATATTTTAGTTAAATATAACTAAAATGTTAAATTTAATCAAATTATATATTCAAATAAATCAAAACTTGATCAAACTTACATAAATTTAAATGGAAGTAAGAAATACAATTCAATTAATTAAATGTCTAAATAAATCCATGAGCTTTTAATAAAAAAAAATAAAAATGACTTATTTACATATTTGAATTAATGGTTTAATCAAACATCATCAAGTCATTATCATCATTTCTTTATTCACCATCCCGCATATCGCTAATGGTATGAAATGAGAAGATATGGCTGAATTTTAGAATTTAGACTCTTGATACTTAAGTATATTTAGTAAATAGTATTTTACTATTTGACTTTTCATATAATACTATTTCAATTTTTCTAATAAAGCCAAAAAAAAAAATAAAATTGTGTGCACTATGACTTATTCAACTTGTTCAAATCAAGGTTAGACTATAAGAGCCAAGCAACTCTAAACAGGTTCGAGCTAATATGGCTTTTTGAGTTTAAACTAGCTTGTCCTAAGCCAAAGGTCATAATTAGATTGGTTTAACTAATGGAGCCAAATTAGATCTGACTACATTGCTTCCAACATAAGTGATGGTTAGGCAATGATAATATTTGACCATTAGATTGAAGAAAATGTTAACTAAAATGGAGAAAATGATGCCCTCTTTCTAAGAATAGAAATCATTTTTCCATTGTGCATTTATACTTTCCTTAGTAGTTGCTACTATTGTTAGTCAACAACAATCTTACCTCTTATTATTTGCCATTAAAGGTCATTAATAAGTGCAACATCTAGCTACATAGTTGTTGTTTAAAGATTCAGGAGAGGTGTGTGAACTTGCAAAACATAAGAAGATAATGAGCTATAAGGGGTGTTGGGGCTATCTAGCGTTACCACTCCGATGCTCAAGTTGGAATGTAAGCAGGAATAAGGAAATTAGTGTACAGTGATCAAGAAAGCTAAAATTGTTTCTATCCCCTTACTTGTAGACGGTTATGGGTATTTATAGAGGATGTCGATGGGCGATTGGTTGTAAAGAACATAGGGTATGCCTCTAGCTACATGTTTAGAGTATCCCAATAGTGGGAGAGTAAGCAACTATAAAAATTAATGACCTATGACAAGTCTTATTTGTAGTTGATTGGGTCCAAAGGCCATATAAGAGAAAGGCTAGGCTACTACTTGAGCACACGGTCGAGTCCCCTAAATAAAGCTGGATATAGGCTTAAGTTGGGCTTAGACCTTTGGTTAAAATGGCCTATCAACATTAGCCCCTAAATCTCTCTAGTGATTGGGCAACAAAAGGGGTATACTTTAGGCGAGCCATTAAGACATATGAGGGTACATGAGCTGACTTAATTCAATGTCTTGAGCAATAAGTCAAAGTGGGCAAGGAATCTAAGCTATTCCCATGGCATTGTGGACTTCTAACTACAAGTGCGACTAATGTGACCGGTGCCTCTATAGGACAAAAGCTGTTAAGCACTAAGTAGGACTAAATAAGTACAATTTCTATGGTTAGAAATCCTAAGCTAGAAAGAAAGAACCCAACCTCTTTATTGCGAATTGATGCTCCCTAAGCTAAAGTGAGGAGGTACGTCCTGTCTTACATAGGTGGAACAATGGGGAAGCCGCCTAGGTAATTATCAATGGGTTTTTTGAGAAAGTTTTAGTTTAATTTATCTTAGTGCATGTAAATTTGAGCACATTAAATGCCACTGGATATATGTTAAGTGCTAGGCGATTGGCTTCGATACGGTGGTTATGTATGGATGAATCAAAGACCTTCATTTTAGCGTGACACCACGTGTCAAAATTTGATAGTCTAGCTTCATTTCAGCATATGGATACTTTAATATTTGCTTATCTTGATGTTCAGGCTTGATTATAAATACTCAAGACAAAGAGAGAAAAACAACTTTACATCCTTTTTTGAATTACTTCTCAATTTACTCTCTATCTTCTTTGATTTATACCTAAGTTGTCTCATTCTCCCCCTTTTCTAATCCCTAATCTTTTCTAGATTAGATTTCTCTAATTAGGTATGTTGAATATCAGATCAAGCTCTTCTCACACTTTTATTGAGCAAGGGTTAGTGCTAGCACTTAACATCGAGAGGACTATTCTCCCCACCTTAGCTTTAAATAAAGTAGCTACAACAATGGTAGAGGATGATGCTAGGTTCACTAACATGATAGCAGTGGTGGAAGTAAACAAGCAGTTAGAAAATTGATGAGCTATAAAAGGATGTCAATGGAGATGATAGTCAAGGCAAGAAACTGTTGTGCCATTATACAATAGTGTTGTGGTTTATGGTGATGAGCTAAATGGCATTTAAAGTAAACTACCTAATAGTGATGTCGAAAGTTTCTTCTTATATTTTGAACCCATACCTCAAGGATAGTAAGTCGCTAAGCTGAATCCACTTGATAAGGTTGCTTTGGTAATAAACCGAGAGTCGTTCATACATTATAAGAACTTTGAGTTTAGAGACTAGCTGCCATTTTTGCAATTTCAAAAGGCATTTTGTAATTACCATCAAGTCAGCCTATGTTAACTCGTCCTAAATTCATTCCTAATTCTAGTGGCCTTTAAGATCTTATGTGTAGATCATAGGATATGACCCATGCTTGAGTTGTTTCGATACTTTTATATCTTGAAAAGGAACAAGTCAGTGATAAGCTAATATTATCTAACATGCTGTTTGAGGTATAAGCTATTTAAAGGGCTAGCATCATCTATTCATAGATGGAAGGATAAGTATGTGAAGGTGAAATTAAATAACAAGCTAAACTTTTGGACTAGATAGGTTGAGCTAATCAAAGCTAAGCTAATAGACCTCTTAAAAAATGCTAGGTAGGCAACTAATTCTTCTAAGGTAGCTAGGTAAGTCATAACAATTCTATAACACCAAAATGATTGTTGCCATGCAATTTGGGGCCATCCTAAAGGAAAGAGGAGAAAAAGTGTCTTCAAATGAGAGAAAGCAAGGTGATGAAGAAGAGAAGGGTGAAGGTAATATTTGTTCCTTAATTGCCATGCTAAAGTAGACCAAGTTAAAGAGTTTAGTTTGATGGTGACTTTATAAGGAGGAAGGCTCTTGGTGGCTTATGTTCAACATGGTGTGCTTTTTATTTTGTTATGACTTTTTGCTTTAGCTTAGTTTCTTTCTGTTTGTCTTTTGTAGAGATTTAGCTTAAGAAGGCAAATCTGGCCTAACTTCACGCTTAAAAGAAGGTTGTGGCTAAAAGCAAGAAAAAAAGGCAAAGGCCGAGGTGATAAAGTTATCCCTCCCTATCTAAAGGAAAAGGGGATAAAGATTAGGAAGCCCTAGCCAATTTAGGAGAGATGTCCTACTATTGAGCCTGTTGGGAAGGGTAAACTAGTAGAAAAGTCCATTGCGCCCCTAAAACCTTAGAAGAGGTTGAGGGAAGAAAATGGTGGAGCTAGCCATAAAGGTAAGGGGAACACTATCAGGGTTGACCAGTATGTCCCCATTGGTGAAGAGATGATCGAATGACCCTTTAACTAACTTAAATTAGAGGAAGAGGGTGGAGGCTAGCTTGAGCCTAATTATCTAGGCTACTTATTTTAATAAGGGGATTTGAGAATCATCACCTTAGCCTAGCACCTTGTAAAGTCGCTCCTTAAGTCTTAGGCACTTTTGCACAAGGCTTAGTCTACATTTCAAGTTGAGATGTAAGCAGTAAGGACAAAGTAGTGGGGAATCTCAAGTTGTGCCATTAGGTCATGTTTCACATCGTGCTCCTACAAGATTGGGGCGAAAGTAGTGCCCCAAGGTGTAAAGTGACTCATGATAATGTAAAGACCTTGGTGTAGGCTAAGCTGTATGAGGTTAGTCTCCCATACTTTTCCTTTTTGTCTTTATCTTCCAATTTCCTCTAACACCATTATTTCCTTTCTTAATGCTTAAGATCAAACTTGATTAACAAAGTGTTTTAAAGTTGGTTTGACTTAACAGACCTAGTCTAGTCAAGATTAGTGTGCCTTATCTTTGCATTGGTCAACCTGTTCACCCTCATGGGGTTAGGCCATTTATTACCTTGAAAAGGTTAGAAAGGTTAGTCATCCTCCTTTCCTTAAATGGGTTTCAGAGACCTAGCCAATAATTTACTTCATGTGGGGTTACAAATGCTTAAACCTTGAGGCTAATATTTTGAGAACTCATTAGATAGATACTAAGTATCAGAGCTTAACTTCCCTTGAAATCAGGCTAGAAAATACAGATGCTTAGAACAAATAAACATTTCATTAATTAGAGTGTATTTACAAATGGTCTCATTTAAAGTACAATTTAAGGTTACTAACATTCTAAGTCTTAGGGATTGGTTGTCTATCTAATCTTTCAAGCCTATATATGCGATGGCTAGCTTCCTCTTTAATTCTAATTCGATCTTCCCAATTAGGCATAGAATTTCCTTGCCCATCTCATGATCCTATAGCTTTTAGCTTTTTGCATACTAAGTCTCCATGTTTGAAAGCCTTATGTTTGACTATTTTGTCATAGTACTGCACTATCCTTTGTTAATAAGCCACCATGCGAGTACTTGCCAAATCTTAGACTTCCTCAATTAGATTTAAATTGCATGGTCCATCCTTTTTCTTTAGACTGCGTAATATAGTCTTATTCACAACCTTCACTTAGCCATTGGATTGAGGGTAGGCTACGAAGGTGTAGTGGATTCTAACCTCTTTCTTAAAATAAAACTCCCTAAACTTTCCATTGTTGAACTAAGTTTCATTGTTAGTGATCAACGCGTATGATATGCCAAAATCGCATAGTATGTTGTTTAGGATGAAATTTTCCTCACTTTTATAAGTTAGTTTGGTCATTGCATCTACTTTCACCCACTTAGTAAAATAATCAACAACCATGACAATGTACCATCATTAGCCAGTTGCTTTAAGGAAGGGGCCTAAGATATCAATCCCTCACTGAGTAAAAGGCTAGTAGCTAGTGATGAGAAGAAGATTACTACTTGGTAGCTAGTTTACAGGAGCATACTTTTAGCATTGAACACATTTCTCAACTAACTCCTTGGCATCTCTTTTCATTATAGGCTAATAATAACTGAGATGAAGGGCTTTAACATATAGGGATTAACTCTTAATATGATTGTTATATACATCGATGTGCAGCTCTTTTAATACATGTTTGGCTTCCTCCTGTTTCAAACATCTAAGGTAAGGGAGGCTAAATCCATGTTGGTAGAGTTGGTCACCTTTAAGGTGTATAAAGCTGCTTTATGCAAAAATTCCTTGCCTCTTTCCTATCCTTTGGAATAGTATCATCCTTTAAGTATGTAATGAATGGGTTTTTCTAGTTAGGTTCAATTGGTGTAGGTTACGGCTCATAGCTTGAGGCATTGGTGATGTGGTTGGCCAATGCTCTTACTGGGTAGATATATAATAACCACCTTCCTATCTAGCTTGAAAAGACTTGTTAAGGCTAATTTGGATAGTCCATCCGCTTTAAAGTTTTTAGCTTGTGGTATTTTTATGATATTTTAAACTAAAAACTCCACTCCAAGTGGTTGTATGACCTCCAAATATTTGGTCATACTATTATCCTTGACTGAATAGTCCTTTTTGACTTGTTTTGCCACTAGCTAAGAGTTTGAAGAAACCTCTAACCTCTTTTGCTAATCTTATTTCGTAATGGGTTCCTTAGATTTGGCATCATTGTTGTTAGTAGGAAATCCAAACTTTAGTGCATAATGTGCCTCTGTCTCATGTGGTCCTTTCAATACTAGTCCTACTCCACTTCCCCTGCCCCCCACTCAAGTGGAGCGTACTTTTAGCATTGAACACATTTCTCGATCATCTCTTTTCATCGTAGGCCAATAATAATTGAGATGAAAGGTTTTAATATATAAAGATTAACTATTAATATGATTGCTATACACATTGGTGTGCAGCTCTTCCAATACATGCTAGGCTTCCTCCTATCACAAACATCTACAGTAAGGGAGGCTAAATCTATGTTGGTAGAGCTAGTAACCTATAAAGGTGTACAAAGATCTCTTTACAAAAATTTCCTTACCTCTTTCCTATCCATTAGAGTGGTATCATCCTTTAAGTATGTAATGAATGGGTTTATCTAGTTGGGTCTAGTTAGCATAGATTGCAGCTCGCAACACGGGGCATTGGTGATGTGGTTAGCCAATGCTCTTGTCGGGTAGATATTCAACAAACACTTTCCTATCCAATTCAAAAACACTAGTTATGGTTAACTTGGATAGTCTATTCACCTAAGAATTTTTAGCTTGTGGTATTTTCATGATATTCCAAACCAAAAAGTCTGCTCCAGGTGCACGTACGACCTCTAAATATCTGGTCATACCATCATCCTTGACTTAATAGTCCCCTTCAACATGTTGAACCACTAGCTAAGAGTTTGAAAAAACCTCTAACCTCTTTTGTTAATCTCATTTTCGCAATAGGTTCCTTGGATTTAACTTCATTGTTGTTGGCTGGAAATCCAAACTTTAGTGCATAATGTACCTCTGTTCCATGTGGCCCTTTTAACACCAGTCCTATTACACTTACCGCGCCCCACCCCCCCCCCCCCCCCCCCCCCCCCTAGTGCCCTTGCTTGAGTGAATGATCTATCAATATAGAGAGTCCACACTACCATGTCCTTATTGGAAAGGGCCTTATCATGTGTTGTGTACTCTACCATAAAATTAATCAAGACTTGTGCTTTAATGGCTTCTCTTTGTTGGTAATGGACATCGTATGCACTCAATTTCAAGACATACTTAACCATTCTCCCTAAAACATCAAGCTTTTGTAATATCTAGCGTAGTGGCTGATTCGTTAGGATGACTACTTGATGAGCTTCAAAGTAAGGCCGAAAATGGATATTACCATAGCTAAGGCAAAATTTTATACCTTTGAATATCTGATTTCGAGTCTCTAGAGGATGTGACTCACATAGTACACCAACTTATACTGCCTTCCATTAGCTTGGAATAACATTGAAGAGATAGCTTAGTCACTTATGAACAAGTATAAGTATAATTCTTCTCTAGGAACTGGTTTAAGCAACAGTGGTGTAGTAGTCAGAAAGCTCTTTAGATCTTAAATTGCCACCTAACACTACTTAGTTCATTGAAAGTTTGACGAGTTCTTCAGAATTTTGAAGAACTCCACACACCTATCACTTGACTTAGAAAGGGAGTTGCTTAAAGGGGTGATTTGTTTTATTAAATGCTATACGTCCTTGATAGTTCTTTGGGGTTACATTTTTAAGACTGCCTAGTTTTTTTTTTTTTTAGAGGCGTCCATGAAGCTCAAAAGGGCATAACTGGACATTGAGCCAACTAGTTAGTCAATCAGTAGGAGGGGAAAACAATTTTTCAAGTAGGCTTTATTCTGATTTGTGAAATCAATGCATACACACCATTTCTCATTAGATTTCTTGACCAATATACCATTGGCCAGCCAAGTTAGGTAAGGCTCCTCTCTCATAAAACTCACTTGTAGTAGCTTTTACACCTCTTCCTCAATTGCCAACTACTTTTCAAGGGCGAAGTAATGTCTTTTCTATTTCATGACCTTGAAGGTTAGGTCGACATTAAGGTAATGTGTAGTCATCTTTAAGGGAATACCTGGCATGTTTGATAGTGACCAGGTGAAAACATCCTTATTAGATTGAAGGAAGTCAACAAGACATTGTTTTAATTTAGCAAGAGTGAACTTCCCAACTTGCCTAATCTACTTGAGGCTGCTTCTAAGTTATATTATCTTTGTCTCCTCAACCAGTTCCCCTTGTTACTTAACTTTTCCTCTAACCCAGTTTAATAGTAAGAACTTCTCCCTTGGTCAATGTCTACAAATAGCATGACCTTGCTAACTGTTGGTCCCCTCAGCACATGCCAACTCCTGTTAGGGTTAGAAACTTAGCTTTCAAGTACACTGTAGAGGGAGCCATTCTGAAGGCATTCTAACTTAGTCCCCCTACTATAACATTATAGAGAGATTAGCAGTCAACTACTAAGAAGTTAATGAGCTATTCGATAATGTTGTTATCATCATTGAGCTTCATAGGGAGGGAAATTATTTTTAGTAGCTCGAACTGGCTGGTTATTGAAACTGTATAAGTCCTGATTATACAACTTCAATTTAGCTTTGAGCTTTGGCTTCATTTGGTTATAGATGACTTTGAAAATGATGTCTACTAAACTACTAATGTCAATTAGCGTCTTCCAAACCTCAAAACCACCAATCCGAGTTGATATAACAAGTGCATCATTATGTGGGCTTTAGGTACTCTCTAGGTCCTCATCAAAAAAGGAAATGAAGCTATCCACTTTAGGCTTCTTGTTATGTAGGTTCATAACTTGTTAGGATTGGGTGTAGGTTTTGCTATTAGAGGTTAGCCTACCCCCCTTTAGAAGGTCTCCTAATGATAGTGTAAACACCCCATTTTTGCCCATAATGATCAATAATAATCAATTTTCAAATTTTTTCCATTTTTACAATTTTTCTTCTAATTTAGCAAAAATAGGTAAAATATTCAAAAAATAAAATAAATAGGAAAAATACATCAATTTTGGAAAATAATTGTAGAAATAATAAGAAAAGGAGTTAAATAATTTTTACAAATTTTTAGAATTTCAAAATAATAAAAAAAATACAAGACATATATACAATTTGTGTAATAAATAAAACCAAGATTTGGGCCAGTTTAGCTGGCTCATGTGTGCACCTAGAACGTGAGAGAGGATCGAGGTCAGGAGTTCAAATCCCCCTATAAGCACTCTGTGCAATTTTTTTTTCTTCTTTTTCCTCGAGCTGCCACGTGGCAACATATGATTGGCTAGGAAGAGTCATGCGCTTCGCACGTGATCATCTTCTTCGTTCGAATAGACACGAGAAGAAGCCAGAGCAGGTCCGATGGAGCTAGAATTGTACGTTTTTTCTCAAATCTTTTAGATTACTGTTGATCTTAAGCCAAATCCATCAGATAAATCACAGAAAAGCAATGCATTGACATCAAATCTCTGAGATAAGGCCGAATCCAAAACAGAAAAAAGATGGGTTTAACCAAACGACGGATTTAAGCTTATTCAAAGGGGCTTTTGAGCGTCTATAAATAGGAATCAAAGGGATGAAGCAGAAGTACAGATCAGAAGTGAGAAAAAGAGGGAAATCGAAGCTTCGCCGGAGTTCCCTAAGCCACGACCGCTGATCAAGCCTTGAATCGCCACCAGTAGGTGTTTTTGGAGAAATCTACCACCACGGTTGAGTTCCCCACCCTCGAAAACCTAGGAAACGATTCCTTAACCTCCACGAAAGGCCGCCGGAACGCCGTTAACGAGCACCTCCAGCCGCCGTGACCGTTCAACCCGGTTCGACCCGCTTCGACTTGACCCGCGCACTGACCCGGATCTAGGTAACTCGGATTTTCTGATTTTTTTTGTATTTTGTATTTTTTGGTTATTTATTTTTTTTTAATTTATTTATTTATTTACTTGTTATTTATAATTAAAAAAATAGGAAAAAATATTAGAATTTAGATTAGTTTTTTTAGGATTTAGTTTAGAGTAAATAATAGAAAATGATAGTGAAATAAAAAATAATAATAAAAATAAAAAATTACAAAATAATAATAAAATGATAAAGATATATTAGAAAAAAATGGTAAAATTTAGATTTTTACTTTAGGGTAGATAAATAATATAAGAGAAAAATTTTAATTAATTAATAAAAAATTAATAAAAAAATAAAATTAAAAAATATGATAGTAAAATAAAATAAAAAATTAATAATAATTAATAATAATATTAGAGGTAAGTTAAAAAAAATAGGGAAATAAATTTTATCTCTTAGAAAAATGTTTTTTATATATATAATAATAAATCCAAAATTGGTTTCTTCCTTAAAATAATTATTTTTCAAAAAAATCAAATAATAAAGCTTAGGCTTAGATTTTTTCAAAAAAAAAAAAACTAAAATGATAAAAACGTAAACCAAAAGTAATTTCATAATTAAAATTCACAAAAACATTAAAGTTTTTTAGGAAAAGCGAACTACGATCCGTTTGATCCTAAATAATAGGTACGTAGGCACCCATTCGGGGCAACCCTAAAAAGAATGAAAAAATCATTTTTCTATAGTCAGAATAATTTGCCTTTAACCAATAAATAAAAACACAACAAAAATAAAAAATCAAAATAAATAACAACAAAAGACATTAGGATAAGGTTTAGATTTCATGAGAGTAGGATGGTAACTTTAAGGTTTTAATAGGTTAGCCTCCAAACCTAAAAACTTTGGTTTTCAATTTCCTCTTTCACAAAAATGAAAAGAGGAAACCTCGCTGACTAGTGGTCCAAATTAGGATTAATCCGCTCAATTAGTCTTAATCTAATCTTTCCCAACCACAATTGGGTGGCGACTTCAAAATAAAATGAAATTCATAGTTCAAGTCGAGGATTTATATCAAATGAGCATAGGGTCTAGTATGAGTTGGATTAGGAATGGAAAATAAAAAAAATTAGACTCGACATGATGGCGACTCCACTGGGGATGCTCTTTGGTAGGCTAGCCACCTGAATCTCCTCAAATCACTTTTCCGAGAAATGTCTTTTTGGTTTGTTATACTATTGCTAACCTTTCAGGGATTCAATTAGATTTGGGGTTCAATTGTTTACTTTTACTGTTGAGTCTACATGCATGTAATTGTGTGAATAGATATGGTCAAACCCGGGCCGTCTTAGGACCCTAAGATGGGGGGCCATTGTGTAGGTTTTGGGCGACATGATATGTTCACCGTTCGGGACTGATTAGGCTACCCCACCCAATGCTTCGATATGGCCTAAGATCCATTTCTCTGAGAATGCGGGAGGCCATAGAGCTTGGGGACCTGTTAGAACCTACCTATTTGCATATACGAAGTCATGGGCTAACAATCGATTAATGATGTAATACTTTTATTCTGTTCATGGAGTTTAGATACATTTCCCTGTAATATTATCATTGTAATATAGTTTTTTTTTTTGTAATTAGAAATTTCTGTTGTAATAGATGACTAGTTCCACAGTCGATCGCCTCCTCCGCAAAGAGATCCGAGTTTGTAAACCTCTGGACCCAAAGTTGGTGTTGGACCACTGGTTTACTCTATACAACCTAGAAGAGCAGGCTTTCATTTAGTAGAAGATAGGGCCCATCCTCTCATTGATGAAGATGGAAATGAACTTACCCTTGATACAGGCCATCCTCTATCTATGGGAAGTAGAGCCCGCAACTTTCTTCATTGGGCCACACGAGATCACTCTCACTCTGGAAGAATACACCCAACTTCTACAAGCTCCATCACTAACCGACGAAGTGTATGTGCCTGATCTTGAGGCTGGGCCAACCAGTATCTTCAGCAGACTTCTAGGTATTCGCAAGACAGCAATCAACGAAGCCTTAGCAAACTGTAATGGATATTGCATA
This sequence comes from Laguncularia racemosa, assembly GCA_037954665.1. Classification (NCBI taxonomy): domain Eukaryota; kingdom Viridiplantae; phylum Streptophyta; class Magnoliopsida; order Myrtales; family Combretaceae; genus Laguncularia; species Laguncularia racemosa. Next base: position 2,711,852 of record JBBMOL010000022.1, on the reverse strand, counting down.
CGGATGGATGAGTTAGAAGCCTGGTTCATAACCCGGGAAGATGACAGGGATAGGAAAGACATATTATGTGGGGACCCTAAGAGCTATAAACAGAGAAGGGTGAGTGCTTTCATCCTGATAGCCTTCGCCACCATATTCTTCATCACCGGAACTTTTTATGTCCATTACAGAGTTGCAGAACTGGTAACCCAATTCTTGGAAAGGAAATCTTACATCCTAGCTCTACTAGCTGAACAGATCTGGAACTTAAACTTTGTCAAGAAAAAGGGTTACAGGATCCTCCGCTCAAACATCAACCTTATCCTAATCTAGTTTGTAAGCCACCTCAAATGTTTCGAGCTAAACCTGGTTTGGAAAACTTTGGCCCAACAAGTGGACCTCGTGGACTCATGCATAGAGAAGATAAAGCTACTTGACGACCTTACTAGCCACAGTTGGGTAGAAGTGCTTAAGGGTTTCAGTGTCGATGACATCCTGTAGATGGTTAGATGGAGTTGCTGCGACAAAGTCATCATAACCTGCAGAAACCTCCAGGCCGTACCTTTGATCGGTATCAGCGAATGTATAGGTTATCATCCCAACTCGGTGGTTCGCCAGTTCAGTATTATTCAAGACATAGTTTATCGGCCTTCGTTAGAAGCAATCACATTTGAGTATCAAGACCCAAATTTACTAGTAGCCGAGAAGTTTGCCAAGCTGGCAAAGGTCAAAGCCTTATGGGAAGCCCGAATCGAGAGCCCTAATGTAGACCTCGGAGAACTAGATGGCGAAGTGGGCAAGTACCGAGCCACTAGGGATTTCGTAATCCACCAGTTATATCAAACAGGGGAAAGGGCATACCAAGTCCCAGATATCACTCAACCGAAGCTAGACAAAGTAGACCCAGAGTTGAGAACCTATCTAGAGCAAGTCAGGGCTCGGATGGAAGTATATTTCGAAGCTGCAAACTACAAGAAGGATATCTGGAAGGGTCAATTCAAAGAATATGATCTAAGGAACAAACCCTTGGAAGCTCAGCTGGAAAAGACTCAAGCTAAAGTCAGAGAGTCAGAAGCTATCATTAGTAGGAAACCGGCACCTGCGTAGTATAAGACCAAGAGAACTAGGAAATAGATTAATGTTGTACTTTTTCATATTTTTTTTAAGTATCTAACTCCGAGTTTCCAACATTAATAAAAATAAAGTTTCAATATTATATCATTAATCGATTATTGGCCCCTTTATTTTAGCATCTGTGTGATACATGCATCATATTTACATACCTGCATCATACTAAGAAAAATGTGTGCCAGGTATCAAAGATAGCTCCTAAACAACCGAACCCTCTAATAAACCCAATCCGTACCCGCTCAAAGACCAAAATGGCAAATAGCGGCAATAACAGCGACAACCGCAACAACACAAGTGCTAACGCCACCTCAGACCCTAGGATCGTATCCCTGGAATAAACAGTCCAGCAATTGGCTGCACAAGTCCACCTCTTGACTAAGAGTATTAGCCTCCTTTGCACCACCCAACTAACTCAAGAAGAACACTCAGGGGCGAGAAAAGGGAAAGTAATGGAGGGTCAGCCTCCAGAATACGAAGAAATCAATTCCCACCTTAACCCGACTTTTGAGTACGAACCGAGGGCCAACTTGGGTTCAACCTCTGATGACATAAAGAGGGAAATGGAGGACAGACAAAGGGAGTTGGAAAAGAGACTTTTTTAGCAGCTGGCTGATAAGATGAAGACAATAGAGGGGCCTGACGGTTTTGAACAAGCAGGAATCACTAGCTTGCCAGCATACGGGGAGGAGGTATACCCAGAAAAGTTCAAGACCCTAGAATTTGAAAAATATGATGGTATTGGATGCCTCAAGATGCATACAAAGCTATACGTACGGAAAATGAGCAAGTATGCCCAATATGACCAGCTTATGATCTAGACCTTCCAAGACAGCCTTATAGGCCCTACCCTCATCTGGTATGCACACCTATACTTCAACTAGGTTAATACTTGGGAAAGACTTGCTCAAGCATTCTATGACCAATACAAGTTCAACATTGAAGTTGCCCCCTCAGTAATCGACCTAGGAAGTCTTTGAAAAAGACACACTGAGTCTTTCAAGGAGTATGCTCAACGCTGGAGAGCTCAAGCTGCTAGGGTAGCAGCCTCGATTTCTGAAAAAGAACTAACATTCATCTTTGTCAACACTCTCAATAAGACCTACTTCTCACATCTTGTGGGCCAGATGTCATCCAACTTTGTAGAGGTAGTGGCAGCAAGGTACCGAATCGAGAATGCCATCACATTAAGCAAACTTCAAATAATAGATCCTCCCAAGGTCACATCATCACAAAGGCCCTTAGGAGGTAACAAAGCCAAGGAGTCTACCGTTAGCACAGTTAATTCCGGTAAAGCAGATAAAGCTAGGACCTGCATGACATTCCAGACTACAAGTGCCCCAATCCAGCAGTCCTTGACAAACTACACCCAAGCTACCAAAGTCTTGAGACAGTTCACTCTAATCCCGATCCCGCTCAACCAGGTCTTCGCTCGGCTGCGAGTAGATAATTTAATCATTTTCGAGATCCCAAACGACCAGTATAAGCCTAGAAATTTTGACTCAAGCCTTAGATGTGATTATCATATGGGCCAAGATGGGCATTCTACAGATAGATGTTAGAGGCTTCGAAACAAAATCCAAGATCTAATTAACGCCGGGATTGTATAGTTGGACTTTGTTAACACACCAACACCCAATGTCAACATTAATCCGTTGCCCAACCATAAGCCCACTGTCAATATGATCACATCTGAAGAGCCGGATCCCAAAGAGTCCCCAAAACAGCAAAAGGCAACAGTGCAACGAAAAAGTCACCCCTGCCAAACTCTAGAGGAAACCCCTAAGTCACATATCAAGAAGAGATGGTTAGCTGGAGACCCAACAGTCGGCACCCTAAGCGAATCGCATGGGAAGTTTGAGTATCTGGTAAATTACTCTTTCACTCCAACCATGTATGGGCCACCTAGCCGACGGGGGCCCGAATTCGAGAAAGAAGACAACATACCAAAAGAGGGGGAGAAGTTCGTGAACATGATAAAATCAGACTAAAAGCCGATAGTTGTAAAGTGCTATGAGGGACAATCGATTGAGGTGTAAATTCCAAAGAAGAGGTATGTATTCAATGTCCTAATACTCGTAGAGAGGTATAAGGCGGCACCATTTGACTATCGGGCTCTTGATCAAGAAAGACCCCCTATCGTAGGAGGAATCACCCGTTTTAGGAGAATTTATGACCCGAAATACAAGGTCTCGACTGAAGAGCACAACACGGAGGTAGGAAAAGAAGAAGAAGAGAGGCTCTCCGCATTTACAAAGATGGTCAAGGCAAGCGAATATAAGATTATAGAACAACTGAATAAGGTTCTAGCCTAGATATCACTTATGAGCCTCATCACAACCTCTGAACCTCACAGGGAAGCACTCTTCAAAGTACTCAAACAGATCAAGGTACCAGAGGGCATCGTAACAGAAAAATTGAGCCATGTGGCAGATTCGATCTTCACCATGGACCAGATATCTTTCTCTCCCGAAGAGCTGGGAGAAGACGGAGACTAACATACAAATCGGTGTTCATAGTGGTAAAATACAACGACACAATCGTCTCTCGAGTACTCATTAACAATGGATCTTCTCTCAACGTATGCCTATTGGCTACCCTCAACCTACTGGGAGTCGATCCAAGCAACATTAAACCAAGCTCAATGGTGGTTAGGGCTTTCACCGGGTCGAAGAGAGATATAGTAGGGGAAATAAGCTTGCCGGTGGAGATTGGCCCGCAGATATTTCACATCTCCTTCTAGGTCCTCGACATTCTGAGGTCTTTTAATCTGCTTTTGGGGAGGCCGTGGATACATATCGCCGGAGCCATACCTTCAAGCCTCCATCAGAAAGTTAAGTTCATTGAAAATGGACAGATCATCGTCGTGTTGGGAGAGCAAGACTACGCCATCTATAAAGAAACCACTATACCGTACATTGGGGAAGACGGTTCTAAAGACTTTGGCCTCCAAATATTCAATGAGGTGAGTGTGGTAACCATCAAGGAGGGCCATTAGTTTAAGAAGGGGCAGCAAGGGACGTTTGGACTAGGGTACGTTCCTACAGCTTAGGAAGAGGCGCAAGCTAGAGGTGTCAAAGGTAGGAGAAAAGAGAACCCAAGAGATACTCAAATGCATTTTCCACCCTTCCAACAATCATTCATACAAGCAACTACCATTCAAGAGCCAAAGATAAGCGAAGCTGACGTCAGCAATGGGAGCCCGACCCCTTGCACGTCCGAGCAGCATCCAACTCTCAATAATTAGTTCTGTTACCCTATTGATAACACTAGGTCAGCTCAAGGATAAGAACAATTATTAAAAAAATTTTTATTGTGATTTCTTTTCAGATTCAATAAATTGCAATTCATTCGTTTGTTTTTTGCTTATATACATACTCTCGTTTCACTGCACCCAGATTCCCTACTGTCGAACGTCAGGGACATTTTGTGTAGGTAAGAAATGAAAACACTAATATCATTTCCAACACTGCTGGGTCAGTTGTTGGAGGTGATTTCCTTGACTACAAAATAATACAAGAAAATTGGCAAAAACATGAACAAAGTGGAATTTCAATTGACGAACCGGTGGAGACAGTAAATCTAGGAAGTGTTGAGCAACCTAAAAACCTCAAGATCGAGATCAGTCTATGTGATGAGCAAAAACATGAGATAATTGAGCTATTAACTGAGTACGCAAATGCGTTCGCCTGGTCATATGGCGACATGCCAGGATTAGACCAATCAATAGTAGTTCACAGATTTCCCACAAGGGAAGATGTCAAACCTAAAAAAAAAAAAAGAAATTGAGAAGATTTAGGCTTGACATCTTACTAAAAATTAAAGGGGAAGTCAAGAAATTACTAGAAGTGGGTTTCATTGAAGTATCCGACTATTCGGAATGGGTAGCGAACATAAACCCCATTCTAAAAAAGAATGAAAAAGTATGCATATGCATAGACTTCCGAGACTTAAACCAAGCTACGCCAAAAGATAACTTCCCCCTACCTCACATCGATATTCTAGTAAACAACACTACAGGAAACCATCTTTTCTCATTTATGGACGATTTCTCAGGATATAATCAAATAAAAATGGCTGAAGAGGATAAAACTAAGACGACTTTCATCACAACATGGGGAACTTTCTGTTACAAAGTCATTCCCTTTGGTTTGAAAAATGCCGGGGCAACGTATCAGAGAGTTATGGTCGTAATATTTCATGACATGATGCATCAAGAATTCGAAGTATACGTTGACGATATGATAGCCAAGTTTAAAGAAGAAAAAATCCATGCAGTTATTCTGAGGAAGTTGTTTAAGCGGTTGAGAAAATTTCAGCTTAAGCTAAATCTAAAGAAGTGCACTTTTGGGGTCATGACAAGCAAGTTGTTAGGGTTTGTCATAAGCCGAGAAGGCATTATGATCGACCCTGACAAAGTAAAGGCCATACTGGAGTTGCCTTCCCTACGTACTATTAAAGAGGTAAGAGGTTTGCTGGGAAGATTGAGTTACATAGCTTATTTTATCTTACAGCTCACAGACAAATGCCGTCTACTATTCCATCTGTTAAAAAAGAATGCTGCAGTAGAATGAGACGATGAATGTGAAGAAGCATTTAGGACAATCAAAGACTATCTCATAAAACCTCCAATCTTGATAGTTTCGAAGTAAGGAAAACCTTTATTCTTATACCTCACGATACTCCCTAAATCCATGGGGTGCGTGTTGGGGTAGAAAGATGAAGAGGGAAGAGAGCGTTTCATATATTATCTAAGCAAGAAATTCACAGACGGAGAACAGAGGTATTCAGAAGTAGAGAGGACTTGTTGTTCTCTGATTTGGGTCATGCACCGATTGAGGTAATACACCCTTTACTATCACATTGAGCTATTGACAAGACATGATCCTCTGAAGTACTTGATAGAGAAGCCCATTTTATTAGGGAGAATCTCCAAATGACAAATGCTCTTATCATAATTTGATATCGCATACATGAATCAAAATTCGATAAAAGGGCAATCTTTAACCGACCAGTTGGCAGAACACCCAATTGAGGGAGATTCCCAAGAATCACAAGCCCAATTCCCTGATGAAAATATATTAACAGTGGAAGGTGCACCAGTAAAAGACTGTGGGATAGACTAGGACCCTAAGTGGAAGATGTTCGTTGACGGGGCTGCCAATGTATTTAGTTGTGGGATCGGGGCAGTGTTGATATCCCCGGATGGAATAAAATTCCCTTCAGCAACAAGGCTCACATTTCTATGTACTAATAATATTGCGGAATATGAGGCATGCATACTCAGCCTCAAAATGGCTTGCCACATGGAAATCCATGAATTAGAAGTGTACATAGATTCTTCACTCATCACGTTACAGACAAGAGGGGAATATAAGATTAAAGACCCTAAATTGGTACCATACCATCAGCATCCGATAGAACTAATTGATGAATTTGAGGCAATCACCTTCACACACATCCCGAGAACTCAGAATCAGTTTGCAAATGCACTCGCCACGCTCGCATCTATAATTCAGATAATAGGGGGAGTCGAAGTCCAACAATTGAAAATAGAGATAAAAAATCAGCCCGCCTATTGTTTGGTAATTGAAAAAGTGCAAGATGATAAGCCCTGGTATCATGACATCAAAACTTTTCTCCAAGAAAGAAAATACCTTGAAATGGCTAGCAAAAATGACCAAAGAACACTCAGAAGGTTAGCAAGTCATTTCTTATTAAATGGGCCAGTGCTTTACAAAAGATCGCCTGATACTACCTTCCTAAGATGTGTGGATAGAAATGAGGCATGTGAACTGATGAGAGAAGTGCATGAAGGAGTATGTAGACCTCACATGAACGGCTACATGTTGGCCCGAAAAATTATGAGATTGGACTACTATTGGCTAACAATGGAATCAGATTGCATCAAATATGTCAAACACTATCACTTGTGTCAAGTCTACGCAAACCGAATAAATGCTCCATCCAAATAGCTACATTCGTTGTCTGGACCATGGCCTTTCTCCATGTGGAGAATCGACATAATCGGCCTAATCACTCCAACAACATCCAATGGCCATAGATTTATATTGGTAGCCATTGATTACTTCACCAAGTGAGTGAAAGCTTCATCATATGCCAATGTCACAAAAAGGGTGATAGTTTGATTCTTGAAGAGGGACATAATAGCTCGATATGGAGTTCCTGAGTCAATCATCACCGAAAACGGTACCAATCTAAACAACAAGTCGATGACAGATTTGTGTCAACAGCTCCACATAAACCATAGAAATTCAACTCCCTACCGACCTTGGATGAATGAGGTAGTTGAAGTAGCCAACAAGAATATAAAAAGAATCATCGAAAAAATGACAATCACTTATAAAGATTGGCACGAGATGCTGCCATTCACCCTCATGGCTTATAGAACCTCAATTAGAACATCTACTGGAGTTACCCCATATTCACTGGTATATGGCACTGAGGCAGTCTTACCAGTCGAGGTCGAAATACCGTCCTTCAGAATTCTGTCAGAAGCGCAGTTAGATGAATCGGACTGGGTGAAGAAGAGGCTTGATCAGTTGAATTTGATTGACAAAAAAAGACTCACGGCATTATGTCACGGCCAGTGTTACCAAAAAAGGATGGCCCGAGAATTTAACAAGAAAGTGAGGCTTCGATGCTTCAAAGAAAGGGATTTGGTGTTAAGGAAAGTTCTCCCGAATACTCAAGATTCCAGAGGGAAATTTACTCCAAACTACAAGGGCTCATATGTTGTAAAGAAGGTATTATCAGGAGGTGCTTTAATATTAACTCAAATGGACAGTCCAGAATTGAGAGACCCCATTAATACAGATGCTGTTAAAATGTACTATCCTTAGGCAAAAAAAAAAAAATTGAAGTTTTACCAATGTTTATGAATGCCAATATTCAATACAAGTTTTGTTGAGTCCTGTTTTCATTTTTTACAAGCAAAGTTAATATGTCTAAATGATCGATAATTCCAACCAATTCTCATTAAAACAAACATTCTTAAACACATTATCCATCACTTCACCAATGAATGATGAACATTGAAATGATAATGAATCTCAATAAATTTTGTGATATAATTTTACCTACTTTTGGGCATTGAACCTAGTACATTAGTAGGATAATACTTCAATCACAAGAGCCATGCGCATAAGAAAGGAAGCACATCAAGACCTTCGGCCTTGTTTTGAAGCGAGAGTAATCAAAGGAGAAGCAAACCAGCACGCAGGTTTAGTTATTTGATTGCTATCCACGATAAATTGGTAAGCATCTTAGAATAAATAACCATCATTCACATATCATAAAACATCTCTTATCAAATCATTTAACTCATTCGTTAGAAGCATTGGTTAGTCAGCCCACAATGGGGCACTTTCCTAAACATCCTCTCTCAGGGTCAGCCTGTAGGGGCACTTTTCGAGACATATCTTCCTACTATAGGTTAGTCAACCCATAAGGGGCACTTTCCTAAAGATCCTCTCTTAGGATTAGCCCGTAAAGGTACCTTTTTGAGATGTTTCTTCCTACCATAGGTTAGTCAGCCCATAATGGAGCACTTTCCTAAATATCTCTTCTCAAGGTCAACCCGTAGAGGCACATTTCGAGACATTTCTTCCCCAAGGTCGCGAGTCTAAGAAGACGCTTCCCACCATAAGTTAGTCAGCCCACAATGGGGCACTTTCCTAAACATCCCTTCTTAAGGTTAGCCTATAGGGGCACCTTTTGAGGCATGTCTTCTCGCTGTAGGTTAGTTAGCCCGTAAAGGGGCACTTTCCTAGACACCCTTTCTCGAGGTTAGCTCATATGAGCACTTTTCGAATCTATTGATTAGTTAGCTCATAGGAGAACTTTTCGAATCTAGCAATTAGTTAGCTTATAGGAGCACTTTTCGAATCTATCAATTAGTTAGCTCAGAGGAGCACTTTTTGAATCTATCGATTAGCTAGCTCAGAGGAGCACTTTTCGAATATATCGATTAGTCAGCTCATAGGAGCACTTTTCGAATCTGTTGATTAGTCAGCTCATGAGAGCACTTTTCAAATTTGTTGATAACCAATTAGTCAGCTCATGAGAGTACTCTTCGGAAGTATTTCTCCCCAAACAGTCGCTAGTCTAGCCAGACGCTTCTATTGATAGGTTGCCAGCTCATAAGAGTGCTTCTTGAGACAATCTTCTCTTTAAGGTTGCTAATCCGATAAGACACTTCCTATCATCAGCTATTCCACTCACAATAACACATTCCTACATAACCCTTGAGATGTTTCTCATCGACGATTAGTCAGCCCATAGAGTGCTTTTCGGGAGGATACATTACTTCAAGTTGTTAGGTTGTTTAAGACTGTTTCCTAAACAGTACCATTCATCACAAAATACTCGTGGGATTATTAGCTAATGGAGCATTTTCCTACTAGAGACCAAATTCTAGATAACCAACCAAACCATGGCATTATCCATTCAGTCAAGAGGCCAAAAATGACGTTTTTCTTATCTTTGTAATTAAAATTTGCAAACTTTACTACAAAGAGGGGCAACTGTAAATACCTCATTTTTGCCCCTAATGATCAGTAATAATCAATTTTTATTTTTTTTTTCCATTTTTACAATTTTTCTTCTAATTTAGCAAAAATAGGAAAAATATTCAAAAAATAAAATAAATAGGAAAAATACATCAATTTTGGAAAGTAATTGTAGAAATAATAAGAAAAGGAGTTAAATAATTTTTACAAATTTTTAGAATTTCAAAATAATAAAAAATACAAGACATATATACAATTTGCATAATAAATAAAATCGAGATTTGGGCTAGTTCAACTGGCTCGTGTATGTGCCTGGAACGTGTGAAAGAGGACCGAGGTTAAGAGTTCAAATCCCCCCACAAGCACTCTGTGCAATTTTTTTTTTCTTTTTCCTCGAGCTTCCACGTGGCAGCGTATGATTAGCTAGGAAGAGTCACGCACCTCGTACGTGATCATCTTCTTCACCTGAATAGACGCGAGAAGAAGCCGGAGTAGGTCTAACGGAGTTAGAATTGTCCGTTTTTTCTCAAATATTTTGGATTACTATCAATCTTAAGCCAAATCCATTAGATAAATCATAGGAAAGCAATGGATTGGCATCAAATCTCCGAGATAAGGCCGAATCCAAAACGGAAAAAAAAAAAAAAAAAAGATGGGTTTAACCAAATGACGGATTTGAGCTTATCTGGAGGGGCTTTTGAGCGTCTATAAATAGGAATTGAAGGGAGGAAGCAGAAGCACGAATCAGAAGTGAGAAAAAAAGAGAAATCGAAGCTTCGCCGGAGTTCCTCAAGCCGCGACCACCAATCAAGCCTTGAATCGCCACTAGGAGGCTTTTTTGGAGAAATCCACCACCACAGTTGAGTTCCCTACCCCCGAAAACCTAGGAAACAACTCCTCAACCTCCTTGAAAGGCCGCTGGAACACCGTTAACGAGCACCTCCAGCCGCTGTGACCGTTCAACTCGACCCGACCTGACCCGCGCACTAACCCAGATCCAGGTAAGTCGGATTTTTCGATTTTTTTTTGTATTTTGTATTTTTTAGTTATTTATTTTTTTGAATTTATTTATTTATTTACTTGTTATTTATAATTTAAAAAATAGAAAAAAAATTAGAATTTAGATTAGTTTTTTTAGGATTTAGTTTAGAGTAAATAATAGAAAATGATAGTGAAATAAAAAAATAAAAAAATAATAATAAAATGATAAAGATATATTAGAAAAAAAGGTAAATTTTAGATTTTTAGTTTAGGGTAGATAAATAATATAAGAGAAAAATTTTAATTAATTAATAAAAAATTAATAAAAAAATAAAATTAAAAAATAGGATAATAAAATAAAATAAAAAAATTAATAATAATTAATAATAATATTAGAGGTAAGTTAAAAAAATAGGGAAATAAATTTTATCACTTAGAAATTTTTTTTTATAATAATAAATCCAAAATTGGTTTTTTCCTTAAAATCATTATTTTTCAAAAAAATCAAATAATAAAGCTTAGGCTTGGCTTTTTTCAGAAAAAAAATACTAAAATGATAAAAACGTAAACTAAAAGTAATTTCATAATTAAAATTCACAAACACATTAAAGTTTTTCAGGAAAAGCAAACTACGACCCGTTTGATCTTGAATAGCAGGTACGTAGTACCCATTCGGGGTAATCCTAAAAAGAATGAAAAAAATCATTTTTCCATAGTTAGAATAATTTTCCTTTAACCAATAAACAAAAACACAACAAAAAAATAACAAAAATAAAAAATCAAAATAAATAACAACAAAAGACATTAGGATAAGGTTTAGATTTCAGGAGAATATGATGGTAACTTTAAGGTTTTAATAGGTTAGCCTTCAAACCCAAAAACTTTGGTTTTCTGTTTCCTCTTTCACAAAAATGAAAAGAGGAAACCTCGCTGACTAGTGGTCCAAATTAGGATTAATCTGCTCAATTAGTCCTAATCCAATCTTTCCCAACCACAGTTGGGTGGCAACTCCAAAATAAAATGAAATTCCTAATTCAAGTTGAGGATCTATATTAGATGAGCACAGGGTCTAATATGAGTCGGATTAGGAATGGAAAATAAAAAAATTAGACTCGACAAATAGTATTGATTATGTCATTGGGGGCCCTATTGTTTTGATTAGCCAAGTCGCTTAGTTTGTTATCTAATTCGACTGTTGTCGTTTAAGTTAGCTTTTTGGTCTCCTTAGAATGGTTGTTGATATAGTCACAAAAGTAACCATTTTTTATGATGTTCTTTTGAGTGTTCTTTATTTGGACACAATCCTTCGTGTTATGTCCTATATCTTTATGGAACTTACAATACTTATCGAGAGTCCTCTTAGAGGGGGGTCCTTTAAGCTTCTCAAGCCATGTGAGGATATCCTTATTATGAAACTCAAGGAGTATCTAACCTTTGCATTGGTTAAGGGGTGTGTGGTCCGCATAGATTGTAATGGTGCACTTTCTGCTGCACTTGCCATTATTTCGTCCACGGGATGAATCTTCATCATTTTTAGGATTGAGTTGATCTTTTATAGTTGGCTAATCCTTATCATCTTTCTTCTTTTTCAACTTGGTTTGGTCAACCTCTTTGCGAGCTTTGATATTTTCTTCCATAGTGATGAATTTCGTAGCTCTCTTATGGAATTCATTGTAATTCTTAGGCTTGTTTTGAAAATGGAGAGAAGGAAATGACTTAAAGGGTGTACCCCCATGATTGCAATGTTAAGGGTGACATGCTTATCGAGATTAAGAATCTCAAGTGTGACTGTTGTGAATTTGAATAAGTAGTCCCTAATGGACTCACTTAGCCTCTAATGAATGAGGTTGAGGCTTGAAATCCTTCATTGGCATTTTATTGGCTAAGAAGTGTTGATAAAACTTTTTGTTGAGTTCCTTAAAGTTGGAGATAGTGTTCGACTTCAAGTGATTATTCTATGTTTGTAAAACCCCATAGAATTAGGCCATTTGCAATGATAAATTTAATTAGGATAACCATTTAATATCTCAATAAAGTAGAATATATTACTAATTTTTTTTCTAGGACTTTCAAATGATTATGATTTTTGTTTATACTTTATAATTAGGCATAAAAAATTATTGGTTATGTAAGTTTAGTCTTCAATTTTTATGTAACAAGAGTTTTATTTAGTTAATTTAGGATTCTTTTAAATATCAATATACAATTTTTCTTTCTTTCTTTTTTTTTTTTCTAAGAGATGTAAACAATTAGCTTGTTTAAAGACCTTTTTAGCTATCTTCCCAAGAAAGTTAACCTCAAAGTTAACTTCTTAAGAGGGGTTACTTAATTAACTTCTTAAGAAAGCTTACTTGACCAATTTCTTAAGTAAGACATCAAAAAGAAACTTAACTAAGAGGTGTTAACTTCTCAAGGAAGTCATCTTAATAAACTTGACAACAAAGTTTCTCATAAATTTTCAAAGAAAATCACTAAATCAACCTCTCAATAAAACTTCTCATCTTGTAAAGACCTTAATCAATGACATGAATTAGTTTCTAAATCTAGGAAATCTTATCTTGAGATGGTTAAATAAGGTTAAGATACTATAATTGAATTAGTAAACCAATAATTGACTTGAGTCAGCTTGCTAAAAAGAAAGCATTGAATCACATCAACTCCATATTAGATGAGGAAAAACTTAAGTTAACTTGGGTGTACTTATACAAAAACCTGAGTTAACTAAACTAAACTCTTAAGTTGACTTAAGACATCTTGAGTAATGATGTAAGTTGACTTGCTCACAAAACTGAGTAGACTTAACTAATCTCAAACTTATGAGATGAGTTTTTAAAAAAGTCTTAGTAATCTAGGCATGCAAATTAAAGTTAAATTCCATAAGAAAATTACAACGTCTAACCTATATAAGTTAATGCCAACTCCTTTTTTGTTGCTTTTCACTTCCATTCAATCCTAACTGAGCCATTATGTGACAACGAGATCTTTATTCTAACTAGATTATCATATGGAGAAGGAAAACAAGTATAAACATTTGATAGATTTGGCTTAGAAATCAAAATCGAAGACCACAAATTCTAGCCTAAATGTCATATGTAATTCTTAAGAATTTTCATAGATAGTATTTTTAAAAATTCAATTAGATAAGGAAATACACCTAAGATTTTGCTTCAAATGAACTCAAATAAGGTTTACGAACTAGAGATGACTCAATATTTTATAAGTTGACTTAAGTCAACTTAGTCAAATTAAAAGTTGACTAAGGTCAAGTGATTTAGTTAGATTAAGTAACCTAAATCTTCTCCTTAACACCCTTGAGAAGACTTAAGTGGACCTAGGATATAGCAATTTCGACTCGGGTTGACTTAAGGAAGACTTGGTAGATAAGACATTAAAAATTTATATGATACCCTTTTTTAATAGAATTGATGGATTTAACTTAGTAAAAGTGCAGTTGAAAATCATCAACTATACTTATTTCCACTAAACTCCTTACCTAAGGATTCGATCTTATTCTCAATTTTGCACCTAGTAGCCTAAATTCGAATTTAGTCGAATTTCATCTATAGGACCAGTACTCAGCCTCAAGTATTCCTTGAGTATTAGATCTAAAAATTTAAACTAGATTGATTAAAGTCTACTCCAATTTGACTTAAGTCAACCTTAAATAAGCAATTAGACAACTCAAGAAAACTTGCCTTGACTTGAGAAAATTCCTTTCCAAATCCATTCAATCTTACCCTAATCATAAGGATTAACATCATAAGACTTAGTTTAGCAATAATAAAATCAAGTTAATAACAAATCAAACCCTAAATGTACTCAAAATTGGAAACTCCTAAATTTTGACTTGGAAAAACCTAATTGATTAAGTTTAAAATCACCCCCTAATCCTAATATATTTTAACTAATTATTTTCATAATTTATTATTCCATCCTTAATTACTTAGTAACACACAAAATCCTAAAGAATTACATCCAATACTTAACCAGTTCACACTCCATGATAGGCACCACATTAAGTTATATTTTTCCACATGCAATCTTTGAAATTTTAACACCATATCTTATCCTATCCTATGGAAAATGACCCCTCATCATTCTTATCCTTAACCAACTAATTTTTCCACAAGAAGACGATCTAATCTTTGCAAATTAACCCTTAATTATTACCTAGAAGTGATTGGTTCAACCATGCAAGAAAGTCTCATATGATTTTATCCATTTAAGCATCATGACCTTACATCATCCTATTTTATCTTATCCCTATCACATCCCATCTTATTCTACCCCAATCTTATCATGTTTAACTTGGTCCAAATGCCCTGAATCTTCACATGTACATGCCTTCCCATTTCACATATCAAATCTCCATTTACTTCACCTTATCTTATCTTACCTTAACATATCCTACTTTATCCTAAAATTATCTTAATTAAATTTGGAAAAAGACCTGTAAATATTATGGAAAAATTTAAGTCACATAGCTGACTAAGCTAGTGGAATTTTCCATGTGAATCTTATCTTCAATCACATTATTATCCTACCATATCTTACCTCATCCTAAGACCATCATTCCTAATCTATTCTATCTTATTTTTAAGCATCATTACTACTCTAAATCTTCCATTAAAACCCTCTCGTAGGTGTAAAAAATAGGGTCCCAATTATGTACAAAACAACAAAGCAAAATCATTATAAAAAGGATGGTAAAAACTAAGTTACCCAAGTAATTTTCCCTCCATTCCACATGCCACCTTAGACCATTTTCTTTTAATTTTTCTCACCTAACTTTTCACTAAAATCACCTAACACTCCACTAAAACAAAAAGGAAATCATATCCTCAATTAGCTCCACACTTATCTCCTAAACCAATAAAGGTTTCTGGACCACTCTTTCTAAGGTTAAGGTGAGAAACTTCAAAGAAGTTTGAATAATTTCAAAATTTTCTTAAAGAAGTTATTAATCTAACCTATTTTATATGTTTTAGGATCTTTATTATTAGTTTCAAAGGGTTTTCATCCAATCAAGGTAATCTCGATTAGCCTTAGTTATCTTTGTAGTACACTCTTTGAATAGTATACTAACATCCCTTATTTGTAAAAGTTGTAAGTGGAGTAATCCTACTTTCAAAAGATTATTCCACTTCTCTTTCCTTTAAGATGTCTTTAGGGTAGTTAGATATATTTCCAAACCTTTAATATTTACAAAAGTTCAAAGAAATGATGTTAACTAACTTTCCCCAAACATTTAAGACCTATGACTATTTCTAACTTAATTTAGACTTTATCCTATTGGGTTTATTATTAGACATATGCTTGACCTTTCATGACATTATTTGAGAATAAAAATTTCCCTAGTAAGGACCTAAGCATGGACTTTGATGACATATCGATCTTTGAAAAAATGACTTAATATTAAAAATACCCTAAAAGACTCTAATAAGATTTGGGGTTAAGATCGGGATATTAGAATAATATATTTTAGTAGTAGTTATTCTTATATGCATTTCATTTATGTCTAATTATTTAGGTTTTTTAAAGGATCCCCGTCTCTACTAAAGGATTTTTATGATCCTTGCTTGCTAATTATGTGATATTCTATTGAATGCTATTGATTGTTTGATGGAATAATTAATTACCTTGAATGCTCTAATCTTTGTGATCACCTTATTAATTGATAAACTTAAATTCTTGGCCAAAATAATTGGATTACTCATTGCATGTCTATGATTTAATAGGTACATAGAAAGGAATGAAGAGTGCTCAACCTTTGCTAGAAATTTTTGAAACATTTCAAGCATTTTAAAATTTTTTCATAAAGGTTATATCAAAAACCCCGTGCGTGTTCTTAGAAGCTTTTATATATAAAACCTCAAGGTTGTTGATGTTAATTTTATTAAAACTAATTTTATTGAAGGCAAAGTGGCTAGAATAGCTTTTATTTGAAGCCTATGAGGCATTGTTAATAGATTGATTGTAGATAGATGCCCTGATGCAGGATCACCTAATTTGACTATGGAGGCATTATTGAGTATTTTGATGGTGAATGGCTCAGCGTGGAATTCACCAAGACTAGCCTTTGTGGCATTTTTATTTTTATTCTCGATGATAGGTAAGTGTTGAGTTTGTTTGGGGGTCCATGTCCTCGGACAGACTCTTGAGTAAGGTGAGGTGCTCCATGTAGGTAAGTGTAGAGGTCAATCGAAGTATAGACGATGCAAATTTATACCTTTCATGATTCTGGACTCTCATGAATGTGTTGCTTGCATTCATCATGCATGCATTTATTTCATGTGTAGATAGATTTCATGACGTGCTAATTAATATTTGATAACTTGTTTAAATGACAATGGTGATGGACGAACTCACTGAGCCATGGTTTACTCACCCTCTAAAGCTGGGAAATGGGCTAGGATCAAGTAACAAATGTTCCAGACTCGAACTTAAAGTATAGAAGGAGAAATAGAAAATAGTTGAAAGTCTAGATGGGTGATTAAGAATTTGTAAATCTATTCATCATTTTCTAAAACTTTTTCGAAACAATGTTCTTAAATGTTGAGATCACCTGGTTTTACTATTTGGTAAGGGATACCAATTTTTTGCAATTCTGGTGAACTGTAATATATCGATTTCCATAGTTATTTTCATAATAATTAATTATATGTACTATCGGTTATGGTGAGAAATAATCATTTAATTAGAGTCTTGCAACCTCTAACTTGCAAGGCAGTTTTCATATTGCAAATGCATACATGGTATGGCAACTTTTAAGTAATTCTACTATACCCCCTATAGGGTCGTTACAACGTTTAAGCCAACTTCTTCAAAGTACTTTGAAAAACCTTGTAGGCAATTGTGTCGCTACATCTTAGAAGGCACATTTGCGACATAAAGTAGCTAAGGTGATCCCTTAGGTCGATGGTTCCATCATAAAATTCACATATTGGGATGTAGATGTTAGGAGGAAGAATCTCATCCTAGATCTCTTGGGTAAACATAGATTGGGTGAAAGAGTACTAATCCCATATATTATACTTCTTGTTATTACAGAGGTCGGAAAGTCTTCAAGTCATGTCTTCTAGCTCACCTATGTTGGCCTTATGCAAGGAGAGATGGGAGCTTAGATGGCTATAGTTGTTAAGGTGGAAGTGCTACTCAACTATGCGAGCTAGTAGAATGAGGCAGTAGTGGCAATGTAGGCGGTGTTGCATTATGCATAACCATTGGTGAGGCAAGTGGAGGAGATTAGGTGGAAGCATGATCATCATCATGTCCTCTCCAAATGTGCTTATTATGAATGGTGTTGGTGTTACCGCTACAATTGATCTAGTCACACACGAAGTTAGGTGTTTTCTGCATGAAGGTTAGCTAGCTTCTACTCTAGATGAGCCAACATGTCCTCTCTACCTTAAGTCTTTTGCTGTTGTGGATTTGGTGATTGGCTTAGGTGATGTGTTTCTATAGGAAAGTTGTTAATTTTTTTGGATTTAGAGTTAGTATTGTTAACCATGGTGATGGTTTGCTTAAAGACAGTGCCAAATGTTTTTTGAAGATTTAGGAGAGATGTGTGAACCTATAAAACACAAGAAGATAATGAGCTATGAGAGGTGCTAGGGCTACTTAATGTTACCACTTTGATGCTCAAGTTAAAATGCATGTAGGAGTAAGGAAATTAGTGTAAAGTGAGCAAGAGGGCTTAATGCTTTTCCATCCCCTTACCTGTAGATGGTCTTAGGTATTTATAGAGAATATTGATGGATGATTGGTCGTGGAGAATGTGGGTTATGCCTTTGGTTACATGTTCGGAGCACCCAAGTAGTGGGAGAGTAGGTAGCTAGAGGAGTTAATGAGTTATAGCAAGTCTTAGCTACAATTTGCCAGGTTTGAAGGCCATGGTAAAGAAAGGCTGAATTTCCACTTAAGCAAATGGTCAAGTCTCTTGTGTAAAGATAGATATGGGTTTGAGCTAGACTTGTAACATAATTGATGAAGTTAAGCAATAATAATTTTTTACCATTAGTGATAGAAGAAAATGTTAACTAAAATAAAGGAAACAATGTCCTCTTTCTAAGAATAGAAATCATTTTTCCATTGTGCATTTATACTTTCCTTAGTAGTTACCACTATCATTAGTCAAGAACAATCTTCAACTCTTATTATTTGCTCTTAAAAGTCATTGATAAGTGAAACATCTAGCTACATGTATTTAGCAATTTCAAGCTCATCATTATAATAGGGTTTGAAAGAAAAAAAAAAAGAAAAATTCAAAAAAGTATTTTCTTTCTTTTTTTTTTCTTTCTAATACACGAAAAAAAAAACAATGTAGTATGAAAATTGGCCAAAATTATATACATATTCTATTGTAAAAGAGTCTGACGTCATTTTGTAAGTCAATATTATAATAAAGCAACTTCTATCATCACTAAATAGGGGAATTATTAGCATAAGCCACTTCAGTGTGACTTGAAAGAAAGGCAACTACTTTTTTACTAGCTGACTTGGTAATAGGTGGTACCACATTTTATATAATGGTACTAAAAAAACTTGTGATGAAGGAAAGTTAGTAATATAGTAGTCACATAAGTGTATTAGGATCTATATTATATTATCACAAACATAGAGACTATACTAGAAAAATGAAGGAAAGTTGATAGTATAACAATTACATAAGTGTACTAGGTTCTATATTGTGCTACCACAAAATGATTAAGTATATTAGAATATCAAGGAAAGTTAGTAATATGGGCAATTATATAAGTGTATTAGAATCTATATCATATTACCACAATTTATAAATTGTACTAGCATAAAGAGAAAAAATTGGTATTATTGATAAATATGTACATGTAGTGAATTTCTTAAAAGGTATCACAATTTAACAAATTGTCTCATAATTGGAAGAAAAAGTTGATATATTTGTTTATATTACTAACTTCTTTTTCCAATTTTGACACAATTTATCAAATTGTGGTATCTCTTAAGAAATTGTGGTACCAAATTTTTTTAAGCAGTAATACAATTTGACAAATTGTACCTGGATTGGAAGAAAGCGTTAGTAATATAAGCAAATATGTACACATATCCAAATTTCTTTATTGGCACCACAATTTAACTAATTGTATTAGAATATGAAAAAAGTTGGTAAATTAGGGTATATTAAATTTTTTTAACAAGTACCACAATTTGAAATAGTGTATCAAAATAAGTAAGAAAGGTTGATAATATGGGCAAATATATATTTACCAAAATTTCTTAAATAGTACTATATTTTGATAAATTATACCAAAATTAAAAAAAAAATTACTGACTAAACTGGTTTTCAATAATTTAATCCGACAACTATATTTATTTCCATTTATATATGATGGCCCATGAACACGATTTGAAAAAAAGTCGCCCAAAAGCAACTTTTGCCAAATAGCGACCCCACTAAATAAGCATTTTTTTTTTTTAAAAAAAAGGCACTCTGTAAAAAGTTCACTTCAAGGAATTTTACATCTCGTCCTTCTAAAAAAAAAAAAAGCAAATATTATAACCCAATTTGTGAAGTTTAATTTATAAATATTTATTAATTATTGTCCAATGAATTATGTATCTCGTCTCTCAGTTAACTAGTTGTTTTATATACATGTTAATATGTCGACTTTTCCTACCTGTTTTCTCTTCCAGGAATGCCAAACAATGAGCCGAAAGTTGTGTTCTCAAAATATCATCGGAACTTAAGTCATATGGCTCGGTTAAGCCCATTGAAGATGTATAATCGCTAATTTTAAAGAGATTATTTTTATTTTAGTTGTTAATAACAATCAAGAACCACCACAATTTAGAAAAATGGCAAGACGACGAGTGCAACATGGTTCTAAAACTTGTTAAATCATAAGCTCCTTTAGATATTAAACCAGAAAAATTTAAAGAGATAGATATGATATGACCTCAAAATTATTTCCCTAAACTAAAGTCGGATCAAGATCATGCCATCCGTTATATATATATATATATAGGGAAGAGGGTTCCTAATCCACCTTTCTCGAAAAAAAAAAAAAAAGAATGTGAAAAAATTTTCCGTTCCTATAGGGACCAGAGGCTAAAGCCATGCCTATTGACCAAATGAAGTCAATCCAAGTTTGGTCTGTATCAACCAACTCTAACAGCTTCCCTATATGTCTACACATGAAAAAGGTACAACCTGTAAACAGGACCATTTCTATAGAGGGAGTTGCTAGATTTGGTAATTTAAGGAATACCCAACTTTTGCTCTTCATGCTTATAAGTGAGTAGGTTTGAGATAAGCTTTTGGCTTCTAAATTTCAACTAGCATTTAGGTGGCTGGCCCTATAGTTTTAGATAAACTTTTGGCTTCCGAAGAGAAGAGATTAAAAAAAAAAAAAAAAAGCGAAAGGTGATTTATACACGTAAGACCTTAGAGAAGAAAAATCACCATGAGCCATCTCTTAACGGTAATCTCACTCGTTTTGAGAAATGAGAGAATTTACAATTCTCTACTACTTGTCCATCTCCATTGATTTACATTTCAATTTAGTCTATTTAGTGAAAGGGAACAACGGAAGAAGTGCTTCTCGTGAAGGGAGTGAAGATCCCGACGGAGATTTTCGTTTTATTGATCTTATAGATAATCGTCCACCATCTTAATAGTAATAAAGATGATGGTCTACCATATGTGGTTTAAGAAGGAGATAAATCCTCCAAGTGGAAAGCATGTAGCAATTTTAGAAATAAATGTTCAGAGTAACGATGATACTCTAGGTATGATTTCACTTGTGATATGGGAAATCTAATAGCCACCCTAAATGCTAAAAGTTCTATTAGTTCCATATCTGTCAATAATGGCATGGACTTGTTTGGTATCAAGGAGGTAATGCAAGAGGTTTACGCACTACAAGCAGTGATTGAGGATAGACAATTGGGTTTAGATGATACCTTAATTTTTATGGATGATAAGCCACGTCAATTTTTCTAATTGTCCTGATATTGAGATAAAAAAGACTTATTCTTAAGCAAAGATTGCCATGTTTAGGAGAAAGAGTGAAATAAAGGAATTAAAACTTCATTATGTTGTCACTGTAAAGAAGTGCTTGTTTAATCCACTTTATATTTATGTTTATCATAAATTAAAATTTTTGACAATATTACATGAACTTCTTATTAAATTTTCTTTCATTATTGTTAGATGAAATGTGCTTATTATCTTTTTCTTTTTGTTTGTTAATGAAAAAATGGAATGAATGAAGATTTTGAAAAGATGGTAGATGTTATATACCTCATTATAAATGATCACTTGCATGAAAATGTTCCTAGCTACAATTTCAAATGAATAGGATAGGGTTTTGTAGATACCCCCATTTTTGCTCTCTTTAGGTTAATTCGCTATTGAAATAAAACTAGGTTTATGAATAAAAAAATAAATAAAAATAAAATAAATAATGATAATAGCAATGAATAAATAAATAAATAATAGAAGTGTGAGAAAAATGGAAAAGAAAAATGAAAGATATGAAAAAGAAAAATATTTTTGGGCTAAGGAATAAAAATGTAAAATAAGGTATTTGAGGCAAACCCAGGCTCACTTTAATTAATGGAACTCAGCCTAGGAATTTAGTTTACTTTAAGTACAATTCACTTGTGATAAGTAATCGAGAAAATGAAAAGCCTAGCCGGTCTATGTCTTGACCTAATGTTCGTGAGGGAGTCATAGGTCACATGTATGAACATAGTAGTAGGCATAATGTGCCTTTCATTTTTTTTTTCCTACTCACTGCCACATCATAGCATGCAATTGGACAAAAACTTCAAATGGTTGAATTTTTATCAAATATTATCGCATTTAAAAAAAAAACTATTTTATCCCCAAGATTAACTCTAATCGACAAAAATATATATCAAATCTTAGAGGATAAAATTAAATATTTAGATGAAAATCTAATTCATATCTAACTAAAGCTTATCAACATTGTTCATGTATGTCTGTAAATAGACTATGACTCTATGAACGTAGAGGGCACCTTAGAGTCATACATTAAGCACTCAGAAATTTCAATTTGGTTATTTCTCTCTCCAAGGGCTCCTAAACCTACAAACCAGCTTCTCTTTAGGATAGTTCACATCACACACTTCATTGGGGTTAATTATGGGTAATAGAAGACTCCTTATGACTTGAGGATGTAGAACAACACTATCTTTATGCACAATAATCCCTTAACCAAGCAGATCGAAGAATAACTATAACCACCCATTTGACTACCTCCTAGAACACCACCTTAAGCTAGTTTTTAGGAAAAACCACCACCAAAAATTATAAAATAAAAAATAAAAGATTAAGAAAATAAAAATATAATAAAATCATAAAAGGGAGTTTTTCTTAAAATTTTAGCTTAGTATTTTATGTTTTTCTTCTTTTTTTCACTTAGAGTTTTTTTTTTAGAAAATAAAAATAAAAATTGAATATGACGTTTTTCAAAACTTAGTTCTTCTTATCATTTTCAAAAGTCACCATGTGAAAATTTAGGTTTTTTAGATATTTTCTTAATAAAAATTTAATATGACTAAATAACGTAAACCTGGTACTTCTTCTTAAATAAAATGGGTCAACAAACTAAAGTTCTATAAGAGAAAAATGAATTATAGTGGTCTAATTCTAAATAACGGATACATAGGCACCTATGGGGTAGCTGATATAAAAAAATAATTTTCCCAAAAATCCTAAAAAATTAAAAAAATAAAAAATGGAAAAGAACAAAAAGAATATTTTTAGTTAGTTTATTTTCTACTTGTGAATGTTAAAATAAAAGGAAGGGAATTTAATGAAGCCTTTTAATTCAAATTCTTGAAAAATAACAAGTGGTAACCATTTAGGCTTTAATAGATTAGCTCCTGAACCTAGAATTTCTAATTAATGTTTTTCTAAAATTCATTTTTTTTAGAAAACTTGTAGACTAGTAGTTGCAGTTAGGTTTAATCCACCAAATTAAACCTAATTTCTTATTTTTCCAACTTCGATTGGTGACAACTCCTATTTTATAAAAACCTTTAAAATAAGATTTTTCCTTAATCTTTATTGTCAAGTAACTTATATTAAGGTGGCTTAGTATAAGTTAAATTAAGGGAAAAAATTTTCAAAATTAGGCTCAACAAAATTAGTGACTCCACTAGGGATGCTGTCTCCAAGTAGGCAAGCCACTTAGAATTTTTCAGAAAAAAAAATTAAATGACTTTTTTTATATTCCCTTCTCTTTAATGTAATTTCTTTTTCCTATGGATTAGTTAGTGTATTCTTTATGTATATTTATTACTAACTATATGTTAGATGTAGATGATTAACAATAGACTTTTTGGGTTGAGGGGCATCTCATGGGGATTCTTTTTATGTAAAATGTATCAATAGATATAGCCAGACTTAAACCATCTTAGGAACCTAGCATAGGTAGCCATTATGTAGCTTTAGGTTATAGGGGTGTTTATCTCCGCCTGGTGTTGATTAGGTTAGCTCAATCTTACTTTGATGTGACTGTTAACTCATTTATTAGAAAATGTGTGAGGTTACAAAGCTTAAAAACCTTTAGAACTTGTCCTTTTGCATTTATTTATTTTTATGGGTTGATAAATGGATATAGCATGACATTTATAAATAATGATAATAGTAATAATAATGATAACAATAATAATAATAAACCAACCAATCGTAAGTTTATTAAGTTTCCTTTGTGACATAATATATAGTGAACTTTCGCTATGCACCCTTACTATATGATGAATCAAAAGAGAAAAATTTCATATATAGAATATACTATGTAAATTTTATTGTAATCGGTTATATATATATGTGTGTGTGTGTGTGTGTATGTATATGCTCTTTGTAATTTGTAAAAAAATAGCAAACTCGCTAGAGGTTTGACTCATTAATGTAACCATGAAATTTTAATAGAGTTCCAATTATTAACACTTTATATTGATAAAAGTTGTCACACTATTATTTAGTTGCTAGTTTCCCGTTTGAATAAGTTGGCTTCTATTTTATTCATTATTTTATTCATTCATTCTATGTATATTCATGTGTCATACTTAAAAGTCTACATATTGATATTTGCCAAAACAAAGAAAAACAATAAAAAAATAAAAAAGAAGAAAAAAAAATTAAAAAAATTCTATAGAGTTGTAAATTATCATTGTTCTTAAGTTGTAAATAGTGGCCACTCCTATATTTTCCCTCTCCAAGTTGTTAACTTTTGACATTTTACTGCTTTTCTATAATTTGAAGTGTTGCCCATGTAAAATAATTATCCCTCTTCATGAGTTATCATTCTATAATAATCTATTATTCTTATCACTTTCATAGCTTCATTGTCTCCATGATGTCAACTATATAGTAAATTTAGTTAACTCTATAGACATGTTTACAATCATGTTATATAAAGCATAAATGCCCTTTGTACTTTATGACACTTAGGAGTTTTAGCCATCCTCTAGTAAGCCTTTAGGAGCTTTAGTTATTCTCTAACTAAAAACTTGAGTTATCCTCACGTTTGGCAACTTTGGTAATTTCTTGATAAATATAGAAGCCTTAGACATTCTTAGAAAACTTAGGAAATTAGGTTATCCTCTAATTAGAATGTTTGAAAACCTTAGTCATTCTAAAGCTTGGAAACTTCGGTTATCCCTTAGTAAAATAGGAACCTTAGCCATTCTTAAGTTTAAGAGCTTCGGCTATTCCTTGAGAAGAAAATAGGAACTTTAGTCATCCTCAAATTTAAGAACTTTGGTTATCCCTTTTTGTCAAAATAGTAATCTTAGTCATCCTTAAGTTAAGGAGCTTGAATTATTCCTTGTTCAAGTAAGAGCTCTAGTTGTCCTTTGAAAACTTAGGAGTTTCGGTCATTTGGAATTTCAATCATGCTTGTTAGAATATGTTTTAGGTGTGCTTATTATCTTAAGTAACAATAAAGTGTCTTTGAACTAGGGGCATTTTTTTTGTTTTTTATCAATATATATATATTTGAAAAAAAAAAAAAGAACATTGCTAACAAGAAGGGATTTGCACAAGGCTCTTGAAAGTTTCTGTTAAGTGGACTAGCCTAGCCCTAAACCTGTAATCAGTCACTCTAAACCCAATAAGGCTTGTAGCGAACCACATATTGGGAACAAAAGCCCTAGTCCATGAACTTGAAATCCAACATTAAGGTGCAAATGGAAGTATGTGATGGAAGACTTGATTCTCGAAAAGTAGTAGAAATGGAACTCATTCACTTGCCACCAAACCAAGAAAGTCCCAAACACAAGACCTTAAGCTCAAACATAAAGTCTCCTACCCATTCTAAACTAAACACAAAGTCCATTTTCACTTATCTAACTAAGCCTATCTGATCAGATCAAGGCCAATGAACTAAGCTTGGAGAGCTAATTAATTCTAAGAAAATAATAGGGCATACAGAGGACTAACTTGTCTAATTGAGCCCAAGGCAACTAATTAAGGGCATTTTTTAAGTAGCTAATGGGGTATTTGTTTAATCCAACCAATTTAATATAGGGTAAACTAGGTGAAAGTTGAGCAAGGATGATTTGAACTTTCTTGCATAGGGGAAAGGTATCTCAATATTTGAAAGTTTAGAATGAGAAGAGGTAAACCATGTCCCAAACACTAACCCTAAACACATTTAAGAGTTAAGTGACATCATAGTAAGAATTTAGACTCATTCCTTAAAGGAGGTCTATCTTGAATTTGATACATATTAAAGTGATGCCAGACATTCATTTCTTTACCTCAAACACTACTATCCCTTGTTAACCCTATTAAGCCATTTTGAGAAGCATTTTTTTTTTAAAAAAAATTAACCCTATTAAGAACTACCCCCACGCTAAGGAAATTAGGGGTTACAGACATCAATTAGGAGAATAATGAAACTAACTTATGCTTGCCTTAGTCGCATTAATTCAGGAGTGATCATTGTCATAGATACTTTATTTCCTTAAGATGAAAGAAAGTCTCCATGCACATCTCATGCACACATCACACTCAATTTTAGGTTGAAAATAAAGGGGGGAATCGTCTCCATTCCCACAAAAGCTTACTAGAAAATAAAAAAATAAAAAAGAAGAATTAAAAAAAATTAGAAAAATGTGAGCTAAATAGTTTGTGAAATAGATTGTAACATAAGGTCTACATTATTGATCCCATCCACAATACCACCACTCATGAGACTCTTGATTAAAGGAAATATTTTATTTTAAGTAATAATTTCTTGTGAAATTGGGTAAGCCCATTTTAGTTTTGTCTTTAAGGTTCTTAACTTGTAAACCCGGGATGAAACAAATATCACTTTTTTAAAACTAGCTTCACATCATATCCCCTTTATTAAATCGTTGACCAGAAGCCTTACATTATGATCCCTAAAAAGACCTAACTAATTGATCAAGATGTATCAGTTACAAGATAGACCATAATTTTTGAAATAGAAGTCAAGTGTGAAAAATAGGCCAAAAAGAGAGTATGGGGAAGTCCTTTTTTATTAAGCAATTCAAATGGTGGGATATTGATTCCCTAGGCAAGAATATTTGAAGTTATGTAAACAATTGAATTGACCTAGCACAATTGGAATCCTTAACTACCTAGGAGATAATCATGTAGTTCATCAGGCAATCATTCGACTCCAAGAGTCGTAGCCCAAGTTCAAGCACCAACTTTTAGGCGATCATAGAGGTGAGTGAATGGTTACTTAGTGCTAGGGTAAAGCTGCTACTAATTTGCAATTTTCAAAGCCAATAGAGATTCTTTTCCTTGTTAGCAATGTTTTAGAATAATATGATTAATAATAGTTTTTAAAAAAGATTTTTCAAAATGTTTCAAAATAGGAAATTCTTGAGAGAAACGTTTTAACAAAAGCTTTTCAAAACAATCAAGTCTTGCTAAACTTAAGTCCATTCTCATTAATAGATGGCAACTATTTTAAGTCTAGGCTTGTTAGTAGATGGTAATCTTGAAACCTATTCTTGTCAGTAGATGGATACCTATTAAGTCCATTCTCGTCAATAGATGGCAACCTATTAAGTCCATTCTTGTTAGTAGATGGCAAACCTATAAAGTCCATTCACATTAATAGATGGTAAAACCTATTCAAGTCTATTTTCGTTAATAGATGGCAAACCTTATTTAAGTCCATTCTTGTTATTAGATGGCAAAACCCATTTAAGCTAACCTATTTAAGTCCATCCTCTTCAATAGGTGATAACCTAATAAGTCTAGTCTTGTTAGTTGTTAGTAGCACCACTTTTAAGTTAATTCTTGTTAATAGGTGGCAAAGCTTAAAGTCCATTGTCATTAATGAATGGCAAAGCCTATTCAAGTCCATTCTTGTTAGTAAATGACATCCATATTTAATTCCAATCTTGTTAGTAGATGTAATACTTATTAAGTCCATTCTCATTAGTAGATGACATCCCTATTTAAGTCCACTCTTGTTAGTAGATAGCAAAACCCTATTTAAGTCCATTCTCGTTAGTAGATGGCAATATATTTTAGTTCATTCTCATTAGTAGATGGTAAAACCTGTTCAAGCCCATTCTTGTTAATAGATGGAAAAACTTATTCAAGTCTAGGAAAACTTTTGCTAAGTCTATGGAAAAACCCTATTTAAGTCCATTCTCGTTAGTTGATGATGAAACCTATTTAATTCCATACTCATTAGTAGGTGACATTTCCATGTGAGTCCATTCTCATTAGTAGATGGCAATATAGTCAAGTGCATCCTTATCAATAGGTAGTGTTTTTTTAAGGCACATCCCCGTTAGTAGGTGGTATTATGTTTAAGTCGAATCTCATTTGTAGTTAGCATCTCCCTAAGTCTAATCTTATTAATGTGGAGCATATTTTTAAATCCTATCTCGTTAATAGCAAGCATGTTACTTGGAATTGAATATAAAGGCAAAAATGGGTGTCTCTTTTTTCTTTGTAGAAAAAATGTCACTACAAAGAGGAGTGACTATAAACACCTCATTTTTGCTCTCTTTAGGTTAATTCACCATTGAAATAAAGTTAAGTTTATGGATCAAAAAATAAATTAAAAAATAAAAAATTACATAATAAAAATAAAATAAATAATAATAACAATGAATAAATAAATAATAGAAGTGTGAGAAAATTGGAAATAAACAAACATGGAAAAGAAAAAAGAAAGATTTAAAAAAGAAAAATATTTTTGGGCTAAGGAATACAAATGTAGAATAAGGTCCCTGAGGTAAACCTAGGCTAACTCTAATTAAATGGAACTTGGCCTAGGAACTTAGTTTACTTAAGTACATTTTGCTTGTGATAATCTATCCAGAAAATGAAAAGCCTAGCCGATCCACATCTTGACCTAACGTGCGTGAGGGGCTCATAGGTCATGAGTACAAGCACAATAGCAGGCATATTGTGCCTTTCATTTTTTTTTTCCCTACTTGTTACCATGTGGTAGTACACAATTAGATGGAAGAGATCATGTGCTATGCACATGATCATCTTCTTCCTTCGGACAAAACACAAAAATAAAAATAAAAATGAAGGTGAATAATAGCATGCACGAATTTTTGAAGATTAACATCAAACTGGATGAATTTTTATCAAATCTTATTGCATTTTAATAGAAAAGCCATTTTATCCCAAGGATTAACTCTAATCTAAAAATATATATATTGAATCTTAGAGGATAAAATTAAATTTTCGAATGAAAATCTAATTCATATCTAAGTAAAGCTTATCAACATTATTCATGTGCACCTATAAATAGACTATATCTCTATGAATGCAAAGAACACCTTAGAGTCATACATTAAACACCTAGAAATTTTAGTTCAGTTAATTCTCTCTCTAAGAGCTCTTAAACCCACAAACCAACTTCTCTCTAGGATAGTTCACATTACACACTACATCGAGGATAATTATAGGTACTAGAAGACTCTTTGCGACTTGAGGGTACAAAAAAGCACTATCTTTATGCTCAATAATCCCTCAACCAAGTGGATTGAAGACCACCCATAACCACCCATTCAACCACCTCCTAGAATACCACCTTAGGCTAGTTTTTAGGAAAAACCGCTACCAAATTTGTGCACTACATCCTCAAAAACATAGGATTCAACTCCTTAGCCATTGTTAATGACCACTGGAGCTACTTGAAACAGCCAGTTGCCATTGTTGCTATGTCTACACATAAGGTGCGTGTTGACCCGATCTAAACCTAATGAACCGACTCGCATTCCAAAACCAACCTACACCTAAGAACTAACTCATGTGCATTGTAAGCTAGCTTGAATATTGGTTTTCTTGATTTATTTATTTATTTTGTTATGTTGTGTTGTGTTTTTAAAAATAATAAGCCAAACATTAGCCATCAATTGTCATGAGAAGTAAGATCATTGTTGATTGATATACAATTTAATTTTTTTGTTGCATCTCAGGTCATATTAATTATTAGGTCTATATTGTTGATTTGCTTGCATGGTGATTAATTAGTATGTAATTGTATGGTAGTTTACGTTGACTTTTATCATTTAAGTCGATTATTGCACTACTTAATATTGTTAGTTAAAAAGGTTGCATTTAGTTAATGCGGCATATTTAGTAATAAAAATTTTAAAATAAATAAAAATAATAATGATAAATTAAAATAAGAATTGGAAATGAATGAGAAAAAAATGATAAAAATAATATATAAAAAATATATAAATAGTAGACAGTTGGATAGGTTAATAGTCATGTAAAATTCAAGTATCCATTAGGTTGTTGTGATATATACCATTGTTCAATGGTAGATAGTTTTAATAACATAAAATATAAAATAAAAAAAAAGAATCTAAAAAATATATAAATTAAATAAAAAATAATAAAAAAATTAAAGATTTAAAAATTTTAAAAATGAAAAGCTTTTTAAAGAATTTTAAAAAATTGAAAAAAATAATTTAATAAAATGAAAAAAAATGATAAAAAATTAAAAATAAAAAAATAAAAAATAATAATAAAGTAAAAATATAATAAAATCATAAAAAAGGAGTTTTTATTAAAATTTTAGCTTAGTATTTTATGTTTTTCTTCTTTTGTCACTTAGAGTTTTTTTAGAAAAAAAAAATCTAATATGATGTTTTTCCAAGTTTAGGTCTTCTTAGCATTTTTGAAAGTCAAAATATGAAAATCTAGTTTTTTTTTTTAGATATTTTCTTAATAAAAATTTAATATGATCAAATAACATAAATCTGGTGCTTCTTCTTAAATAAAATCAATCAACAGACTAAAGTTTTATAAAAGAAAAAGGAATTACAATGGTTTGATTCTAAATAATGGATAAGTTGGCACCTACGAGGTGACTAATAAAAAATAAAAAAAATTATTTTCCAAAAATTCCTAAAAAATTAAAAAAAATAAAAAATGGAAAAGAACAAAAAGAATATTTTTAATTGGTTTATTTTATGCTTGTGAATGTTAAAATAAAAGGATGGGAATTTAACAAAACATTTTAATTCAAATTCTTGAAAAATAATAAGTGGTAACCGCTTAGATTTTAATAGGTTAGCTCACAAACCTAAAATTTTCTATTAATTTTTTTCTAAGAATCATTTTTCAAAAAACTCATGGACTAATAACTGAAATTAGGTTTAATCCACTCAATTAAACATGTTTTCTTATTTTTACAACTTCAGTTAGTGGTGACTCCTATTTTATAAAAACTTTTAAAATAAGATTTTTCTTTAATTGTTACTGTCGAGTAACTTATGTTAAGGGGTCTTAGCATAGGTTAAATTAAGGGGGAAAAAATTCAAAATTAAGCTCAACAGGTTTCATTAATGAGCTTCTTAACCATCTAAGTTTAACTTAGTGTGACAGTTTGTTTCTTATGGATCCATCCTTATTTCAAAGCTTATGTGAGATGTTAGCAATTTATAGTCTTAATCATAGTAGAGTTGTTTCCCTCAAGGAAAAAATAGGGAAATTTTTTAATAGTTGTGATGTACAGAACTTCAACTAGAATGGTCTAAGAGATGTTTCAACATTCAAAAACTATATTTTGCTAATGTAACTAGGTTCTTGATGTAATAGTAGAGTTCTTTAAAGAGATTACAAGATCTCAGGATCTCAAGTTTTGCAAAATTCCAACGCAAATATGCTGTAAAACAAGATATTATCCTTTCTTTAAGGTAGTAATGATTTGTAGTTTTACTAGTCACTCTTTGATTGTATATTTATAATTTCACTATACCTAAAAATTATTACCTTCCTCATCATACATATAGGACTACATAGGTGTAAATGATGAAAAAGCACATGTTTTAGAGGAACAATAAATCATAAAAATGAATAGAAAGGGATGAAGTGTCATGAAATGTTTTAGTTGTTTGTGGTTTTGCTTATGGGTTTACATTCATTGTTGTCAGATGCAAATGGTTAATGCCATGACACAAAGGTCTTGAGACAAGCATTGGAGTGATGCATCCTTCAATTTTAACTCAAAGTGAAGCGGTAACACAAAATATAAGAGAGAAAATAATTTGTAAATATTAATAATAATCTCTTGATTACATTGTCTATCAAGTATTTATTCATTGAAAACCTTAAAATTATTAAGGAAATTGAATAAGAAAGGAAAATAGGAAGTCAAATAAATGAAAATAGACTTTCCCAAATTTAAACAAAATTTTTTTACCCTCTGGCACACAATGAAAACTCGCAAATATAAGCTTAGAAACAAACCTAAATAGGAAAGTAATTTACATTAGCTGGTAGTAGAATCAAATTAGTTTTTATCGGCATATTATAGGTTTCGTAACTCCTCATAAACAAAAAGTTATGAATATTCAAAATTGAACTTAAAACATCAAGCCTCTTTTGTTCTAATCCAATAGCATCTAACATCTTCTAATGGCTTGTGATGGCTTCTAATTCCATTGAAATCAAACTAGCATTATTTCTGAACAAAATTTGAACTCCAGCTTCCAAATTTACTTAGCCAACTTTTGATTCTAATAGTTTATTTCACTGTTTTGATACCTATGTTTCTTTTTCTTCTAATGCTTTTAACAATTAAAATGCTCCATAACTTATGATCTTAACTCACCCACATCCAATTTGCTTTACCACTCCAGGCATAAATAATTAACTTATTATTCTTCTTATAAATGATTGCAAATTATCCACACATTTCATTTCATTTTTAATTTTTTTTAAAGGTAAATACTACATGATCGTCTCTAAGTTCTCAAATAGAATTAGATATCTAGCTCCTTACCAAAGAGAAAATTATATTATTTTTTGTTTCAACAAGGTAATCTGGCATAAACTCTAAAAGAGTTCTCAATTATGTGTATTCATTAGTTTTTTTCTTTAAAAAAAAAAAATTATTAAGCAGATAGGTTCCGATTACTTTACAGCATGCCTAGTTATAAAGTGTGTAAGCAAATAAAGATAATAGTTGCAACTTGAGCTTTACACAATTATACTATAATGAATTATGCTATAGATACACATATTATTGGTAGGTTTACTAAGGAGGAAATTAGCACCAAAAAAAAGCACGAGTGATCACTTTGTCATTAATAACAGTAGTGTGACTAAAATGTCACTAGACTTGTGGAAGGGAGCTATACATGATGCTATTGCCAGCGATTTTGTAGCCACCCAAATTAACAGTGGAATTTGCATTAAAACAAAGTGTTGTAGAGAAAATTAAACCCGTTTACCAATATATGATTTTCCATATGAACTTAACTATTCTTCAAATTATATCATCTAATAAGATTGTTATTTTGCGAACTTTCATGGATTTTTTGAAATTAACTATTGAGTTTTATTAATTAAGAGTTAAATAACAATATTATTATTGTTATTATTATTATTTAAGCACATATACTACATAATTATATTAGACTTTAAATCAAACTAGATATGGCATAATTGAGGTATTTCATCATAACATTAATTTTGTAGCGAATCACTTCAAACACAAATTGGATAGGTTCAACCAGTAGTTTTAAATGTGATCAAATACAAATTAAATAGTTTATTTGAATGCCATGTCTAAAACAAAAGTAGATTAGATAACTTTCCAACATATGATTTTAAATAGATATAAATTAAAAACAGATAAGATATAGATAAAACAAAAGAAAAAAAAAAAAACTTAAAGGGCTCTCATCTATTCTGATTTATTTATTACTCCAATCTTGACAAACCTAAATATTTCGCCGTTGTTGAAATCTCTCAAGATGTAGATTTGCTCTCGGCGGGATCATTCAATGAAAGCACCAAATGATGTGTTTAAATCTCAGTTTTTGTGTAAAGCAAGCAATGAATGATAAGCCTCAATTTCAGATGAGGTAGTCTCCAAAACAGAAGTGGAAGGAGAGAAAAGAGAATTAAGAAATTCTTAAAAAAAAAAAATTCATAAATGACTGAATCACAATTACGTTTACCTAAAACTATTAAAAGTCTTCACTAATAATTTGCTAATTGGCTATTATTTACACTTTTTGGACATAAA
The DNA here is from genome assembly GCA_037954665.1 of Laguncularia racemosa. Lineage (NCBI taxonomy): Eukaryota > Viridiplantae > Streptophyta > Magnoliopsida > Myrtales > Combretaceae > Laguncularia > Laguncularia racemosa. The sequence continues at coordinate 2,677,720 of JBBMOL010000022.1, read as the reverse complement.
AAGAAAGTTATAGTACAATAAAATCGTAAAAAACTACTGAAATTATAAAGATATTGTATATTTCTAAAATAGTGTAGTTACACTCTGTAATATTGACATGGCTAATTTTCTCTTATAGCATAGTAAAACTTTAGTCTTATATAATCCATTTGTAATTATTTTTTAGGCAAATTCAGTATTTGATTTGAGATTTTTATTTAACCATTTGGCATTGTGATGGTAAATATGAAAAAAAAATAGGTGGTGAATAAGCCCAAAAAATAATTACAACTATATAGTGGTATTGTTACTTGATCCTGTGTTGAAGATGCATAACTTGCATGAGATAAGAAAATGAGTCGAGGGAGTGCTAGAGTTGATTTTAGCATGGCCATCCTGATGCTCAAGTCGGTATGAGAAAGGGAGGATTAAAGTAACAAGGTAGCAATATATTGTTTAGAGGGTCAAAGTATCAATCTCTTGCTTGAAGATTTGATCTAGTATTTATAGAAACAATGGGGGATGGATAAGAAGGTAGTTAATACCCATTTCTCCTTAACTCTTAGGCTTATCTTATTTCTCTGAGCTTTTCTCATGCATGATTTGTTTAAAATGTAAACTAGGCCTAGCAACCTAAGCCTAGTTGAGCTGACCTAGACTTGAAAGCCCAAATCATTGGTAACTTCTAAGCATAAGATGGGTTGACCTAAACTTGGAGTCTACATTCAAAATAACCTATCAACAAATAGTATATAAGATTGATTTATGTATACTTAAAGAGAAGTTTTACAACATCAATATTTTTCAAGAAATGAAATATACTATTTAAGAAATTCAAAATATCTCAATAATTTCAATACTTTATGGGAATATCATTGTAATTTATTAACAAAATAAAAGTATCAAACCCCACGTCAGAATAGACATGCCTACCGAGGAATTACTAAGATAAGTCTCCTATAGGCAACTTGAAAATTAGGAAGACCTACTAAGAAGGTCACCGATTAGGTCCTGAAATCTTTTAAGCACTACTACAATTTGTCAAAATTTACCAGTTTTGAAAAAAAAATGGTAATGTAGTCAAATATATATGTGTACTATATAATCAACTAATAGATACCACAATTTAATAAATTGTAATAGAATAGGGGAAAAATTAATAATATAGACAAACATGTATGTAAACCAAAATCTCTTGAGTGATACCATAATTTGACAAAAGTTGGTAAAATATGAAGAAAAGTTAGTAGGGTAGGTGTACTACAATGTCTTAAAGAGTATCATAATTTGACAAATTATTAAAATATAGAGAAAAAGTTGGTAATATAAACAAATGTGTATTTGTACCAGAATTTTTTAAGCAATATCACAATTTGACAAAAAAAATTAGTAGAATATGGACAAAAGTTGGTAAAATAGGTTTACTAAAATGTTTTAAGAAGTACCATAATTTGATAAATTATACTAAAATAGAGAGAAAGGGTTGATAATATAAATGTGTATGTATACAAAAATCTCTTAAGCAACACTATAATTTGATAAAAATTATTAAAATTGATACAATATGGACAAAAGTTGGTAAAATAAATATATCATAATGTCCTAAGAAGCATCACAATGTATTAGAATAAGGAGAAAAAGTTAATAATGATAAATGTGTACAATTACTATATTTTTTTAAATAATACCATAATTTAAAACAAAAGTTGGTAAAATTATAAAATATAGTCAAAAGTTGGAAAAATAGGTATTTCAGAACCTCCCAAAGTGTACAATAATTTGACAAATTGTACTACCTCCTGCGTTTTCTCTCTCTACCGGTTAAACGGGTTACACTAATTCGGTTTTAAACTAGATCCAACGGTCCACATAGGCAACTTGAAAAGAAGTCGCCCACTTGCGCCAATAACATCCCCACGCCTACCACGGTAGCGATACTAATAATCATGCAGAAATCAACTAGAAGTGACAACAATATCTAAGAAATGTATCTTCCATGCACTAACGTCAAGAACTGGGAACATCATCATCTTGTATATTGGAAGAGGGAAGGGAAGAAAACAAAGAAGCATGCATCAATAGACACTTGCAATAGTATTTGTCTTGGTGCGTTTTCATACGGCTGGTAGGGACAAATACAAAGCTAATGTCACACACACATATATATATATGCAAATGTAATGTCACTTCGCGATGTACCTACATCTTTAGAAGCTATATATATTGTAAACTCTTGCTTATTGCATTGAAAACATGGAAATCGATTTATCCTTGTATTTATTTAGAGATCCCATACATAAACCCACTGTATTATCATCGATTAGCCCTACAGGTGGAATTTTATTGAAAAAATAATTAGAAGAAAATTTTGCACCCGTGCTTTAGCCAATGCATTAGCAATGCAAATAATGAAAACTTTAACACCTCAACCTCTATGATGATAAATTTAAATGTATAATTCTATAGTTTAAAAATCAAAGCTTATAACAGGAAATACAATTGGTGGAATTGAACTTAAGATGAGATGGAAAAGAATTTGAAAAATTAATTTTGAAAAAAAAAATTAATATTTTGTATTTGAAATTCTCTTGCTCGCGAAGCTCAAACTTGTAAAAAGGTGCAAATTGAATCAAACAAAGAAGATGTATATAAATCTCAATTATTTTAAAACCAATTTATGATTAATACCGACATTTAAGATACTCATTCTATTTCACCAATGTAGTAGCAATTCTCCATTTCTTTTCAAATGGTTTATTCGGAAAATTTACAAAAGAAAGCTTTTTATCAATTTTTTTTTCTTTAACAAATAAGTTGTCATATTAAACTCATCATGAAAGTTGAGATCATTCTAAGTGTTAGGTTTGTGATCAGTCATTGAAGTTTTTCAAAATTTCCAAATCTAGGTTATCAATTATTTTATGATGTTGACCTTGAATAATTGTAAGGAGCAACTACCGCTCCATTATAATAAGGTGCTGTATTAATTTTGATTAACAATCTGACGTTATTCATATAGGGATACATCCCTATTATTCTATCTTGTGTTATAGCACCTATAACATAGGATCTTTTTACTCAAATGGCATAATTTTTCAACATCTTTCACTTAGTTATGTGGAAAACATGTTGCCAATATTGAACTTTTATTAGTAGCATCAAAATTTTGAAGGAACTTTCACAACATCATCATGGAAAAGTTAAAAAAATCAACTTGTGCTTCTAAATAACTATCTACCCTTTAGATTTTTAGCTCCATTAGCACATCATGGTCCAGCTTATACAAATTATCATCTATAGAGAGTTTCTAAGCCTGAAATTATTGATTAAGTAACAACCCATCAATTATTAATTAAGTTACTTAGAAGATATATTGAGGAAAAAAATCCAAAAAAATCATCAAAAGAATGTCATCTGCATTGTACTATAGTATCTACTATTGTGTGCAGCCTGGCTCTCTACCTCTCTTAGGAATTTCTTTGCTAAGATTTCCAAAAAGAAAAAATTAATGCATTTGGTCTAAGTATAATCCATGCTTAACATAGCTTGATAGAGTAATTTTATGGCTAGACAGAGTAGATTCTACAAACTAAAAATTCAAGTATGCTAATTTGCTTATGGAGTTCCCTTAGGCAAGTGGAAAAGGCCCCCACTTTCCCTTTTATCTTTATTTAATGTCTGTTGATAATATCATGCCAATGGGCTTTATTTATTATTCCTATGGTCCTACAAAGCATGAAAATGATATTGAATATAGAATTATATATATATATATATATTTTCATTACATAATGGATGTCTTTGCTAGCGTGGGAAGTATCATTATTTTTGTGTAATTGGTTAGATGTTAATTTGAGATCTTGTCTATTTCGATTTCAAAAAATTTTCAAATAGAAAAATTAAACTAAGTAGAATTTCTATAGCTTTTGTAATGTATATGGAAATTTTCAATCCTTAGTTGAGTCTGTTCAACGACCTTCCTTTCTACACTTCCACATATCTCTATCTTTGTCTCTTGTGACATTCATGAGAACATTGTAGATGGAAATACTTTTACATGCTATTGTCGTAGAAAGATTAGAAGTTACATGATAGTTTTATGCACTAAAATTGGTAATGGGTTTTATGTGGCTTGGTTAGTGTGCTATGCAAAATCAAGAATTGGTTGGAATGCCATCACTGAAACATTTGATATGAATGATGATTGGTGGGAGGTGGTTGAAGAGGTGATTTTTATTAGTTTAATAGTATGTTTGATTCTTCCTGGTGGTTTATCTAAATATATATATACATATATTATATCATGCAGGCGTTTAAAAGAACTATGCAAGGGTACAAAAGGTACTAATCATAGACTATGGGGGCCATCAATAACCACATTGCCACTGGAAGAAAGTGGATTTACTTATTCACAAGAACAGAGTGGAGACTCCACTGGAGATTTGTGATATGTTGATCCTATAGATAACTCTCCACTATTTCATAATAGTAATGAATACAATGGCCCATCACCACCTATGACTCAAGAAGGACAAATATCCTCAAAGAGAAAAACACTAAATGCTTTTGTAAGAAACGTGCAGAGAAATAATGATACTCTAGGGAGGATTTAACTAATGATCTAGGAAATCTAATTGCTACCTTAAATGCCAAAAGTTCAATTAGTTCCATGTCTATCAATAATTACATAGATCCATTAGGCATCAAGGTGGTAATGTAAGAGGTTTGGACATTACCAGCTATGATTGAGGATAGACGATTGGGTTTAGATGCTACATCAATTCTTATGGATGATAAGCTATGCTACTTTTGTTTTTTTTAGTTCTCCAAATGTTGAAATGAAAACTCTTTTTAAAAAAAAAAAAAAAAAAAAAGAGGTTGCCACGTATCACAAAGAGAATGAATCAAAGGATTAATTTCTTTTTCATGTTGTATTTAGGAGGAAATACTCATTATATGTTCTTATGTCTATCTTTATTTATATAGATTTTTAATATGTCATCATATTATTATGAATTATATTTTTATGTCATTCTTATTGGAGTTCATGTATTTATTTTAACTTTCTTTTGATTTTCAGGAAAAATGAATGGTGATTTTGTAGAAGATCCGATTATAGTATCTATGGTTTATGTTATCGTAAATGACTATTTGTTATAGGCCCAAATTGACCTATGGCCTAAGAGCCCACCCCATTTGAGTAAAATCTTAATATAGGAAAGTATCTAAGCTGGTCAGGATAAATTAGAAAAATAATCTAACTCCTTTGAATAATACACCTTACTAAATCTTTCATGGAATAAACAGGGTATTTTCAAGAAGATATACTTGCTAAAAATACAATATCATGCCAACACCATAAATAGGGGATCACCCCCATCAGGAAAATGATCTAATACTCCCCATAAACTTTGATTGCCATATCCTTGCGTTGCACCTTTAACTTGAGCATCGGAGTACAAATGTCGAAGATACCTTCAATGCCTCGATAGCTCATGTTTGTTCATCTTACAGGTTGAATTTTGTTAATTCGAAGGCTCAATCTAGCCCAAGACTAACTCGAGGCAATGAGAGCAATCAACACTACTTGTATGAAAGTGTGCCCTGCTACAAATCAAAATAAATAGGATCGAATTTTATCAGTGAGCTTCTTAACAACCTAAATTAAACCCACTATCAAAATTTGTTTTAAATGAGTCCATCTTTATTTTAAAGCTTGTGTGGAATGTTGATACAATATGGTCTTTTTCATGGTAGAGGTTTCTTAAATGAGGAAAAATTAGGATATTTTTAATTATCATAGGAAATGGAACTTTAACCAGAATGGTTCAAGAGATATTCCAGCATTTAGTAGAAACCATATTTTGCCAGTTTAACCAGGCTCTTAATGCATTAGTAGAGTTCTTGAAAGATATTATAAAACTTGAGAATCCCAAGTTTCACATAGTTCCTATGAAAATACACCAAAACCTAAGAAATTATCCTTTCTATAGGGTAGTAACATTGAAAAGTTATTGCTTTCACCATATTTTCTAGGACTACATTGGTACAATTGATGGAACACACGTTGAGGTGCATGATTCAAAGGAACAACGAATTATATGCACGAATAGAGAGGGTGAAGTGTCACAAATCATATTAACCGTTTGTGATTTTTCTTATAGATTTACATTCATAACTCTTAGCCAAAGCTATGACACAAATGTTGAGGTGCATGTTGAGTAATACATCCTTCACACTATAAGAAAATTGGCTTTTAGAGATAGAAATTTTTGTTCTAAAAATTGTAATTCTGTTGCCAAAAATCTTTAGAGATATAATTTTTGTTACAAAATCCTGTTACAAATATCATTGCAAATAATTCAATTTAGCAACAAATTGTACATTTGTCACAAATTTGCAATAAAAAATCCATCTCTATTCCATTGCAAAAAGTTAATAAATTTTGAAACGAAATAAAATCAAAGAAAAAAATCCCATCGCAAGTCAGTCAAATTTCACTAAATTACAATTGAATTATTTTAATTACAAATATGATAACTCAATTAGAGTATCTCATACTATGGTAATTTCACTTACACATTAAATCCCTTATTGATTATTACTCATTAGCACAATTATATCTTTTTTAATTAAAAATTCCCAAGGGGTCACCATCTTGGTAGTGCTCTTCCTTGAGCATACTTAACTTTTGAGCTTTGTGTAACACATAAACACAATATCAATTTATATTTTTGTGATTAAAGTTGTATTTTTTATATATAATTAATAATGTATAAGAAAATATCTAACTTATAATAAATTATATGTAGTAATGATATAACATTTTATCTTATTATTTAAAACTATTATTTATTATATTATATATTATAAATATAATAAAATCATAATATATAAGCCCAATCGTTTAATACTTTATAAATATATTATATGATATAAATATATCAAATAATACATAATATTTTATATATAAGATAAAAATTATAATATATATATGCAATATATTATATCATTTATTTATGTATATATATATTATTTACTTTAACAGATAGAACTAATCTCTTTATAAAAGTTAAGATTATTCTAAAAATAAATTTAGAAACAATGGTTTTCTAAAATATATGTATAGTGTTAAATTTTAACATTATTGTTACATTATTAGAGATAGAAATTTTCTATCTCTGAAAGGTAAGTTTATATTTTTAACATTTAAAAACAAATTTATAATAGAATCAAAAAATAAATATTACACCAAATTTTTTTCATTTCCCACAATAGAATCAAAGATAGAATTATGACAAAGTTAAATCTCTTACAAATCCATTAGTAATATGTCCTTGATTTCATTATTAAAACTAATAAAATTGTAAAAATATATTTTTTTTGTAAGCACAAAATTTGTCATATATTAATACTTTCAAAGACAGATTTTTTTCATTGCAAAATTTCTATTTTTAAAGCTTAATTTTCTTGTAATATCAATTTTCCTTTGCTACACGTAGGTGCATATAAATAATTTATTGTTTTTATTGAAAATATTGCAAATAATCTAATACATTTTGTTTCATTTTTTAATTATATATATATTTGTAGGTAAGCACTACTTGGTTGACTTAGGGTTCCCAAATAAAACTAGGTATCTAGCTCCTTACAAAGGAGAAAGTATCATGCTTCATGCTTCTGAGTTTCGACAAGGTCGTTCAGCTCTTACTTCAAAAAAATTCAATTATGAGCATTCGTCACTAAGAAATGTTATTGAGTGCACATTTGGGATTTGGAAAAATAGGTTTTGAATACTTAAAAAAATGCCTACTTATAAAATGACAAAACAAATAAATATAGTAGTTACTACTACAGCTTTTCATGATTATATTATAATGAATGATGGTACATATCCTTACATTACTCATAGGTTTTGTGAGGAGGAAGGCACTAGTGATCACGATGCAGCTAAGAGTAGTAGCAACGAAAATATTGGTGGGGATTTATGGATGCTATTGTTAGTGATTTGGTAGCAACTTTAAGTCAATGATAAATGTTACACTGAAAGATATTGTTGTAAGGAAAATTAAAATTGTTTCTCGTTATATGGTTTCCATACGAATTTAATTGTTCTTTAAATTTTATCATCTGATAAAATTGTTTCTATGCTAAGTTAAATTTTGTTAATTTTATAACATTAACTATTTATTTATATTAAGTACATGTCCAATAATTATTATTATTATTATTATTAAAATAAATAAATGATAATAAAGAAAATTTATCTACTTTCGAAAAGGAAGATTTTATCAAACTCAAGAGAAAAAAAAAATGGGATGCTAAACAATTTGATGGCCTAAGAAATCTATGGTTGATAGCACCTCACTTGACAAGGATATTTTTCAACGATGAAAAACATCAGCGAAGTAATTACTAAAGAGACATATGGATTTAACTATTATTATTGTTGTTGTTCTTAGTCAAATGAGATACTTTATTCAAATTCAGTTTTAAAATAGAAATGGATTAGATATAAATCAAATAAATCAAAACTCGCATTTGATAAAAGAGCCCACCAATAATTCTCTATAGTCAATTATAGAGAAAATTTATGTAACAATATCACATTAGACAAGTGAGGTAAAAGATACATAAAAGTCAAAAAAGGAAAAAAAAAATCAGAAGAATGAAAAATGATTTAAAAAATCAGGAAAAAGAAAAGAAACCGGAATCTGCTGCCTCATACTTGCCCCACCGTCGCCAACCATGCATCTCCGTGTAGCCACCACCACCATCCATTTTCTAGCAATTACTCTAAATGCTACGTGTCAAAATTATTATTAAATCTACATAATAATGACTTTGCGAGAAAACTCTAAGAAAATATCTAAAGAAATATCACCTGGTGGAGATTAATTTCATGATATATTTTCCTTTTGGATTGAAATTGGAAGATTATATATATATATAAATTAGCTGCTCAAACTATAGTAATGTTAATAAATATTAATTGTGTAATGTGATCCTCTTATCTAATCTGATGAAAAATTCTTATATAATGATAGATGGTGAAAAATATGTAGATATATGTCGCATTCGCTTTAAAGAGTAATAACAAAATTTGATAATTTTTATGTCAAATATCTATGATTTTTTTTTTCAATGTTTCAAGCAACAAGAACTGTATTTTTTTTATTAATGCATCAATGACACGCTTGTTTTAAGAAAAGTTACAAATGATTTATTTGATTAAGTAGATAATCTCATTTTATAGGGTACCTATCCGTACCTTGTTTGATCAAATATGTTTTAGGTGAGTATTAACGATTATAAGGTAGTTCTCAGATATTAGTTTTTTAAAACCTACTCCCACTATGATACGAGGACTTTCTACCTTATATCTATTTTAGAATTTCTTATACTTTAATGTATGTAGGGTATAGATTGAAAGATACTATGTATTTACCTTATAATAAATTATTAAATAATATTAATAAATAAATAATAACATTATATTTTTTTTAGTCAATAAATGTTTTAGTGAAAATAAGAATAAATGAGCCTAAACCTATAAGTTAATAACCTAAATGTTTAAACTAATATTACCTCTCTTTCTTTATGTTTTCCATTTTCTTTTTTCTTTGTATTCTACATTTTCCTCTCCAATTTTATTTGCTAAGTAGTTAAATCACATAAACTAGATATAATAAAGAGATGATAATTTTTTTTTTAATTTTATAGAATTTTCTATAGGTTTTATAAATTTTACATATAAGAAACATCTAATATCATAAATAAATTATTTTTTAATATTATATAAACTTAAAATTTATAAAAAAAGATAAATTTTATAAAATATCATATTATAGAATACTAGTTGGTTTCAAGATATTATAAAATAAATTCTAATTTTAAAATTTAAAAACTTATATCTTATAAGATGGAATATAAATAAAATTTTATATTTTATCTATCCTATAATCACCTATCCCTAAATCTCCTCTATCATTCGTACAATTAGTGAGGGTAAGCATCGAAACCTATATGGACAGGGCCATATTACGATACTGACCTCCAATATTTAACCATTTAAGGCATTTTTATGTATTATCTACTATTGCGTCTTCCCTTTATTACATGGAAAGAGAAACTAGTTTTCAGATGTTCTTTTCAATGTGCTAAATCCATAACTAAACTTAAAGGGTAAATATCCATATATCATTAATATTTAAGAAATATGAAAGTTGAAGAGATACATAAATAGTAAAGTTTCCTTTTACAAATATTAATTCAGAAGATCTTTATCTTGAAGTAAGACCATAAACCTTCACATTAATATCTCTCCTCGAACTCTCTTTCTCTTCTTAAAACAAAAGGATACAGAAACGAGGGTAAAAAAAAAAAAAAACGATGAAGTAGTCGACACCTGTTTAAACTTACAAGTTTATAGATATACTTGAATTTCTTTGATTTTATACTTTTAAGTTCTTGTCAAAAGTTGCGTACACCATCGGTTTTAAGTGCTAACCAACCTAGGTTCAAAATAAATACTAAACACGTTAAGGTATCAACCGTCTTTCTAATTTTGAAATTCTAACCCAGCTCAATCGAATAACATGATCCTATAAGTCATGCTATTAAACATGTGTCAATAATTAGTGGATCAAGCATGCTTGGGGGGGCGGTGGAGGTTGGGGGTGGGTTGGTGGGGAAAGAAAAATCCGTAGTGATCTATTAATTTTAAAACTTCAGAGAATGCCAATGGAATCTAACAAAAACCCATATTATCTCTGGAAAAAAATTATTTTGGTTTACGCCATCAAGATGAGTTGAAAAGGTTTGGCTCTCTTTAAATTCATGAGTTCTTTTCAATCAAAGGTAGAAAAAAAAAAGTTATTTTTGACTCCGCTTTTCCTCCTTTATTTGCTCATGCATAATGAAAATGAAAAGGAGGGAGAAGAAGAGGCATGGGGTTCTTTTTCACATTTGTAAAGATGCTTCTACTTATTGCATTTCTGTCCATGTCATACTTGAGATATACAATGGGAAAAGTCATTTGAGGACTAGACGTAATAATAACTCGGGGAAGATAGTACTTCTGACTTTTGTCGGTTTGTATGGCATCAACAGCACCATGCCTCTATCGTTGTGTAAAATGTTTGATTATCCGTTCACCAGCCCATCTAACATATAGTTTCTAACTATTCTGCCTTTTTATACCTATGTAATTATAAATATACCTTTTAAACTATCAATTAGTTAGTATAGATAAACTTTTTAAATATTCAAAATGCTTTAATATTCTACTATTTTTAAAGATATGTAAATAGTCCATATGCTATTGCTAACAAAACCATCACTAAAAGAATCATAAATAATACCATTAGCTTTTAAAATTTTATAGACGTTTTTTGAGTGCATGTATATATTTTTTAAAAGTTTTAAGAAAATAAATTGGGAATTTAGGATCTATTCCTCTTGATAAATAGTTTAGGGGTTCATTTGCAAATTTTTTCCCTTCCAATGGTGCCTATGATTTTGAGTATTTATGTTATTGTTGTGTGCAGTATCATAATATGAGGTTTTTTCTCAGGATCCCATCAGCAAAAACATTTAATCTATAAGTTAACTGTTAAAACTTCTATTATATTAACTCTTATAATCATCTCAATGGTAAAATAATTGCCTAATAGTATAAGTGGGGTAAGTGTGCATCCTTTTCATGGACGGTGAAAAGGTAAGATTATATAGGGAAAATTCCTTCCAGAAGAAGAAGGGTCTTAGCTAGGATGTTGCGTATTGCAATTCTAAACAAGGGACATAATCGCAGCGTGAGCAGTAGTTGCATAGTATTGGCTATGGGGCCTTAAGGTGGACAAGTTTCCAAGACCTAAAATTTATAGTGAGCCCACAAAACCCTAATTTAGAGCCACCCCCACCGCCCCACGTGCATTCTTGACGTCAATGAGTTAACTTCACAAATTTTTCAATGGGCACAATTAGGTTAAGCCAAAATATACCTATGTTACTTAACACTGTATTTTTGATAGAGGAAAAATTGATAGAAATGAGAAAAAAAAAAGAATAAAAATATAATGAAATGTAAATCTTATTTTATATTTGGTAACGTATAAAGGAAATGAAAAGAAATAAAGTAAAATAGAGTTAGTATTAAACAAATTACCTTTATTATTATTTTGATGAGCATTATTATAATGGATAATTTTGTAATTATATCTCATTCCACTCAATTCTACCTATTTCTCTTTAATTTTAAAGAAAAAAATAAACTTTAAAGTGAAAATACTTTCATTCATTTCCTTTATTTTCTATCCATTTTCACTCTTTACTTAAATTACCAAATATATCATTTCTACCCATTTCCTTTCATTTTTGTCATTTCCTATCCATCCAAACCCAAACGAAGTGTAAGAGCGAGGAAAGAAAGGAGAAAAAGAAAAGAGAAAATGGGATGAGTTGCAACGTGTTTTTTCTCCACAAATTATTTTATTTTCATTTTGAATTTTGTCTCTATAAATTGTTTTACTGGATCAAAGCATGTCCCTTAATAATGCCACTTAGTTTTTCTTTTATCATTTTAATTGTATAGCTGAAAAAATAACAATCTTTTTATTAGTATGGCTTGATGAAATTTTCTAACTTAATGATGCTGCAAGTTTAATTTTTTGTTAAAATCTAACATATATTCTTATCCTCTAAATGATCATTGTATGGACTGTCAATCCATGGAACATCCAAATCACATATCAGCGATGCTATGTCATTTGTTATATTGTATTTATTTTTAGTTTTGTCTTTGCAGATTGCTTCTCCTGGTAACGAGCCATTGAATATTATCTTTTTTCTTTTCTTAAAAATATAAAAGCATATGTAAACCGTCGGATGTTAAAATTTTCAGGATCGTATGTTTTACTATTAAAGTACATATATGCATCTTTAAATTTTTATATTAGCATATGCGTATTAGCACTATATGTGCAAAAAAAATAAATACAGTAGGACAATAAAATTTAAAATATAAAATAATTACTAAACCAAACTATAATATCATTGGTGTATTGAGATGTCCTTATCATATTGTTATACTAATTAACAAAGCAATTGTGAGGCAAATATTTCGTAGAATAGTAACAGCATAAAGCTAAAAATATATTTTATTTCCAATATTAATGCAAACCCAGGTTCAAGTTCATATGGCAATAAGCGACGAAATATGAAAGCTTTATATAGTGCCTTGTAGCAATTTTTAACAGCTTCCTTACCTAAAATGGTAGTTTAGGGACATAAAAACTTCGAACTATTGGTAATAAAAGATTTAATAAAGAAATTGTAGCGATTCACTTACCTTACCAAAAGAAGAATTGAAACATAAGTAGCGTTGTCACTTACTTCTTATTGAGGGTCTTTAAGATAGACTCAAGATACCCCCGAAAGTTGTAAGTAAAGAAAGTCTAGAGCACTTTGACACTTAAGTTAGTGAAGGTTTTGAAAGTAAGTAAGAACATAACAACAACGAGAGAGAGCAGTGTTTAGGGTTTAAAGGATGCATAGTCCTTTACCTTTAGTTGCCTAAAGGTATTTATAAGAAGAAGAGGTGGGCTACTATTGGTTGACATCTACTACCTCGTCAATGAATCTTGCAAAGTCAAAGGATCATGGTTCTCTCAATCCCTAAGCATGCTATCTCTCCTTCCTTATCCTTTTTATCCTCATGCTAGTTGTCTTCTTAAGCTAATCTTAGGCTTAGAGGCCCATTAAAGGAAAAAGGCCATCAACACTTGCTCCCCCACTCTTATTAGTGGTTGGTCAACAAGGAGTAGCTGATTTTGTTGGGCCTTCAAGTGGCTAAGGGCGATTGGTATCATGGGTCATGGTTTAGATTCCTAACTTCCATGGTAGAGCTTAACTAAGAGGTTGGATGGGCTACCATTAGGCGTTCAAGGGAGCACTCCCGATAGTCAGACGTTAGTCTTGTCGATAAGGTATCCCAATTTGTTGGTATGGAATACTACCCCAACCAACAAGTTCTTTAAGGAGATGCTAAGTTTGGTTGAAGAACTTCTTGTTCACTTGTGAGGCAAGGGCAAGTGCCCTATTCACTTGTTAGGAGTTAAAGGCTTCATTGACTCATAAGTTACTAAAGCGTCACTAAGTCATGCAAGTGGCCTATTCAACTATTAGAAGGTAAAGGTAGAATGATGCGGACACGGGCTGATACACGGGCTGTTACACGGTCGTGTATCATGTCAGGGGAACTTCCAGAAAGACACACGGCTTCATACATGGCTAGAAGGCACGGCCGTGTGCGATACATGGATGATTCCCAAAAACGTACACGGCCTCTTATACGGCCAAGAGGCACGGCCGTGTACTCTGTCAGGATTTCTCCCAGAAGCATACACGGTCTCCATATACGGCCAGGAGACACAACCGTGTATTACGCCAGACATATTCCTAGAAGCATACACAACTTTGAGGCACGACCGTGTATACGACAGAGGACAGACGTGTATACTTATATTTATTTCCATATATACATCTATATTTCCTTTTTTATGTATTTTCCAAAGGAGTATATATATAGTTGTTAGGTCATTTTAGGGTGACGTTTTATTCATTATTCAAATACACTTTTGAGAGACGAGTTTCTCTATTTGTCGATTGTGCGCAATCGAGATTTCTTCAAGGAATAATTCATCTTTATTCTTTGTTGTTTGCGAGACCAATCCTAGAATCGGATTCGTTTCGTTTACACTTTCCGCGCTGCGTTAAAGTGGCCTATTCACCTATTAGAAGGTAAAGGCTAGAGTAACTTGTTAGTTGCTAAAGTGTAACTAAGTTGTTGAATAATGGATGTCAGTTAATAGTAGCCTATCTCCTCCTCCTAAAAATACCCTCAAACAACTATAGGTAAAGGGATGCATACTCCTAGAACCCTAAACCCTACTCTTTCTTGCTATTGCTATGTTTTCACTTACTCTCAAACCTTTATTAACTTAAGTATCAAAGTAACCATGTCAAAACAATCTCTAGCACCACCTAGCTCACATTTGCTCTTCTTGTAGGCCTTCTTTCCTCATAGCACTCTTGAGTACCTTGGACCTAGTTTAAAGGCCCTTAACGAGAAGTAAGCAACAACATTTTGGCACCTACTATTAGGCTAAAACCCATAAGGCTGCCTGAGGGTATTTATAGGAGGAGAAGCTAGGCTATGTTTAGCTAATATCCACTACCTTATCCTTTGTAGGCTTTATTTTTTGTAGGGAGCAAATCCTACAATGTTAGTGGATCATTATTGTCTCTATCCATGCCACCTATCCTTTTTGTTCTCATCCTAATTGTCTAGGCCCATGGGTGAAAAAAGGCTATCAACAAGTAGCAATTGAAACATTAGTTTATCATTGTAGACTATAGGATATATATATTTAAGCTTTGTTAAAGACTATGAATCCAATTGAACAGCTCTATAACAAGAAACTGAAATGAATTAGATTGATTACTTCCATTTTTTAAGGATAAAATGCAAAATAAACCTATGATTTCAATTATACAAATTCACAAATAGTATAGTACAAAAATGCAAAACAAAGGACACTTTTACTTTAAATTTAATATTAGTTAGACAATGTACCCACAATGCATAAGCAAAAATAAATACTATTAAGTTTAGCATATTTAGAAAATAACTAGCAAGATTTGAATTTGCAAGATATGTCAGGTAGTTTTGGCTATCTCTACAAAATGCATGATTGTGGAATTTATGTAGATGGATGTTAAGTGGTTGAAAAGTAGTTTTTTGATGAAATAGAAAGGATTTAGTGGTAATTCAATTATTATTAGGGTAAATGTTACATTTAATATCTAACTTTACTCATTTTTGCAATTAACTACCTAAAGTTTTTAAGTATCAATTTGCTACCTAAACTTTACTTATTTTTGTAATTAACTGTCTAAACTTTACCTTTTATTATAATTAACTACGTAAATGTTACTCATTTTTTATAATTAACTACCTTATCTAGGTACTATAAATAACCTCAAAAAGTTTGTAGTAAGTAAATTAACACTTTTAAATTTTTTGTAATTAATTACAAAAATGAACAAAATTCAAATATCAAATGTAGTGCTAACCTTTATTATTAATAATTTTCAAGGGGGTGTAGAGTTCAATAATGTATGTATTTTCTTAATAATATAGATATAAATATAGAGAAAGGATTAAAAACCCAATTAACTAAATTAATCAACAATACCTTTAAAAGTAGACAATGAATATTCAACCTTTAAAAACATTCAATGCTTATGGAATCCCGAAAGGAAAACAAACTTTATAGATTCAAATTTAACAAATAAATAGATAAAAGAAAAACTATACATACATAAAAATGAAAATATATACAAAATCTAACAATAGAAACTTATATGTTTAGGAGAAACTTCATGATTTTTTTTTTTTTGGAAATAAAAAATAGCAAATTTGATATGTAACTATAAAAAATAGAAAGGTAAACTTACTTGAGTTAAATATCTATCAATATTATTTTAGTCAATGACACCACTTTAGCATATTTAATGCTTTTCATAGTTTTCTTATTTATAATTTTACAATACCACCTTGATATTAAAAGCTAATATTGCTTTTATGGGAATAATTATAAAATATAACTACCATTTTTTAAAAGGTATAAATGAATAATTTAAACAAGTTTTACTTTTCAATTTTCATACATATCCTCTCTCTCTCCTCCCATTTCAATTGCCACATCCTCACTCTCGCCCATGTCAATTGCCCATTATCTATATATCTGTAGTCTCTTAAATCAATTTTCGGACCATTCTCCATTTTTATTTTTTTCCCCATTCATTACTATAAATGCTAATTACCCTTACTCATGATTTCTTTTCTTTCTTTTTTATTAGTGGTTTTTGTTACAGGATTAATTACTTTTGCGAACTATTGAGACTTGCAATTGATAATATAGTTTTATAACTTTAGGTTGTGAATAGAGCTTTTTATAGCTTCAAAGCCGCCATGCCATTATAGTCTATTAGGCTTTTGCAAGTGATCAAAATTAAACATATGTAATTTTAATCTACTACATATAATAGAATCAATAACCAAACAAGATAATAAATAGAAAAAATTAAACAAGAATCAGAAACATGTTATGATGACTGAAAATTGAAATTCAACATTCCTTCTTGCCTCTTAACCTTAAAGGACGTGATTTCATAACTTAAATACTTGACTTAATCAATTTCTAGACCCCTTTATAATGCAAGATAGAACGTTTTGGAACAAAGAATTTAATTGAGAGTTAAATAAGCTATTGGCAAGAACATCTTGCTGTTGGTTTGCAAAGTCCACATTTTGGACCATTTAAATTAAATTAATCTCTTTGCATGTCATAACACCTTGAATCAATAGAAATATTATTTAAAGATATAGTTTATAATAGTGGTGAATAGGTATAAGGTGAATAAGATATAAGATCCTACCTAAATCTTTCTTTATTAGGTATAGATTTTCAAATTTTAAGACCGAAACTTATCTTATAGCATACTAGAATCTTTACCTTATAAAATTTATAAGATGCAAGGTATTATATAGAGTTTATAAATTTTATCTTTTTTCTTATATTTTTAAGTTTATGTGATATTAGAAAAATAATTTATATGTAATATTATAAGTTATTTATATATAAAATTTATGAAACTTGTAACAAAATATGTGAAATTGAAAAAGTAATTTTTCCTACATTTATTATTTTAAACTTATATGATCTTATTATTTAATTTTTTTAAAAAAATAAAAAATATAAAGTTAGAGAGGAAAATAAGAAAGAACAATAGGAAGAATGAAAAACATAAAAAAAAAGGGCATTAGGTTTATCTATTTAAGATTATTAACTTATGAGTTTGGTTCCTTTTTTTTTTATTTACAAAAACATTTATTGGCTAAAAAAATATAATTTTGACATTTTATATTTTATGATGAATATATGATAAAAAAATCATACTTATATCTTGAATGAATTTTAAAAAATCTATATCTCTATACTATCCGATATCTCTTAATACCTATTGGAAATTTACTCGGAAAGTTATAACCTGTACCTTGAACGGCCTCTTGCCTGCATCGCTTCAGTGTATGTTGTTCCAGTTGACTTGCATATATATTTAATGGTTTTGGCCAACGATTTTACAGCTTCACTGCACTATGTGGGGATAGTAATATTAGGTAGCTGATAGTTTTCGTTTTCCTCCATATATATATATATGTAAACCAAGTATAAAGTAGAGAGTTGATGCATCATCATTCGTGAAGATGCTGTTCGAGCCTACGCAAATTGAAAATAATTTAGTTGTTACTAAGTAGATAAGCGTAGCCATCTATCTATACATATATATATATATGCTCATCAATCTTAGTTGCAGCTTCATATTTAATAAGCGGATCATGCATCTAGGCACGTATACCAAGTAAGGACATGGTTGCGAAGTCATAAATTTTTCGTGCTGGAAAGGTTCTTCCTGGTAGAATCAGAAGTTATAAATCACCTTCAAACTAAAGAAGTCTTGGTCTTTAGTATTAGAGAGGTAGAATTCGTAATATTTTTCATCACTCGATTAGCCTTAAACTTTTTCTCTTCTTGCAGCACAAGAGTTGAAAATTAATATTGCAATATTCAAGACTTAACATAATTACACGTAATGATATATATCAAGAGTTGTATCGCTTGGCATCACATAATGCAAAAGTTACAACCCTACTTATACCTTACATAAAGGACACGTCTCTTATATAGATTATTAGAAGCAAATGATGAATTGTTAACAACCAAAAGTCATTAGTAATGAAAAGATATATTTCAATAAACATGAAAGGAAAATTATAATTGGCCAAAATGTAGTACTAATGGGTAGTACAAGTCACAAATAGGACTAATGGTGGTCATTTTACATTAATATGAAATGATAAGCTATTTAAATTAGCTTTCAATTCTTGATACTATATGAAAACAAAATTATATACTAAGAATTGTGTTATTTTGCATTGAGTAACGTAAAGGTTATAAACTTAAAGAATAAAAACTATTTGAATAAAGGATATCCTTCTTGAAGACATTATTAAAAGAAAAAATTGTTAACTAGCTAATGACATAAAATAAAAGCATTTCTCATCTGATACTGTATATAAGTATTGCTAAAAGATTTGAAAACTGTATACGTAAAAATTTCTCGCATCTCATCCCATAACTGTAGTTTGCTTTTACTTCCAAAACGAACACAAATAAAGCGGAGTTATTGGCATAACCAAAATAAGAAAGGTAGTACAATATATTCAAAATTACTATAGAAATAATGATACCATACCATGCAGTTGGAGCACATGGCAGACGTAACTTCACTATTAAATTTGGCAATAATGATGATAATGAACAGTTTTAGCTAGTATATTCCAACTGGAGATGGGATACCTTTAATTAATGGGAACTTCTCGTGCAATAAATCATCTAAAAGCTCTTCATCATCGATTCATACCAATTTGCCACGACACAAGTCTCACCATGCCATCCACTTAGAGACTTAAAAGTGCTCCTTGCCAAATCAGTATCATTCAATTGGCCAGTGGCGGTTCAGTCTCTCCTTTAATTGAGGATGCGCACAGTTACTTGGATAGATATCGTGGTCTTTTTTTTTTTTTATCATTCCTTTTTTAACCATACAATCCGGTTGTTGATACCGTTTTACTTTATATCTATCTTGACTGCGAAAACTCAAATTATATGTATCGAAAAAGAAAAATTGCGTAAATTTTCTTGCGTGTTATTTATGAGCAACAATCCTTCTTATGTTCTCTACGCTCTAAGTATCTTATATGTAAATCAATGACTCTAAGCACTCTACTTTGCAAGATATTCTTTTGCTATTTAGATTATGAAGAAGGGATAGAGGGTTCAACTACCAATCATAATGATACTCGCAAGCTTAACGGAAAATCTAAAAATCGGACAGGTTCAATGGATTGAAGGATAGAGTAGAGTATCTATGCAACTAAAAGGGGTTACTTCTTATTATATTTGAAGTAACCTAATCAACAGCACCATTAAAAAAACTCTCTATCATGGGCTAACAACTAAATTTCCCAATGTCACTTCTTGACACCTAATAGGTTGAGAATAAAGACCCATTCAATGCTTGAAATAAAATCAAGCAATCTAATTCAAAATTCACATGCAACCAACCATTGGCACCTACAACACCCACCCACCCCCCTTCACACTCATTGAGGGTCCTTTCATTGAAGCACCCTAGCTATCATGGGCTATGGCTACATCTACTTATTTAAGTACAAACACCCAAGATGCAACGACATTCACCTTATGATAGTCACTCAAAGGACATTCCTCAACTTCCTCTAGTCTAGTTGTAGATCCATAACTAGTCGAGTTATCAAAACTTTCATCTTTATCGATCTTCTGTCTCCTTCTCCCAACTACATGTGAAATCCTAATTCTTATCACCACATCGAAAGATTAGATCTTTACTCCCCTAGACACCACCTTGCATCGCGTCTTCCGTATACTATGTAGTAACACTGATCTCTCTCTCCATAGCCTTACAAACTTAAGTTGACCACTTCATATTCTAGGTTTGTTCAATGAACTAATTTATAAACCTTATGACCTTAAAACGATCCACTCATAGTCCAATTTCTCTAGATCATACTACTTTTTTCTCACCCATTGGTTAGAAGTAGATGTTCTATTGTCTCTAACCCACCACAAAATGGACAGGATGAACTTGGAGAGGCTTTTCGAAACAATCTTTCTATAGTTGAGGAGGTTTGACAACATACTTTATGATACGAACTACGCCAACCCATGACGAAACCCAATACCAATACGTTCGGAATTCGTTGCCTAAGACGCTCAAACACCTAAAGTAGAAACCGCGACCCGTTGTCTATAAGCGAGACAAGAACCTTGGTATAAAAATGAAGACGCCACAATCAGGATGAAAGACCGATTGATAAGTCGGGATGAACGCCACGGAAATTAATCCGATAAGTTCAATTTAGTTCTTGAAGAACCAAGAGAGGTGCCTCTCAAAAGTGTTTAATGTTCAAAGATGTAAAATTCTTAGTTGTTCTAAACCCTAGGAGCTTTTATACTAGGGTTACAGTTCGTGAAAAACAAGTCCAAAACGACGTAGCTTAGATAAGTTGCGTAAAAACACAAAACAGAAAAAGCTGGCCGGCAGGGGATACACGGCCGTGTACTTTAGCCGTGTATGATTCTGTGCCAATTCTTGTCTCCTTACACGGCCATGCCTTTTAGCCGTGTGTCTGGCCGTGTATGATTCTGTGCAATCTTGATATTCCTACACAGCCGTGCCTTGAAAGTACACGCCCTCTTAAACCCGTGTCTAACGTGACTTGTATAAGAGCAAGGGTCTTCCCATGGTTGTTCCAATCCGTTCCAACTTCATGATTGCCCCAATCCTTCCCGGCTTCATGGACATCCTTTATCAACCCGTTAAGTACTTCCTTGAGTCGTTTCGCTCGACTTCTTGTGATCGGTCCAGGCGGCACTTCAAGAGGATCCACATTCCTTCTTCTGGCTTGACTCTCATCATGGATCTCATCATTCCCCTCCTCTTGAAAAGGATTTGTCCTCAAATCGTCACCTACATCAAAAGGACTCGGATCAGTAACATTAAATGTGGCACTTACTTGGTACTCGTCAGGCAAATCTATCTTGTATGCATTGTCGTTGATGCGCTCAAGAACTTGAAATGGTCCATCGCCTCTAGGAAGTAGTTTAGATCGACGCTGCATGGGAAACTGCTCTTTGCGCATGTGAACCCAAACCCAATCTCCAGGTTTAAAAACAGCTTGTCGACAACCCTTGTTGGCTTGTTTCACATACTTCTCTGTTCGTCGTTTAATGTTCAGCCTTGCCTTCTCATGGATCTGTTGAACAAATTCGGCCTTCTTCTTGCCATCTAAATTAACATACTCAGAAATAGGCAAAGGTGATAAATCCAAAGGAGTTAGTGGATTAAAACCATACACAATTTCAAAAGGAGAAAATTTAGTAGCAGAATGCTCTGTACGGTTATAAGCAAATTCAATATGCGGCAAACAATCCTCCCAACTTTTAATATTCTTTTTAATTACAGCCCTCAACAAAGTAGACAAAGTTCGATTCACTACCTTAGTTTGACCATCAGTCTGTGGATGACAAGTAGTAGAAAATAATTACTTAGTTCCTAACTTAGCCCACAAAGTCTTCCAAAAGTAGCTTAAGAACTTAGCATCCCTATCTGATACAATTGTTCTAGGCATACCATGCAATCGCACAACTTCCCTAAAGAATAAATTAGCAATATTACAAGCATCATCCATTTTGTGACAAGGAATGAAATGTGCCATTTTAGAAAACCTATCAACAACTACAAAAACAGAATCCCGACCATGTCTAGACCTGGGTAATCCTAACACAAAATCCATAGAAATATCTACCCAAGGCTCATGAGGAATGGGAAGTGGGGTGTAAAGCCCTTGAGGTTGGACTCTAGATTTCGCTTGCTTACATGTGACACATCGCTCACAAATCCTCTCAAAATCTCGTTTCATGTGAGGCCAATAGAAGTGTTCCTGCAATACCCCTAATGTTTTAGCTACTCCAAAGTGTCCCATTAAACCTCCTCCATGAGACTCCCTCACAAGTAATTCTCTTAGAGAACAAATTGGAATGCACAGTTTACTCTCCCTAAACAAGAATCCGTCATGTTTATAAAATTTTCCATGCCCACTCTTCTCACATTGCACATACTCCTCACAAAAATCTCGATCAGCAGCATATAACTCCTTAATGTGCTCAAAACCAAGAAGTCTAGAACTAAGAGTAGAGATAAGAGTATACCTTCTAGAAAGTGCATCAGCAACTACATTCTCTTTACCTTGCTTGTAGTGGATGACATATGGAAATGTTTCGATGAACTCCACCCAACGAGCATGCCTTTTGTTTAGCTTGTGTTGCCCCTTCAAATACTTCAAAGATTCATGATCAGTGTGGATCACAAACTCTTTTAGCCAAAGGTAGTGTTACCATGTCTCTAGGGCTCGAACCAATGCATATAGCTCATTGTCGTAAGTAAGGTAATTCAAGGTTGCCCTACTTAGCTTCTCGCTAAAGAATGCAATCGGTCTTCTCTCCTGCATAAGCACTTCTCCAATACCTAATCCTGAAGCATCACACTCAATTTCAAACCTTTTAGCAAAGTTAGGTAAAGCAAGTAACGACGCCTGCGTCAACTTATTTTTAAGCGTCTGAAAGGCCTTCTCTTGTTGCTCTCCCCAGCTGAACCCCACGTTCTTCTTAATTACCTCAGTAAGTGGTGTTGCAATGGTGCTGAAATCCTTCACAAATCTCTTGTAAAAGCTCGCTAGTCCATGGAAACTCCGCACATTACTTACATTGGTTGGACTAGGCCATTCTTGGATCGCACGAACCTTTTCTTCATCAACCTGTATTCCTTGCGCACTAACAACAAAACCAAGAAACACAAGTTTGTCTGTGCAAAAAGTGCACTTCTTGAGGTTAGCATATAATTGTTCCTTTTGAAGCACTTCTAAAACATCCCTCAAGTGTAACATATGATCTTCCAAACTTTTGCTATAAATAAGAATGTCATCAAAATAGACAACCACAAATTTTCTAATAAATGTCCTCAAAACATTGTTCATAAGTCTCATAAAAGTACTAGGTGCATTAGTTAACCCGAAAGGCATTACTAACCACTCATACAATCCATATTTTGTCTTAAATGCAGTTTTCCATTCATCACCCTCTTTCATTCTAATTTGTTGATATCCACTTTTCAGATCAATTTTAGAAAAGACACTAGACCCATGTAACTCATCTAACATGTCATCTAAGCGAGGAATGGGATGACGA
This sequence comes from Laguncularia racemosa, assembly GCA_037954665.1. Classification (NCBI taxonomy): domain Eukaryota; kingdom Viridiplantae; phylum Streptophyta; class Magnoliopsida; order Myrtales; family Combretaceae; genus Laguncularia; species Laguncularia racemosa. The sequence continues at coordinate 2,653,769 of JBBMOL010000022.1, read as the reverse complement.
TACTTTACCGTAATGTTGTTGATGGTGCGGCAGTCAACACACATCCTCTATGTCCCATCCTTCTTAGGCACCAAAATCACAAGCACTGCACATGGACTCATGCTCTCTCTCACGTACCCCTTCTCCATTAATTCATCGACCTGCCTTTGGAGTTCCTTTGTCTCCTCCGGATTGCTCCTGTAAGCTGGCTTGTTTGGAATCGATGCTCCGGGTACAAGATCAATCTGGTGCTCAATACCACGAATAGGTGGTAATCCCTTTGGAATCTTCTCAGAAAAGACATCTTCAAAGTCCTGCACAAGAGACACAACCACACTAGGCAAAGAGTTAGATAATTCGTTAGTAGTTAAACATGTTTCCTTAAAAACCAGCAACAACATAGGTTGCCTCATCACTAACGCTCTCCTTACTACACTCGCTCTTACCACACAACTCTCCTTTTGCAAGGCTGCCCTCTCCTTTTCACTCACCACCAAAGTTGATCCCCCTTCAACTTGGCCTCTCACACTCTTTCCAGCCTTCCTCTCCTTTTCCTTTTGATCTTGACTTTTATATTCCTTTTTCTTCTCATTGTCTTTTGCTCTCTCACTCTCACTCTACTTTTCACTCACCTTGTGTTTTGCAAACGACTGTTGTAGCTGCAACTGATCGTCATACACTTGTTTAGGTGTTAACGGTTTAAGATTAAAGCTTTTCCCTTGGTGAACAAGCGTATACTTGTTAGAAAAGCCATCATGAACAACCTTCCTATCAAATTGCCACGGCCTCCCCAACAACACATGACATGCTTGCATTGGCACTACATCACATAACACCTCATCCCCATACCTACCAATGCAAAACCCAATCAATGCTTGCTTACTCACCTTAGTCTCTCCACTATCATTCAACCACTACAATTTATATGGACTAGGGTGTCTAACAGTTTTGAGCCCCAACCTTTCAACAATAAAATTGCTCACTACATTGGTGCAACTTCCCCCATCAATAATCAAACTACAAATGTGATCTCCTAGATAACATCTAGTATGAAATATATTCTCTCTTTGCACCTCCTCTTCTTCCTTCACCTGCACATTCAAAGCTCGCTTCACTACTACCACTAGCCTTCCCATTGCAGGCTCCTCATCATCACTAACATCCTCTAATGGAGGCATATCATCTTCTTCACTATCCCCTTCAGTCTCATACTCTCCATCATCACGCAAAATCATCACACGCCTATTTGGACATTGACTAGCAATATGGCCTCTACCTTGGCATTTAAAGCATCTAATGTCACGATTTCTAGAAGTAGAAGAATCAGGGTTACCTTGGTTACCAGGAGTAGAACCCACTTGCCTCAGCTCCCCTTTTGGTTTGGTGGGTAAAGGCTTTTCTTCTTTCTTCCATTGGTTGGTCTTCCAAGTGGATGAACCATTACCCTGTGGAAACCATGCATTACTACTACCTTTCCTCTTGTGCTGGTTCTCAACCTTTATAGCCATGTGAACCATATCCTCCAATTCTACATAATGCTGCAATTCAACCACATTTTGGATTTCTCTATTCAACTCAGCAAGAAACCTAGCCATTGGAGCCTCTCTATCCTCCTCTACATTTGCCCTAATCATAGTGACTTCCATCTCCTTGAAATACTCATCTACACTTCGACTTCCCTGCCTCAGAGTTTGCAACTTGTTATGCAATTCACGATAGTAATACGCAGGCACAAACCGCTTCTTCATCACTCTTTTCATCTCTTCCCAAGACTCAATAGGTGGCTCGCCACTCCTACTATTCAACATTAGTTGATCCCACCACACTATAACATAATCCGAAAACTCAATGGCAACAAGTTTTACTTTGTTTCTCCCACTATAGTTGTGACAATCAAACACCATCTCCACCTTTTTCTCCCACTCTAAGTACACCTCGGGATCATTCTTCCCTTGGAAAGGAGGAATCTTCATCTTTATGCTACTCAATTGATCATCCTCTCTATTCCTATCTCCTCTATCGTCCCAATCCTTAGTTCCTCTATTCCGACCACTATATCCTCTATAACTCCCGATAGAAGGCTCATCAAAGTCATCATCCGACATTTCATCTCCACCCATCGGTACTCTCCTAGAACGACTCTCCCTCTTACGCCCTTGGAATACATTTGTGGATTGCTCTAATCTTTGCTCTATCGTCTCATGAATTTGTTCCATTCCCTCTTGGAACATCCTCTTCATCTCACCCCTCAACGCCTCAATTACTAACCTAGCATCAAACCTTCCCCTCTCACATTCAGGAGAATGTTGTCTCGACATTGTCCCTGCAGAAAAGATTAGTACTAACACAAATATATATAAAATTAAACCTCACGATACACTCCCTTACGTGTTTCGCTCAAATGATGATATCACACAGTCACTCGTGTATTCTCACAAATAATGATGATATCAACTCGCCAATTTCCTCTTCTCAATTCTCTTATAACTAACCCGAACTACACCAATTTCCTTCCGTAGAATTCAAAACAACTCTAGGGTTCATAAATTTTCCTCTATTTTTCTATCCGAATTTTTTTTTTTTGTCTTGGTTGTTGCTCTTGTTCACGTTTTTCTTTTCTTTTCTTTTCTCTTCTTTTTTTTGTCGTGATTTTTACTCTCTTTTTTTTAACAATCGCCTAGTCGATATTACACTATCAAAAGACAATCAATACTACGAACTTGAATACGATAATTGATATGAACGATTGGAGTTAGGGTTTTTGATATTACCTTCCTCAACCGAACTTGATGTTTTGACAAACCTAAGCTCTGATACCAAACTAATACGAACTACGCCAACCCGTGACGAAACCCAATACCAATACGTTCGGAATTCGTTGCCTAAGACGCCCAAACACCTAAAGTAGAAACCGCGATCCGTTGTCTATAAGCGAGACAAGAACCTTGGTATAAAAATGAAGACGCCACAATTGGGATGAAAGACCGATTGATAAGTTAGGATGAACGCTACGGAAATTAATCCGATAAGTTCGATTTAGTTCTTGAAGAACCAAGAGAGGTGCCTCTCAAAAGTGTTTAATGTTCAAAGATGTAAAATTCTTAGTTGTTCTAAACCCTAGGAGCTTTTATACTAGGGTTACAATTTGTGAAAAACAAGTCCAAAACGACGTAGCTTAGATAAGTTGCGTAAAAACACGAAACAAAAAAAGCTGGCCGGCAGGGGATACACAGCCGTGTACTTTGGCCATGTACTTTGGCCGTGTATGATTCTGTGCCAATTCTTGTCTCCTTACACAGCCGTGCCTTTTAGCCGTATGTCTAGCCGTGTATGATGCTGTGCAATCTTGATATTCCTACACGGCCGTGCCTTGAAAGTACACGCCCTCTTCAACCCGTGTTTGATGTGACTTGTATAAAAGCAAGGGTCTTCCCATGGTTGTTCCAATCCGTTCCAACTTCATGATTGCCTCAATCCTTCCCGGCTTCATGGACATCCTTTATCAACCCGTTAAGTGCTTCCTTGAGTCGTTTCGCTCGACTTCTTGTGATCGGTCCAGGCGGCACTTCAAGAGGATCCACATTCCTTCTTCCGGCTTGACTCTCATCATGGATCTCATCACTTTACAAAAAAAGTGTTAGACTTTTGGTGAGGTATCAATTCTTCATATCCTTTTATGTTGCTCCTTTGTCATGACTTTTGATGATGAAAGTTTCTCTATTTGTTCTTCTAATAATAGCTTTTTAATGAAGTGGTATGCCAATTTTGTCATGCATGTACATTGTTTATTGTGAGGCCACATGATGAAGTCTCTATACACCTAAACGTAAATAGGTCGAAGACACTTAACCTCCTCAACACTTAAATTTTGCTTCAACCTATAGATTTTCTAGGAATTTATTGATCTATAAAATCAACAACTTGTCTATCCATTATCGTATTATCCACTCTTGTCTAAAGTTTCTGATTTAGTAATAGTAAAAGAACTCATCTATCAACCATGCTTCAATTCTTCTTCCATTAGTGACCTACCATAGTGCTTTAAACAAATAGTTTCTATCTTGTAGTAAGCCACTCATGCCCAAGATGCTATGTTTTTTAATCATCTCAAAAATCCTTGATAGGAAAGTAGAGCCCTTTCATAACTCTAGCCCATAAAGCATTAGGTTATATCTCTAGGCTCCAAGCCAAATTGGTATAAAAAAATTTTTAAAAGCTAAGCTAAAAGTATGAAGATCCTTAAACTCAAGCCTTATTTCCTCATTGGATTAAGCCAAATACCTCTTGGCTAGATGTCATACATTGCGCATGACTTAAGTTCAACAACTTTCTAACCTCATCCATCTTAGCTTCAATGGAAAAAAAAAAGAAGTAAGTAATCTACAAAAGGAGATGTGAGAGTCCAAGAAAAAATCTACTTATCAATGCCCCAAGTAATACATCAACAACTAAGATGAAAAGATAGATTGACAAAGGGTCACCTTGTCACAAGCCCCTAACTGGTTTCACTCAACTTACTTTTTCTTTTTTTTTTTTCTATTTCAGACTAAACTATATTGAAGAAATACATCATTACTCACTACCCATTTATGTGTAGAACCATATCTCAAAAGCACTTCTTTAAGAAAGGTGCAAAATGAAGTAAAAAGAAATGAGATTGAGATACGATGCTAAACAAGGTATCCTAGTTTTCAAATATTGTTGAGTTCATATCTACAATAATCATTTATTACCTTGTATAAGAGAGTAATTAAAAAGAGGGATGCATATGAAATATCCATATATAGTTAGTTATGATACATAAGGATATAAACAAGACAACATTTTGGATTGGACATTTGTTCAGATGATTTTCTTCTCATGAAGATTTATCCTTATGAAACCAAGCCTATAAATAGAATAAGAACTTAGCTAAGGTTGTAAACAAGTCAAGTTAAGCTGAACCAAACTTTTGAAGGCTTGAGCTTGACTTATTAAAAAATTATTAAGCTTGAGTCGAGCCAGACTAAGTTTCTATTAAGAAATTTGAAGCTCAAGCTTGACTTGTTTATCTAAATGAGCTTAAGCTTGTTTATTTGAACAAGCCTAAATGAGCTTAGATGAGGCTTAACTTGAGCTTAAACTCATTTATCTAAGCAAGTAAAAATTGAGTTTGAGTTCAAGTTAAAGTTTAAAATTAATTCAAAAATTTAAAATTTACCTTTTTATCTTTTTATTAGAATTAATTCAAAATTTTATGATTTCAAGCACAAATTTATGAGATAACAATAAATGGTAGAATTTATACATAATCATGCAATATCCAAGTATAATATATTTTAAAATCTACTGCTCCTTAATATGAAAGCAGTAAGAAAATGTGGGGTCCAAATTAATGACTATACTATATAATCATTTTTAAGTGACTACATTATAGAAGTGTCCTTTTATGTTATATTTTTCAATATCAAGTAAATGTTACATTTAATACCTAAACTCTATCTATTTTTATAATTAACTATCTTAAGTATCAAAGTGTTAATTTACTATCTAAATTTTGCCTATTTTTTAAATTAACTATCATTTTCAAGTATTATAAATAACATCGAAAAGTTTATAAGTAATAAATTAATACTTTTAAACTTTAGATAATTAATTGAAAAAATGGAAAAAATTCAAGTATAAAATGTGACATTACCCTTCAATATCGTATATCAACTCATGAGCTTACTCTTGTGCACGTTCGCAAGCTAGTTTGTTGATAATATAAACACAAATCTACTCATAAGCCTATGTTGTGAGCTTTCTCGTAATCGTATTCACAAGTCAGCTCATTAACAATATAAATAAGCCTGCTACTAAGTCAACTCATGAGCCTAAATAAGAGTTTGAGCTTAACTTGTTAAAATAAATGAGTTTTATTTTGCGCTTAAGCTCAACTCATTTACTAATCAAGCTCAAGTAGCTTGGCTAATTTACAGTCTTAGACTTAGCTATAAGGTTCACGAAGAAAAACAAGAAAACACACATGAGCAATCTAGAATAAGCATTACACATTACCTTTAGTTTTTTAATTTCTAATTAAATAAATAAAAATCTCTTTACAAGAAGTAGCCAATTACAATAGGATTCTTACTTCACAATCATTTATTTATTTATTTTTGTGTTTATCCATAAATAAAGAGAAATTCAAGTTAACAAATAAAATAGTATTTTTGCATTGTAAAATATTTGATCTTTGATTTATGTTGATTGTTTGTGCCTTCCATCCTTCTCTATTAACTCTTGTTTAAAGGATACTTAAGATAAGATTCTTTTATGGCTATATTGATTAGGTGAGATTATCTTATTTACTTACAATCTATAACATAATGATAACTCATCCACACATTCACCTTTACTATCTTTATTGTATAGACTTCCTTGCACTAGTCTTATGTGCTAATGTGTGCCAACCGCCCCTTATGCTTGCCTACTTGCTCATATAAATTTTCTTGAACTTATTCCTTTATTAATACTTACCTAACCTATTTATGCTAAGAAGTCCATTTTAACCTGTTCGTGCTAACTAGTTATCAAGACATAACGAGTATACTTATCACTTTAGGATTTATTTAGCCTATTTCTAATTGTCCAAAGTATCTTCATATTCATTTTGGTTTATATATGTCTCATTTGCATCTTATTATGATCTTATTTCCATATTATTTAATCTATATTTTATGTCTATTGAAATAAGTGTTTGAGAAAGTTCCCTAATTACGTCTTATTTAAGTTTATTATATGTTTTATTCCTTTTTTTATATTTTATGCATCTTATTTTGATGAAATGGCTAAATTGGATTTTACAATACATTCAAATAGTAACTTTATGATGGGAATCAAATCAAAACTAAGATTATAGTAGCTTCATGACACTAGTTTAAATAACTTAGTTGAAGATTCATTGCAACCAAAAGATTAAGAGTTTAAAGAGAATTAAATGCCGCATCATGTGAACTTAGAAACCGTAGCCTCTGAATTGTAGGCTTCCAATGTTGGTTTTGCATTTGTGCTAACTTTTATTTTAGAATAAGTTTTGCTTTTGAAGTTAGCTAATCAAAACTTAATGTTTTGACTCTATGGCTAAGTTCTAATTCTAGCATGCATAAGACAGGAATTTGAAATATTTTGGTAGAATATTTTGTTTATATTTTTAGTTCTTTTTACCATAAGAACTTTTGATATTAATATCTTGCCATCTTTATATTAAGGTTTTCATATAAATACTCTCTTATAACCTTAATGCATCATTAACTGAATCATATTATCCATTTTCATTGAACGAAATTGTCTCTTTCAATTCGCTGTTCTTATTGACCCATGTGAATGTGGTGAACTAAACCATTTGGTCTATTTTTATGTCATATCAAACAAACTAAGTGTAGTTTGAGCATTCTTAGTGAGTCATATCCAAAGGTTTTTGTATGTATGTATGTATTAAACAAGGCGGTTGAAAATTTTGGTTAGCAAAAATATGATTTGTCAATAATAAAGGCGTATCTAGTATGTACACCTTTAGTGTGAGTAGAATATTTACACTGAAAGCATACATAATGCACCTTCAATGGAAATCATGCATAATAGAAGGCACATGCACCACATGCGCCTTCTATTATAATCTTAGTATATTAGAACACACATCCTATAAGTTCTCTTTCATTCACTCTCTTACTTTCTCTCACACTCTAAAGACTTATGTCACTCTTATGCTTTCCACAACTCTAAATCTTCTATTCTTCAAATTGTGACAAAGTTACTCATTTTTTTCTCTTCAAATTAGTATTTTTGATGTAGTTTTATAATTGTAGTTTTATGAAACCTTAACTCAAGATGTATGTTTAATGTGTAGAATTTGCTGCAGTGGTTGCAAGTGTGATCTTACATAACTAATTTTTATAGAACTTGTTAAATGTGGATGTAGTAAAAGTATAGAAGTTGTTGTGTTCTTTAGTTGGTATTCATGCATGTAACTTGTTTGTAAAAACCACTCTTGGGGAAGAAGTAAAAACACAAGTGTTTTTTATAATTATTTCAAGATTGTTTGTGAAAACGGTTTATTTTATACTTAACTAGACATCGAATTTTGGACAAAACAACTACACATGGGAACCAATTGGATTTGTGAAATTTAGTATAGGACTAATTGGTTATATGTTATGTTAATAGATTGAAAACTGTTGGATTTGTAAAATTTATTATATATGCTCATGGAAACAATGTGAATGGCAATGAGGGAGTGGAGTGTGTGACAAGGATCCAATTAAGTAGTTGAATATGAAAAAAAAAAAAGCCAATTATAGTGAATTCTTACATAAGATATGTGAAAGCATTAGAATCAATCCTACTATAATCCATGTTGAAATATTACATAGGCACCCTCATTACTATTAGGCAATGTACCATATAGATTGATGGTTATTAGGAATGATGATGATGTTGAGAAGCTTATCAAAATGGATGAAGTATTTGGCGAGGATCACATTCATGATCTATATATTAAAATTTATGAAATATCAAGTTCTCCACTTAAACAACATACATTCTAAACAAACACTACAACTCATGGGGAATAACAAGAACAACACATGATGACTAATTCACTATTGTATGATGCATTTGATTCAATGTCAATTTCTAAACCCTTATGTGCTATTAAATATCCAATTGAAAAAGAAGTAGATTAGATTCTCTAAGGCCCAACTCAAGATGATACTAATGTGAAACATTTTGTAATGGCTGGAGATGGAAAGTGCTCTTCTAAAGGATGAGGGAATTTCTAAAAATGTTGTAAATGATATTTGTGAAGCACATTCTCTAATCTCACAGTTTATCATGTAAGCATCACAACACTCAAAAGAAATGTAAATGAATGACGTTGGGGTTAGGGAGTAATGGGTACATCACTTTCGAGGAAAATGTAAATGAAATGTGTAGTAACTTAGGTTGTAAGGATGAGTTTAAAGATATGAGACTCAACATCAAAGCCAATCTCATTTAAGCCATTAAGGTGTATCATATTGAGAATCATTGTAACTTCAACATTAAAGAATCGAATAAGACCTTATGGTCTATTTTTTGTTCAAAGAATGACAAGTTTGTAAATGGAGGCTTCAAGAGTGCAACGAGAAGTTAGAGGTGCTTTTTAATTATCACTATCTTTAAGGGACCTTACACATGCGTAAATGTGATGATAAATAAGTATCATCCAAAGTTAGATTGTACTATGATGACTAGAATATTTGTTGATTATGTTTAGGAAATTCCTCATATGAAGGTTGCTAACCTTAGTACTATAGTTGAAAATAACTTTGGTTATATAGTTTTCAAGAGAAGAGTGAAGGAAGGAAAGAGGAAAGCAATTAAGATTATGTATGGTAATTAAGAAAAATCCTACAATTAACTATTGAAACTCCTTAATCAAGATTAGTAATCTTGTGACACAAGTTAATTGGGGGTGATACAAATCAATGATCCTTGGTGAGTCAATTTTGAAGTGGATTTTTTATACATTTAGTTAATGTGTGGAGGTGTTTAAGTTATGCAAGCCTTTAGTGATTATTAACAATACTTTTTCATATCGAAAGTATGTCCACAACTCATCTCTTGTAGCATGGATGGAAGTAATTGCATAATCGCATAAGTTTGAACATTTCATAGAGTTGGTCAGAAAAGTGAAGGAAGATACCTATGAAGGAAGACACCTTGGTTTAGTTCAACAATATTAGTATAAACCAATAGACACTTGCATATGATAGTTGCTATCGTTTTGGCTATATGATAACAAATATTATTGAAAGTTATAATTCGTATTTGTAAAAAGTTTGAGGCCTATTAGTAACAATGCTAGTTAAGAAGATTTTCTATAATTACATTAAATACTAGGGAATGGAGATAAAGGGCTAAAGAAGGAGGGAGGACCCACACTACTAATTTCAAGAATCACATCTACACATGCAATAAGTGGTAATTATATAGAATTCTTTGCTCTCATTCTTGCACAACAATAGCAACTCTAAAGATGGACAACTCCTTAGCCATTAGACCATGGCATAAGTACACTCATTAGTTGCAACGTTACCAAGCTCAATTCTTTCCCATTAAAGATAAGCTCAACTAGCCATCAATTGACTTTCCATTTCTCCACTATAATACTCAAAAACTTATACATTGAATGTGTAAGCCTAAGACAAAATGATATCATGTGAAGATGGACCTCAAAGAGCTTTTAGGAAAACCTAGGTGAAGCTACTATAGAAGAGATGTACGTAATAGAAGACAATGCCCATAGAGAAATAAGTGTGTTAAATGAAGAAGTGTCAATAAACCTATATGTTATATTCATTTATCATTGTTTATATTATTGTGTAAACTATATCATTTCTAACATTAACTAAATTGTGTTTCATTTTGCAACTTAAATGGAGCCAAGTCCAATTGATATATTAGTGCTGACATAACAATGCACACATTAGTTGGAGGTTATCTAGGAGGGATAGGTATTGAAAGTGACATTTTTTTTGTTTTATGTGAAAGTAGTTATTTACATCATCTCATCCTTTGAATGTATATCTTTTCAGCAGGCAACTTGATTGATAATGAGACATTGTGAGTTATAGTTACAATGCGACAATGAAGATATTCCACTTAATCCATGTATGATACCATACCTTAAGTAAGCTAGTTTCTTAAGGTTGAGCTACTTGCCAATCATTCAATTGAATTGGCACTTGATTGTAGCCTTAGTGGAGAGGTGGGCCTAAGATGCACACATTCCACATAGCTCATAGGGTGGTCATCATCACTCTATAGGATGTTAAGGTATAGTTCGGCCCACTAGTCAACAAACAAGCAATTACAAGTAGTACTTACCTCAGTTGAGCAAATGAGTGCGAACATTTACTTGGAGGAAAACCTGAGTATAGGCATACTAGAGGAAAGTGCATCAACCTATTGTGTTTGTAGAAAAGATTCAAAGTATTGCCAACTGTGGCTAATAATGATAGGGTTAAGCAACATACATGCGCCTACATTTTGCAATTGATGAAAGGTTTCATTTTTGTAGATAAATCTGGCAAACCTGTCCACTTTATGTATTTGCCACTTCTTGAGGATTTTAAAATTATAAGCCAATATAGTCAGGGTTCTACTTGTTTAGCTTGGTTGTATTGACAGTTATACCTTGTAGCAATATCTACTACAAAGGATATAGGGAGAGTAGTGATCATCCTATAAGTGTAAGCTTGGAACAAATTCCCATATATTATGCCTTTAAACCATTGTGGAGTTACCTTAGATGAGGAGAGGCCCTTAGCATCTCGGTGGAGGATAGACTAAGATACCATCTACTACCCTGCCAATGTTATATTGTAGGTTAACCAAAATGCATTTGACCAATAGACTAGACATCAAGTATGATATATCTACTTTGCATTTCTTCACATGATATCATATATCTTAACACTTACACTTATGTGTTTAATATTAGGTCAACCTTATTCAATAAGCTCATCAAGATGCTCCACCCTTTCCATAATGTAGGGAGATAGTTTTGGATGGTTCAGTGCGACTCATATGCTTCTACATAATAAAGTGGTACTTTCCGAACCATATAGTCAATTTAGTGGTTATCAGCGAATTCTAGCTAATATCAACATTGAGACTCAACTATGTTAGATTAACTCATGGAGGAGGGTCAATGTAGATTAGCCAACGTTTAATGCGCCTTGTATAGGTGCATGGGAAAAACATCATGCTCAATTGATGCAATTTCCATTTGAATTACATTCCTTGGTATAGATGTATCAGTCAGTGATATGTAGGACATACTAAAGCTATACTTGGACACTTGGTAAATAATGTGTTTACACTCATCTAGTAACTTAACTACATAACTTTTACTAACTTGTCTTCTTATGTTTCTTCACTCACAATGACACCTTTTGCAGGATCTGCTTTGCATTTAATCTACCAACAACGAATTCTCTTATTAATGGAGGCATACAATTTGTTGAGGGTCATATAGGGGGATGATATTGTTTCTTGTAGTTCATTAAGAGTAGCCATATGATGAGCAAGCAAATCCATAGCTAGCATATGCAGCAATAGTAGCCCTTAAGTAAATAGCGCCACTCCGCCCAAGAGTTATAGGTAAACCTAGAGTTAGAGGGGATTGACGAACGAATAGTTAAGGTCATCATGAGGAAGATTTTCCAAATAGATCCCCATCTCCTAGATTGAGGTTTGCAATTGACCCCACATATACCATCACATCATCAATGCCATAAAGCAAAGACAATGTGTCTAGATCAAACGAGCTGAGTAATCACTTATAGCTACAAATATGGAAGAGGGCATCATGCAATTCCATCCTACTAGTCAATTCAGTCTAGTGCCTCCTCATCGTTTTGACTAGCCACCTTCGCAAGATCCTACATCACATGAGCTACATAAATGAGCTTCAATATTCCCTCACTTTCCATTACGTTTTTTGTTAATAGAGCAATAAGAGGAGATAAAATGTGTATATATTGCCTATTTATGTAAGCTTTTGTTGTTGCCTTGTAATAAAAAACTTTTTTACTAATTTTTATTTTCAAGAGAGTTAAGATATCCAAATATCACTCTTCCCATAAAGTTTTTTTTTTTTAGTTTGATATTAGATATTGCATTTAAATTTTTTAGGTGTTCTTTTGATATTTGTTGTTATGTGATCCTTGCTAAGTGCATTTGACTTGCACAAGATAAATAATATAAGCTAAGGTGTGTCAAAGGTTACCCCAATATAGCCACTTTGATGCTCAAATTGGTGTTTATAGAAAGATTGTAAAACAAAAATGTATATAAGGGTGCAATATGACAAAGTGTGAATCCCTTATCAAGAAGCCTAATATTGTACTTATAGGAAGGTAGTTAAGCCAGATAAAAAAAGGTGATAAATGTTCCTAGATTTCTCCTTGACTCTAGATTTGGTAAAGAGTTATGAGGATGCTGACTTGTTTGTCTTCATTTGAAGTCTAAGCTAGTCTAGCTGACATGGGCCTAAAGACCCACATCCAAAATAGATTATCAATAATTTTGAAGTTAGAGTTGTGACTTTATGGAGTTTGTTGTTTGTAATTTGGATTTTGGAGCTTGGTGTTTCTCATTTGATGTATTATGAATATGTAGTGTTTGTTTCATTATGCTCTTATTGGTGTTTGTTCCTTCTACATTTGTAACTGGCTATTACTAATATAGTTTGTTCTACATGAAGTTTATAATAAAAAGCACTTGTGGTGTATATCTCTTTCATTTTATATGCTATTTGCACTAAAGGCACATCTGATAAGCACATCTTTAATGCAAATGTTCTATAGTGAATGTGCATGCACCATATGCACTTTCTTCTTAAGATTCTTATGCACATTAAAGGTGTATACAGTGTATGTGCCTTTGCTACCTTAATCATTAACTAACTTTCTCAATGGCCCTATTTTAATTATTTTTTTTAAATGCATTAAATAGGTACAAAAACCAATGTCCAATAAAGGATCATCTATATCCTTCATTTACATTGTTACCTTTATATTCTTTATAAAAACTATAAATTTTATTTTATTTATAGAGTCTAGTGGTTGTTACCCTGGATGTGCATTTAGATTGCTTTGTTAGTTGATTTAACTTAGTGGTTTTCCACTTAAGTGTATCATCTTTTTAGTATGAAAGCAAAGGTTTCAATGATGGGAGTTTGCATTATTCATGTTTGTTGAGAAGGAATCTCTATTGGTTGATAACACTGGTAAAGTAGTTGGTAATCATGACAATGGTGTTAGAGATAGATGTAGGCTAGTTAACATGCTAGAGCAAACCAACTTAGAACAACAAATGCAAGCTCTCACCACTATTGTAAATAACTTGGTCATTATGATACAACAGTTAGTGCAGGAGAATAGTAGAGTGAATTTGTGGCAAGATGATAAGCAAAGAGGTGGAGACAAACATTATGGAGGTCATGTGAATTGAAGGGATCATGATGAGATTGTAGATGAGAAGTGGATAATTTTAATGTAAGCAAAGGGACTAAAGAGGGTCAGCCAAGGGGATTAGATATGGTGAATTTGATTATTATGCTATTTAGATTGGGAGAAACTATTTAAGTGCACGACATTTGGGCAATGCTACGAAAGTTCAATTGGCTACCTTCAAATTCATAGGACGCATAGCCTTATAGTGGAAGAAAGTAATAGCTAATAAGAGAATAGAAAAGGGAGATATTATTACTTCATGAGACATAAGTGGATCATTCATAAACATTTTGTCCCTGATTACTATTGTTAGGAAACTTACATGAAACTACAAGCACTACAACAAGATGGTATGAGCATTAATAATTATGTGAAAAAATTTGAGATGTTGATGATTAGGAGGGATGTGTCAAAACCCAAGGAGTGGACTATTTCTCATTTTGTGTCTAGATTCATGTATGAGATTGTTATTGCAGTGGAATTTAGATATTTAAGAATCTAGATGAAGCAATTCAATTAGCTATTGAGGTAGAGCGTTAGAGGCACAACAATTTCAATAGGGTTCTAACTTCTAACCAATTGGCACCATCTAAGCCTATTATCATAGAAGTAAGGAAGTTAGAATGAAGAGTACCAATGAATGTTGATGATAGATCAAAATCCAATAATGTTAGAAGGCTAAGTAAAGGAGTGACTTGAGGGCTAAAGTTGCTACTATGTCTAAATAAAGAGGAGAAAAGGTACAAGGTACTAGAGTAGTTCTATAAGGAAGATGAGCTAGATTAATTGTTTTAAGTGCTTAAACTTTAGGCACATCACCTTACAGTGTCTCAAAAAAAGAACTATGATGCTTAGAGGGGACATATTTGAGCTTGATGTTAATAGTGAAGAGGAGGAGAGTGAGGAAAGTTCTAATGACTTGGAAGCAACTTTAGAAGCTTCCTATGCAGATGATGGTACAAATGTACATTCAGAAGGAGGTTAATATCTTGACATTACTATCCAAAGATCCATTAATGCTATACCTTCAATGGAAAATGATTAGAGGGAGAATCTTTTCCACGTCGATTATAGAGTGAATTATCAACTATATTCCTTAATTATTGATGGAGGTAGTTGTACTAATGTGGTGGCTTCTTCCATAATGGAAAGACTAAATCATACAACTATTAGCCATCCTAAACCCTACAAATTACATTTAATGAATGAACAAGGAACACTTATGTGACTTAGAAAGCTCAAGTCCTCTTCACTATTAGAAATCTTTATCAAGATGAGATACTATATGATGTAATATCAATGCATGCTTCTTACATTCTATTGAGAAGACCTTTGTTGTTTGAATGACAAGTCCTTCATTATGGACACCATAACACATATGTAGTTTAAAAAGGTGGTCAAAAGGTAGTATTACATCTTATGACTCTAAAGAAAATGTAAGAAGTAGTTAGCTAGGAAATAGAAGATATCATTGTTTATAGCTAAAAGGGAGTTAACTAAAATGGTTAAAGCTTGAGAGCCTTTACTTGTATTGAAAGTTAGGCATTTTTTGGAAGCAATTGGTAAAAACCTTGTTCCATTAGAGATCCAAGGGTTGTTAAAGTAGTTTTATAATGTATTTCCTAAAGAATTACCTTTAGTCTTACCTCCCATGAAAGCTATTGTGCATAGTATTGACTTACTGCCTAGATCTTTGTTGCTTAATTGTCATACATATAGGATCAACTAAAAGAAGCTAATTAAAGCCACAAGTTGATAAAATAATTGATATGGGTTATGTTAAAGGGAACATGAGTCCATGTGCATTACTAGCACTTTTAGTTCCCAAGAAAGATGGTTCATGGGATAGTAGAGCTGTAAACAAGATTATTGTTAACTATAGATACTTTGTTCCGTGATTGGATGATATATTTGATGAAATATATGGTGCACAGGTATTTTCAAAGATAGATCTGAAGAGTAGCTACCATTAATTTGCATGAGGCTAAGAGATGAATGAAAGATAACCTTCAAAACAAAGCACAACCTCTGTGAGTGGATAGTCATGCCATTCGACTTGATGAATGCATCTAATACATTTATGAGATTTGTGAACCATGTCCTTAAGGAATTCATTGTTAATTTTGTTACAATATATTTTGATGACATTCTTGTTATAGTAAAGATTTAGAATGCCATTAGAAGCACTTAAGGTCAATATTTCTGGTTTTAAGGAATGAACAATGTATAGCAATTTTAAGAAATGCACATTCTGCCAATTAAAAGTAATGCTTTTAGAATTTGTTGCCTTACAAGGAGTTAAAGTTGACTAAGAAAAGATTAAGGAAAACATAGAGTGGCTAATTCCATAACTTGTGGTAAAAGTTTAAAATTTTCATATTTACATCTTTTCGTAAGAGATTTGTAAGAAAGTTAGTATTATTGTAGTTTCTTTGATTAAGCTCATAAAGAAAAATGTAGAGTTTAGGTAGACTGAGAAAACTCATAAGAGCTTTGAAGAGATTAAGGATAAATTTATTATTGCACCTTTATAGTTCTATTAGATTTTGATAATGCCTTTGAACTTGAATGTGATGCATCAAGTCTTGGAGTGTAAGCTATTAGGTTCAAGAGAGGCAACAAATTGCTTACTTTAGTGAGAAACTTAATGGTGTAACATTAAATTACCTGATATATGATAAAGAGTTATACCCTTTAATTTGATCACTAATGATGTAGCAGCATTATTTGCTCCTAAAGGAATTCATCATTTATACCAACCATGAATCACTAAAGTACTTGAAGGGATAAAAGAAACTATCCAAGAGGCAAGGAAACTGGGTTGAATTTCTTAAAAGTTTTACTTAATTCATCAAGTAAGAGCAGGGAAGCACAAACATATTTACCAATGCATTATCACTAAAGCAACAATGGTAGGTTCTTATTTGGATGATGTTTATCTTTTCAAAAGGGGGAAGTTATGTGTACCTTTTGGTTTTGTAAGGAAACTACTTGTGAAGGAAGCCCATTCTATAAGTTTATTAAGCCATTTTATGGAAAAAAGGGCATATGAGTTATTTAAGAGAACATTTCTTTTTGTTAGGAATGATGAGATATTTGCATAAGGTGCTAAAGAGATGCATTGTATACAGGAAAGCTAAAGTAAGAGGGAGGCATTTGGATCTCACCTACCACTTCCTATGACATATCACCTTATTGGGTGCATGTTAGTATAGACTTTGTTCTAAGTTTACCTAGGATTTCCAAAGGCAATGAATCTATTATGGTGGTCATAGACAGATTTAGCAAGATAACACGCTTTCTTCCTTGCCATAATTTGGATGATGTGTTGCTCATTATTAATCTCTTCATGCTAGAGATTATTGGACTCCATGGAGTTCCCTGCATCATTGTCTCTAATATGATCAAGTTTCTAAGTTTCTCTTAGAAGATGTTCTAGATTAGGCTAGAAACTAAGCTTATGTTCATCATGTCTTATCACCCACAAATTAATTGGTAAATAGAAGCTACCAACATACTCTTTGGACATTTTGTCAAAGCAATAATGGGCAAAAATCTCACTAATTGAGACTTGTGTTCACCAATTGTTGAATTTACATATAGCAAATCAACACATAGTTCCATAGGTAAATCTCCATTTAATATTGTATATGGATATACTCCTACTAAGCCCTTGGATTATTTATCGATGCTCACTACAAATGATGAAAGTCCTATTAGGGTTGCTACAGCGAAAGAGATTTAGAAGATCTTTTAGAAAGTTTCTAACAAACTCAATAAGACGGTTGCTAAGTAGTAGTCGTATGGCAATAGAGGCAAGAATAGTAAGAGCAGAAGGCAACTTGGTGTAGAATCACTTGAAGAAAGAAAGATTCTCATGAAGGAAATTTCAAAAGCTTGATCATAGAGTAGATGGTCCATTCAAAATTTAGAAACAAAATTAATGATAATGTGTGTCAATTAGAACTTCCAAGTAGAAGAAAAGCCACAATAATAATCAACACATTTGAGGGCAAATCTTCAGTAACCTTAAGGAGATTATGGGAATCAAAATCAAAATTGATATTATAGTGGTTATGTGACATGGTCATGATCTAGGGGTTTAAACAACCCAGTTTAGAGGGTCTATGAAGATTCACTACTATGAGAAGAACAAGATTTTGAAGACAATTATATGCTACATGATGTAAACTATGGAACGAGTTTATTAGTATCAGAAGCAACCTTAGCCTATAAATTGAGTGCTTCTAATGTTGATTTTGCATTTGTGTTAGCTTCTATTTTGAAATAAGTTTTTCTTTTGAAGTTAGCTCATCAAAATTTGATGTTTTAACTCTATGGTAGAGTTTTGCTTCAAACATGTGCAAGACATGGAATCCACAAAATCTAGCTAGAATACTTTGTTTCTATTTTTTAGTTCTTTTATGATAGGAACTTTTGATATTGATATCTTAACATCTTTAAATTAAAGTTTTCATATAAATATTCTCTTTTAACCCTATTCCATCATCAATTAAATCATATCATACATTTTCACTGAACGAGAACATCTCTTTCAATTCCCTATTCTTATTCATCCTTCAATGTGATGAACAAAGCCTTTTAGCCCACTTATGAGTCATATCAAATAGATTAAGTATAGTTCAAGCTTTTTCAGCCAAACATATCTAAGAGAGTGTCGTCCATATCCTTTATTTATGATATTACCTTTATATTCTTCATAAAACTATAAAATTTATTTGTTTGTTCCTTGGAGTCCAATGGTTCTTTCCCTAGATGTGTGTTTGGATTGCTTTTTTGGTTGATTCAACCTAATGGCCCTCCTCCTAGGCACATCACTTTAATGCATATTGATTCCTACTCCAACAATCTTTTTATATTTTACTTTACTATATTATTATATTTTTTAATCAAATAACTAGTTTATACAAGAATACCTAACCGATTACCATCTATGTTTGAAGAATACATATTAAGTAGATGGCTTTAATGATTAGGTTTCTAGCCCAATTTAATACCATGGACCGGCTTCATAAGCAAATGCAAGGCTTAGAGAGCAACACCCAATTAAATAGAGATGTTCTAAAGAGATTAAGCTTAGCATGCTCATAATAGGAATAGGACTAAACCTTTTTCTATCAACCTTTTTTAGATGTCTCGTGTAACAAATAGACCTTTCAATAGGCTTTTTATTTAAATAAGCCTTCTAGGCTTGTTTTATAAGCCATTAGGCTTCTTTATAAAGCATTAGTCTTGGCTACACCAATCCACCATTAAAGCCCATAAAGGGGTTGTAAAGTAATTAAGAATGCTTCATCTTGTCCATTGATCACCGGAAGCAATCAAACAGATGCGCTTAATGGCTCATCTCATCCATCAATCTCTAAAATCATCCAACAGTCCAAATTGAGCATTAAAATCCATGAATAGAAGTCTCTTCTTCCTTTGCATCATTCAAAATATTATGAAGTTTTTGGGAAATGTTGACATTCTGCTGCAAACACTTCAAGAAGAATTAAATAGCTAATCAAGTAAGAACAAATGATGAACATGCAAGAACACTCAATTCATTATTCTATTTCTTGTTCCTCCTTCCATACCTCTCTTTGCCAACATCCCTTAACATGTTATTAACTCGAGTACTCTCTATGTCAACTGTCATGCAACTCGCATGTGATCAACCAATTATACCAACCTTACCCTAAATATTCCAATTGTTGTATGGCTACACTAAAGAGCACTCATGCTAACATAGGTAGATTGGACTTGCTTTTGCTTGAAAAAAGAAAGAAAGAAACATAATAAAATCATTGTAAATGGATCTTCCGCATTTACTTTCTCTCAATTTGCACCCTTAAGATCCTTTTTATGTGTAATTAATTACTAAAATTATTGGGGAAAAAAACGATGACATCACAATGATATAATAAGGTTATTCAAATTTCTAAACAATATTAACCGTTGATTCATAAATTGAAGAAAATTGAGAGAATCCATTTACAAAGATTTTTCTCAATAATGACATCTCTCTCTAATTGTTGTCCATCTTCCTAATCACTGTAAGGGAAAGCCATAATTAGTCCCCCAACATCTTGTTGCTTAGTTTGGAGCCAGTACCATTTCTATTTGACGATAAATTTTGTATGGTAACAATATCTAAAAATATAATAATTTAAATTGAAATGGTTTGCCTGTTAATATAGAAATATTCCCTATATCTAAATGATAATTTTGGTACAAAAATAAACTGTCTCTTCTATAAACTCTACTACTACCCACTCATATTGCTCAATATGGACTTGGATTGGATATACATCTCTGTGGATGGATACGAAAACAAACTACTACAGCTGATATAAAAGGCCCGATCGGTCGCCATAGGGTTCGCGATAGGATCACTACAGTCAACCACCAGATTGGCTAACATGCCCCAATTGATTGACCCCCAGCCCTGATTAACTGTGCCATGCTCCAAATCCTTTGAAATTCCAGATTTTAACTTGATTTAGGATTTTATAATCTCTAACATGTACCGTACAGTATGGGTGTTACCTCACGCCCTCATTCTACACTCGGATTCCTACAAAACCACTAACTTCTACATCAAGAATAAGTATTATATTATGCACGGTTCTACACCGATTCCATCATGAGGCACCCTTCAATAAAATGAGTAGAAGGGCGATAGGGGAAAAGAAAAAGAAAAAAAAATCATTGATTTCGGTAGATATTTATCCTCTTTGTTAGGTCGATACCATTTTTATGGATACATGGCATATATTCTGTGCATGCTTAGTCAGCTGTTCGTATAGATATTATTATTGGCCTACGACCTGTTCCCATGTTTGGCTGTGTCTCTTCTTTCCGGCAATTAAATATTCGTCCAACATGAATCAAATGCTTCATAAATGGCGGGTCCAATGATACTTGTCTGTGTTTACAATCGTGAGTTAGGATAGAGATGGGACTCGCAGTGGGGCTTGAATCGATAAATATGCATGTCGACAGCAGCAACACCATATGCCTTCTACGAAAATGTCGACGTAGGCAACTGGGTATCGTACTGGCAGATTGGAGCTTTATTCGTTTCATATCAGTATGAAAGCATCTAAAATCAATTAATGAATCATTAATTATAAAGTTCTACCGTATGGCACTATTATTATGTCAAAACAAATTTGATATTTACATATAATTTTTATCAATTTACTTTTCTTAAATACTGACATGTTATCAATTATTAAAATTATATATATATAAGCTATTTAAGAAAATAAAGAGGACAAAACTCTTAGATAGTATTTGGTTCAAAGTACTGGACAGTACAAAACAAGGAGAACGGGACAAAAAGGATTTTTGTACCATATTTGGATACCTGGACAATGATTTTTGTGATGTTCATTGTTTAAAATTGTAAAATACTAAACTGAGCATTATAATTTTAACAATTATACCTTTTGTAAAATATGAAAGTTTTTAGTTATGTAATTTTTAACAATTTGAAAAGATTATTAAATTTATATAATTGAAGAAATTATATGGGTTAATAAATGTAAATCAATTGATTGAAAAGATTAATAATTCATATTACAAATTACAATAATTTGTATTATATTTAATAATTCAATTCCAATTGAATTGATAATTTTAATCACCATAGAACAACCTTGAGACCTCCAACACCGCGCAGCTACAAGCAACAGCCCTAATGTATTCAAAAACTAATGGTTAATTAATTTATGAAGCTACGTTATATGGGTAAAAGTAGGACACAACAATAACAACAACAACAAGAAGAGGAACAACAGCAACAGGCAACAATAGGAATGACAGCAACAAGAACGATAGCAATAGGAACAATAGCAATAGGAACAACGACAAATGCACATACTTACCACCAGAGGCTTGTAAATCCGCCATGAACGAACACCAAGCAATAGAGGAAGAAGGGTGGCGACAAGAAAACATACCTGCCCCAATTGGTAGAGTAGAGCATAGAACAAAAATTGATAATGGGCTTGGTGAATGTGAAGACAACGTGTGTGCGAATCACGGTGAAAGACGAGTTGCATGCGGTTGGAGTAGATTAGCTATTGATTTCGTCTAGTACTTGTGAACTAGGGTCTCTGATTTAGGTATTTTTTTTAATGTTAGCAATAATTGTCATTTTGTGTTGTCCTTCAAAATTTATTCCTTATTTATCATTGTATAATTTTTAACCAATTTGTCCAGTACTCTATGAGAGATTTTGTTCGGTACCTGAAGCAATTTTGCAAACCAAACTAAGGACAAATATTTATGTCCTGTCCAGTACCACTTTTTATACATGACCAAATGCACCCTTAGGTAGCGTTTGGTTACTAGTACTGGATAGGACAATGAGTACTGGACAGTACAAAATAAGAAGGACTAGACAAAAAAAAAATTTGTACCACGTTTGGTTTGTTCAGCACTGGACAAAGATTTTTGTGCTGTCCAATGTTTGGAATTGCAAAGTACTGGACTAAACATAGTAAATTTGACAATTATACCCTTTTAATTATATCATGGTTATTTATACATATTTAATATTATTATAAGAAAATACAATTTGCAAAGATTATAAATTATATAAAATAATTCGCATAAATCCATTGAAAAAATTTAATAATTCATACTATAAATTACAATAATTTATGTTATATTTAATAAAATAACACATTACCTACTTTTCTTTTATCTTAAAAATGATGTTCCAATATAGTATATATATATATATGATAAATAATATACAACATAAAAGAATCTTGACTTGAAATTAGTAATAAATATGGTTTTAAAAAAAACTTATGTTATATTATTTTTCTCATGCTATGTAATTTTCTTTGTTCTTATTGTACTGGAAATCAAAATGTGAGTTTGGAATCAAGTTGGGACACGTGATGATCTATTTATACATGAAAGATTAATCTACCACCACCACTGTCCCATTTCAACAGACATCCAAACGCACGGTGACAACCAAACAGAGAGCATGCGACGAAGATAGAAAAGCAAGCGAGGGAAATCTAAATGGACGGCTACAACCACAGGTAGAGCACGCGGGGAACATAGAAAAGCAAGCAAGAATGTGAGAAAGAATGGAAGGATACGAACCTAATGGCAACTTCTAACGTGACGACAGCGACGTTTGAATAGCAGCCGATTGCACAATGAATCCCATTGTTAGAGCAGCGCTAATGGGTTTTCCTACTGCACTTGAAGGGCAACCTAGTGCGGTGCGGATGGGTTCGAATAAAAAAGGTTTGGGAAGGTAGGGTTTGTTTATAAAGAGAAAAATATGAAGGGCAAGTTGGAGATTTCGAAAAAAATAAATTTTTGTCTAGTACCAGATTTTTTATACCTAATTACATGTGGTACAAAAATTTACAATTTTATCCAGTACCACATTGAATTTTTTATCCAATACTTTTTTTATGAATGGCAACCAAACGCAAGACAAAAAAATTCGTCATGTCCAATACCACATTTTGGTGTCAACCAATCGCCACCTTATGGTCTAATGACATACTTGAAAGCTGATCTCTAGTAAAATCAATTAGGTTTGATTCCCCATTGCTTAATAGTTGTAACTTTTAGAGTTGGAGGGAAAAAAGAAACAAAAAAAAAAAGATAATTAAGAGGATCCATTTTCATCTAAATATGATATTTACATGTTCTAAATAATATTTTTCTTTATTATTAAAAGTATAAATATAATAAATAAATATATAAATACGCATAGAAATATCATTCTTCTATCAAAATCATCTATCTTAATTGTATGTAAATTTGTAAATTTAGATCCTTGTCTCTATAACTATGAGATCGAAACCGTGATCCCAAAACGATGACGACGACACACGGCCACCAAAACGTACGCACTATTGCTTGCTTTTTCTGTATTTTTTTTTTTTTCCATGGTGCTAAATTATGCAGATGATGGTGACAACTCTCTCGCAGCTGATGAGGATGGCCATGTTAAATCATGCTTGATGAAATGGACCTGTCGTTGTAAGTGGCCTACTTCAGAACTTTAAGAGATGATATTGATGCATTAAATATATAGTTAGTAGCCTTTTAACCATTTTTCTTAATTGTAACAAGGGTTCGTAATAATTATGCAGGACTGAGTGTGCAATTGGGATCATCGTTCACCGATAAATTTGGTGGATATTGGTGTTGCGTTGGCCAAAGGAAACCTAGCTATATTAGCCCAATTATATTTTTCAACTTGATGGAGATAGATATTTATAAGCTCTGGAGCTGAATGTGAGTTTCCCTAACTTTTCTCTTACGGATATGGGTAAAGAAATCAGAAATGCAAATTAGAAATGTTGATGTAAATTCCATCTAGACCCTCTTATTTTTTGGTCTACACTACATGTACACTGCAAGTTTAGCTACAAAAACGGGAACCCCTTTTTTCATCTTTCTTATGTGTGTTCTAGTCCGTGCCATCACCAAAATATTGTTGCCCCTCCTAACTTTTTTATGCCCCCTAACATAGCCATTAGGGTAAGAATGTGAACCAAATGAGCCGATTCGTCGGCCTACGAGTCGAAGCAGGCCGGCCTATAATAGCCTACACCCTAAGCAGGCTAGAAAAGCCAGTCCAGCCCGCCCTGTGAGCCAACGTAGGTCGGTTGGCCAACCCGTCAGGGTTACATACTTAAATATAGTAATTTTTGAAAAAAAATCCATAAACATTGTACTTATGATAAATATTCCTAAAATAAGTTTCGAAAACACAGATCATATATACGACTTTAGGCTAAAGAAAATATTTCAAACTAAAGGCGCAAATCCAGTTTGCACCTTCAATACAAGTATTTTTTTTTTCTTGAAGGCACAAACAAAGTCCATGCCTTTAGTATAATTTTTTTTCCTTGAAGGCACGGACCTTGTCCGCACTTTCAGTACATGTTTTATTATTTTTTCTTAAAATTTGCAAACCTATAAAACGTGTAACAAAAAGTTTATTACAAACCTATAAAAGTGATACAATAACATAACATGTGATTTTTAATACATAAAAAAAAATTGCACCGACAATTTATAATATAAATACGAATCCTCAATTCATGTGTTCATATTTATATTTTTCAATTTCCTCGACAAATTTCATTCTATCTCATCACTTACAAATTTTTGTTTTCGTAATTTCTGTTTCACGCAAGTGTTACTCTATTGAAATATGTGTGCGGAAATATCTTCGTCAAGATATTGGTATGTTTTCTTAAGAAAAGATTTATTTTTTATTCTCGGTATACTACTGAAGATAAATGCAAAAAAAAAAAAAAAAACACATGTGATTATATATATTGTATAATTTTTATTGAAATAGTAGTTATTATTAATTAGTAATTAATTAATTATTAATATATGATTAATTAATATTAGTAAATGAATTATATTTATATGTTATTAAAATATATTTTTATAAATATAGTTGTTAAATTAAATTGTTGTTAATTAACTATTAATTAGTAGTGATTAGTCATTCATAAATAATTGTTAGAAAAATAATTTATGAAAAATTTTGTGTTGATTATAAATGTAAAATATATGAATTTTTTTGTACAATTAGTTATTAAACTAAGTAGTTATTAATTATCCATTAATTAAATATGATTAGTCATTAATATATCGTTAATTAATTGTTATAAAATTAATTAGTGAAAAATTCTATATTTGTTGCAAATGTAAAATAGTTGTATTGTTTTGTAAAATTAGTTATAAAATTAAGTAGTTATTAATTATTCGTTAATTAAAGGTAATTAGTCATTAATACGTTGTTAATTAGTTGTTATAAAATTAATTAGTGAAAAAAATTGCATTTATTTCAAATGTAAAACATTTGTATGGTTTAGTAAAATGAGTTATAAAATTAAATAGTTATTAATTATTCGTTAATTAAATGTAATATGTCATTAATTAATTGTTATAAAATTAATTAGTGAAACTTTAGTGTTGGTTGCAAATGTAAAATATTTATATAGTTTTGTAGAATTAGTTATAAAAGTAAGTAGTTATTAATTATCTCTTAATTAAAAATGACTAATCGTTAATATATCGTTAATTAATTGTCATAAAATTAATTACTAAAAAGGTTGGTATTAATTGTATATGTAATATATTTGTCTGTTACTGTAAAAGTATGTGCAAACTTGAGTTGCTGTTAATTAACTATTAATTAAATAGTAAATAGTTGCTAATTAGTTGTAAATTAATATATTGATGGTAACATATACTAAATTTTTTAATATATATTCCATTTTGCATAATAGATGGAGTTTGAACCTTTCGATCCTTCAATCTTGACGCAGTAGGAAAGTCATCGATCACAAGCCATCTAGGACAGAGAGGTAAACGACCTTCTACCTATCAATTAGTTTATGCTGCATTAAAAATAGTAAAACATTTTAAATGTTGTCGGCATAAAATCAAGCAACCCTCGCTATTCGACAACATAAGTTGTCACTTCGTCGCGATGAGTGTGCCATCGCCCTCGATGCTTGAATGGAGTCATACTTGTATTTGGCTATATTCAAATGTGCGAGTCGCCTACCATATATACCCCTGGATTGGCACATGATTACAGTATTGGTGGAGCAATAGCATCTAAAGATGCACACATTTCACATGCCAACGGGGGACTTTACAATTACACTAAGGATATGGAGATCCAACTAGGACTCCCCGTAAATGATTAGATAGTTACAGGAAGTAGTTGCCTGGATTGGAGAGCGATATGTGAAGAACTGCTGGGGGGTAGGGGGGCCCGCATTAGTATGACATGGCTTTGTGATATGTTCTAAATGATCCCAACAGACACCGATGCTGAGTAAATCCATCAAGCTACTTGTGCGTATATGCTGCAACTATTGGGGGGATTTATCTTTGCCGATAAATCTAGCACCCTCATCCATGTAATGTGGTTACCTTTACTAGAGCATTTCGACATTACTAGGACGTATAGCTAGGGGTCTGCATGTCTAGTGTAGTTGTATCACCAACTTTGTGTTGCGTCATCACCATCAACACACAAGATTAGAGGGGCTACCATTTTGCTACAAGTATGGGCCTAGGATAGATGTCCCCACATTGTACCCGTTAATTGACACAGACTATTTATAGAAGTTGGATGTCCACTAGCAGTACGTTGGAACACACGGAGGGACTTACAGTATCACCCCACCCACGTTGTTGGTATATATTAGGATGCATTGAATAGGTAGAACATGTCACAGGTACTTCAGTAACTGAATTGTTTTCCATGCAATTAATCATATTGATCATTTGAAGTTAATTTAATTTCCTATTTTCAAGTTGAATGAGAGTCGTATGATGGGAATTTAATTAATCTCCTGCCTGATTTTTACAAAGTTAGCATGCACATTTACACGTCTCGAGTGCCACTAATTTGTTTTTACATTATTAAGTGGCATTTTCTAGATCGAGTGGCCAGGTAGTTTGGTAGGTTCTAATATATCCCACAAGCAATGAACATGTAGCTGGAGCTCCATGAAATCAACCTGCATGGCTAAATTGATATTGATTGGACGGTCCAGCAGGTAACATATCCAAACATGTGAGAATAGCGAGTCGATCGAGTTATTCATATAGATAGCCCCCGTAGTGTGCATGATAGTTACCTGCAATAGTATAGATCGATCAACAAGCAATACATTGGACACACAGGGGTTGTTTTTAGATTTTTGATAAGTACGATTTACATCAACACTCCATAATGTCTAAATAATTGCATGGTCGTATTAACCTTAATTTATTTATTTTTTTATACTTGCAAGGTGATATCTTATGACAAATTTGCTTATCACCTAATATAAACATGGCCGTGAGAATAGTTGCTCTGGGTCTTAAGTTCATGCTTCATCATAGAAGGGTAACGTTGCACTCGCAACCATAACAGCTGAACACCTAGGAGGAGGCAAAACTAATTCCTACGTGGCAATGAATAGGGGGGCAACGATGACCCTAAAACCGAGGTAAGCCACAAGAAAATCCAAGACAAGACCAACAAATGCCTATTGATTTCGATGTGATGTATGCTAGCTCAAGGCCAATTTTCAACTAATACGAGACACCATATCAGCATTCTATAGCGGTCCTATCCCAACACTACTGACTCCATAAGAGAAGCGCTTTGGAAAACAACTTATATACTAGGGTGAATCATCAAGTCAGCCTATAGACTAGAGTCTCGTCCCTCGGCAATCGTTCGAAGATACTCCCCAACAGTATCCAACTCAAGAGTCTGAAGCTCCACCAACTCCACATCTAAGGCCAAGTAATGCCTTCGCTCGACTAGCTAGATAATTCACTAGGGGAAGGAGATATGAGGGGATAGGCATAGGAACCGCTAATTTTTATTCATTTCATATGTATATGTTCGATTGAAATGATTGAGTTGATGTATTTTCACATACAATGTGTACATATACCAATTTACAACTTCGAATTTTTCAAAACAAATTAACAAATGTATAAATAAATTAACATACAATAAAACTTGTCAATAAATTAAAAAATTACAAATATATATACAAAATACAAGCATCTGTCTTATGCCATGCCAAAACAAACTGCATAAAGTGGTCGAGGATTCACTTAACCTACAAAAGGGAAAAAGATAATATTAGTATCACAAATAAAATGTCGAACATGATGAAATATGTTAACCTACAAAAGGGAAAAAAAAGATAATGTTAGTGTCACAAATGCAATGTCGAACATGATAAAATATGCATTGGCATCCATCAATTACCATTATTGTGTCAACGTAGACACATTCTTCTACTGTGCCCCCGCCACTCCACAAAGTCCACTATAATTTGATCCGAATGCTCTCTAATGGCCATCTCCATGTGGTATCTTTTTCGCCTTGATTTTCCTTTCTTCCATACAAAGTCCCCCCTTAGGCAGAGTGATGAGAAGTGTACTAGCTCCCAATCTAACTTGTCCTCTACAAGCATAAAGTGCATCCTATATGTTTGCTCATGATGTGTTCATCTGTACCAATCAAGTACATAGTGCATCATATCAAGCCTAAGTAAGGCAATTACTACATATGCGTAGGAGCATGGAATTCTATTTATTTGCCACTTCTAGCAACTATATGTACTACAAGAAAAATCAACAACGCGCGTTTGGCCCCTTCCCCTTGACCTTTTGGCAACACGACAACTACCGATAAAGACTTCAAAAACTCTATCGTATCTGTTATAGTCGATGACCCTATGGTTGCTAGCTCGTGAACTCCATCGATCAATTTTTTGGGTTACATACTTGGTGAAAATTCTACCCTTCACCATATTCTTCAATGCCTTCATATGCTTCTGGACAAAGTACCTCATGTAGTTGTAGAACATTTTCTTCACCATAACAGTCACAAGTAACCCTTGAGCCCCCTTCAACATGGAATTGTAGATTTCAACAACGTTGGAGGTCATATACCCAAATCAATACCAACTATCATGAGCTAGTGTCCACATATCTAATAGCACATTGTCAAACCAATCCAACACATTCGACTTAATCATCCCCACCTACTCCATCACATAATTCAACTTGCAAGATTATGCTTGCAACCCAATGTATGTGACCAACCTCTTACACTGGGTGTTTTTATGTGCCAAGTTAAGTTGCTCGCAATGTTTCGGAGACGAAATCGCTACACTGCAAATGGAGGCCACCATCCATTTACTTCTTCTTAAACTGCTGATCCAATGCCTACATGTCTATCCGATATGAAGCAAATGGTTTCACGACCTTCACAGTCATCGACAACATATTCCTCCAGTTTCCTCAAAAACCAACCCCTTGTCTCAACTATCTTCTGATTAACCAGAGCAAATGCCAACGGAAGTATATGGTTATTACCATCAACGCCACAAGTAACTAGCAACTTATAAGTGTACTTCCCATACAGAAATGTGGCATAAATAGTAACAACAGATTTAAGGAATCTTCACGCTATGATGCACGATCCAAATGCCCAGAATACCTACTTCAAAGTAAACACATTAGGGGTACTCGATCTGCTCCACCCCCAATCTAATCATGTTCTAGGATTTGTATTTTCTATTGCATTGAAAAGTTTAGGCAATTCATCATAAGACTTCTCCCAATTCTCGTACACGTACTCAATAGCCCATTGCTTTCCCTCCCAAACCCATCTCCTACTGATCCTGTAGCCAAATTCCTATTCAACAATAGAAGCCAACTCGACCACCTTCACATCAGGATTGTCCCTGAGAAGATTTAAAAATCGGCTGGCAAGGAGATTGCAATCCTTTGGTAGGTGATCCTAACTAATCAGCAGGTTATTGCATTTGTGTGGACCTTTGAATCTTGTCACCATGAACATGCCCTCCAACTTCTTCTTTCAGGCCCGAAGCCTCCATTTACAACTGCCGTCCCTTCTCAAACAATAAACAAACCACAACAGTGAACTAGACTTTACAGTAATGAAGTTGCAATGGTTCTTCACATGGTAAGACTTCATTGCTTGAATGACATCTGCTTTCGTTCTGAATCTCATCCCCCTATAGAACTCATCACTGCTGCTCGAACCACTACAAATATTAGTTTGCTCCTGCTCGAAATAAATATAACTACCATCACCCCCAAAGTTGTAATACAGAACAAGATCTCTAATTGCCATAATTGGTGGTTCAACCTGCTCTAATCAATATATTGGTTGTCTCGAGTAGGTATGTATGATTGGAGAGTCATTCTTCAAGTACTTCATCTCCCTCATTCTCACTTTCCCTATTTTCCTCATTGGAACTCTCCTCGTTATTGCTACTCTCCTCCTCAACACCCATTCCACCATCGGTGTCAGTTGTAACCTCTCCTCCCACACAAACCATGTACAAATCCCATGTGTCTAATTATTGTAATACTGGAGTAACTACTCTATCTATTTCATCCTCATCATTCCTTTCCATCAAGGTTGGAATTAAGGATTGAAACGTCATCGACTTCGGCTACATTTCTAAAATGTCATGTAACGAATGTGGCCGATTGCTTGTATCGAATGTCTACCTTACTAAGGGGCCTACCACATTGTCAAAAATTCTGATAAACAATTTTTATATGCCACGATCTTCATATGATTCAATTGTTTTAATAAATTTTCAACATCTTCGTCGTCTTTGATTATCATCAACGCATAACATGTATTGCCCCCATGGAACATAGGATGCCTGTAAATTATCTTAACCCCCACTTTAATTAGATCAACTTCGATGCTGCGACATATTTTGTATAAGAATTCATTATAGTTGACATTTTTCTTCATTTTTAACTTTTTTTACCAGATCTTTATCATACTCTGACCCCCAGTTACCAGCCACAATATGTCTAGATACATAGATCATTAATCTCGCATAATCAGCCATTTTTTCCCTATACACAGTATATATAAATTATAAACTTTAAAAAAAATGACAATTTTCAATAACAACATTCTAAAAATTTTCAAAAAAAAAAAAATCCATAACATTTCAAATTTTAAATTTTTTTCCCCATTATTGCCATACAAATTTTTTCTAAAAATTTGTCAAATGTTATTTTTTAATGATATTTTCACTACTAAAAATTTCAATCATTTCCATTTCATTTACAATACTGTAAAAATTATTTCACATTCTAGATATTATAAATTTTCATCACAATATTTTTTTATATTGCACAAAATAAAATTTCCGTGTCATCTCTAATTTTAATTTTTCTCCCATTATTTCCAAGTAATTTTTTTCTAAATATTTGTCCTAAATTATTTTTTAATAATATTTTTCTACTAAATATTTCAATAATTTCCGTATTATTTTATAATGTTGTAAGAATTATTCTATATTCTACATATTTCACATTTCTCATAACAACAAATCCTTATTCTAATACAAAAATTAACATCACATGTTACATATTACAACATCTATATAAATCATATTTAACAAATTACAATATAACAATAATCGGTAATATTTTCTATAAAATATTTTTCTAAAATTTTACATCAACTATAGATAAAAAAAACATCAACACAGATAAAAAAAAAAAAACTTGAACTTTTCTGAAAAAAAATATATACCACAATCGATTAGTTGTTGAGAAACTGCTCAAATTTGGGTAAATTACTTCAAATCTTTTCTTTCCTATGTAGAATCACTTCTTCTTCTTCCAATTCTTCTTGCATGTGAACGAGAGAAAAAAATAGATCTAATATGAGTATTTTTATATGTTTCTATGGGAAATTTTATTGTTATTGCATTTATATTTTTTATTTCGTGTACTATTATCATGTGATTTTTTGTTTTTATCTACGATTAGTATAAAGGGAATACAAAATTGGATGGTGGCATTAAAGGAAGGGTTGCAGGAATTTGTATTAAAGGGTTGAACCAAGTCTATGCCTTCAGTTAAATTTTTTTTCTTTAGCCTAAAGTCATATTCGCCACAGATATAATATTTATAGTTTTTTTTTTAAATTACTATATTTAAGTATATAACCCCAACCGCAAAACCCCCAAACCCCAAACTTGAACCTATCGAACTCCCAAACACTAAACCCCCAAACCTAAATCCCCTAACCCCAAACCATAGGTTCACAGCACAACACATCCTCATATATATATATATATATAAACTAGAGAAAGAGTGACTAACCACGCATGGTTGGGAGACCATCAGATCGTGGATGACGAGTGACCAGTCGCTGACGAGAGGACGAAGATGACAACGTTAAGTGGGTGTAGATCATGGTTCAAAGTGGCTCAATGACGATGGGTAGGTAAACAAGGACAAAGATTAGGGACAATAAGTTTGGGGTTTAGGTTCATGGCTCGTGGTCGTGGTAGCCAATGAGTGGGTGTGGTGGCTCGTGGTCTCTAACGAGGGCTCCTCTAGGTCCAGTGGGTCATGACTCGTGACTCATGTGTGAGTGTGATGAGAGAGAGTGATTGAGTATTGAGTTGAGTGATGACTAATGTGTGGTGTGCGAGAGCTATTGTTTTGTTTACTTCCTTGCTATGTTACCTGTTTTTTTTTTTTTTTTTGGATTTTAGCAGGCTAAAAAGCCCGCAAATCTTGTAGGCCAAATTTTTTTTACCCAATCTGCAAAAAATTGCAAGTTGAGCAAGCCAACTCACTAGGCACGCCCCAACATTCCCACCCCTAATAGCCACCTCAACATTACCATCACATAGGTAGTTATAGAATTTTTAAAACTGCAATATACTTTGTGACTTCTCGAAACTCTTTTAGAATGATATCTTATATGATCTATAATTTCCATGAGACCATGTAAAACTTAAAATTTTTTATTTTAACATTTTTTAATTAAAAATATTATTATTCATTTATGTCTCGAATCATAATATTCAATTTTTTAGTTAATATTCTTATAGTTGTAAATTATAACAAACATAAACAAAATGAATTTTAATAAAACACAAAATAATGCAAAACATAACAAACACAATCCATATAACAGTAACT
The DNA here is from genome assembly GCA_037954665.1 of Laguncularia racemosa. Lineage (NCBI taxonomy): Eukaryota > Viridiplantae > Streptophyta > Magnoliopsida > Myrtales > Combretaceae > Laguncularia > Laguncularia racemosa. The sequence goes on along the minus strand of JBBMOL010000022.1, from coordinate 2,620,218 downwards.
TAATTTTAAAAATTTAAATAGATTTGACTATTTAACTGGATACAATTAAAATAAAGTTAAGTTAATATGGTTGGATTTTCAGGTCACATTTACAATACTAAATGTATGCTGAGAAATTATGTAAAAATCTAAAATATGAATCCTAGAATATATAAAGTGAAAATTTAAAACAGATTAAAAAATAAGTATAAAATCAAGTCCTATAGTCTGTCTTGTGAATGAAGGTTCCAAATATTTAGAATCATAACCTATTTGACCGTGCAAGTCGGTAGATTCCAGGGTTTCGCACAAGTTTCGATACTCATCCTACATCTACGCATTATAGTGTATGATATGAATTTATGAATTATTTTTAATTAAAAAAAAAAACTATTGTTGCGTAAACTTTCACTAAAAATGCCTATACGTTACATCTTGAAAGAGATCATAATATTTAAATTACTTTAACAACTACACGTTATCATTTATGGGGTTCTAATTTTTGATATTTTTGACAAAATGAACTACAAATTTGAATTGAACTTTTTTTTTTTCCATCAATGACACCAACTTAATGTGCATTCGGTCACTTAAGTATTTAGTGTTTACTATATTGTTAATATTATTATTTGTGGAAGATAAATTATTGGGTTGGCATGTGGTATCTTAAATGCATTACCAATCAAAGGTTCTAATGGAACCTGGAAGTGGCGATATACAATGCACAATTCTAAGGTGCATGCCTTCTGTCTTATTGCATGAAAGGAAGCTTTGGAAAATTAGAATTAAAACCTTCTTAAAATACCTCAATGTGTCTAGATGGAAATAAATGAGTGAAAGTGAAAGAAACTGGATGGAAATTAAAGGAAGTATTGTGTTTGGTAAATTAAATAATGAGTGGAAATTTTGAAAATAAGTAGAAATATTTTTATTTTTAATTTCATTTTTTTTTCTCTTTGAAATGGGTAGAAATTGGTGAAAATAGATAGAAATGATAAAACAATTATAAAATTGTCCCTTATGATAATATTTATTTGAATAAAATAGGGTTAATTTTGTTAGGTAGTAATTCATTTATCTTTATTATTTCCTTTCTGTAAAACCAACTAAATAATGACAATAAATTTTTTTTCTCAATTTTCTCCTTTTTCCTTCCAATAATTTCAAACATAAAACAAAAAATGCGCTTCTTTTCGTTCCATCAATTCTATTCCTTTCCTCATTTTCGCACATTTATTTAAAAACAAATTGCAAGACACAGTGTATACAAGTTTCAATGAGAGCTCTAGTGGTAGTGAAATTATATATATATGATTTTCATTTTAATGTGCTCTGTGCTTTTACTTCTTTCAGAATAGAATAGAAACATATTTAAGATATTAGAAAGCTTAAATCCCCATATCGACTTTTGAAAGTGATAAAAGAAGTGATCCGTTTGGATTGATTAGTATTTCTTTATCTCCGATCTTTTCTTATTTGATATTTTTCCTTCAAATACTTTAACAAATTATTTTATTTCTATTTTATATTTCCCTTACTATATATATATTGCTTAAATTGAGTTCGGGCAAACAAACTTTCGAATTAAAAGGAAAAAAAAATACAGTAGTTTTTCTTTTTTTCAAAAAGGGTTCCATAACGGATTCGTATGTTGTATGCTGTCGGTTTTACAACATCTTTTTTCTATATACATGTTGTTGTTGTAAGGCCCGTAAATAAGAAAGAAAACTTTATATAAATATTTTTCTTTTAAAAAAGGAAGGGGTGCAGTTTAGACTTTTGCCAAAGAAGTTTTAAAACGCTATTCCTTCTTTCTTTTATTCTCATTTCATGCAGGAAAACCTCTCTGTGGCAGTTTCTCCCCTCTCGTACATGCAAACCGATGCTCTTTAGCAGAGGAAGAATATAAAACGAATCATCCTTTTTCATTTTTCTTTCAGTTGGGTGATTGTAACACGTGTTCCAGGATTGTAGGTTTGGAAAATGTAGAATCTTTAAATAGTGGTGCATTTCTCTTTCTTTGGACAAACATGGCTATGCGATACCCGTGTTGTTACTGTACATGGCCAGGTTTGTGAAATTTTAGGTTTTAGTTCTTATCCCATGTATGCTAAATAAAAAAAAAAAACCCTTCACAATTGTGGTAGAAAAATCTCTAGATGTCGTCATATTTGCGGGCCTCTGCGGCAGCTGGGAAACTTACGTCCTATCAACCAACTATGATGATGAAAAACCCTAGGAAACAAATCAAAGGCCGTGAGAAAGGTACAATGTACTGTTTATATTTAAAAATTCGAAAATGGAAAAGTTTGCTAGGCAGAAAAATAATGAGATAAAATGAGTGTTTTCATGAAATCTTAATATTATTTAACAATATAGATAAAATCATGAACTGCACCATTCGTCATGACGTTTCTCAGATAGCAGAGGGAGCAGATCACATATACAGTAGCCGACAACACGTCAACCAGATTTCGTGGTCAGAAACTCTTCGTCGTTCTTATCCGTCCACGTGTTATACTGAACGGCCAGATACCCATGATTGTCAAATGACCGTTTTACCCCTCCTGAGTTCGCAGTTTCTGATTGGGAGATTGCATCGTAAACCGTATCAAATAAATGATTTTTATGATTTCATTAAAATACATTTTCATACCCTCACCTATATGCTCTTTTTACATTTAAATTCACGAATTTTTTTTAACCATACAAAATGAAATTTTCATCAAATACGTTAGATTTTTTCTTTCACTTTGAATATATATTGATTTCTAATTAATCTTAGATTAATTACTTAAAATTATCAAGATACATATAAATTTTTTCAACCTATTTTCTTAATTTTAATTATTATTTTTGTATTTCTTATTATTTTCTATTATCTATGTCATTAAAAAACAGATTTTTATTATATTATGTATATAAATATATTTAATATATCATTATATTAATTTAATTTTTATAAAACAATTTAAATATGATATATGTCAATACATTAATGAAAATTTTAATAAATTTAACGAAAATCCTTATATAAGGTTTTGAAAACTTTAAAACTCAAATAAAGGAAAAAATTTAATAACTCAAATAAAATATATATAAAATATTAAGGATTAGAAGTATACTTTTTTCTTTTCATTAATATCTCGGTTTCTTCAATTATTATTAAATGTTGTGATATCCAAATTGAAGGATCAAAAGGGTCAAATCAGGTTGATTTGGAATCAATAAATTTATTAAAATGTTATAAACTTTTATCAATATATTTATCTAGTTTTCTTAATCTACATCTAGTAATTATATATGTTAGCCATATATTGTAATAATGTGTCTTCTATTATTTATTTTTAAAAATAATCCATTTAGATTATAATTACTTGGTTTTATAAAGATAATTATAGTATATACATAAAATAAAAATGATGGAAAAGATAATTATAATATATACATAAAATAAAAATAATGAAAAAGGAAAAAAAAAATAGTGACATATCTCATAATCAAGGGTTTTGATGTCAACTTGATTCTACTACTACAATTTTGTGGATTGTCATATTTCTATTAACTATTGCTGATAGATTATGATACTTAGAAGAAAAACAAAAGACACTAATATTCTATAATAAAACATACCCATTTTTATTGTCCAACATTGGTTAAAAGTCTACTCTTCATAGCTATTTAGACTTACATATTGAAGCGAAGGATTACATAAGAGTCCTACATGGATTATTTAAAACTATACTAAGTAGATTTTACTCTACAAAAGAGAAAGAACCTATAGACATCGAAGTCATAAAAGCAAAATTCAAGTTTTGCATTAAGTACCATGTGAGTTTAAGTTTCTTTATTTTTCCATTAATTGTATTTTGACCCATTTAACTCGACTAGGTCAAACTAGGCCGATGAAAAAAGAAGTTAAGACAATAGACTAACCCACTCTCATGATCAACCAAACCAAATCTAATAACACTATTCCTATCAACTTGAAAGTATCTCATAAATTAAATATTTTGTTGCAAACTTATTTTCTTTCCTATTGATAATATAATAGGCAAAATATGCAAATGCACTCTTTCAAATTCAAGGGAGTTGCAATTACAATTAAAACTCTCAAGAAAAAATCCTTAAATTTCATATAATTTAGTCTTAAATGGATGTATATTTTTTATTTAGATAACCAATTTTAGCATTTTTTTTACTATGAACATGTCACTTAGTGTTAACAACGCAAGCGAAATGGACAAATTGAGAAATAACACGTCATGCTCTAGATTCTAGGGTGCGAAAACTCCACCATACTGATGTCGTGGCCCTAATATGTAAAGGTTCAAGAACTTACTAAATATCATAATCAATAAATAGAAATTGTCAAACTCACATAATAATTACACTAAGAGTAAATATATAGCCTAATGGCTCATAGTAGTTCCACTCAAAGGCATATATTACAATTCGTATCACATCCTAATACTAAAAAGTACAAGTCTAAAAAGCAACCTAAACAACTAAATCTAGATCACATGGTTCAATAGAGTCTAACAAACACAATATCCCCACATCTAAGGTATAAAAGGTATCCAAGATCATTATGGAAATTAGTCTAATCCATGGCACCTGTTTAAGTAAAAACAAAAAATTCCACAAAGGTGAGCTGAGACACAATACATAGTTACTGCAATCACACACATGTTATGTAGCTCAAATGCACATACATGACATAGTATTAATGCAAAATACAATAGGTTAATATCTTTAATTAAGTGGTTTTATATAAAATAGCCCTGGTGTTTCAAGATCTAGAATATCTTATAACTTAGTACCATAGATTTATATAAACACATATATTTGATGCTAGGTACCTCCTAAATATCCATGAGTCAAGAACTAGTTGTGTCATCTAATGAATAATGTCAAACCAGCTATTAGTAACATTGATACACTACAATTGTCTATACAAGCATCCCATATTATTAGTACAACTTGATTATTGTTTAATTCCAACAAACTCATTGGTAAACTCAATAATTTCCCTAATCCACTAAATGAGTCAACACCTAAGTACAACATCATTCTAGCACACTACTTTACTCAACACACCACAATTTATTAGTTAGTGGATGCTTAGCTAATCACCAATAACCTTGAATTTTTTTGCTTTAATCCAATAGAATTAGCAAATCATTTTATGTTTTCTATATAATTTTCGTTAAAATTTCTTGCCTCACACATACTTCTATCACATGTGATAACTACATAGCTAAAACTGCATTAATTAAACTTTACTTAAAATAAAAAAAGTTTGCATATAAAGAACAAGTATAAAATCTCATTATTAAATGCTTAACAAAATTTTAGATTTAAAACCCTATATAGATTAGAATTACCTTTAAATGGATTTTAGGAACTCTAGGAAATTATCTAAAACCTTCTAAGGAGTGAAATGGTCAATCTAAAGCCTAAAAGGTTAACTAAAGATGCCATAAAGATGGCAATCAATTGGCCTAGGGGATCTTAGACAATCGACCACCAATAGATGAGCTATACTCTACCAACCTTCTTATTCTACCTTGATTAGCCACACCCTGACCTTCTTCTTTCTTTTCTAAACACTCCAAAAGTCAAATCTTTCTTCAAAAGAACTCTTAAATCCATGCTATTTCATGTATAATCGGCAAAAACTCATCTTCTTACAATAGTAAACAACATATAACATAAAATTTCACAAATATATATATATATACCTTAAATCTAATTGTATGTTTCAACAAGTAAAAACCTTTAATTTAATATTCCTCTTCTTTCAATCAATCAAAACCACTTTAAGTTACCCTTCAAACACCAATTAAGGAAAGTAAAAAGAGATGATAACATACCTTTTTTCTCATACTTGATAAGTTTACCATTGCAACTCGTTTCACCCCCACCATCTTCATAAAATTTTTAAAATATATATATATTTTTAGAATCCTTGAAAATTTCTACACTTAGAAAGATAGAGAACTCTTTACCACACTTTTCACTTCTTCCACATATGCAAACATGGTAAATTGCCCTATTTAAACTCTTAATTAGGAGTTCTAAATAATGTTGAAAGAATTCAATAAAATGAAGGAAGCATAAGGGACTACCTTGGCTCTACATATTAATGTAGGAACTTTGAAGAAGAAGGAATACTTAAAATAGTAGAGAAAGAAACATAAGTCTCTTTAACTGGAGACAGTCTTGTTTTTACAAAAAAAAAACTATCAAAGGAAGCTTTTGATTTGAAGTTAAGTTCATCGTGGTTCAATTCAAAGGTTGAATTTAGTTTTGAAAATAAAAGAAAACTTATTATTAAATTAAATTGAGCTAAACATGAAGATGACTAAAATTACTAATTTACCCCTCTCTATCTCTTTTAATTTTATGTATTGCACAATGAGAAAGTTAAAAAAGTTAGAATTATGTTAAAATAATGAGGAAGGGCAAGGGGATACCCTAGAGGGCTTCATGAAAGGTTGTTGACCCTTTATTTGAATCATAGGTTATGTTAACATTTTGGGTATTGGTTACTTAATCCAAAATTTAAGATATGGTGATGACATTACTCATCTAGTTATGGTAAAAACAAATAAGATTTGTCTCCACCTATCTTGAAATTTTATTGAAAATATTAGAGGTAAAGGTATGCAGATACTACCCTTTTTGGGTTGCAACCACCATAAGATAGATAGCTTCACCATGCTCTAAATTATTGCAAGCTATGATAGCTATTGAGGTTGTTTGTGTTCAAAGTCACAAGACTTGTTGTAGTCTTAAATTTATATTCTTAGTTTAAAAAGATGAAATAATAAATAATAATTATTAAATAGTAACAAATAAAAATTACTTAAATTAAACTAATAGGTGTGTATATGCTAGAAGCCACACTCTTTGTCCACTAAGCAAACTATGGATGGTAAGACCCCTATATATTGTTGTCAGCCACAACCAACTAGGTGCATAAAAAAAAAAAAAAGAAATCAAAAGCAAAAATTGTGGTGGGTCATAAGGGTGAGCCAATATGGCGTGAACGAGTATAAGGTGAGTAGGGTATGATACCTTGCTTGTACCCTACCTTATGAAGTATTGGCTTCCAAATTTTATAATCAAAATCTACCTTATAATGCCATACATCTATCTTAAAATTTGTATCTTATAAAATCTATAAGGTATATGCTATCTTATGACATGTAAATTTTTCTTTTTTAAATTTTTTTCTTGATCTTATGTTCAATTAAAAAAGTAATTTATACGTGATATTACAAATTATTTTAAATATAAATCTTTGGACACTGGTAAAACCTATAGCAAAATGTGTAATATTGGAAAGGTAATTTTTCCATCTTTGTTATTTTAAGTTTATGTGATATTAAATAAAGCTTGTAAAACTTATAGCAAATTGAAATGAAAGTAAAAATTTAAAGAGAGGCAATAAGCTTTAAGTGTATGGTTTGTATTGGGTTTGGGTAGATGCTTCTTAACATAAATGTAATATTATTTTTATTCATTTCTTAATAGGAAAAAAAAATAAAGTTATTTTGCATTCATTAATATAATCACATTATTTAGTAAAATTTATAAGATGGTTATAGAAACTTATACCTTATATAACTTTAGAGTATAGATGCCAAGGTGGTATAAGGTATGTAAGTATCATTTACCTATATCTTACACAATGAAGCAAGTTTTAGAAAATTTCTACTTGGAAGGTCACCATTTTGTTTAATAGGATGTGAGTAGATGCCTTATATAATAAAGTTACTCCCTTGTCTGCATGGGTTGAGAATGTGATCACAATTTTTCCCCTAGATTGAAACTTTGAACCTAGATGAACTTTCAAGGTGTTCTTTTTCGCAATATTTAATTGAAATTTGTGATTTTGATAAAAAAAAAGAAAAAGAAAAAAAGAACTAGTTGTTCATTTAAAAATAGTATATTAAAATATATTAAGATGTGAGTTTTTAGAGTTCATAAACACTACCATATTATAATATATAACTTTAGATGACTTTAATGAATTGTCTATATCTAATTTTTTAAAGGAAAGTTGGGAGTTTTGGTATAACTCATAAATTACCAAATCTAACCCCTCTCTTACACATAAATTACCAATTTAACCCCTCCCTTTGATGAAAATAAATTAATAATAAGATAGTTACGAATACATCATAATTTGAATTCTGAAGCTTTATGTAATTTCATAATTTAAATTTTGAAAAAAGAAAATATTCTTTTAGATAGGAAAAACTAAACATAGTATGATTCCTTTATGATTCTTAAGCATCCATATTGCAGGGATAGCACTATTAGTTTAATATACTCGCAAAATTTAATGACTAAATTCATCATTCAAATAGAAACAGAGGCCAGTGATAAATATTAAGGAACTGTTCTCTTAGGGCAGAATAATGAAAAAAGACACATATAATCACTAATAGCAAAACCACTTCAAATTCAATTCCAAATATGAACTAAAAAAGTTAAGCTAATTTAGAGTTATATGTCACCGAATGGAACTAAATCATTAAATACGGAAATATAGCAATGTAAAGAAGATAAAATTGTTTGAGGCATGAGCAAAACTAGATGTGAATTTTGCATAAACTCATGATATCTGTTATGCTTTAGTTGAAAAATAAAAAGAAACACCATTCCCTTTTACCACTTCTATAACCAACTCATTCTTCATATAATTTCTTTTTTTTTTTTATCGACTATTATATATATATATATATATGAAGAAGAAAAAATCAAATATGATTTATCCTATTAAAAAGTTAGTTTTAATGCAATAAAGCTACCAAATGCCCTTACACACTCCATATTTTTTAGATTTATAAGATTCCTTATTATTAAGCATTAGCTCACGGACATAGACACCATGGCCGCTGTAGAAATAGAGATAAAAATGAGTACTAATTGACTTTAAATTTTGGATGGCCAATATTGTAATTTACTAATCGCAGAAAATCAAGGTTCCAATCCAGGGATCAATTTGGAAATACAGCCCCAAGAACAACAGCACGATTTTTTAAGATTTGCTTTTGGATATTTGTCTCTCTTTCATATCGTCACTCCCATCAAACAATCCCTCTGCCCTCTCTCTCTCTCTCTTCGCACGAACAAAAACCCAAATCTCATTCTATCAATTGCGATCTTCTCTTATCTCCATATCATCACTTCCTCCACTTGCCCTTTTTTCCTAGCCATGCAAGACATCCACTCCATTCCAGGCTCCGGACGAGGACGCCTTTTCTCTTCCTCCACCTCCTCCACCACCACCATCGCTGACCGCCGTATCCGTTCCCCTCACCATCACCCCGACCCGCAGGTAGCCGCTCCTAAATGCCCCCGCTGCGACTCCATCAATACCAAATTCTGTTACTACAACAACTACAACCTCTCCCAGCCCCGCCACTTCTGCAAATCCTGCCGCCGCTACTGGACCAAAGGCGGCGTCCTCCGTAATGTCCCCATCGGCGGCGGCTGCCGGAAAACCAAACGCTCCAAGCCTAAACCCTGCATTCCCCTCTCCGCCTCCGATGATATGCTCTCTCTTCCCCCGCCCCCGCCATCGAATTCCTCACCGGCGACGGAGGTGAAGAAATCAAGCTCTCGCTCGAGCAGCGACAGCTCAACTCTCACGGCAGTCACCGCCGCGGAGGCTGTTTCGTCTACGACAAATAGCTTGATGGGTTTCCAGTTCGGCGAAAATTCCAATAACACCCGTTGGATTGAGGCTAATTTAGTTGAGAACCACACGGACGAGGGTGGTGTTTTTGTAAATATGGAGTCTCTAACTAGCTTGATGGCGACATCGAGCGGGCAGGAACAGTTGCAGTTACCGTTTGGGGGAAGTTACGACGGTTTGTTGGGACATGAACAGAATCAGTGGCACCATCCGCAAGAGATTATCACTAACAGTAGTGTCCACGTGGAGGTGGATTTGCCTGTGTTGGGAAATAGATTGGGTGGTGAAAAAGGAGGAGAATTCGGGGCGTTGGAATATGATGATCAAGATCAAGGTTTGTTTGATCAACTAACCAACGTTGTTGATCAGGCGTACTGGGATCAGCCGCATCAGTGGAGTGATGGACATCATCCTACGCTATATATACCTCCATAGATTGGTTTTTCCATTTTGCTTTTTGTTTTTCCTCATAGAAAAAAAGGGTTTGATCAATTAATTAAGGGTGTTATATTAAATATATATGTGTATGGATATTAATTATTATTGAAGGGTTTATATTTATAGATGGCTGTAAATTTTGGGTGGTGATTTAATTTTGGTAATATTTGATGTTTATGAGATATTATTTATTGGCTCTTGGTGCTTTTTGTGCAGCTAAACTTCCTATGATCAAGTTTTTTTTTTTTCTTTTTCTTTTTCGGGAATAATGTTTTTAGGTTGTAAAAGGAAGAATAAGGTTGGTCACCTAATTTTGCTAGTCTAGGGGTGGCGGGAGTCACCATCCCGAAAATACGACGGCAGGGGAAGAACTGGATGATCATCAATTTGTTATTTATTTATTTATTCTTTCTTCTTCTTCTTTTTTAGAGGGAAAAAAAAAAGGAAAATTGAATATGGGTTATTGTTGTTAGTGTTTGAACTCATTTTGTATATGAATGTTGAATTATAAGCATGGTTTTGTTTGCAACATATTGTGACCACAGCATTTCCCAATGATGCTAGGATTTAAAGTGACTGGAAAAACTTTGTAAATTCCCCTCATCAAACATTTGATGATCTTGTTAGTTGTTTGGAAAAATAAACTTTTCGAACTCTCTAATTTTTGATTATATATACAAGTGATCACATAAAACAATGAAGGTTCATTTTCTTCTAGCTTTTCATCGATTGTCGTTGGTTATGTATTACCACTTTTCAGAATGAAGTAGATGCCGGACTCCATAATGTTGATATTATTTTTCAATCAAGGACTTATTCAGGTATCATAAGAAACTACTGATAATTTTATTAAAAAAATGTGATTGCACGCCTTCATCTCGATGCCCGTGTTAAGGAGGATGGATACATAAAGTTTATTTGCCTTTACTATATATATATAGTCGTTTTTAAGGGAGAGAAGTAAAAGGTGTGGAGCATTATTTTTCTTTTTTCTTTGTATGGATGTAGGAAGAAGTGCCAGGCAAGAGCAGCAGAGTACTTGTCAGTTGTCACGGGGATCCAAATTAAATAAGTGTACATATGCTTGTTTTGTATGGTAAGTCGATCAATCAAAGGGGTTTATTTATTTTAAGAGCAAATGAGAGGGTGTTATTGAGGGGAGGCTAACTGCATGCATGAGTCACGAGTCAAAAGCAAAGGACAAAAAGGGCTTGAGATATTGTAAAGCTTCCACGTCAGTGTTAAGCTCGTACGGCGAGAGAGAGACGGTAATGTCGTACGAGTAGGGAGTGGGGACTGGGGGTTTTGGGTTATCTGTTGTGGGACTTGTGTAGATGTAAATGTATATTGTACGTGGGGGACCCCATGCTGGTAGACACGCGCCAATGTGAATGTGAATGCAACTGCTAGCCAGTACTATTATAGTTATAAGGTAGGGTTGGTGATAGTGATGAGGATGTGGGGGAGGTTGAATACAGCCCAAACGAGAGTGGGGCCACGTGGGGAGATGCCACTGCTTGGGTGGTGGGTGTGGTCGGTTTGTCTTCTCTCTGCCTGTGTCCGTGTCTCTCTGCCTGTCATGGGTAGTTGAGTACTGCTGAGTGTGAGTGCTCCACACAACACAACTATACGTTATTTGAGACGCAATTCGTCATTGGCAATTTGATGCCAGTTTAACCTATTATAAATACATATCTGTCCACTATTCCCCAACTTATCTTTGCAATATCCATTCAAATACTCACGTAGTTATGTATATATTTTTAAATAAAACCATCAGCATTAAGGAACATCATTTCTATTATTTACATTTGAAACTATATATATATTATATTAATTTAATATCTTATTATAAAGGTACCGACATTCGCTATCGTTAGATTAAACACACTTTGCATCTAGAGAGTGCACACCCATGGTCAAATATATTGTAGTCATTGAGAATGAAGTACGGGAGACGTAAGTAATTGTGTGAGAGACTGATTTTCGAGAGGAGAAAAAACTCAAGGACTCGTACGTTACAAGGAATACTAAAAGACGAAAATTTTTGAAGTACATAGAGGGTTTAACTCATGTTCGTATAGAATTCTTTCTTAGTGTTAAAAAGTGTATATAAAACTGAATAAATAATTAGTTTATACAACAATCATGTTTATTTGCAATATAATTGGATTTTCCATTTATCAATTTCATGTCTCTAATGGACTTCCTAATTGTTTCTTATTAATACTCTTGTTATCGTCATATTATGCAAGAAATTACTAGCCTAGAAGGAAACGGGTAAGTGATTGGTTAGACCAAGATAAATGAATAAATAAAAGCAGATAGAAATACGTTGCAACTTGGTTAACTTCATAGTTTCATTAAGATAATATATTCATTTGATCTTATATACACGACTACAACCCATTCAACATTAGCTAGTCATGCATGGATTTCAAACAACATCATATTGCTTAAATGAGTTATGTTTGTCTTTACAAAATTAACAATATGAACCCTTCTATTATATAAATTGCTGTCTTTAGAAATAGGGCATTGTTTATATCCAATGAAATAGTTACCTATGTGAAATGGGATTAGGCCTAGATATACATCGAAGAGACAAATGCAAAAATACTGAAAGTTTGGACAGTACTCAAAGAAGAAAGATCGAACCTTGAAATACAATATCAATGCAATTTCGCAGTAGCTTGTACAGTGCGATTAACGAGTAGGTTCTAAGTAGAACACAAGCATAACAAAGACACAATCTAAATGCCAAGCCTTCTTTATGCTTAGTGTACATAGACACGAATCTTTCATTATATGATCACTAGCTTTAGAAATTGGGCATTGTTTATGATGCGGGCAAGCAAGGAGGATGGTTTTATTTTACATTATTAAGGGCAAATGTAGTTTTGTTATTATTATCCTTCATTCTAATAAATTTATTTAGATAAGTATCTTATTAGTTATTTTTTTAAGAGATTAACTAATTTTAAATTGTAAAATTCACTTTTCTATAAGTATCTTATGTTATTAGGGCTTTGAAAATGAATGAATGATGATATATTGATTGAATAGAAATTTTATTTCTTTTAAAGATGTGATGTCTTTTTTCTCAAAATATGGTATGGGATCATACTAATCATTAGTGGTAGGAGACCATTATCAAAACTTTAGCAATAGTATTGGACCATCAAACAAAACATCTTGAGATTTATTAACTTCGTTAACTTTTTTTTTTTTTTATCCTCTCTGAATGCATTGCAAAATCAAATTCTTGGTTTGATTTCGGCTTCAAGGCGTTGAATTTTCTGTCCAAAATTGGACGGGATTATTCTTTCTATGTTGTGATTTTGGTGTTGCAAGACTTCATCCATGTTGATGTTAAAGACAAAGTAACGATTGCACTTCCATGCTTTATTTGTTATTGGCTTCGGTGAGTTTCATATCTTGACAGATTGGTCGACTGGAACGTTGCAATATCACAAATTGTCAATTATTCCACTCTATGGAAACAAAATTTCCGTTGAATTTTGTGGCATTTGCATGTCATGATTGTTGCTTGCGTTAGTTTTTCTTAGTGTTACACATCTTTTCCACTCTTTTGATTAATTCTGCTTCCATTATTTTACATCAAATTGATGTCAGAACAAACTATCTCCTTATCCTATATTAAATTGACATCAGAACTTAGGATTTGTATTGAACATATAATAAAATTAGATGAACGTTACTTTAGAGCTTGAAGGAGGAAAATCAAGCCCTCAATACCAAATGTGTTAAATTGTCAGTTTAATTTTGTACTAAAGAACGCGAAAAGAAAAAAGAAGAAGAAGAACAAAGCGATTAATAAAGACGCTTTTTACTTCGAGTGCCACATTACTTAACGTCGGATCTTGGTGAGAACTTGGCAGCAGATGCAATATCACTTTGAAGCTTATTTCTCCAGAATATTACCAACTAATTTAATAACAATGGATCAACAACCTGGCAATATCACTTTCAGACTCCAAAGAATTCGAGAAATAATTTTCTGTGAGTTAAATCACTAAATCTAAAGCTGGGTCATGTGCGGGAAGAATCACAAGTGGCTTACATGATTTCGTCAAATCTAATATTCAAAAGGCTAGTAGAACCTAAACTCAAAATATCATATGCCTTCCAAGACTTTGTGGATTAGTTCTCCTAAATAAATTTAATTTTACATACTGGAATTTTTATCCTTTCACACTTTGCATATCTACGATAGGAAAAATTACACATCAAAGCATCAAAGTTTTGGATGAAGTTAAACTAGAGGATAATTTTTTTTAATATTTTGAATAGATAATATAACTTTTTACTAGTTCAAATATAATAGTAATGTTATATAAAGTTGTGCAAATAGAGGATAATATTATGACCGTAGTATATTACCATTATATCTTGATAATGTGGAATCCCAAGTAAGAAAAAAAAAATTATTTTCTATTGAAACTTAATGCCACTCTATTTTTGTACCACTTTATAATGTTATTGTCTATTTGCACTATTTATATAATTTTTATCTTCTATTTAAATCATTAAAATGTTTCATCCTCTATCAAATGTACTTGTATCTTATCTCTATCTATTACAATTAATCATTGAATATGTGTTGGCCTTTAATTGGTTTATAATAATTAATTTAAGAAATAGTATTATTAAATATTTTTAATTAAATAATATAATAAAAATTATTAGAAAATACATAAAATAAAAAAAAGGAAAACCGAAAAAAGAAGAAGCAAAACTCTAGGGTCTGGTTAGACACCTCCATGGCTACATTTAATTGATCCGATGGTTGGGGGAGGTTTTTCATTCTTTTTCCTATTTCCTTTTTTTTTTTTCACTTCTTATAAATTTCATTATATTATTCAATTAAATATATTTAGTAATATTATTTTATTAAATTAAGTTTTGTAGACCAATCATAAACTGATATATGCAATCAATAATGTTCAATAACATCAATTTATTAAATTAATTGAGGGATAAAACCCTAATATGCAAAGTATTAAAAATAAAAATATAGTTGTATAAAGTGTTAAATTATAAAAATTCAGTTGTATAAAATTTAGTACCACAGCCATTAAGAGCTCTACTTGAAACTCTACGCTTGATTAAATATGTGCTTTTATCTCCCTAGAAACTGTTTGTTTGCGTCTAGATCATTCCTCCATGGAAGAATGGGTGCACGCAACAGCAATGGTGACTACCGCCCAACATTCACAACTTACAAGTTTTTGGACAATCGGGAGAGATTGCAGAGTATCATATTTGGATCCCTAAGAACGTAGCGATGATTCTTCCTAACTAGTGGGCTCATAGAGCCTACGCTGCCAGGCAGGAACAATCATGAAGAAAGGACTGAAAACATCATCACGGAGCACCGACGCCTCGAAACATTGACTCAAGATGGGCAAGCGTGCATTTTTAATCGCTGGAGCCTCCCTGTCTTTTACTTGAGATTTCAATCAACTGGGTAAGTGGTCCTAAGCAATAATTGAGATAATGCTACGGATACTTCGGTTTAAGTGGCCATTATTGCTAGTTAAGCAAACTTAGGCCACTTTCATCTAAGTAAACTTTATATAGTTAGAGCTAAAATGGTAGATAGTCTATGAAGTTATCGATTTCTAGTAATATGTTAAGAAAGTGATCATATATTAAGATTATCACGTGGACTGCCCTTTTACATAGCAAACACGGCACACTCTTAATGTAAGGAGTTTCTAAAATATTCGTGGAGTCGAGGCTTGTATTCGTGGTGTGGTTGAATATTTTCAGAAAGGACATTTTCTGATGATCTCTGCACATTCAATATTAATGGGTAATATTTGGGAAATGTGCTGGATGTATATTTAGATACATGGAAGATTGTCTTATTGCGATGAGATATATATTGATACTAACATCTTGCTATTCCGTAGATTTACAATATAAGGTTAATGCATCATTATTTTGATGTAAAATTGCTTTTATTATTGTAATGAAGCTAAAGAAAGTATTTACCTCCTTTGTACCCATATAGACCATTGTAGATCATACCTTAATGAATAACATATAATTATAATTACAAATCACATTAATATAAAAATTCAATATGAACAACCCTATTTTCTCAACAATTAAAAGTTAGCATTTAAATTTAAATACGTAATACACATTATTTTTTATATAAATAAATAAATAAATATGTGTAAATATAAAAAATGGCAATATGGTAAATAGGACAATGAGATAGGGGTAATTTCATCTTTTCTAGCGAGACTATATATAAGCAAACTAACCTAAGGTTCTCTCTTTTTTGCACACTTTTACAATAGCAGCCTAGAAGGAGACAAGGAGAAAGAAATCTACTAAGGAGCCCATGGGAAAAACCTAAAGTGATCTAAAGAGACATCGCAACGAAGCAAAAAGGTACGATTTTAGTCATTTCAATACGTATTTTATTAGAAGAGACTCAACCACGAAATCTATTTAGTTATTCATAGGATTTGAGCTTGAGGACGGATTGAACAAGCATGGGAGTTGTTGGATTTAGAGTTTCAAGCAATATTCTAATCAAGTAAGAGATTTAAATTCATATTTTTGGATTTAATTAAGCTTAGGATTAGAAAATGAGAAGATTGGATGAATGGATGTAGAAAAAATTAGGGTTTGAATGACATATCGAGGGATACACGACCATCCAACACAATTGTGTTGATTTATTAAAACATACCGAGAGATACACGACCATCCAACACGATCGTGTTGCCCCTGTGTTAAAATGAGAAGAACACGACCTCCCAACACGGTCATGTTTCGACCGTATTGAGTCTAAAAGTCATGCCGAGAGATACACGGCCTCCCAATACAGCTGTGTTTCGATCATGTTGAATTAAGAGAAACAAGGTCGTGTTTCAATTGTGTTGAAGCTAAATTTGAGAGATACATGACCTTTAACATGGTCATGTACTAGCTCATGTTGGGCAACATGACCTCCAATATGGCCGTGTTAAGTGATGAACATTATCAATATATATCAAATTATCTTCTTAATTAATTAAGTTCCACACAACCGAGAAAATTAGTATAACCTTAGATAACCTAATAGATTAAGAGGAATTAGGAGAGTTATATTATGTTTAGATTAATACTAATGATGATGTCTTGATGATTATACATATATCAACTTCGCTTAAGTTTGGGACAAGAAGTGCGTAAGGCTAGGATTCCGGGTACCTATTTACTTTGTTTGTTGTATGTGATTGTTAGGAAGCTATCTAATGAGTTGTATGTGGAATAATGAAATACCAAGATATAATGTGAATTATGTGGTATCATGAAGTAATCTAGTGTTATGTGAATGGAATGAGATATGTTGCTTATGCTTGACTTGGCTTAGGGGCTCGTAGTGGTAGATTCATAGGGGGTACCTTGATGATTGGTATGCCACGTTGTCCTTAGTGGAGTCATGTATTAAAATGATCTGAGATAGATCAGGCTTAGATAGGGCCTGTAGTGGCAGTTCCTACTAGGACAATTGTTATGTGTACCGAGGTCGTGAATATTCTTATGTGTGATAATTATTTTGGTGTTGATGTGTGAACTGAATTGTGGATAAATGTTGCATATATGCATGTGATATTAATGTGGTGTGTTATGCGCATATGGGTGTGATATTCACGTACTGAGTTTAGGCTCACCCCACTTCCTATATATTTTTTTTAGCTGTAGGCAAAAATGATGAACATCTAGAGTATGATGAGAACAAAAACTTGGTGGGACATTACATGGATGAGATGAGAAGAGAGCACTAATACTTTGTGGAGGAAGAGTGATAAGAATTATGACTATTTATAAATTGATGTTTTATGGTTAAATTGAAGTTATAGAGACAAATTGTAGATTGAGACATTTGGAAATGACTCATTTGTGAGTTATTCATTTGATCATAGTTATAGTAGTATGATAGATAATGTATATGAGCAGGTTTTGGAGTATGCTGGAGTTTTAGAGTCTTAACGTATTACTTGGTAGTGGTGACATATGACGGGTTGTGATGCTTTAGGTTTTGGGCGTTACAAAATATATTGGAAAGCAATGAATCATCATTACAATAAATTTGATAAAAATAAAAAATAAAAATCAATATGTCAAAAATGGTCTCTAATGTGCCATATGAAAGATAAGGATGTTATTCATAAAAAAAAAAAAAAAGAAGCTAAAAAGATAGTATACAAGAATTGAAATTCAAAAGTACGGTACAACCACAATGCTCAACAAAAAAAAAAAAGAAAAAAAGAAAAAAAAGGCAATGTTTTATAATTCAATACAAAAAGTCTCATTAATATAAATGAAGAGTGAGCAACGTTCACCAAAAAAAAAAAAAAAAAAGAAGAAATATCAAACATCTAACATAAATGAAGCCTTCACGATGCGATATTTTTGTAGAAATTTCACTGGTAAAGAAACTCACTCTCAATCAAGGGAAACTCCCATTTTAACCCCTTTTTTAAAGTCATTGGAATCTGTAGTTTTCTCTTAAAAATTAATTCTTTAATTAGATTACAACAGTTCCTCTTGTCATTGTTTTGCAAAGTTATCTCTCTCCCTCTTCCTCCCTCTTTCTCTCTCTTTAATTTGCTTTCAGAATTTCCTTTTCTATGTAATTTGATTAAATTTTGATTTGTACTTGCTGACTATCTATGTGATTGCAGAATTAGGAACACAATATTTATCCTTTGAATTAATTCCACTTCTATATACTGCCTTATCAGAATTAGATGCTCTTTGACACACGACAGAAAGTAGGAAACTGTTGCTGGCAGAGAATCTTTTCCCTAGTTGTGCATGAAACTGTTGAAAACCGCCAATGATAAGAGGAGTGATCTTGGCAAAATAAAATTTCGTGAACAAATTTCAAAAAGGGGAGAGAGAAGGTAGGAGTTTGATTCATGCACGGTGGTAGAGTGATGCCAATCGTTGATTTAGTGGGTCGGAACTGTGACTTCAGCAATAAATGGTTTTAGACCATTGGGTTTTGTCTCCTTAACTGCGAGGAAAGGATAATGGGTGTGGCGTGTTACACGAACTGTGCTTTGAGATGGCGACATGGAAAATCTAGAAAACGGAAGAGGGAGGTAGACGTGTAACCATATGGCGGTGGATAGTGAGAGGAACGGTTGGTATTTATAGGCAAAATTTTGAGCGGGTTACCTTTTGTTTCATAGGTTGTTTTTATGGATAGTAGAAGTATGATGGAAGGATGCCAAAAAGGTAATATTACTATAGTAATAATATTAAAGGGGTACTAAAATCGAACAGGTATTATATATATATATAAGATTTAAAATTGAATAGTAGCTTTTAAAAAAATTCTAATAACAAAAAAAAATTTAAAAGCAAAGAGTTACTATTTTTTAAAAAAGTTATATTGAATAACAAGTTTTTAAAATTATAGAATTGTGACTATTTGAAAAATACATAAAACAAAGTATCTTTTCTTTTGATATTATATATTATAAATAGATATTAAGTTTATGAAACCTTTTATGATCTTACCAACCATTTTAATGGAATTGATCTAATTTTCGATATCATTATTAATTTACTTATATTAAATCTTCATCATTGATTATTATTAAATCTTTACTATTAATATACAAATCGACAATGAAATTGAAGGATGGACTGGTTCTATCAAAAACATGTGTGAGATCATAGAAAAATTCTAAGTTTTTATTACTATAGATAATTTTTTTTTATCTTTCCTTTTATCAAATGTTGTGCTATTTACAAAGAAGTACAACTGTTTAAATCACAAAAAAAAAAAAGACATGCTAAAGATTACGTGATTTCATATTAAAACTATAAGAAAAGATTGTGCTCCATCATACAAATATCACAACCCCTTCATAACCATTATTTTTGCATTAAGGATATGTCCATTGGATATGGGGGAAGGATAAATACTACTTTTAACCTTTAATATTTGTTTTTTTTTTTATTTGAATCATTGACATTTATTTTCTTCTACACCCAAATACTCAACGGTTTTCATCTCCTATAAAATAGGACTTTAATAGCATTAATAGCAACTCTCCATTGGTCAACAATGTTTAGTTTAAGTAAATAATACTATTGAATATATCTAATGAAATAAAATAATAAAAGAATTCCGATATTCTCACCATCTCAGCTTTTCAGCAAATGCAGTGTGTCTGGAACCGTCATGAAATCAATCGAATTCACTATACGTATAGGGTCGAGTCGGATCTCAAATCATACTAATTCAACAACATATTAGCAACAATATCGAATGAAAAAGCCCGAGAGCACATCGACCCATACGAGTACAAACCAGATATGATGATGAGATATCATAAAGAGATCTACACGTGGGAGAGAGAGAGAGAGTGCAACTAACCTTCTTTGATGGAGTCGACGATATCATCATGGGTTTATATGTGGCAATCTCGTTAGAGGCTTATAGTGCCTCAGTGATTTTGGAGAAAACTTTTAATCCACGTTTGTTGAAGATCATTTACTTTTGGCTCTAAAAGCTCTCGTGATCTTACCATTTTTAACAGGTAAATTTGTCAAATTCTTTTGTTTTTGTCACCTCATCATATAGTTTTTGTACATTTAATTTGTCTTTACTCGACTCTCTAATTGCTCTTGCTACCTCACTAACATGCTCCAACATCTTATTATCAAATTCACTAATATTTTGCTTTTGCTTCCCATGTGGTCGAGGCTTAGATGGATTTAAAGACTTCTCTTTCAAACCTGTTAAATCAAATTTCTCAAATTGCTTAGCAAAAATATTGGTTGCAATATCCACCCTTCCCACAGTCAATGCCATTTCATCATACATTGTGATTTTCTTATTCAAATATTTCTCATGATTTATATGTACCTAAAAATACACATAAAAAAAATACCGTACATAACAGATAAACTATTAAAAAATCATTTAAACATAATCAAGAGGAATCAATAGAAAAAACTCACCATCACTTCTTCGTTAAAAACATTCTTATCAATAAACGATCATTTTCAACTATCATTCTATACAAAACCACTCTTATTTCTTAACTTTTTATGGTGACCCATGTAATTTTTTTTATAGTACGAAGATGATTCTCCACATGATCTAGAAAGCAACTTACTCCAAAATTTTGATCTATTGCATTGGCCACTCAAGCAAAAGATGATGGTTTAAATGTCATTGAAGGCTTGTTACCCTTTAGGGCTTCATTTGCTAAAATTTCTAGCATTCGGTCTTCCATTGGTCTAGACCACTTAAAGTTTTTCACTTTCATCTCCTTATCAACAAAATTCCATTCTTTTTTTTTATTATTTCCCATTGTTACAACATAATAAAAGTAACAACAATTTTGCCAGTAAAATTTATATAAAAATATTAAATATGCTAATAAATTATATTATATAATGTTGTACCCTTATACAAAAACCAAGTAACACAAAATGTTTGCAAAAGGCCAATTAAAAAAAAATAAATTAAACTCCACTTGAGTAAGGTGTTAAAACACAAGATCACCAACAAAAAAGGACTACATAACATGAGTTTAATAATTGAAAAAACTACATATTACACCTATTTGTTCAATACTTGCTCCACATTGCAAATATAATTTCGTCTCTTTTCATGGATTATTCTTAGTTTTCTTTTCTCTCTTCCCTTTGACTTCGTTGAGATATTTGACTACTACTTTGAAAATCCATATCTCGTGATACTTCTTTTATTATTGGATTAGTAATATTAACTCTCATAATGAAATTGGAGAGGCTACAACAAGCCAAGACACCATCTATTCGTACTTAGAATGACTAATAAGGCATTGAATCTAAAATGCAAAAATGAATTTTAAAATTTCCAAAGCCCCTTTCAATGGTAGTTTGCAAAGATGAATGATTGAGATTATAGTTCATTTTCATTCTCTAGGGGATGATTGCGACCGAACTTTTTTAGATTATATCGGACCCCCCCTATAAGGAAATATAATTCGTTAGCGAATGCCATAAACATCATCACCAAGGTAATATTTACCTACAAATTGCAATGAAATATCAATTTACATCATCTACACCTTCTAGAATCCTAAATCTACTAGGCCTTGATAGTACCTCAGTTAAGATTCAAGAATCATGTGTTGAACCTTTCCATCCAATTAATACGTAAAAAAATTTTAAATGAAAAGTTAGACTTGCAAGAACATTTTCATAGTGCCTTCCTTGCAACCTCTAAAAGCACCTTTGAATTTTAAAGGGAACTAATGCATGGATATTTATACCATCAATTGCTCCCATATATAGGATCCTAATAGTAATTACTGCTATAATTAATAAATAGTATCGCTACTAAAACATACAATATAATATAAGTCTTGTAGTTTTGGTGGCATACCTTTACATATGGATAGAATCTCTCACTATTCATTATCTTAGAACGGACTACATCATTTGGTGCTTTGATGACAAACTTATGTAACCTTGAAACTGCTTTTAAGATGATCTTAAAGTATCAATGCACAATTTCAATGGATCTATGAAAACCCCTCCTATCACTCTATATCTTACATTTTGCCCAAGTAAATGATAAAATACCAAAACTTGTTTACTAATAGATACTTTTTTAGTTAGATGTAACGTACTTTTCTCTTTAAATATCTTACATAGCTCAAAGAATGCCTCTAGCCTCACATGTATTTGGTTGATACAATGGATATCTCCGTTATAGAGAATTTGATTCATAATTCTCATTCGTGTACCTTATTTACATGAGGCATTTTTGGAATTCCATTTCTACATTGTTTTTGTGCAACTAGGACCAACCTAACTGAAAGAATTTGTAATACCTTAACCATTTGAATAAATTAGTAACAGTTATATTGGTAGATTGGCAATACTTAAAGGACATAAACTCTAAACAAAAAAAGGAAACAAAAAATATTTTGCAAAACTCTTAAGGAGTTAATTTTTAGAATGTTAATAATATTAGCAAAAATAAAAATTTCAAAGTGTAAATCAAATGGTTAAAGAAATGATAATAAATAAATATGAAGTCAAAATGTGGTACAATAAATAGCCTAAAAAAATATTTTATGAAATTGCAAAAACATAAAATTCAGTGTCCAAATATGATATAACGTTGAACACAAAAATCGGAACTTGGAAATATTGAGTTTTTGATATTAAATGGTTAATTGATGTTAAAATACATGTTGGTATCTTAAAATATAAGGTAATAGTATGAAAATAATAAAATGAGTATATTTTTTGTTATACAATTTATCTTAAGCTTACTTGTAAATTTTCGTTGAAAAATGATATAAAAATAATTTTATCACGCATACAAATTATACATATTTAATTAATGAAAATCTTGCAAAATCATAAAGATTTTGATCGAAGAGATAAAGTACTGCATAATTGTTAGAAAATTATGAGCATTTATATTAATTTAGACAATTTAAAAGGATGATTAAATAGGGATTTTAGACAAGACTAAATGAAGTAATTCCTTATCAAATTTGTATGTAATTGTTAGAAAATTGATATTTGCAAGTGACATCGAAGAAAGAGCAAATCATCTGGCAGACAGATACAATAATGAAGAATTCTAAGAGAATTATGTGAGGATCCCTATCTTTTTGTGTTTGAGTATAGTGACTACAAAGTAAAATGACCACTTGCATACTTGTAGAATCATTGCAAAGAATCACTGCAACTTTACTTAAGTGTCATGCCTCAAAACCGAAGGATGTGAACAGTCTGCTACATCCTCATATTGTAGTATGAGTATATTAAGGCTCAGAAGAACTAAAATCCACAAATTATAAACAATCAATAAACAATTCTTCAATGTCTCACATTGATATCTTCTAATTTCAATATATTACAACTTTATAACTTTTAAGCAATCTACTCAGTACTTTAGTATAATTAACCATAAATTATAACAGTCTATTTGACAAACTATCTCAACTTTAGCATCGAACCTATTGATAGAGCATTTTAGGCTTGGCCCTCTAAGGCTCATCTCAATCTACCCAGATTTCATTTTGAGTTCCTCTTGCCCATGCCGTTCAATCTGTAGTCTCGAGTTTTGTCCTACTCTAGATCGAATTTGTGCTCTTATCTTCACAATGGATAAGTACATGGCAGTAATACAAATAAGAAAATGGGTTGGTCAAAGACATACCCCTATGATATTAGGAGAGGATTTAGGTGGGTTGGTCAAAGACACAACCCCGTGATATTAAGAGAGGATCTAAGATATTAATACATTTCCTTAACTAAGATCATCTACAATATCTATAAATAAAGGAGAAAGGCGATCGAGTAAAGGAATTTTGGATTATTTGATTTCCAATACTAAAAAGACCCTTTCATTTTTCTTGTGCTAACTTAGGCATCAGAGTGACCATGTTGGAACAAACTCTAGCACCCCCATAACCTAATTTGTTTCCATTTTGTAGGTGACTCAACCATTTTTTTAGAAACCCAGCATAACATTTGGCGCTATCTTCGTGATCTTACTCATGACTAAACAAATGGCACTTCACTCCTAAACAACCAAATCAAAAGAAATTGTGGATGCTCTGGTGATGGATCAAACCACCCAAGCTACAATGTCCTAATAACAACCTTAACCTCAAATTGTAAACATACAATCCCATCTAATAGATACCTAACAGTTTCTAGATTTGGAAAATCTTTGCAAAATGTTGGCAACTCAAAATGAGAACATAATGAATGACAATGCCAAGCTCCAAGCTTGAGTAACGAAATTGGAGCAACTCAACAACATGCCATAATTGGAGAATATATCAACACATTCTCCATAACTACCGTGTAATAACATCTTACTACCCCAACTTGCACTATTTTTGCAAGCAACTCAGCAAGCTAGTTCTATGGACATTCGTAACCATGTTCCTGTTGACCAAATCCTGCTTATAGCCTCTCAGGACAGAGCACTTTCCCATATCGCCTTACCAACTGCATCATAAAGCCATAATGCCAATCTTGCTTGGAATAACATGCTTGAGCCTTCAAATGCTCATACTTGAGCTAATAAGCAAGTTAATGATATGGACATTAACCAAATTGATGATTACATCAAAAGGCTCTCTAACCTTAAGGAGAGCAAGAAGGTTAAGCCATTAGCCAAATTTTCCATAAATCAAATCCCCTTCACTCAAGCAATCTAAGAAAAGGTTTTACCTCTGAACATTTACCTCCCATAACTTGACACATATGATAGGATTATTGACCTAGATGATCACCTTTACCATTTTAAAACAATGATGAGCTTGTACGACCTTAGCGATGCAGTCACCTACAAAGCTTTTCCAAGCACCCGTTGTAAGGCCGCTTGTATGTGGTATCGCAATTTACCACAAAACTTCATCTCTTCATTCAATGAATTAGCCAACCAGTTTTAGCAACACTTCCTAGCTAGCAAGCTCCTTGTCAAAGACTCATCAACCTTTAACTTGATTAAATAGGGTCATGATGAACTCTAAGGAATTATCTTGCTTGGTTTAATGCTGTGATGTTGGAAATTCCCAATGTTGAAAAAGGTGTTGCCCTTAATGTAGTCATTCAAGGTGTCAAGCTTGTTAGTGATTTATTTAAATCCCTAGCAAAGAATAAACTCAATAGCTTCAAAGTGTTAAGGGAAAAAGTAAGGAAGTACATCCGGTAGGAGGATTTTATCTTAGTTAAGAGATAGTTTGACCAAAGTAGGTTAGACCAAAAGAAAGATAATAAAGGATCCATCAAAGACTACCTAAGTCCAAAGCAAAGTGAAAGATCATCGTGTGATGATGGTTCAAGAGATAGAAAGTGCTCTATCCCAAACTTCACAACATATAACCCATTGAATCGATTAGTAGGGGACATTTTTATGGAATTTTGCAACATGGGTGTTCAACTTAGAACAATAAGGCTATGGGGTAATTTGAATAGGAAAAAGTATAACAAATACTGCGATTTCCACTGAGATAAGGGTCACAATATGGATGAATGTTATGAGCTTAAAAATGCCCTTGAAGATCTTATCTAGCGAGGATATCTTCGAGAATATATTGTTGACCTTAACAACTTCAATGAACAATATACTAAAAGATGGCAGGAAGAGCATAGTCATGATGAATTAATAGAAACCAACAATAACAATAGCCTCAACTAAGCCCCTAATGGTGTTATTAACACCATTGTTAGGGGCACCCCAAAATAGAGGCCGACTAAGCTCCTTGAGATCGACTAATGCCTTATCCACTGATGATCATTAAGGGATTCAAACCCCTCATGACGATGCCCTAGTGATTAGTGTAAGGATCAATAAATTTGATGTTAGGAAAATTCTAGTTGACACACGTGGTTTTGCGGATATAATCTTTAAACATGCCTTCGACTAAATGTAGCTTAAGCTTATGACAAATATGAAGCCTTACAACCATGATTTGTATGGATTCTATAACAAACTTGTATGGGTAGCGAGTATTGTCACCTACCTTATAGAGCTCAGAGACGATGACATTATGTCCTAGCATAACGTAGAGTTCTTAGTGGTGGATTGCTGGTTGCCATATAATGTAATACTTAGATAACTAAGGCAGAACACATTTAGGATGATTTTCTCAACACTACACCTTAAGAAAAAATTCCCAATACTTGAAGGAGTGGGTGTGTGCAGAGGAGACCAAGAGCTGGAGCATAATTTGTATTTAAAGGCCTTAAAATGGGAGGAGGCCTTCATTGTAGAGGCTGAACTAGAGGAGAACCTAAATTTCAAGGGAAAACTGGCTATGGAGACAAAGGAAATCTAGCATTATAGTAGCATCAAGTAAACCATGTAGGTAGAAACATCAATCCTTATAGAACTCAAATGATAACTCATCGACTTCCTTGGGTCCAATAGCGATGTACTTGCTTGGTCCCCATCTGATATGCCAAGCATTTTTCCTAAAGTGAAGACGCACTACCTTAACATTGATAGTAATGCCAAAGTCGTCAAGCAGAAAAAGAAACGCTTCGCACCAAAACAAGAGGTAGCTATCAAGGAAGAGGTGCAAAAGCTATTAATGGTAGGATTTGTTATGGGAGAAACGTTATCTGACCTGTTTAGCTAATTGCATACTAGTCAAGGAGTTTAATGGAAAGTCATGAATGTGTATAAACCATATAGACCTTAGTCGTGCTTGTCCAAAGGATTGTTTTCCCCTTCTTTGAATCGACCAACTCATTAACTTCACCTCCAGCCATGTACTCCTTAGTTTTATGGATGCTTTCTCTAGATACAACCAGATCAAGATAGAGCCGGAGGAAGAAGTATACGCTTCATTCATTACATTCTTTGGGACTGATTCCTACAAAGTCATGCCTTTTAGCCTAAAAAATTATGAGGCTACATACTAGAGGTTGGTGATGAAGATGTTTGAACAACAACTTAGGCAAAATATTAAAGTGTACATTGATGATATGAACATCAAAAGCATAAAGCCTGAAGACTATCTCTAGGGCTTACGAGAGATGTTTGACACCTTAAAGCAATACAATATGAAATCAAACACCAAAAAGCATGTCTTTTGGGCTACTTTAGGAAAGTTCCTTGGATACATGGTCACGAGATGCAGCCCCTCAAGTCAATAAAAGAGGCGCAATGGCTCACAAGACAAATTTTCGCAATGAATAAATTCATCTCTAAGAGTGGAGATAGATGTTTCAAGTTCTTCAAGGTCCTAAAGAGCTTGGCAAACTTTCAATGGATTGAACAATGTCAAATTGCATTTGACAAATTAAAGCAGTTCTTGATAACTTCACCTATACTCTCTAAACCAATTATGGGGGAACAATTATTCTCATATTTATCTATAAGTGATCGAGCTCTCTCCTTTGTATTAATACGTGCTAAAAGAAGGGAGCACAAGCCAGTTTACTATGTTAGTTACATCCTTTAAGGGCCTATAGCAAGGTACTCAAAAGTGGAGAAATTTGCACTTGCAGTGATGATCTCGGCTAAAAGATTGTGACCATATTTTGAAGCTCATCAAGTAATAGTCTTAATCGATCAACCACTATGGAATATACTGCATAGGTTAAACACATTAGGTTGGATGATGAAGTATGCCTTGGAAATAAGTGCTTTTTGCATACAATACTGACTAAGAGATGCAATGAAAGCCAAAGTCCTTATAGATTTCATAGTAGAGTACATAATAAACAATGTTATGACGAATAGCAATGACAAGCTACTATGGACTCTCCATGTTGATGGCTTGTCCACTTGAGGGGGAAGTAGAGCCTACCTCGTGTTGTATGGACCTTATGGGGTGGAAGTGTCCTATGCTCTTAAGTTTGAGTTCCCAGTAAGTAATAATGAACTAGAGTACGAGGCTCTCATTATGGGTCTTAAGCTAGTAAAGGAAATAGGTGTTGAGAAGATAGAGATATATTCAAATTCCCTACTTGTTGCCCAACAAATGAATATATAATATATTGTTAGAGATGAAGTAATGAGTGACCACCTTCAACTTGTTAGAGATCTCACCTTGGAATTCCCCTCTTAGGGTATCACTAAAGTTCTTCAGGTTCAGAATTCTGAGGCTAATGAGCTATCCAAGCTAGCATTAACAAGTACTCTTGACTTAGACAAATGGGAGAAGAAGGTCTTCATTGAGTACCTTCCAAACAAGAGCATTAAAAAGAAATTGACTCAATTCATGGAAATTTATCCTACATTCATCGAGCCATGCTAGATGGAACCTATTATAGATTATCTAAAGAACGACACCCTTCCACAATACAAAAAGGAGGCAATGAAGCTCATGTATAAGGCCATGAATTACACTATTCTTGACAACCTTCTTTATAGAAGAGGTCTGATTATGCCACTCCTTAGATGTGTCTGACCAGAAGATAGCTAATGATTGTTGGAAGAATTACATAGGGAGATATGTAGCAGCCATATCAAAAGTAGAGCCATTTATGTTAGAGCACTTAGACTCAGTTGTTATTGGCCTACCATGAGGGATGATTTGAAGGACTTCATAAGAAGTGCATGTAATGTCAAAAGCATGCACCTATTGAGCATGCATTAAGCAACTACCTATAGTCCCTCATTAGCCCTTGGCCCTTTGCTCAATAGGGATTGGACATTCTAAGACCTTTCCCCAAAGTGTTGGAGTAGCAACAGTTAATCATTGTTGTAGATTACTTAACTAAATGTGTAAAGGCTAAAGCGGTAGTTAAGATTATCGAGAAAAATGTTAAAGCCTTTGACCTCAACAACATCCTTAGTAGATTTGGTGTTCCATATGTGTTGATAACAAATAATGGGACTTAGTTTGACAACCACAAGTTTAGGAAAATTTGCAATGACAATCATATCAAGATTCACTACACCTTAGTAGCGCATCCTCAATCCAATGGACAAGTTAAGGCAGTGAAAAAAATCATCCTCAATAGCATCAAAAAGAGGGTGGATCAAGCTAAAGGTAGGTAGGTAAATGGGATCCCAACCATCTTTTAGGGGTATCAAACTACTCATTGAAGCTCTATAGGGAAATGCCATTCAACCTTGCTTTCAAATTTGAGGCTGTCCACCCCATTGAATTGGAGCTCCCAAATATAAGAACGTAAAATATTGACTTAGTGACTAACTAGCTAAGGCAACAAGCTAACCTCGACACTATAAAGGAAATTCATGACATTGCTTGGATCCATGTAGCCACATATCAACACCAAGTTGCTCACTATTATGACAAGAAGGTCAAACATAAGGTCTTTCGACCTGGTGGCCTAGTTTATAGAAAGTTAGAAGCAATCGAGTCTCGAGAGGGTCAAGGAAAGCTAGCACCAAATTAGGATGGTCTAGTTAAAATTTTGAGGACTTAGGCAATAGAGCGTACAAGCTAGAATGATTGGATGGTCAATCTATCCCCGACACTTGGAATTCTAACAGCCTTAAGCCTTACTTTAATTAAAATTTCATTTGTTTGTATATTCATTCCAATAATGAATGAAATTTGTGCACATTGTACATCTTATTATATTTTTACGCACTATCCCTTTTTGAGGTGAACGAACTTAGTAAACTCATCAAGTCCTAACCTATATAGGGCAAAAAGACTCTTTATTACAATTAGTCCCGATTTTACCATAGTTAATTAACTACTAACAACATCAAGCCGATATTTTAAAGTTAACAAGCAAGTGGGCTCTTGATGGGCTTTCTAGCTCTAAGATTATCATCAAACACTTGGAGCACCGGATCTCTTAGGTCTTCCTAGAGATGCTCTTAGGAAACTCATCGACAGGACTTAAGGTCCAAATGTCTAAGGACACCCACAAATAGGATTTTCACAATATGTAAACTAAAATAGCATAAAGTGCAGAAACCATGGGATAAGTATAAAAAGAATTCACGGAAAGAAAAACATAAAGATAATGGAACATGAGCACATTGTATTCAAATTCAAAATTGCAAAGGTTTATCAAATTATATATCTTAAAAGTCAGCATATCGACTTAGTAAATAACAAAATAGAAAATAAAATTTTCTTCTCATCACTCAAGGGAGCGGATTATGAGAGCCTCAATTATGTTGTCTACCTCGGCTGTAGGGATCTTCTCAGAGGGGTGCAGCTTGGAAAGTAGAGGTGGATTTTTGGGAGGGTTAGAACTTAGAAGGGGTAAAGGAGTAGTATCCTTAGATTGCTCTTAACTTGATGCTTGGCCTTCTTCTTACTCTAGCTCACCTTGAGGGGGTTGATT
Source organism: Laguncularia racemosa (assembly GCA_037954665.1). NCBI lineage: Eukaryota > Viridiplantae > Streptophyta > Magnoliopsida > Myrtales > Combretaceae > Laguncularia > Laguncularia racemosa. Next base: position 2,589,281 of record JBBMOL010000022.1, on the reverse strand, counting down.
TTAAGGAGGATCCTCAAACACTCTTTGATCACCTTGATCAATCTCCTTAGTTACCTTGTCCATGACACCTTCTTGGAGTTCATTACAGAAACAAAGGTAATTAAGATCATACATCAGGTGTACTTAGAGGATTTTTGACCAAGCTGTTTGGATGCCCTCAATGAATTTAAGATCTTGGAGGTCTTCTCACTCTATGTTATTCATGGTCTTGTTAATGACCTTTTTCTCCACGATAGCTCGATCCACTTGATTAGCACCACGAGCCTCCAAGTCTAGTAAGTGGGCCCTATCACAATTAACTTCGAGTTGAAGCTGTTTGATCTCATCTCGAAGACCTTGTTCGACCATGGCCTTCTTGTCCTCCCTCTCCTTATGAACCCTACACACCTCACGAAGTTGGACAATCAACTTTTTGTTCTCTTCATGTAGAATTTTGTTAGACCGATTAGCCTCCTCCACCCTCAAGGAAAGTTTGGCGTTAGCTTTCACTTCAAGATTCACCTAAGCTCTTAAGGTCCTTAGCTTTGCTTCTATATGTTTCTTTAGATCTTGAAGCTCTATAGCTTATCATAGGGATTCCTCTTGAGCTATGCGAGCTTCAATCTTCGCATTCTTGACTTTTTGCGATTGCACATAGTTGTCATTAGATAATTTAAGGTACCTTTTGTACAACCTTTGGTGCTTTGAGAATAGGATTTCGTGCTCGAATCTGATGTCTGTGACCAATTTAAGCTTAGTATCCCATAGCTCAAAGATCTTGACTAGATGCGATGAGAACTGAAAAAAAGAAGAAGAAGTGGAAGAGAGATATTAGAGTACTCATTTATGGCATTATGAGATGACCATGAACATATCTCTTTGGATAAAAACTTACATTGTGGAGCTTGAATAGAGTATCCCTTCGAGTGCATTTTTGGGCACGCCTCGCAAGATCTTCTTTAAGCTAGTAGTGTTCCTTAATAGTATACACCCCTTTAGTAGCTCTTTGCTCCATCTTGCATCTTCTAGATCCTTATTAGAGTCGACACCTCCCACTACGGTTAGAAGATGTGACCACCTAAAGGAGAAGACGGAAGACTGGCTGCAGATAAGTCCTAATCTTGTCGTTGCTCTATAGTGAGAGTTATCAACCCTATAGTATGACGTCGGACTAGGGGCTCTACACTATTTGACTTTAAGTTGAGCTGAATGATTACATTTGGGGCAGCTATAGGAGGCCTCTCCCCAAAAGCCTTAACATGAGGCCTTTTCCTGCCCTAGTGAGATACCTCCTCCTTGACCTTTCCCTTCGCCTTCTCTTTGGGCATGGGATGTTTTATAGGTTTGAGAGGGTGCACCTATCATTTTTCACCCCTTATAGTAAGGGGGACCTAGTGCTGTCTTAGCATTGGTGCCCTCTAGGGCTTAGTTGTGCTAGGAGGGGCCTTTTTGTCTTCTTAGCAACTTAGGTTGCCCTCCTCTATGCGAGCATTTCTGTAAGGGTGTGCTCTCATAAGATGTATATTTGACAAAGGGGAATATAGTAAGTATAATGAAAACAAATAATTAGTTGAAAGATAAAAATACCGCATCGAGCTAGAATCTTGCAAGGAAAGGTATTCCCTTGAAGACGTGGTTGAATATGACTCCCCACAATGGCTTATCATGGTACTGTTAAGATGATGGATGTACCTCTTCCCCCTTTTAAAGCAATGCTACTTGCTAACTTCTTGTCGTAGAGGTGTTCATTAACCACCATTATTGCATTTCACGGGTTGTTCTTCCTTTTATGGAGCTTGGCTAATATTTGATTTGCAGTAGCCTTATCGTTAGGTCCTAGTGAAAGGATGGCCGAGGTGTGGATAGGCTCAATCCACTATGTCTGAAAGTCTAGATCGGCCTCGTACACCATGACGAGAATTTTTTTCTTCCATCCGTATATGAATGACTCTAATTTGACTAATAGCTTCCTACCAAGACAGTTGGTAAGGTAATATCAGCTATCATTTAGCCTCTTTAGGCTTTAAAAATATTGAAGCAACTGTGATGTAGCTTGTAAGAGGAAGTGTTCGCACAATGCTTTGAATGTGATTAGGAACTTGCATGCATTTAGTACTATTTGAGTTGGCAACACTTGGTGGTAAGTGAAGAACTCTTTTTATAACTCGCTGAATGGAGCTTGCCCCTTGAACTCGAATAGCTTAGGGCTTTTCGATGTACTCACAGCCTGAACTCAATATACTTCAAATAAAGGTAGAACCATTGATTGACTATAAGGGCAACAAGGTTGTCATCTTAGGGCTTTTTAATCTTCCAATTGTGAGGGTGCAAATGGAAGTACTTCCTCACCTCCATTAGTTCTTCATACGACATGAGGCTATGGGTGCCATTCAGTGTGTTTCTATCCTCGACAGATCAATAAAGCGGTCGCACCAATTGTCCTTTCACCATTGTCGAGATACACATCTCTTAGGGTCTACCTCTTCGCTATTGTTGGATACATTATGTGATGCTTGCTGACCCGTTTTTTACACGTGGCCCACAATTCAAACCAATAATGATGTTTACATTTTTGTGTATTTCCTGCTTAAACCTCGATTAATGTGGCACTAACAGTTGTGCGGTGCATTTAATGCGCATGCACTTGCGCTCAAGAAAAATCAAATTAATGCTAAGTCAGGAAGCAACATGTCCCCTTGAATTCTACACCAATAGGTTAGACCTTTAACAACGTTATTCCTTGGAGTGACATTCACAATTTTAGGTTGGTGCGTAAGACTTTTACAATAATCAATGTCTTACAATAAGCAAATATCTCAAAGATGACTGCTTGGTTTTCCTCGGTATCTAGCCTGCTTCCTATAGTACTTAGCTTAGATTAGGATACTTGCTAAAAAATTCAGTGATTCAGCATAGGAAGATCTAGATTGAATCACCAGTTTGCTTGGCCACCTAATGATGCCTTTGTTGGCCAGAGGTCAATGTTCGTATCATAGAGTTCATCATAGGCAACTTATCTCATTTTCAAGACCTCCAGAGCTCGTATACCTGTAAACTGTCTTTGCCAAATTAGGGCCCATCTTAACCTACTCGGATTTTTCTTTGAGCTCCTAAAGCTTGTGCTTATAGAGATCATCATAGGCAACTTATCTCATTTTCAAGACCTCTGGAGCTCATATACCTGTCAACTCTCTTTGCCAACTTAGGGCCCATCTTAACCCACTCAGATTTTGTTTTGAGCTCCTAAAGTTTGTGCCGTTTGACTTGTAGTCTTAAGTTTTAACCTGGTCTAGATCGGATTTATGCTCTTACTTCCACAATGGATAAGTACATGGGAGTGATACAAATAAGGGAAAGGGTTGCTTAAAGATATACCCCTGTGATATTAGGAGAGGATCTAGAGAATCAATACACTTTTCTAATTAAGATCATCTACAACACCTAAAAATAAAGGAGAAAGGTGATCGGGTAAAGGACTTTTGGATTCTTTGATTTCCAATACTAAAAAGACCCTCTTATTTTTCTTGTGCTAATGTAGGCATCATAGTGGTCACACTGGAACAAACTCCAGCACCCCTATAGCTTAATATATTTCCATTTTGTAGGTGACTCAACATCTTTTTGAAAACGTAGCACAACAGAACTTGGTACCAAATCTTGAGGTCTTGGACATAACATTTATACTGCACCTATGCTTGAAAAAAAAATTATTGCCCAAAAAGAGTGAGCTAATGCCCAGCACGCAATTACACAAACACATAGACATGAATATACATATGCAAATCACTTACATAAATCCTAAACTAATGTAATGACCACTAATTAATTATGTTTTATATGTATTAGCTATTCAAGCAACACAATTTGTGTTATTCTAGACTAACTACAAACATGGAGTAACTCATCAATCCAACACATAAATACACACACACACCACACACACACACACACACACAATATAAATAACCAAAATCGATACCAAATATCCCATCATCCTTAGGGCAATGTTGAATAGTCATTAGCCTATCAGTTTACTTGTAAGCATCCATACAAACATCCTCATTCCATAAGTACGGACCCGCTTATAGATTCGTCCTGAAATGTTAATCCATTACATGACCTTATCTAGGTTAGTGGCCTACTGACATGAAAGTTAGCACCTAACTAACTGGATCCTATAGATATGAGGTTGCATGATGGCTAGACAAATCATATTGATCATTAGGTGGAGTGTTCTAAATCATTAGCATAAACTTGTATCCTTTTAGGCCTTTCCCAAGCAAAGTTTGAGTGTGCTATCTTATTCAAATTTCTTAATCAAATTCGCTAGCTTAATTGATTTTGGGTATTTTAGTGTTTTGGTCATCTTTCTCTTTTCAAGTCCCTTTTTTGCATTGTTATAGTTGTTTCGTAGGTTTTCAAGTGTACTTTTCATTTTTTTGGGGTCATTTTAATCATTTAGAACACAAAAATTTAAGTTTATTCCTAAATAGTTTCAATGGTCACTTGTTTGGGTTCATTTTGAAGCCTTTTGCTCCTAATTGGGCTCAATGCTCAAAAGGAATCACTCTTAAAATTTAGGTCTCTATTAGGTGTATAAAGGTCATTATACATGTTGTGGGTTTTAGTTTTTCAGCCTAATAGTCAAGGTTGATCATCCTTGTTCCTGGTTTTATGTATTTTCCACCTAAGGGCCTTATTGCTTGTATTTAACTAAATAGTTTTATTCATAACCCTTTTCAAATGCCATTGTATTGTATTCATATTTTGGAAATTTTAGATAGTACCATTTAACTTCCTTCTTGGGCATTGATTTGGGAATTGAGAAGTAAAGCTTACATGTTTTGTAACTTTTTCATCTCCAATCCATCTTAATCACTACCAAAGGCCTACTTTGAATTTTTGAGAAAAAGATAGTGCTTGCATTGTTTACTATTAGAACTTGTGTTTACATCATGTTTAAGAGTTCCTTTGCTTAGTACATCCTAGATACAAGATTAAATGCTACAAGAATAGAAATTTACATGCTAATCTAGCTTAAGTTACATAAGAGATTACAAAGGATAAAGAAAATGTTTATAATGAGGTGCCCACTCTTGATGAAGGCCTTTTAGATGATGTAACATTGTTCTAACCTCTCGTCCCCTTACTTGTCTTGGTGGTTGTCTCTTGTTTCTACCATTCCCAACTCCTTAAGTGTCCTCTTAGTGGTGTGACGAGTTAGTTTTAGTTGGGAAAGGCTAGTGGTGGTTTTAAGAGTATGGGTGGTGTTGATGTGGTGGTCAAATGGTGGGGCTTCTTTTCTTTTCTTGGAGAGATTTTTGAAGTGTTTGAAGTTTAAAAGGAAAAGAAGGGAGGAGGGAGAATACTCAATGTGTAGCGGTCATAGGGGTGTTTTTTCCCCTTAATTCTTTTGTCCACTAGTTAATTAATAGTGTGTGATTAGTGGCTTATTTAAGTGTGCTTTAAGTTAGTTTAATTATTTTTAAACTCAAGACAAATTGGTGTGTGAAATACCATCCTTTGTTCTCATGTAATTCATGTCACTTAGGTTAGTTTAGGAATGTTAATTTCATTAGTTTTCTTAGTGTGTTTGATTTATTAGTAGTATTAATTATTGCTTAGTTATTTGATTTTATATTATTCTTAGGGCAAATTTCCATTTTTAGGGTTTCAAATTCGATAGGCTTTTGATTGAGGTCTTTAGGGTTTAATATTAACTTTAATGTTTTCCCTTGTTGTTTTAAGGTTTGCTACTTAGTTTAGGGTTTAGGGTTAAATTAGACTTTTGGTCAATCATTGTTAAGGTTTAGGGTTCCATTTTTAGGTTTTCAAGATCCTAATACAACGATCTTATGATGTGCATTCGTCTATGGTCTTGGTTCATTATGCTAAGGTTTTACTAGCCATATTGGTTTTAAAATAAACTAATTCAATGTTTAAAGTCAAGTACCTTGTTGACTCTTGGGTATGCCTCCCAATATTTCTATAAGATCTATCTTTCAATTTAAAAATTTCTCGGGGTTTACAATAGTAGTGATAAATAGAGAAGCATGCCTATTTTGAAGTATGAAATAATTGATGTTATAAATATTGTGAGCCTTCTCTTAAATAAAAGACATGGCTTGTAGATAGTAATGATCGATGTATAACTATGTCAATTCATGCCTTTATAATTGTGCTTGGTTACTATTGCATAGTATTCACATGCATTCGTGGCATGGCATAAAAATAGTCAAACGGCCTTATTTTTATAAAGGATTTAAAGGTTGCATTTTGATTATTAAGCTTAGTTGCAAAACTTAGTTTTTAGCATATACATTTGCATGCATTATTTTGAGTTATGAAGTACCGCTCATGTTTTGCTTGGGAGTTACCTTAGGGCACTCATGTATTTTGCTTGGAAGTCACCATGTGTTGCTCATATTTTCATCGGAGCCGCTTAAGGGCCTCTTATTATTTGCTCGGTTAGGATACTGGCCAGTGCATATCATGTGCATTAGCATGGTATATCATTGCATCTATAATCATCTACTAATTGTGATAATGACTTGTGCTTCAGTTATATTTTATATGATTGTTTGTCATTATTTGTTGTTTAGCTCACTTATCTTAATGTTGAGGGGGTATTTTTATTTAACCTTAGGTATTGAAGATGGAGATAGTGTCAGAGTATAGGCATGAGGTAAGAATCTTGAGAGCAATGTCTAACTATTATAATATTGATAAATAACAAAAGACTCAATTTAGTTTTGTTCTCTTTTGTGACTTTGTTGAATATAGGTAACTAGATGCCCTAATTGTTAAATATATATGAGATGCTTCGACGCTATTCTATATTTATGTAATGTTTTTGAATTTTAATCTATGCTTGGTTTTAGTTGGCCTTATTCCCATCTTAAGAATGGCATACCACATTGTTTCTTAGCCACCAATGTACAAATGAGTAGGGCGCTACAAAACTACTTCAATTGCATTAACTACTGCGGCATAAATCTTATTCACATCCATCTATGAAGGAAAATATTGGAACTTTCAAACAATTTAGATTTGGTAAAAGAAGTGATCATTAAATAGTTAAAATGGAAAAAAATATTCAAATAGAAACTCTATTTAAAAAAGGAAAAAATGTAAGAGATCCCCCTAAATTTTGTTTTAGGTGAGCATATACTCCATGAATTTTTAAATGTTGCAAATCACTTCCTAAAATTTGATAAATTGGCAAATAACTCCCCAAAAGTTGCAAATAGCCCCTTTAAAATTTGATCTTAGTGTAGAAATACCCTCTCAAATTTATCAAAATATGCTTTAACACCTCCTAAACTTTGAACTAAGTGTGTCCTTTTTTAGCTAAAAAAGAAAATGTCCTTTATGTTACTAATTTATCAAAGTTTAAGGGGGTGATTTGTAACATTTAAAAGTAAAAAGGGTATATCTACACCTAGGTAAAAGTTTAGAGGGTTATTTGCAATTTCCCTAAATAAATAATACTTGTTAGGAAAATGTAATAATGGATAATCCTAAGATGTTACTAGATATAGCAATAAGAAGACCAAGATTGACCTTAAATCCACTAGGTAAATGAAGAAGTGAATTACTGGAAGAAAAAACAAATTATGAGAATTAGGAATTTTCAATAAGTCCAAAATAACACTACAACAAATGATAATTTTATGAAATAACAATCATAGCATGAACTTATATTATGTTGAAACAATGAAATCTCTTTGTAGAAAAGTTCATAGTCTCCAATAGCCAAAATTTGCCTTCATAACAATCACAAGCCAATAAAATTGAAAATTATTAGCACTAACAAATCGCTTTTAGTACTAGTTGCAATGATAATATATATTTGAGATGCCTTAAAATTATTCTATATTTTTCTCTAGTAGAAATGTTTGTAGTTACATTTATGGTAATATCAATGAATTATTTTATTGTAACCAATACATTTATTTTTTCATTACATTATAAGAAATATTGACTAGATCTTTCAATAGCTTGAAACACATATATTCCCAAAACTACAACTGCAACCAAGATAGTTGAACCAAATATTTCTAAGCAATACAAATTGAAATAATTGTATAACAATGCAATAAAAGGTAATTCCTAACTCAAAAGGAAAAGAAATTCAAGCTTGATATATTTTGAAACATAAATATGGAGAAAAATAAGAACTAACTAGATAAGGATTCCAAACATATAGTTGTAAACATCTAGACTTGTTCAAGCTTGTGATTGCAATTAAAGAGATTAGGGTATGATCTTTTGTAGTGTGTCTAATCTTATGATGCCGACAAAAGAAGAATAACTGCTAATTATGTATAACATTGCTTATCAAAAGCAAAAGCCATATGAACACTAGTAAAGGATATAGAAGAAAACTCAAAACTTGCATGTCACTTGCTATAACCATATATGTTTTCTCGAGACTATGGACAAGTATTCTCTATCCACATAAATTTGCTTTTTCCTAAAGAATTTCCTTTTGATGGGTTATTGATATAGTAATGGATTGGCAAATGGTGCATGAATCATAATACACAAACCAATTGTAGGACAAAGGACTCATGTTAGATTTTATTGATATAGTAAATTAAACAAATGGGTATAATCCTTACTAAAAAAAAGGTATAATAGATTGCGTGTGGTTAAGTAACAAAGAAACCAACAAAGGTAATTAATTTGTTATTCACATGAAAAAAATTTAGTTAAGCCACCACTTTGCTTTCGTATGAATAAGACTAAAACCATATTTCAAAGGAAAAAAATTTGTAATCCTTATAGTATAAACAATAGAAAAATTAGTGGAGTACCTGATGGAGTTGTTCTTTGTAGGTATAAAGATTCGAGACAAATTAGATTCTTTTGATTCTCTCCACCTAGAGAAGAGGAGATAGAGAAAAGTTATATTATAAAAGGCCATACTCTAATAGTCATGATGTGTTAAAGAGAATAGAAGAGGGAGAGAGAAAGATTTTCTTTGAAAATAGTGCAGTGGCAAGTGATAAGTTAGAGTTGCAGCTTTAGCCTCATAAGCCTTGGAAAATGACTTACTGTTTTAAAATTGGTAAGTTGTTTTCCTTCAAGATATTTGATATTGACTTTTGACTAAAGTAAATTTTTTGTTGATCGAGATTCGGTTTTCCATTTAAAAGATTTATCTTTCCATAAACAAACCTAGAAAATTATGGAAAAAGGTCTTTAAGAAAATAGTTTGCATCAAACAAGTGGGGCCATAATGTCTAGCTCATTATAATTTATTAAATAGAGTAACGAAATTTAGACCACCAAAATCATAGTGCCTTAATGTTTCTAGAGAAAACTTTCTATCCATGTATGTCGAAGATTATCAATTTTGGCCATAAAAAGCTCTTGCAATCTTTTCATTTTCAATCGAGAAATCAAATATCACTCCTAAAATAAATTTGTCAAATTCTTCCATCTTCACCACCTCATCATATAGTTAGTTTTTGCACATCCAATTTGTCTTTACTCAATTCTCTAATTGCTCTTGCTACCTCACCAATGTGCTCTAACATCTTATTTTCAAACTAACTAGTATTTTGCTTTTGCTTTCTATGTTGATCAAAGGTTGGATAGATTTAAAGAAGTGTCATGATAGGAATCAAAATCCTACAAGACTTATCACTAGGGTAAGAGCCAAAGGGTTACAAAATTTAGGGATGAGGGTCCTCTTTGAATAAACTAACCTTGAAAATACTTGTATACTAACTTCTTTTCTATTACTTATTTGTTGTGCATTCCACCAAGCATACTTGTTAGGTTTTATAGGGCGATGGACAAACTCACTAAAACTTAGCTTGTGGGTTATTCATGGACTAACATAAACCAAAGAAGAATGGTCCAACAAATTACTCAATTGAATTGAAAAACCGACCACTCGAAGAACCTTGTACTTGTAATTGTTGTTTTGAGAACCAACCATTTCATTTAGTATTTGTAATTTCTTTTCTTGGAACCGGCCACCTAAGTGGCTTATTTGTAATTTTCATGTGGATTTTATCCTAATAGGAGCAAGTATAAATATTTGCTAACTAGGGTTTATAAGAGACTTTTAGACATTTTGATAAAAACCAATCGCTTTGTTGTGAGGGAGTCCTTGCATGCAAATCACATCTCTTATCAATTTCATGTGTGGAATTGTGGCGAGATTGGCTTAAGAATTTTGTGAATAATATCAATTTTCTTAAAGTTGATTCCAATTATCACTAGTGTGTCATATTTAGTGAGTGATTGGATTTGTTCTTATTGTGTTCATATTTCACGCCAATTAGGGTTCCATATCCAATCTAAGGTTCACGCCATTTTAGTTGGAAATTGGTCTCTATTGTGTTGTTCATTTGATTTGTTTTGGAAGTACAATTGATTGTCATTGTAAATTGCGTGAATATCATTTGAAATTTAGGGTTTAAGAACTTGTTGATGTTACGCATTTTGTGGAATTAGTTTGGTGTTTTTGCAATCAAATTGTAGGCACATCATGTTAAATTCCCTAGATTGGTTAGTAAAAATACCAATTGCATTATCCTTGCCTACAACCAATGCTATTTCATCATATATTGCAATTTTCTTATTTAAATACTTCTCGTGATTTAAATGTTTCTAAAAAAACACATAAAAATTAAATAATTTAGATAATAGATAAACTATTAAATAAATAATCATTTAAAGAGAATTAAAAGGAAACAATAGAGAAAACTTGCCATCACTTCTTCATTGAAAACATCCTTATTAGCAACAATAATCTCCAGCTTATCATTCCACCAAAAACCATCACACTTATTTCTTAACTCTTGTATGGTGGCCTATGTATTTTTTACGATACGAAGATGATTCTTTGCATCATCTGGAAAGCAACTTACTCTAAAATTTTCATTGATTGCATTGGCTACTCAAACAAAAGATGATGGTTTGAATGTAGTTAAAGGCTTGTGACCATCTGGTAAAATTTCTAACATTAGGTCTTTCATTGGTCTAGACCACTTGAAGTTTTCCACTTCTATCTCCTTGTCGACACCATTCCATTCTTTTTCATTATTTTTTCCCAATGTTGCACTAGAATAAAAGTAACAACTATTATTGAAGTAAGATTCAAATGAAAATAGTAAATATTCCAATAAATTATATTATATGATGTTTTACCCTACATAAGAACCAACTAACACAAACTGTTTTCAAAAGGCCAATTTAAAAAACTTGAACTCCACTTAAATAAGGTATTGAAATATGTGGATATCCCATTTTACCCTTTTGGTATTAGGGGTTTTAATGAGGCAAATTAGAAAAAAAAAAAGAAAATTGGGGAAATATTAAAAAAAAATAAAAGTCGGGAAAAAAACCCTAAAAAAATTATAAACCATAAAAGCTCCTAAAAAAGGGGTAGAATTAAAGGAAATCATAAAAAATTGCAAAATCTTGAAATCCCAAAAAAAAAAAAGAAAAAAAATAAGTCAAGTCAAATGTAAACCCTCAAAATATACATATTAGGCTTGATTTAGATGATTAGCAGACTTAAAGTAAGTAGTTAGATAAAGGCTTCTTCATGGTCAATTTGGCCCAATATGAGTAAAGTTGGTTTAAATATATTTTAGTTTTATTAAAAAAATGAAATGGACTTCTTGGTTTGGCAGATATGGAGAGAGCTCGGTTGGAGCTCCATTGCTCATCAAAATGAGCTTGTTTTAAGTTTTTTTTAACTTGTAGAATGCCAAGTAACTTGATTCTAAAACATTTTTTTTTCTAGAGTCAAGCCTTTTCGCTTGAAATTCAAATCAAAGGTTGGATTGCAATAATGCAACCTTCGACAGTTAGACTTTTTGTTTTCTCTTTGTTTTATGATTGAAGCTCTATAAATTAAGCCTCCCTAACACAAAACAATCATCATTTCTTCTCCATTTCGTCTTATTTGCACTCAAATATCATCTCTCTCTCTCTAAAATTTTCCAGCGGATGCCCACTTTCTCTTTCTCTCTCTCTCTACTTCTATGAAGCAAATCACTACTCCACGACTGAAGCCGCTACTTCCAAACACTAGCACTACCTTAACAACCCAAAGCACCACCCTTTTGGTCGAAATCCATCACGAATGGTATAGTTCATTGAAGACCAGATTGTTAAATCTAGATTAACCCTTTTGTGAAAATCATCACAAATAAAACCCTAGATCGTTCATGTTTAATCATTAAGAATTAATCAATAGATATGCGGAAGCGTACCTGAATCCATTACGATCAACGATTCTTAGAATTGTGCGGTTGGCCTTCCAGATCAATACGTTTTCTTTGAGAGATCCCTTTAGTTTTTCCTCTATAGTCTATTTGATGATGGGATTCAAAGAGATAAGAAAAGAACGTATGACCTAGGGACCATAACCACTATTTATATAGATAACTTTATATTATCTTTTGGTATTTCTATTTTAGCCCATCATAAAAATAGAAATTACCTATAAGGTCTCTACACATAAAAGGGCCATATTTTATTAGATACATTAAAACCCAAATATTTAAATCTTATTGATCACTTTTAATTGAGCTTAACTTAATATGATAGCCCGTAACACATAATTATTTCACATATAAGGCTAACGTTGGATTAAGGATCCAACAATTTCCCACTTGGACTATATGTGTAACTTTACAATTATGTTTTGCAAAACCATATGAGCTCAAATTTGCTGTCATGAACAAAATGTATCTATAACCAATCCGGTCAATCAGTCATATCAACACAGGATCAAAGTGGTATTCATTACATTTATCGTAACTCTACCCATCAATGATCACAATGTCGATATAATTGAATGACATGGATCATGATATGGATGTGTAGCAAGAAAATTCCATGCAATGTGATCTTAACATGTCCATTTTCTACCGGTCCACCATAAACCTTAGTGAGATCAAACCATAAACCAAAAACAGAGTGTAGGCAAACAAGATACTTTATTTCTGCAGAAGATATCCTCAAAACATAATAAACCAAAATAACTTATTAAAGTTTGTCTATGACATAAATGCATTCAAAGTAACAAACTCCCACTAAAACTTAATGTCACTTAAGGTCATGACACCCATATGAGCAGTGTGCTCATGAAACACCTTAGGTTGCACTCCTTTAGTAAGCGAATCTGCGATCATAGAGTTTGTTCCTATATGCTCTATAGTGTTCACTTCGAACTCTTTCTTTTACAACTAGGAACTTGATGTTTATATGCTTTGACTTCGTCGAGCTCCTATTGTTGTTAGAATATAGAACTGCTGACTTGTTGTCACAAAATAATTTAAGTGGCCTATTAATAGTATCCACAATGCGCAGCCCTGTGATAAAATTTCGTAACCATATTCCATGATTGGATGCCTCATAACATGCTACAAACTCTGCTTCCATAGTAGAAGAAGCAACAAGGGATTGTTTTATACTCTTCCAAGAGATTGCTCCCCCAGCCAACAGATAGATGTAGCCTGATGTAGACTTCATACTATCTTGGCATCTAGCAAAATCGGAATCAGTATACCCAACGATCTTGATTTGATCTGACTTCTGATAGGTGAGCATGTAATCTTTTGTTCTCTGTAAGTACCGCAAGACCCGTTTAGTTGCTTTCTAAGGGTCTAATCCTGGATTACTCAAGTATCTGCCTAACATTCCTATAATGTACGCAATATCTGGACACGTACAAACCTGAGCATACATTAGACTCCCTACTACTGATGCATAAGGAATCTTTTGCATTTCCTTTTCCTTAAAATCATTTTTAGGGCACTGACTAAGACTAAATTTGTCTCCCTTAGCTACAGGTGTATCACTTGATTTGCAATTTTGCATGCCATACCTTTTGAGTACCTTTTCGATATAGCTCTTTTGTGATAATCCTAAAGTACCTCGAGAGCAATCTCGATGTATTTGTATTCCTAACACAAAAGAGACGTCACCAAGATCTTTCATCTCAAAATTCTTAGCTAGAAATCTCTTGGTTTGTGCAATAAGCCTATATTGTTGCTGGCAAGCAATATATCATCAACATATAAAGCCAAGAAAATATGCTTGCTCCCATAGAACTTATGGTATATACAATCATCGACCAAATTCACCTCAAAACCAAGCGAAGTGATCACTTGATGAAATTTGAAATACCATTGTCGAGATGCTTGCTTAAGTCCATAGATGGATTTCTTAAGTTTACAAACCATATTCTTTGGATCACTCGATACAAAATTTTCTGGTTGTACCATATAGATTGTCTCATCAATGTCACCATTGAGGAAGGTGGTCTTTACATCTATTTGATGTAACTCAAGATTGAATTGTGCCACTAATGCCATTATAATCCTAAAAGAGTCTTTTGAAGAAACTGGTGAGAAAGTCTCTTTATAGTCGATGCCTTCTTTCTGTGTAAAGCCCTTTGCAACAAGACGAGCCTTATACCTCTCCACATTACCTTTTGAATCCCTATTGGTCTTAAATATCCATTTGCAACCAATGGGCTTCGTACCTTCTAGCAATGGGATAAGATCCCAAACGTCATTGTCTTTCATAGACTTTATCTCTTCATTCATGGCGTCAATCCACTTCTGAGATTTAGAACTTTTAATGGCTTGATGGAAGTTGATTGGATCATCTTTCATCATTCCAATGTCAACCTCATGTTCTTGAAGAAAGACGATGTAGTCATTTAGCAACACACTTCTTCTTTGTCTAGTGGATTTCCTCAATGGCATAGGTTCTTGAGGTGGTAGAGTTAGTTCTTCTGGAACAGTATCTTGAATGAGATCTCTAATATTGTCTTGTTCTATTGTGTCTTGAAGAAGATCAGGAATAGAATCTTGACCAAATTCAATAACACCTGTAGGAATATCAACATATTCCTCTTTAAAGACAATGTCTCTAATCGTATCTCCCCCGGCAAACTCGACATCCTCAAAGAACCGAGCATTTCCCAACTCAAATATCGATTTAGTTGTGGGATTATAGAACTTGTAACCCCTTGATCTTTTAGAGTACCCAACAAAATAGCAACTCACTGTTCTTGAGTCCAGTTTCTTTTCATTGGGCTTATAAGGCCATGCTTTAGCTGGACATCCCTACACATGTAAATGTTTTAGACTAGGCTTTTTTCTAGTCTAAAGTTCATAAAGGGGTTTTGTTAGTTACTTTAGTTGGAACCCTGTTAAGAATATATGCTGCAGTTTTAAGTGCTTCTCCCCAGAGTGATTCTGGTAAGGTGGAGTGACAAATCATACTCCTTACCATGTCCTTAAGCGTCCTATTTCGTCTTTCAGCAACACCATTCATAGTGGGTGAACTAGGCATAGTGTACTGTGGGACAATACAGCATCCCTCTAGGAATTTAGCAAAAGGTCCTGGACGTTGTTCACCTGAACCATCATATCTATCGTAGTATTTGCCACCACGATCAGATCTAATGCTTTTAATCCTTTTGTTGAGTTGGTTCTCAACTTCAGCCTTATAATTTTTAAA
The DNA here is from genome assembly GCA_037954665.1 of Laguncularia racemosa. Taxonomy (NCBI): domain Eukaryota; kingdom Viridiplantae; phylum Streptophyta; class Magnoliopsida; order Myrtales; family Combretaceae; genus Laguncularia; species Laguncularia racemosa. Next base: position 2,573,795 of record JBBMOL010000022.1, on the reverse strand, counting down.
CATATCCAAGGACTGTGACTTTTCATGAATGAGATAAAGATAGCCATATCGTGAGAAATTGTCTATGAACGTTATAAAATATTATTGACCATTCCAAGCAACTGTAGGGAATGACCCACAAATATCTGTATGTATAAGTTCTAAGACGTCTAAGGTCCTATTGGCTTCAAATCTCCTTTTATTTGTTTGTTTCCCCTTTATACAGTTAATACAATCATCAAAATTTGTAAAATCCAAGGGGTTTAGAATTTCCTCTAACACAAGTCTCTCCATTCTCCGTTTGGAGATATGACCTAATCTTTTGTGCCATAATGTAGCTGAATTTTCATTAGTTAATTTTCTCTTTATACCTCGTGTACTTATTTGCAGGGATTCATTAAATGAAGCAATAATATCAATTAAGTAAAGATTATCATAAACAAATAGAGAACCAGATCCAACTAATTTTGAATCATGAAACAAACTAAATTTCTTATTCCCAAATGAACAAGAATAACCAAATTTGTCCAAAGCAGAAACAGAAATCAAATTCCATCTAAATGACAGTACAATGAATGTTTCATTAAGATCCAAATAAAATCCAGTCTTTAATAATAATCTAAACTTCTCAATTGCTTCAACTTGAACTGTTTTGCCGTTGCCTACATAGATGTATCTTTCACCATCACTTGGTTTTCAGTAATGGAGGCAACCCTGCATAGACACACTGATGCGAGTTATTGCACCAGAATCTATCCACCAAGTGTCTATGAGTACCAAAGTTAAATTAATCTCAGAATAAACCAAATTAAGAAGTATACCTTTCTTTGCACGCCAAGCATGATAATTGGTGCACTACTTCTTATAATGCCCTATAGCTCCACAGAAGTGACAACCATTACCATTCAATGCATCTGACTTCTTTGGTTGTGTCTTCTGAGGTACCATATTTGCAGCTTCTTTATCCCTTTTCCTTTTATTATCCTTATTCCTATTCTTAGGGGTTAAGGCTAGGTGAGCACTCTCAATCTTATCTTGCTTTAGCCTTTCCTCTTTTTGAACACAATGTGAGATAAGCTCATTCATAGACCAAGTCTCTTTCTGACAATTATAGCTCACTTTAAACTAGCTAAATTGTGCTGGAAGAGAAATCAAAACCAAATGCACTAGTAAGTCCTTTATGAGGTCTAGCTTGAGTGCTCTTAGCTTGGAAGCAAGATGAGACATCTCCATGATGTACTCCCTAATATTGCCCTTGCCCTTGTACTTCATTGAGATTAGGTTTGCCAGGAGTGTACTTATTTTTGCCTTTTCATTCTTAGCAAACCTTTTCTCAATTTCATCAAGGAACTCCTTAGCCTTAGTTATCTTATCAGATATTGTACCTCTAAATGCTTCTGGAATGGCCTTCTTCATGATCATCATACACATGCGATTTGATTTCTCCCACTTTTTCATCTTCCTCTTGTCATCAGAGGTACTCTTATCAATAAGAGGTGAAGGAGAATCAGTCCTTAACGCAAGGTCAAGATCTATAACCCCAAGTACTATTAATAGATTATCTTTCCATGACTTGAAGTTAGTGCCATTTAGCATAGGAATGGAATTGATGTTGGCAGTAATATTAGTAGGATTATTCATAGCTGAATAAGAACAACAAACAAATAAACAAGCTTACATAAGCCTTACAACAAAATAATAATAATAAATTCAAATAAAGGTAAACCCCATCTCAAAATACCGGGTAACCCATTAATATTTCATCTTTGGACAAAACATTAACTACTAAGTGGTATCTTGGCGTAGTAATTAAACACTGACAATAAGAACACATCAAACAATAAAGCTTCCTTTGGGCCGATTTATTGTTCACATGTAAAAACTAAATAATCATCACGAGTTTATTACCACGGGTGCACTTGCAATTCTGTTAAACATTAACCTTCCTTTGGGCCGATAAAAAATTCACAGAAGTTGTAAACACACAACCTTTTATGTTTTGAAATAAATTAATTTTTGCAAGAGGGACCACTTTGGCAGTATGTTGCTTCAATTAATTCATCTCAAAATACATATAAACATACCAATATTCAAATTTAAAATTATATCAAACTTTGGGTCAAAGGCAACTCTAATTTTAGTTAAAACTTATTGGGTCTAAGCACCCATATCCAAATATGACTCAATAACTTAAACATTAAAATTAGGGCTCAAAAGAAAAATTGACGTACATAAATACCAATCTATAAGTGATTATAAATATATATTTGATTTCACCGCAATCGGAGACAAATGGATATAGAATTAAAATATCTAATCAAGAAAATCCAACCTATATGTTTTGCAGGCAATCAACAAAAAAAAAAAATGGATTCTCGAACACCCCTTTTACACCTAAGACATATTCTCCTTATGTCTTAGATAGCCTTTATTCTGCAACAATTTCTTGCACTAAGAGCACAATTGCCAACATCAGAATTCCATGTGTAACAGAATTTGAGAAAACCGTGGAGGAGAATACGATGTCAGGACCGGTGCCGGAAGAAGCAACATGGATATTGATGCCGTTTGTGTAGACAGGGATTTTGACGCGATCATTGATGGTGTAACCATCTACAGACCCCCGATGAAATTACGTGGTAGAAAGATGAAATCGTGAAGAAGCAAACTACTAGTAGAAGAAGAGCTAGATGGGATTTCATGATCGGAACCGATTTGAGATTTGATTATTACGAGAAAAAGGAGAAGAACGTTTACATATTTTAATGTTTGCCCAAAACCTAATATCCAGAATTTAGGATAATAACACCTTATAAAAAAATTACAAAAGTAATTCCTAATGATCAAATATGTATGCTCTGATACCAATTGTTAAATCTAGATTGACCCTTTTGTGAAAATCATCACAAATAAAACCCTAGATCTTTCATGTTTGATCATTAAGAATTAATCAATAGATATGTGGAAGCGTACCTGAATCCATTGCAATCAACGATTTTTAGAATTGTGCGGTTAACCTTCCAGATCAATACGTTTTCTTTGAGAGATCCCTTTAGTTTTTCCTCTATAGTTTATCTGATAATGGGATTCAAAGAGACAAGAAAAGAACGTACGACCTGGGGACTATAACCATTATTTATATAGATAACTTTATGTTATTTTTTTGGTATTTCTATTTTAGCCCATAATAAAAATAGAAATTACCCATAAGGTCTCTACACATAAAATGGTCATACCCTATTAGATATATTAAAACCCAAATATCCAAATATTATCGATCACTTTTAATTAAGTTTAATTTAATATGACAGCCCGTAACACATAATCATTTCACATATAAGGCCAACATTGGATTAAGAATTCAACACGAATCATCACCACTGGTGACAGCTCTATCCACATGCCATCGCTGTCACCTTCTACTCCATCACCAGTGCCAAATGACCCTCCACACTACGCTGAGGCCAACCGATACCCTTCCTTGACTATCAACGACCGAAGCAGCTTGAGCGAGTTACGCTCAGCACTTGCTTCTTCTTCACCCGTTGAGCCGACCTGAACCTATCAACTTGATTTGGGTGACCCAGCGGTCTCCACTTGCACGCGAAACCCACGCCCGGGTATGTTTCCAGTTCTCTCATTTATTTTTTTATTATATTTTATTTAGTTTATTTTAATTTAAAAAATAAGAGTACAAAATTTAAAAAAATATTGAGTATAAGAATTAAAAATATAGAAAAATGATAAAAATATCAAAATTTTCAATTATTATTTAGTTGTTCATTTTTATCCCTTCAAAATTTTTAAATATATTTGAAGAAAATAAATTAAAAAAGAAAAAAAATAAGTAATAAAAAATTTAAATAAAATAAAATTTTTAATAAAAATATATAAAAAATAATGATAAAAAAGCCTTTCGTCATTTTGACATCATTTTCTTAAAAAAAAAAATCTAACTACGATCTTTTAAAAAATTAGGACTAATTAAGGTTTTCTTCTAAATCTTCACGTAAACTTAGGACATTCTTTTTCTAGAACTTTTCTTAAAAAATTAGCTAATAGCTTTAATGTGGCCTTTTCCCAAAAATAAAATAAACCAATCTATAAAGCTTTTAGAAAGAAACTAAAGTACGATATATTTGATTTTGATTAGTGGATATGTAGGTATATATGTACTTCAAAAATAAAAAAAAATTATTTTACTATATCTATCCTTAGAAAAAGATTATTTTCAAATAGAAAGGTATTTCAATAAATAAACTATAAATTCAAAATGACATGTGACAACCTTTAGGTTTTAATGAGTTAGTTCATGAACTTGAATAAAAACTAGTAGTTAAGTTAAAATTAATCTCTTAATTAATTATAACTTAACGTTTTGTTTGAACCTTAATGGGTGGCAACTCCGATTTCAACCAAAAAAAAAAAACTACATTTGAGTTGAAGGTTTGCAATAAATGGACATAAAGTTTAATACCAACCAAGTTAGAAAAAAATAAACAAAAAATTTAGGCTCGATAGTTTGGAACTTTATTGAGGACTCCTAAAAGGATGGCTAGTCACATAAGTGTTCTGATTTAAAAATTTATTTTTTGAAAAACCTTTTTTATGTTACTTTTTAAATATATTTATTTCTTGTAAATAGTTGTACTAACATTTTTATTTAGATAATGTAGAAATTTGGGTTTTAACATTTGAGAGGGTTTTCTTATTTTTTTGAAACATGAATGTATAGTAGATACAGTCAGATTAAGTTGTCTTAAGTCTCTTAAAAGAGAAGCCATTGTATAAGTATTGGATATAAGGGATAACTATTGCTTAAAGTTAATTAGGCTATCCCACTTAATGTTTCAATGTGACCTAGGAACCAATTCTTCGAAAATGCATATGACCACAAAACTCGAGAACCTTTAGAAGCTACCATTTTTGCATGCAAGTTTTTTTTTTCTTTGAATCGATGAATAAGAAATATGGCAAATTATGTAGAAACTGCAACCTAGGGTTTTGCGATATTTTAGATTTTCCTTGTGACTTCCTTGTGAGTTTTCCATGTAAAGTTCTTTAGCACGTAAATTCATAGAATCTTTATATTTGGTTATTTTGGATGTATTTTTTCAGATTCTTTTCTTTATAAACTAGGAATGGCAAGCTCTTCACGTGTTTAGGCTGCCCATAGTGGTTCCAGTATTTCAACCCCAGAGAACAAGAAGCTATTGACAAGAAAATTGGGCCCATCCTATCCTTATTTAAAGTTCTGATCGACATACCTCTTATATGGGCCATGGTTTACTTCAAGGATCCTACAGCTCTGGCTTTCTGCTTGGGCCTACATCAACTAAACCCAATGATTGAAGAGTATACCCAACTCCTCCAAGCTTCACACAGGATGATCTTGAAGTTGGTCTAGCAAGAGTCTTTAGCAAATTATTAAGAATTCGTAGATCATAAATGACCAAGGTTCTAAATAATTGTAACAGACAGATTATTAGAATGAATGATCTACTGAGTTGGTTTAGAGCCCAATACAGTTATAAAGACAAACAGGCCATCCTTTATGTTGATGCCGAGACAAATCGAATCAATGCATACCCACTGACGATGTTTGGGACTGTACTATTTCCCAATGGAATTTTCTACATCCATTTCAGGGTTGCTAAGCTGGTAACTCAGTTCGTAGCCTGGAAGTCATATATTTCCGCCCTATTGGCTGAGCAAATTAGGAACCTTAATTTTGTCAAAGGAAAAGGCCATGGGGGTCTTAGGTCAAAGTATGGCATTACTGTTGGTCTGGTTTGTGAGTCATATGGAACGTTTCGGGCTCGATCTGATCAAATGCTCTTTGGCCCACAAAATTGATCTCATTGATTCCTTTGCCTTTAAAATCAGGTTACTAGATAATGTTCCAACTCATTGCTGGGTAGATCTCCTGAATTTTTTTGTTCAAGACATATTGTGGATCACCAAATGGAACTACTGCAATGAAGTGATGATACTCGTCTACAAAAGCTATGAGGCAATCTCCTTGATTAGCATGAATTGGTGCACAGGTTATGACCCGCATGTTGTGGTTCGACAACTGGGAACACTTTAGGACATAGTCTACCTACCTTCGCTTGAGCCTGTTACACTGGATTTCCAAAATCCCAATATTTTAGTAGCAGATAAGGTGACCAAACCTCAATCAAAGCTTTATGGGATGCACGAGTAGAGAGCCTCAACATTGATCTAGGAGAATTGAGTGGTGAAATAGGAAGATGCAGAGCAACGATTTATCTATGATCAGCTGTACAAGTTAGGAAAAAGAACCTATCACGCTTTGGATGTTCTCTAACCTGCATCGACGAGACCTGGTCCTGCATGAAAATATATATATGGATAAAGTACAGGCCCGGATGGAGGTCATATGGAAAATAAAACAATAAAAAAAAAGATGTTTGGAAAGAAAGGTATAAGGAATCGAACCAACGGAACAAACCCTTAGGGGTCTAGTTAAGGAAGGCCAAGAAGAGGATTTAAGAATTGGAAGCTCCACCAGTAGCAGAATCCAGCAACCAGAAGAAGAAGAAGAAGTCAGAAGAGTCTTTAGCCGAATCCAGCCGCCAAACAAAGAAAGCACTTGCAACAAGAAGATCAAAATCCAGTCATCAAAAATAGCATAGGAAGGTTAAAGTTGTAATTTTGTTTTTCCCTTTCTCATGAAATGTAATGGAACTCTAGAAGTCGCAATATTAATAAAACTTGGAGCTATTGCCACATTATTACTTATTGACTTGTTCTTTCTATTGCATGAGCATCCGTCTGTCCATGTTCTTTCATTCATTTTTATTTATTTTTCTAAAAAGAAAGAAAAAAAATTTGCTAACAAATGTGAAGTGTTTGTTCACCTAATATCTAAAAGATAACTCCCAAATAGCAAAAACGTGAAAAAAGTCCAATCCTCACTTGATCAAGAGCAAAAATGGTTACCAAGGATACCATTGACTGTGGTAACAACAACAACAATAATTCATCTAACCCAAAGATAGCTTTCATGGAGCAATCTACATAGACATTTATTGAATAGGTTAAATTCCTGGTTCATAGATCATTCTACTTCGATCAAGTCAACTATCCCAAGAAGAACATTCAAAAGCCTAACATGGAAAAAGGATTAACATTCCACCTCTTGGATATGAAGAAATCAATTTTAAGATTAATCCTACATATAACATCAAGTCCAATATTGTCAACAAGAGTCATAATCCTAAAGACCCTAGAAAAGAACTAGAGGATAAGCAAAAGGAGATGGAAAGGAAGCTACTTCAATACTTGGCTAACCAAATGATGGCCTTAGAAAATAATTGAAGGATAAGCAAAAGGAGATGGAAAGGAAGCTACTTCAATATTTTGTTAACAAAATGATGGCCTTGGAAGGTATTGATGGATTTGAGCAAGTTGGAATTGTTGATTTGGCAATATATGATGTTAGTGCCTTCCTTGAAAAGTGCAAGGTCCTGAAGTTTGAAAAATATGATGGGATCGAGTGTTACACTAGGCTTAATGTTAGAAACATGAGCAAATACACTCAAAGTGACCAGTTAATGATTTAAACTTTTTAGGATAGCTTGACAAGTCCTACACTTACTTGGTATGCTTGGCTTGCTCTCAATTAGATAAACTCTTAGAACAAGATAACTATGGCTTTCTACAAACAATACAAATTCAATGTTGAAATTGCCTCCTCAATGTGGGATCTAGGGAGTCTTCAAAAGAAGCACAACAAATCTTTCAAGGATTATGATTAGTGTTGGAGGGCTCAAGTTGCAAAAGTCTATACTCTTGTGATTATGATTATGTAGTGTGTTGATGAAGGTAAAAATGAGTTCTTTCTCTAGGACAAGAGTAATCATTCCTGCTATAGGAAGAAAGATGTCAATAACACAATCAATATGATAGGATCAAACATTAGAATGTGATCCTAAGGTACTATAAAGAGCTAGAAGAGGAGTCTAAAGTCCTTAAAGCTAATGAAATATGTCTTTCACATTCCCATAGTATGAGAAAATTATAAAGCTGCCTTACTTGATCACCAAGCAGTTAATTAAGGAAAGGCTTTCACTTCCATTGTTGGAGGTACTACCTAATTTGGTAGGGTCTATGACCCTAAAAAGAAAGTAGTTATTGAAGTGGCAAGCATTAAGGCTCATGAGCCAGCAATAGAGAGGAAGGATTAGTTGCTTTCACCAAAATGATTAAGTTTAGTGAGTACAAGTTCATGGATTAACCTGCCAAAACTTCAACCTAGATATCTCTTATGAGTCTCCTCTTGTCCGTTGAGTTTCATAGAGATGCGCTCTTTAGAGCCTTAAGGGAAGTAAAGGTATCACAAAGGATATTAACTTAAAATTTGGGACACATAATCAATTCTATCTTCATAGCTGATCAAATTTCCTTCTCATCAGAAGATTTAGGGGAAGCAGGTAATCAACATACCAAATTACTATTTATAGTGGTAAAATGCAATGATATAATTATTGCCTAAGTCTTTATTGATAATGTATCCTCCCTCAATGTATGCCCTTTAGCCATCCTAAACTCGTTAGGTGTCAATGCAACTAATATCAAGTCGAGTTTTACAATTGTAAGAGCCATTGATGGCTTTAGAAAGGAAGTGCAGGAGAAATTGACCTCTGAGTGGTGATCGGCCCACAAAATTTCAATCCACATCTAGGTGCTAGATTTACCAAGATCTTTCAATCCTTTATTAGGAAGACCTTGGATTCATGTAGTAAGTGCCATCCTATTGAGTATTCACTAGAAGGTCAAGTTTATTTCCAATGGCTAGCTAATGATAATATTGTGCAAGCAAGACTATGCTATATATAAGGAAATGACCATACCTTACAATGGAGTGGAGGGTCTTGAGGATTTTGGCTTGCAAATGTTTTATCAAGTGAATATGATTACTAGCCTTAAGGTAGAGGGATCTAAGAGATCATAGTACAAAGAAGGTTAAGTAGGGATATTTAGACTGAGATATGTTCCAACAAAAGAACTCCAGATGAAATATATAAGGGATAGGAGAGGTGATAGTTTATACTATACCTCAATCTCTTTTTTGCCAATTAGATAGACATTGCCACATTTAGTTTGCATTTAGATGCTGGATTTAGTAGAAGAAGTTAGCTCGACCAACAACAATCAAGAACAAGCTAAATAAGTGGGAACATCCCATGATGCCCGATCAATTCAGACTTTGACTAACTAGTTTTCTTTTCCTCTAAATAGCAATAGGTTTACTTTAGAGTAAAGATGAATCATGTTTTAGTATTTTTTGAATTTTATCTTTCATCAATGTAATCTTAAGAGTAATTGCAATAAACCAATAAAATTATAGTTTTGCCTTCTTCCAATTTTGTTCCATCCTTTTCTCTTACTCATATATTTCTATTTCTTTGTTTACATATCTAGATTCAACACCTTTGATGAAAGCTCATGATATCTTGCATAGGTAGAGGACAAAACTATCAATATCACCTTTGGTCCTATTGGGTTAATTGTTAGGGATGATATTAATGACCATAAAGAAATGTAACAAAGTTGGCAAAAATATGAACATAGTAGAATTTTTGTTGATGAATTGATTGAAATGGCTAACCTAAGAATTGGAGATAACCTAAAAAACCTTAAGATTAGGGACAATTTAAACAATGAGCAAAAGAGGGAGTTAACCAAACTATTATTTGAATACTTAGACGTTTGCATGGCCCTATGAGAATATTCTTAGGTGGATTCTTCAATTGTAGTTCATAAGTTGCCTATGTGAGAAGACATTAAACTTAAGAGATAGAAGTTAAGACAGTTTCGACTAGACATCTTATTGAAAATGAAAGAAGAAGTCAAGAAACTACTTAAAGTAGGGTTTATTGAAGTCTCAAATCATCTTGAGTAGATAGCCAGCACAATCTCTATCATGGAGAAGTATGGAAAAGTATGAGTGTGTGTGAATTTCTAGGACTTGAATCAAGTAACACTGAAGGATAACTTCCCTTTACTCTATATAGACATCTTGGTGGATAATACAGCTAGGAACCATCTCTTCTTATTAATCCAAAATGGCAACAAAAGATAAAAATAAGACAACTTTCATTACAACTTAGGACATTTTTTGCTATAAAGTCATGCCTTTTAGCTTTAAAAATGCTAAAGTAACATACAAAAGAGTGATGGTTGCATTAGTTTATGACATGATGCATCAAGAAGGGTAGAATCAAAAGAAAGGTAGAATCATGTAGATATCTTGAGGAGATTATTCAACAAGTTAAAGAAATTCTAGCTAAAGCTAAACTCAGAAAAATGCACTTTTGGGAGTTACATTTGGTAAATTGTTAGGCTTCATAGTTAGCCAAAAAGGCATTTAGGTAGATCCAAGCAAAGTTAAAGCAATATTAGAGATGGCATCCCCATGCACACTTAAAGAAATCGGGGGTTTGTTGGGCTGATTAAATTGTATAGCTTAGTTTATATCATAACTCACAGATAAGTGTCATCCCCTATTCAAGCTACTAAAGAAGAATGCTACCATGAATTAGGATGAAGAGTGTGAGGAAGCCTTCACAAGAATTATGGAGTACCTTATGAACCCCTTAGTACTGGCTACTCTAAAGCCTAAAAGATTTCTATTTCTATATCTTATAATACTCCTTGAGTTCAAGGGGTGTATGTTCAATAAAAAAGTTGAAAGAGGAAGAAAGCAAGCCACCTACTACTTGAAAAAGAAATTTATTAAGGGAGAATAAAAGTACTCTAAGATAGAGAGAACATGTGCATTGGTTAGGCCTTAGTGGACAATGAATAGGTATGTGGACTAGAGTTCAATGAATGGGTAGGCCTTAGTGGAAAAATTAGTATGACATCTGCTTGGAGGAACATCTTGAAATGTATAAGCCCAGTTCCTAGACGGGGGTATATTGGTAAACAAAATTAAGTTTGATAAAATGTCCAAGGCAATACCTTATAACAATAAGACTTACATTCCCATATACTAATAACATTGTTAAATACCAAGCATGCATCATGGACCTCATGATAGCTCTAGACATGGAAATACACGAGTTAGAGGTATATGGATATTCTTCACCAATTCCTAAGATGGTAAATATCCTGAAAAGGTTGATAAAAGAGACCAAAAAACACTTAAGAGGTTAGCAAGTCATTTCCTTTTAAGTAGAATCACACTATACAGGAGATCATTCTATATAACATTGTTAAGATGTATGGATAAGAAAGAAGCACATACCTTGATGAAGAAAGTACACAAGGGTGTATGTGGTCCCTATATGAATGGCTAGATGCTTTCTCAATTATTACGAGGATAGGGTACTATTGTTTGACTATGAAAGCTAACTACATCAAGCATATAAGGTACTATCACTTGTGTCAAGTATATGCTAACAAGATAAATACTCCTCCCTAGGAACTGCATACACCATCATGTAAGGAATAGATGTAATTAGGCCAATCACTTTGAAAGCCTCAAATGGACATTGATTTATTTTGGTAGCAATTGATTACTTCAGCAATTAGATTAAAGCCTCATCCTATGTTAATGTTACTGAAGGAGTTATAATCAAATTCATAAAGAAGGACATTATCACTCGATACAGATCCCTTGAGTCGATCATTATAGACAACGACATAAATCGCAATAACAAAATGATGATAGAATTTTGCCAATAGTTCAAGATTCTCTATAGAAATTCAACTCCATATCAACCTCAAATGAATGGACTCATAGAAGTAGCCAACAAGAACATCAAGTGTATTGCTGAGAAAATGGCTTCTCATCTGAAGGTTGGCATGCACTCATGGCCTATTGGGCATCCATTAGAACATCAATAAGAATGATTCCTTATTCATTGGCTTATGGTACTAAGGTAGTATTAAAAATTGAAGTAGAAATACTATCCTTTAATGTGTTATTAAAGACATAGCTAGATGAAGTTGATTGGGTAAAAAAGAGGATTAGCTAGTTGAACCTTATTAATGAAAGAACTAGTGCTACCAATAGAGAATGACTTGAGCTTTTAATGAGAAGGTATGACCTTAAAGTTTCAAAGAGGGAGACATATTTTGATGAAGGCTCTCTTGAACGTATAAGACCCTAGAGGGGAAATTTATTCTGAATTATATAGGTCCATATATTGTAAAGAGGATGTTATGAAGAGGGGCTTTAATTCTATTCTAAGTAGATGGTCCAAATTTAAGGGACCTTGTAAATGATGATGTAATTAAAATGTATTATTCTTGAACAATTAATGAAATTCTACCAAAGTTCTAAGAAAATGCTAGCATCCTTGTTATCTTTATGGTTCGATTTTCATCCTTTGCAAGTAAAGTAGATATCATAGATAGTCATCGTACAAGCCACTTATTGACACACATTCCTTTGATAAGTTTCTTTTTCTACTTCATACACTCAAACATGAGAGGAAAGAAAAAAAAAGAAAAGAAAAATGATGAGTGATAAATTTCTTTAAGCACTCTTTTATGATTTCATTCTTTTTGAAGAGAAGACTTTCTTTTTTCTTTTTTTTTTTCCTCTTCTTTTTCAAGGATAGGAACTAGTCATGGGAGTTGAAATGGGAAGAGTCAAGTATACATAAAAGAAAGTTAGGTGCCTTCATTTAATAGAAAAAAGAAGAAGAAGCATGATTTAAAACTAAGGGCAATATGAGGTTCAATCTCATTATGTAGCTCTATTTAGTCCAAATGAAGGCAGGTGGGGGAATGTTGGACTTTTACTATTTGATTGCTATCTATTTAACTAGGGAAGAGATCTTTACTTATATGCAATTTGGTTTTTTATGAAATGACATATATCTATAATTTTGAGAAAATGGGTCATTATCTTGCTTCAACTTAGCATTTGTAGCCTCCACAAGTTACCTAGTTCATAATAATATGATCTCGCTTTTAGTCACTAGCTTATGAACATTTACCATCCTATTGTCTTAGAACCCTTTCCTAGGGTTCATTTCCCACCTAATGATAGATGGCCCAAAAGGCGTTTTCCTATTCTCAAAGTGCTTCTCTCTTGGCAATGTTAGCTTAGTAAAGCACAATCCCATCTTAGTTTAGTCAGCTTAAAAGGGGACCATCTCTCATATCCCATCTTTAGCCAGCCCATGGGGAACTATCTTGTCTAGGTCATAGTCAGCCCTTAGGGTACTATCCTATCTCATCTTTAGCCAGCTCAAAAAGTCACTATTCTTCCTTAGGTTTAGCAAGCCCATAAGCATTATCCTATCCGATCCCTTTGATAGCCATCTCATAGAGTGCTACTCCTTCTTAGTGATTAGTTTCTTTTAGAGATTGCTAGGTTATAGGGATGCTTCTAGTCTTAAGTTTATTTAGCCTATAAAGTGCTACCCGCTTTCAAGTTGGACAATTTCCTTGGGATAGCTAATTTTAAGAATGCTTCCCACTTTCAAATTAGCCAACTTATAAAATGCTTCTTTGCATCAAAGATCCTTTCTTTTAGGATTGTTAGCTAAGAGTGATGCTTCCTGTCCAAGGTTTAGCTAGCCTATATAGTGCTACTCCTTCTCAAGAACCAGTTCTTTCTAGTTGCTAATTCGTAGGAGCACTTCCTACCTTTATTGAGTAAGCTCATAATGCACTCTTTTTTCTCTAAAATTATCAATTCCCCAAGGAGTGCTAATTCATAGAAACATTCCCTATCCTAGTATAATAAGCTCATAAGATGTTATCTAATTCTTCAAAGTTACCATGTTCCAATAGTCACTCCTAAAACCCATAGTGGATAGCCAAATCTAGATAGCTAGCTAGCCATAGTGCTATACATTTTTGTTCTTCCAAGTAGAAATAATGCCCGTTTTATCTTTGTGGTAGAGTTTTCCTCAAACTTCACTATAAAGAGGGTAGCTATAGACACCCCATTTTTGCCCATTTTAGTACCGTGGTTTCTTAAATGGAAAATAAAAAAGGGGGAAATATAAAAAAATGAAAAATTGGGAAAAAATCTTGAAAAAATTATAAATCATAAAAGTTCCAAAAAAAAAAGAAGAAGGTAGAACTAAGAAAATAACTGGAAATGGAAAATTCTTGAAATGCTAAAAGAAAAAAAGAAGAAGTCTAGTTTAAAAGTATTAACCTTCAAAACATACATATTAGGCTTGATTTTGGTGATTAGTGGACTTAGGTAAGTAGTTAGTTAAAGGCTCATTTATGGTTAGTTTAGCCCAATATGAGTAAGATTAGTTTAAATCTATTTTAGTTTCATTAAATAATGGAATGAGCCCGCTGGTCTAGTAGATATGAAGTTTGTCATGCATGTATGAATGTGTGTGAGGTTATAAGTTTAAACCCCTTTGTCAAAAAGTGGGGGTTTTAGTTTTTTATTTTTCATTTATTTCATTTTTCGTCTTGTTCATGCACACGTGAACATGATACATCATTTTTAACCTCTTGATAGAGAGGTTCAACACTGGCCATGGTAGCTTCGTTAGAGCTCCAATTCTCATCGAAATGAGCTTGTTTTAACTTATATAATGCCAAGCGACTTGATTCTAGAAGATTTTTCTTCTAGAATCAAACCTTTTTTACTTGAAATTCGAATTGAAGGTTAGATTGTGTTAATGCAAATCTAACCTTTAACTCTTTGTTTTCTTTATGTTTTGTGATTGAAATTTTATAAATCTAGTCATCCAAACATGGAACAATCATCATTCCTTCTCCATTTCATCTCATTTTCACTCAAATCTCATCTTTCTCTAAATTTTTCTAGTGAATACCCACTTTCTCTCTCTATTTCCATAAAGCAAATCACTACCCTATGACTGAAACCACTACTTCCAAACACTCCAACACTACCTTAACAACCCAAAGCATCTTCCTTTTGCTCAAAATCCATCACAAATGCCTATCCATTGAAGATCTAATCACCACCATCGACGACAACTTTGTCCACACGCCACTGCTATGATTTTGTACTCCACCATCAGTGCCAAATGACACCCCACGTCACATTGAGGCTAATATAACCCAATTCCTTCCTTAACTCTTCTTAAACATCAAAGACCAACATACCCTTACTCACTTAACTAAAGAGTTAAGGTTAAAATGGTAATTGAATTGATGCCAAAACTTGTTAAATATCTTGATTACCCTTAATTAAATATAAGTAAGACTAATTTAGTGAATTTCTTCCTTTGCCTTTGAAATACATTACTTGAATTTCTATCTTATCATTTTACATGACCTTCACTAAATTAAATTACTTTTGAATTTGGGATATTTCAAATATTTCCTTTTATGTCATGATTGATGAAAAACAATTTTAATTGAATTTATTTTTTATTTATTGGTGTTCCTCTCTCATTATTCATTTATTTAATTATTATTTTTTTGGGGGGAAAAAGTAGCATAGGTGAAGTTTTATACTTAAAATTGTCAAAAGAGAGGAAAATCAGGGGAAAAAAAGAAAAAAAACTTAGGAAGAATGAAATTCAAAGTTTGCAGTAACTCGATACTCAATAATAGATTACTCTTTCTACAAAATTGGAATAAGCCTCTAAATAGGCCAATGAAACGAAATCCCCAAAAGAGCCTAATGAATTATACAAGGAAGCACCGTGTAAGATTTAGATCAGAACATAGAACACTGACGAAATATACAAGGAAAGGTACTAGACTCAGAATTTACAGCACATAAAGATCATCTGCCATAATCTACCCTGCTTTTTTGATTGTCTGTGGTCCGGTTTCGCCATTTTTATTGGGCTGCCGCTCCATTCAGATGGTAATCTGCTAGCACAAAAGAGAAAGCGTGACCAATCTAAACAAGAGGATCCATTAGATAAACAGTGTAAACGATATGGTGGAAGCTTACAAGGGAAATGCAAATGACTGTGAGCTGGCTGTGCTGCTGTTCGACCGAAAAGAGATGCTACCGCAATATGGTGTCTGCATCAATTCTTTTATTTGAATCAAGAGAGGATCTGCTGCGTTAAAGCTAGAATCCTGTTTGCTATCAAGACATAATTGAATTGATCTTGCAACGTTTCCAGGTACTGAATCATCAGGTAGGAACTTGTTTTCTGTTTCGAGATCCTGTACAGCATGATGCCAGCGGAAGTAAGCCTCACTTGACTGAAAACAGTTATTGTGAACTCCAAATAATTTTTATGGATAATTGTACAAGAGGTTGCGATCGGTCAGGTTTCATATTCGTGTGGGTCATCGATGTTTTAAATGAGATAAATAGAAGTCTCAAGATTAAGAAGGTATCTGTTCAAATATGTAACCACGATGCAAATTGAAAAATTGTTAATTGTTTTCTTTTGCTTTAACTCTTAAAAAATGATAGCTTTATATCAGCATATCCTATTTAGAAAAGTTGTGGGGAAGTAGTTTTGATGTTATATCTGCAGTTATCCCAATATTTATCCATTCCATTCTCGGATCCCATAATATTACACGTCTACAGCTAGTGTGAGCTGTTGCTTTGGTTTAAAAGTAAATTCACTGCAAAATAGCATTGCTAGTCTTTGAAAAAGGTGAAATGGTTCAAGGTGATGGAGAAATTAATGGCAGTATAGAGTAATTGGTCACTTACACGTCTTACATCATGGGATGCGTCGGGCAAAGTTTGTTTCGTTGATTGACAAGTTGAGGTCTCATGTTCATCTGTTGTTCTGCCATCTTCTTTCCTTTTGATCATCTTCTCAGGACTACATGTCCTGGAATCCTGGGTGGATTCTTGGAAAATACACATTTTAGGCTCATCTAATGGAAACATAACACTGTCTAGATTATCCCCAAGGGATTCATTGTCATCATTTTCGTTGGGATCCAGCAGGAAAGAGATAGCAATGTGGTCCAATTCACAATTTTCCACGAGACACTTGTTCTTGCAGATTTCTGCCTTGTCAATGTGAATATTCTTAACAAAATCACATTGGCTTCTCTGCAAATAAGCGACTGATTTTGGCATTCCGTGTTCTAATAATCGAAAGTTTCTGCAGTCCTTGTAATTTTTCCTTTCAATGCTGGTTTGCCTGCATTTGTCTAAAGGGTCCATCTCATCTGTGGAATTCTCCAAACTTAGGAGATGTTGAGCAGATCCTAAATCTCCATTCTTTGGATGATTAGATAGCGAACGGATACTTAACTCACGATGTTTTCTTTTGATGTCACAAGGAACAATGCTCTCATCGCTACGACTGGCTGCTGTCGTTCTTCCCATCTCCACGAAGTATGTAAATTCAAACAATTCGTAATCAGGCCTGTCGTGCGGAGTTTGATAATCGTGAGGACTGTCACTGCCTGCAGGTTTGTATACAAGGCATAAGTAGAAAATAGTGATGCAACCACACAAAAATAGTATATGTTTCGAATATTGATTATGTTCTGTGTTTTATCATTCACTCACTCCCCTGTTTCGAAAAATGGAAGAATGACAAACCAGCAAAGGATCTTTATTTTTCAGAGAAGCAGCATCATTAAAATTCTTCATTCGAATAAGTATGCCAGGAGAAATTAACGATTTTGCAGAATTCTACTTATGATATGGATGAAAAAAAAAAAAGCATACTAATTCTCATTCTCACGCAGCTACTATGCATAGTTTCTTGATTCATGAGTCGCGGACTTGATTAATGTATGTAGATTAGGTATTATAACTGCAAGTTCAATTGCGTAAAGAGACTCATGTTTCAGTAATGCTGGAGATTTTCCTTATCGAACATGGAAACCGGGTGATGGAGCTTGAAAATGCTAATGGAATGAACTACCATTACCACGATCATTATTCATTCATAAGATTCGCCACCAGCAAGTCTAAAAAATGGGGCTTGGCTTGTGACTAACCATTTGGTCATACTAAAGCTATGTCATGTAACAGAAAAAAAATAGTTTGACCATAACCAACTAATAAAACTGTGTAATTCAGTACCCAAACGTGTGAAGAACCTAAGTAAAATTTCATGACATTTTCTTCTTGATATATGCTAAAACTTAATATTTCTTCAATATGCACTTCTACGTGCCTGGAAAGCAAAAAATGTATCTAGCTGTGTTGAAACTTACTATGTTAGGGGCATGAAAAAGATGTTCAAGAGCAATCTTCCAGTTGTTTCACAAATACAGCAGCAGACACCAACTTAAAACTTGGACATGGAGAAGGGGGAAACTTTTGTTGTATGTAAAATCTTTGTCAAGAGCTACGATTAACAGATAAATTATCAATAAAATAGAAAATGTATGAGGTGAGTAATGTTATAGTAGTTGTTGTGCTGAAGTTAGGTTCACATTAATGCATTAACAAAACTTTCAAGCAACATTGTTATTTTACATTAGACATCACTACAACCTAGGTGATGAAAATTAGGAAGTTATGAGAATGAAAGCTAACAAAGTTGGGAGAAATAGAAGCAAGATTTATTTAGTGGATGGTAGCTCATTTTCATAAAATAGTTACTATGTAGGGTCGAGATTTTTCAACTATTGTTAGCCCAATCAATGCTTCACGTGGTGCAATTTATTTTTCTTTAACTTCTTCTTTTGCCAAATGTTCATTTCTTCCAGTTCCAGTGACTAATAGATGTCTCCTAAATTTAAATTAACTCTCTCTTTTCTATCCACAAGTAAAAGGCTGCAATAATCTCAATAAAAGTACGGTGTGCTGGAAAAACCTTTGTGGATATTAGCTTAAGAGAATAAATTTATTTCACCTATTTTTAGGGGCAAATCATACATGATTACAAATTTTCCTATACGAAGACCAATTTATGATAATAAATCATGCAGTAATTTTGTTTTATATGTTTCAGTAAATGTACTTTTGGATTGATGCAATGCTCCTAGATCAATGACGAGTGTCAAACTTACTGCAGTTTCTTGCATATAAGACGAATATGGAAGACTTGAGTGGCACATATATACATTATAGTAAATACATTCTTTTTGGAATTTTCTTCCGATTAAACATCCATAATGTATAAAATTTAAATTTTCAACCTCATTTTTTTTATTTATTTACATTTTCTTAATAGTAATTTTTTTATCGTCCTATTTTTAAAATACACACTTTTTATAATTAAAAAGCTAATTAGTGTTATACTATATGATAGTACTTTATCACCTCACTTCAATCAAACTTTTCTTTTTTAATATTTTAATATCATAATTATCTCTTATTATATTATTCATATGATATTTTTGAGCACATACATCACAAGTTCATAATTCGCTATAGCGCTAACAGCAGCAACAACAACAACAATAATATATTTATTCTATAATCACTTATATAATTCTTCAAATAACATGTGAAGTTGATAAATTAATCAAATCCATTATTTTCTAGATGACTCCAACCAATAATCAAGTCTCATAATATAAAATGAAAGTTTGCCATGTAACGGCTATTATTTTAACCCCTTTCCAATCCAAAATTTGCCAAGGATAGAATAATCCTGTCTCTTCAAAATAATGATGCTTTCCAATGTTTCAAAGGGGGAAAAAAGGCCATTTCTAAATGGGTGAGCAGTGATAGTCGACAAGACAATCCACCGATTAGCACATACAATGAACAAAGGATGCACAAGGGGAAAATCATAACATGAGTAAAAAAAAAAAAATGGTTATCCACTTGTGTCTAATCATCAAAAGTTTAGTCCACTTTTATCGCACGTATAAATTCCTCCCTTCAATGTCTATGTACCATTAATAAAGCCTCCCTAGAAGCTGAACTTTATATTGATTATTCACTTATCCACATCTATTCTTGGTGTCTAAGATAATGTCTTGTCCCATTGATTATGGAACTCGACCAAATACATCTTTGGACATTTCATTTTTACCTTTTTTTATTTTTTATTTTTTATAGCTTACTTTAGCATTTTTAGGTCAAAATAGGGGAAAAAAAATGGAAAGAGCAGCGAAAGAAAAAAAAAATTCACAAAATAAAGGGAAAATCACAAAAAAAGAAGCGAAAATAAAGAAAATCTCCAAAAAAAAAAAGGAAAATAAGAAAAATCCATAAAAATGATAAAAGTACAAGCTAACAAACTTAGTTCTTTTAGAGTTGGAAATGTTTTCCCAAGTTCCAATGTGCATGCTTGATTTAATGGATTTAGAGCTCTCAATATGAAATTGTGAATTACTAATCCTAGATCATTTACAATTTATTCACTTACATGAGTTGAAAGTAATTTTATTTAGGCCAATTTAAATCCATGGAAATTAATTTGTTAAGCTCTAGTATATTGTTTTCTACAAAGAAAATTCAATCAAATACTACATATGGTAGATAGCCAAGTGTTCAAAGAATATTAATTTTATTAAAACTTTGGACCAATATCATTTTAGTGGGTCGTTGGGTTCAATTATGGGTTAAATTAGTGCATTATGCCAATTAGGTCATGGGTCCAAGGTCCATTGTTTAGAACTAAGATTTAAGGGCCTTTAAGACTCAAAATAATTTGAAACCCAACTATATAAGAAAGCAATGATAACTTAGTAGTAATTGGTGTGTTTTGTTTCGCAAATAATACACTTGTTTGAAGGTTTTTTTTTTCCTCATGTGGTGTGAGTGTGTAATGCATGCATGTGGCATACGAGGCTTCTAAACACCTTTATTACACATACGTCTCCTTTAACCATGAGTTGATGTTGTCTCCCGTTTCTCCTCTAATAGAAATAATTTCTGTACATTCTCTTGAATTTTTTTTTTTAATGAATTGTGCTCGAAAACCATCCACAATCCATTATCTAGTGTTGAATTTAATCAACAACACATTAAAACCCACAAATCACTCCATTCAAATTAAAACCCTACACATCTTGCATTGGTGAACTTTCCTACTTTGACTAACAAATTACACCTATAACTAGGTGCTCAAAACCACCTCCCTAGAGCGTAAAACCATCCCTAAAATCACCATTAAAAAAATGCTTCTATGGATATTTTCAAATCCACCACTTTAGGCCTCCATCTAAAAATCTAGTGATCCCATCACAACCATTATCCCAAAAAATGATGAGTTGACAAACTCTTTACCATCAACAACCACTAGCATAGCTCGAGCAAAACTAGACCCAAAATCTTCCTTCTCCACTATATTCGACCTAACTTAGTATCTAACATGGGTTAGTTCTTTTTCTTCTGTTTTTTTTTTCCAAATTTGTTCAATTATTTAGTAAATTGATTTTCCTTTAAAATATGGAAAAATCCTTTTCAATTTTTTTTGGTGAATTCAAAAGTAAACAAAAAAGAAAATGTTATATTTAGGTTTTTCACTGCAAAGTGTTTTGGATGCAATTTCTTTTTAAATAGTTTTCAAAATAATTTTTTCATTTTCAAAAAATAAAAGAAAGTAAAAAAAATTAAAAGTTATAAAATATTAAAAAAAAAGAAATTAAGGCTTTAAATGATTTCTCAAAGAATGCACTTTTAGGAAATAATTTTTTTTTATGAAAAAGAAAAAAAAAGGTTTTTATGATATTTTTTGTAAAAATAAAATAAAAATTTATGAGGAAAAAAGGGAATATAACAAAAAGGAAAAAAGAAACATAATTGTTCAAAAAATATGAAAATATAAAAAATAAATAATATTTTGATTTAAATTTTAATCATTTTTTTTTTTTTTGCAAATTATCAAGCTCTTTAACATGCTAGTCAAATTTAGAAACTTAAGTAAATCCCATATTTGAGAAACACTACTTGGTAGAAAAATGTATGCTTTAAATCATAATGTCTCTATAGGTAAAATTAATAATTTTTGAAAAGACTAATGTTCTAGTTAAGATTGATTAACCTAGTCAACCTCAATCTTCTTCTTGTCCGACCTCAACTTGTGGTGTCTTAAAAAAGTGCTCTTTCAAGAATTTTCATAAAAGAATATATATTTTACTAAATTTTTTCCAAGTAGTTTAAGCTAGGTAGGTTAGGTGTAGTATCAGCTAAAAGTAATGAAAAAGGAAAAATTTAAGAAAATTAAGAGATAAAATGAAATTTCAAGCTCAATAGTTTAGCAACATAGCTAGGATTATAACTAGACAAGAAAAAATAGGATTGTTTGAACAAAGGGGTTGGTTTTTTCTTTTTCTTTTTCTTTTTCTTTTTCTTTTTTTTTTCCCTTTCTTTAAATAATTTTAATCCTTTTGAAATTTCAATAGATAGCCTTTTTGTGTAAGGAAAATGGTAAATATTTTAGAAAATTAGGGAATGAGAAATGGAGTTGTTTTTTAAGCACATATCCTTTACTTTTCTTTATTGATATAATTAGGCATGTGTCATCTTAGAAAGCTAAATTGAAATAACATTGTGTACCTATCAAGTTATTATGGGCATTAGTATTACCTAACAAAATAGTGATAGGTGGCTCCATCTATAAGTTGATGTATCTAGAAAACTGTGAAGGGGAAGGTTATAATGAAGTGGGGGCAGCCTTTTAGAATCCACTTAGTTACATAGCATATGTTGCATAGGATCGGCAATTACCAAGCTGACTGGGTAATAACTTTTCATTAGTGGTTCATTTTGGAAAAGAAATTCAAAACTTAAAATTTCAAATATTTCTTCCAATAATTAGGAATCTTAGAGGAAAAAAAAAAGGAATATGTTGATTGCATTAGTTGCCTCGAATTAGTCTTAAGTTGGATCAAGTCTTCAAACTATAAATTCAAACCTACAAAATAAACAAAAGTGAGTTATCTAGTTACTATAGATGTCTTCTGTACTTAAACTTTGATGCTTAAGTTATAGAAGTAGCATAAGGGCATGGCAATCAAAGTTTTAGAGGGTATTAGGTGATTTGCCTAGTTAGAGAGGCCTTGTTTTATAGTGTTGTCATAATGTTATATTTTATGCAAGTAAATCTTCTTGAAGACATCCTATTTATTTTAGGAAATATCTTATAGAGTTTGTTTTCAAATAGTTAGATTACTTTCTTGATTTATTCTAATCAACTTAAGTACTTTCCTATGTTGTGGCCATGCTTAAATAAAGTGGGTCTTGGGCCATATCTCTACTCTTATTAGTGACATGTCACTGATGAGAGTAGAAAGTTAAATTAAATTGCTCTTCCAAGATGATACCTAGATGTGCTAGTCTAGCTATTCTTTAACTAAGGCGTTAATTTGACTTGGGAAAGATGTTGTCCGACTTTAGCGTTTAGAGTACTTGTGTTAGGGCTTTTGTCGAGCAATTGTATCATACTACTTTGTTTGGGTTGGCTTGAGCTAAGGGTTCATTCATCTAGGTTAGGGGGACTTTGCTAAGTTAACTGAGGAAATTTGATTAGAGGTTAGTTAGGTCGGGCTACATAATTGTGAGTAAACTGTGATGAATAGGCATTGAGTGAATTTGCACATTTAATGCATAGGATACGTGGCAAGATGGGGTTTAAAGTAGCTGTAGAGGCCAAAAGATCTTATCCCTTTATTGTGGAGATGTAACACATGGCGCAATTGTAAGTACTCTTAGAAATTGCACATGTCCTCTTTAACTACCTATATGAGGCACTAAAATGTCATTTCCCACACTTTTGCAACCTTTGCTTCTTAAAATCTTCTTTGATTCTCTTTAACTTCTATTTTGCACTTGCTTGTATTAATCGGTCTTATACTTTTCCCATTTTCTTCTCGGATCAATTCCTTAGGTATGCCAAACTCTTCCTCTTTACACACCATTTCAAAATTTGTTCAAGGGATAGTTTCTCCTTCCGGCCCAACAATGGATGAGGTAGGGCCTTCAAGTTAATCCTTGGTGCCACTACTACAAGTTGAAGAGATGGATAGTGGAATCTTAAGATCATTTGAAGAAGATGGTAGTAAGGAGATTTGTGGAGAATTGGCACTAGATGTTTATGCTGACAATGGGAAGGATCAGAAATCTATCAACCCCATTTAAGATGAATCCTCCACTTTTGGGTCGGGGGTGATGGGGTTAAAAACGTGGCTTTTGAAGCCAATGTTGATGTAGTGGCATTGTACTAGACACCTTTTTTGGAAGGTTAGGTTGATTGACCTACTTACAAGCATGAACATGTTGCCTTGATGGTGGATAATTGGTTTTACATGTATTAGGGGTTCTTGGAATTTGGTTTGTGACAACCCTTCAATATCATCTAAGAGGAGTTCTTTAATTACCACTACTTTAACCCATTGTAGCTTGTTTTGAATGCGTATACATAGTTGGTGTCTTTCGAAAGTCTATACAAATCATACGAGATGATGCTAACTCCTTAGTTATTTCAACTTTTTTTTTTTTTATGGGGTGAAGAGATTAGGGCTATCTCAAGGTTGGTTTTATTTATTAAGCGATTGTGTGAAGATGATGGATGGGTTACTCTCTTTTATAAATGACTAGAAGGAAGAATTTGTAATAATTGAAACATTTGAGGTGCCGAACTTTTGGGTTCGTTGGGTGAACCCGATACGAGCTAAGCCTATCAAGCTAATTTCATTTGATAAGTGTCGCTCCAAGATCTTCCTTCGGGCCCTCAAAAAGAGTAATAAACCATTTGATGCCCCAAGCTTGATGAAGACATTTCTGGGGATCGAGATAGGAACTCTTGAAGGATCAGCTGATGAGGCTAGTAACTAAGTAAATGCCTTGAAAGGTCAAAATGAGGTTAGGGACATTCAAGGTGAAGATAAAGGTTAGTGTTCGGGATGGGGTTGACTTGAGAGGAAAACTCATCGGTTGCAGCTTGAAAGATTAGTCCCCCTTCGTAAAGTTTTCTTTGGTAAGTCTTTTTACTTAGTTGAACTAACCTTCTTATTTGTTTTGCAAAGATGGCTCCATTTAAACTAGTGCGCCTTTCCAACTTTGTAGCTCGTCAAACTGGTCGCAGCAAGAAAGAGGCATAAAGAGGGAAGAAAACTGGATCAAGGGCCCCTCTGCAAAAGAAGGTGACAACTAGAGAAATTGTCATTAGGGTTTAGAGCCTTTACATGTCATGGAGCCAATCTTTATTGCAACTGGAAAGGTGAAGGCATTGGCTGCGGATTCCAAGTGATCACAGTGTGCTCTTGTTCGGAATGAAGCACCCAGGTCGAAGTGTACCTAGCTAGAGGAAGTTATTCCTATCCTAAGTAACATTGAGGCAAGACCCATTGCCTTGGGTTGAGGGTGATGCCGCAATTGAGCAGCGAAAAAAGAGTTGCCATGACAATTTACAGGGTTGGGAGGAGCATCAAGAGAGTAATGACTTGCCAAGGACAACCGAGTCCACTTTCTCTTGGGTGCCACTACCTTTAGTGGCTCGGCTTACCTTTGATGGTTTTGGTTAGACCAACCTGTTCGAAGGCATCCTTGGCTCCCAAGAGAGGGGAGAAGCAAAGAAGGCTGCAATACGGATGTCTGCCTTGAACTTGTGAAGTTACTTTTTGACGCAGCGCGGATAGCGTAACGAAACGAATCTGATTATGGATTGGTTTCACAACAACAAAGAATTACTCTTTGATGAAATCTGGTTGCGCATAACCGATAAACGGAGAAAAATCCTCTCTCAAAAGTGTAATTCAAATGGATAATAAAGCGTAACCCTAAAATAACCTAACATCAGTATTTATACTATCCTGTAAAAATACATAAAAGGGAAATATATACGTACATATGGAAATAAATATTACTATACACGTCTATTCTCTATCGTGTACACGGCCGTGCCTCCCAGCCGTGTATAATTCTGTGAGCAATCCTGACCCAATACACGGCCGTGTTCCTTACCGTGTATGGAGGCCATATATACTTCTGTGGGATTTCCTGATCGAATACACGGCCATGTTCTTGATTGTGTATGGAGGCCGTGTATGCTTCTGTGGGATTTCATGCTTGAGTACACGACCGTGCTTCTGGCCGTGTGTAGAGGCCGTGTATCTTTCTAGAAGTTCCCCTGACTCGTTACACGGCCGTATAATGAGTCGTGTATTAGCCCATGTCTCCATCATTCTCTCCCACCAATGGAGAACTCGACCCCGAGTTTTCGTCAGGATATAACGGTGTGTCATCGGGGTGGAAAAGTGATAAATCCGTGACATTAAAAGTACAAGAAACGTTCATATCTTCAAGAAGTTGTACGACGTATGCATTGTCGTTTATCTTGTGCACAATTTCATAAGGTCCATACTTTTTGGGTTGGAGCTTCCCATATCTACCTGCAGGGAAACGCTCTTTCCGAAGATAAACCATTACCTGATCGCCCACGGCAAAGAGTTTCTTTCGTCTATGCTTGTCCGCAGCCCCTTTGTATCGGGTATTGGCTTCCTCTATCTTTTGTCTGACTTCCGCTCCAGTGGTTTGGTATTGCCCCGCCATATGTTTAGCAGCCACATCACCCACCATGTCTTTGGGTAATTTGATCAAGTCCAGCGTATGTTGTGGTGTTTTAGTATGCACCACCGAGAACGGTGACCTCCTAATAGTTCGGTGGATGGAACTATTGTAGGCGAATTCAGCTTAAGCCAACGCTTGATCCCACTGCCCTGACTTCTCACGGCAAATACTTCTAATGAGGTTTTCGAGGGTCCTGTTAGTTACCTCTGTTTGACCATCGGTTTGAGGATGAGCGGTGTTACTGTAATTTAGAGATGAGTCAAACATGTATCGGAGAGTCTTCTAAAAGTGACTAAGGAATTTGCTATCTCTGTTGGAAGTAATGGATTTTGGGACCCCATGTAGACGCACCTTTTCCTTGAAGAATAACCGTGCAATTGCTCGTGCATCAGTGGTCTTTCTACAGGGGATAAAGTGGGCCATCTTGGAAAACCTGTCAACTACAACAAACACAGAGTCAGCACCTCGTTGGGTACGAGGCAAGCCAAGTATAAATTCCATCGACAAGTCCTCCCAAATGTTTGCTAGCACGGGAAGAGGAGTATATAGGCCAGTGTTTTGGGATTGCCCTTTCGACACTTGGCAAATATAACACCTTTCCACGATTCTATACACATCCTTCCTTAACCTGGGCCAAAAATACCTTTCGGTCACTGCGGCTAGGGTCTTATCTCTACCCATATGCCTCGCCAATCCACCACCATGCAGGTCTCGGATAAGCTTTTCCCATAAGGAAGATTCAGGGATGCACATCTGATTCCCTTTCATTAAGTATCCCTCATGGATATGATAGTCGTCACATGGTTCTCTGTTGGCACACTTAGTCCACGTTTCCTTGAAGTCGCTATCCCCTTTGTATAGCTCCTTTAGTTTCTCAAAACCAACAATGTCCGCACTTAAGGTAAGTAGGACATCTGCTCTTCTCCTCAGGGCGTCCGCGACCTTGTTTTGCACACCCGACTTGTGCATTAGTCTGAATGGAAACCTCTATAAAAACTCAATCCACCTAGCGTGCATGTCCTTACTAATCCGGGTTTGGCCACTTAAGTGTTTAAGAGCCCTGCAGTCAGAGTACAAAATGAACTCCTTCCCAATCAAGTAGTGCTCTCATACTTGAAGAGCTCTCACCACGACGTAGAACTCCTTGTCATATGTAGACCAAGTCCTCCTTGCTTCACACAATTTTTCACTATAAAAGGCGATTGGCCTTTTTTCCTGTGATAGTACCGCTCCAACTCCAACTCCACTGGCGTCACAGTCCAACTCAAATAATTTCTCAAAATCTGGTAGCACTAATATAGGAGCGCCACACAATCGTTGCTTCAAGTTTGTGAAACTCGCTTCAGCTTCTTCGCTCCATTGGAACTTACCTTTCTTCAAACACTCAGTCAAGGGGGCAGCGACTGTACTAAAGTGCTTAATGAATCTCCTGTAGAAACTAGCTAAGCCGAGAAAACTTCTCAACTCAGTAACGGTTCTCGGAACATGCCATTCTCTAATCACTTTCACCTTTTCGTCATCTACCATCACCCCTTCACTGCTAACTATGAACCCAAGGAACAATAGTCGCCTTGACATGCATGTGCATTTCTTAAGATTGGCGAACAATTTGTTCTCTTTCATTACAGATAAAACGCATCTCAAATGCTCAAGATGTTCTTCTTCAGACTTACTGAATACTAAGATATCATCAAAGTATACAACAATAAAACGACCATTAAAGGGCTTTAATACCTGGTTCATGACTCTCATGAAGGTGCTTGGTGCATTACTAAGACCAAATGGCATCATTAACCACTCATATAACCCCTCCTTGGTCTTGAATGCCGTCTTCCATTCGTCTCTGGGACGGATCCGAATCTGGTGGTATCCACTCCGCAGATCTATCTTGGAGAAAATGGTGGCCCCACTTAATCGATCCAACATATCCTCGATGCGCAGGATGAGAAATTTGTACCCTATGGTAATCTTATTGATAGCCCTGCTATCAATACACATCCTCCAGCTCCCATATTTCTTGGGAGTTAACAAGGCCGGAACCGCACATGGACTCAAACTGTCCCGGATAAACCCCTTGTCCAAAAGCTCTTGGACCTTCTCCTGTAGAACTTCGGTCTTCTTGGGACTCATCCTATAATGTGGGAGGTTTGGGAGACTTGCTCCGGGAACTAGGTCTATCTGGTGTTGAATGTCTCTCAGAGGTGGTAGACCCTCAGGTAGATCGTCCGGAACCACCTCCTTAAACTCTTCCAGTAGACTATTTACTGCATCCGGTACTTCACCATCAACCTCCTCCTCTCCAACTGCCACATCTTTTACTATGAGGGCATGTACCACTCGCGACTCCCTCAGGTCATCCATCACTTCCTTCCCTGATTGAGTGACAGTTAGGAACGAATGACTCTCAACTCTCTTCTCCTTCGCGCGTCCTTCCCTTTTCAATGGTAACAATGTGTACCTCACGCCCTCTTTCTCCAATCTGTATACATTCTCTTTACCCGCATGTTGTGCGTCCACATCAAATTGCCATGGTCTCTCGAACAAAATGTGACAAGCATTCATGTTTACAATATCACAGAATGCTTCATCGCGGTACTTCCCTATTGAGAAAGGTACCCTGCATCTCTCCTTTACTTCAATCTTCTCAGCCGCTTTAATCCAACCAATGGTGTATGGGTTCAGGTGCTTCTCGATAGGTAGCTGCAGCTGTTTCACAACTTCCCTTCCTATGATGTTTTCGCAACTTCCGCTGTCTACTATTAGTTCAAACAACTTCCCTTTGATAGTACATCTTGTGCGAAACAACTGGTGTCGCTGTGTGATCTCTTCTTGTTTCGAGGTAAGCATCATGCGCCGAATGACATAAGTCGGTTCTGTTGCTTCTTCTTCCTCCTCATAATACTCTCCCTCTCCATCAGGTTCACAGCAAACCTCCTCATCATTCTCCCTATCAAGGATGTTTATGCTTCTCCTAGTAGGACATTCGTTTGACCGATGACCCAGTTGATTGCATCGGAAACACTTGCCCAAGATAGGTTTGGCATAAGGGTTACTCTGTCTCTGGGGTCCCTTATGTTCCATCGGGTTCTTTCCCTCACTTTTCTCTTCTCTCTTGGTACTGTCCTCAGTAGGCTTGTATGCAGCAGTTTTACCCTTCTCAAATCCCGACTTACTTCCACTACCCACAGCTTCACTGACATATCCCTTCCTTCCTCCTCCATATCTACTTCCTTGCTCTTGCAACATTAGCTCTACCCGGAGAGCCAAATTCTTTGCTTCTACTAGGGTCCTCACCATTGTAACTCCAATTTTGTCTTTAATTTGGAGCTTCAGTCCTTCCACATACTGTGCTACTTGCTGGCCTTCGCTCTCCCTCAAGTCATTCCGTTAAGCCAACCTCATAAACTCCGCCGTATACTTATGCACTGAGCGTTGCCCCTGGTGGCATCGCTAATATTGTTGGAATAATATCTGCTCATAGTCTGGCGGGAGGAAATCATGTTGCAACAACTGCTTCATACGAAACCATGTTCTCACCGGGTGTTTTCCTTCTCGTTGCCTCCTACTCTGCAGCCTCTCCCACCATGCCGAGGCACCACTCTTCAATCTGCACGCCACCAACCTCACTCGGCGGTCTTCGGGAATCTCCATGTAGTCAAAGAATCGATCCACTTCCGCAATCCAATCGAGGAAGCCCTCGATATTGAGGCTACCATCAAACCATGGAATGTCAACCTTCAGGTGGTAGTCTCCTCCGTCCCCCTGATCATAACCTCCATGGTTCCTCCGGTAGTCACCATCTCTATGATGGTTCCCATAATGAGCCATTCGATAACCACCACTTCTACCACCGCGCCCTCGCTGTGGCCTACTCCCATACGTATCATCACTCTCCTCACTGGAATCCTCATCCCCTACACGTTCCCACCTGTTCTCAACAACAGGTCGGATTATACGTCCACTGAATTCCTCCATTGCACGTGGCGGATTCCTATCAACACCCCCAACCCTATTGGGGTCTACCGCTAAGGCATCGAAATGCTCGATCAGTTCATCAAGGCGCCGTTCCATATGCCCGACCTTTTGATGCATCGCGTCGAACTTTGCCCTTGGAACCCACTGATGGTTTCCTTGTGACCTCACATCTTGAACACCGTCAAGAACACGACCGCTATCATCGCCTTGATGAGTTGACATCTCCATAGGAAATAGCCTTACTCTGATACCAACTTACGCAGTGTGGATAGCGTAACGAAACGAATCCGATTATGGATTGGTTTCACAACAACAAAGAATTACTCTTTGATGAAATCCAGTTGCGCACAACCGATAAACGAAGAAAAATCCTCTCTCAAAAGTGTAATTCAAATGGATAATAAAGCGTAACCCTAAAATAACCTAACATCGATATTTATACTACCTTCTAAAAATACATAAAAAGGGAAATATACACGTACACGTGGAAATAAATATTACTATACACGTCTATTATCTGTTGTATATACGGCCGTGCCTCCCAGCCGTGTATGATTCCGTGAGCAATCCTGACCGAATACACGGCCGTGTTCCTGACCGTGTATGGAGGCCGTATATACTTCTGTGGGATTTCCTGATCGAATACATGGCCGTGTTCCTGACCGTGTATGGAGGCCGTGTATGCTTCTGTGGGATTTCCTGCTTGAGTACACGGCCGTGCTTCTGGCCGTGTGTAGAGGCCGTGTATCTTTCTAGAAGTTCCCCTGACTCGTTACACGGCCGTGTAACGAGCTGTGTATTAGCCCGTGTCTCCATCACTTTTCCGCTCATCTTGTAGAGGGGAGTCTTTTCTTACTTTTCTCTCTTTTTCCTGTCTTTTTTCTTTCTGGTTGTTCTTGACATGAAATATGCTTTGTAGAAGGTTAAAGCTACCTAAGGGTCCTTTACACCTATGCTGAGGGTGAAAGGTAGGTACACGATTGAATTATAGAGTGTAACTCTTATTTTGAATTATTCAACTTCTAATATCGGCATAACAACTCTCACTTACAGAGGTGGATTGCGATGGAAGTCGATTTGCAGGAGGCTCGAGAGGAGCTCAATGCAGTCAGGGCAGACTGTTGTAGAAGGTGGCTAAAGCTAAGGAGAAGGCTTGGAAGAATGAGTCTGAGTTAGCGAAGATGCAGTAGGAGCGTCAGGGAGCTATTGGCCATATCAATGCACTTTTTGAGGTGGTTTCCAGTTATTGACAACGGGAGTCCTACCACAACATGAGGCTTTGACAGGAGAAGGTCATTGCGTCAGATTACAAGAGGGATTTAGACATCATGCAGCAATGCAATGAGAAATCTAATGAGGAGGGATGGTGATGAGGGAGCAGATTGTAGAGCTTTAGAGGCATGTCACTGATTGAGACGTTTGCATCCAAGTGTTGGAGGAAAGGGAAAGGATTGCTGGGGATTGGCACTATAAGATACAACTCTTCGATGAGTATGCCAAGCAATTGGTGAAAGTTATGGAGGGAGGCTAGACAAACATGCAGCGTTGGATCTATGAGAGGGATCCTTCGTACGACCTTTCCTAGCTTGGGGAAAAAATGCGGGTGTCAGGCACCCCTCCGGAGGAGCAGGAGGAGATGGAGGCTGCAAGGGTGGTAGCGGCGGAGGTTTAAGATCGAGAAAACAATAAGGTGTGCCTCCATTTCCTAAGGTGATCATAGTGGAAGACTTTCTTCCCCCTCTTCTATCGGTTGAAGAAGAGATAGCTCCTTCTCCTCCTCTGCTAAACGAAGAAGTGATACCTCCTCCTCCACCAACCGAGCAAGATGACAACCTTTCATCGGTTCCTTGAGAAAAATAACCATCGGAGCAACTTCCCATGCGAGCTGTGGAAGAAGTGCTAGCACCCACCTTGAGTCCGGTAGAGCATTCGATGTCTTAGAATTTTCACTTTTTGTTTTTATATTTGTACTTTGTTTTTAGTTTTGTTTATATAATGGCCAGTATGCCGACCTCAAAATTTTATAAACAACTTGCTTGATGAATGAAATATCGACTTCTTGTATTTTATCATATTTGTATATTGAATATTGTCTTATTATCTATCGATCATTTAGCTCGTGGTTGGATATTTACGTAGTCTTTACCTTTGTGTTTGTTTCCTAATTTTTACAGACCAAAGTATTTCTAGTCAGAATTTACATGCTTTGTTGAGTTTTTGTTTTTCTTTGGGGAGTATCCTCGTCATCCAGGCTTATGCCTAATTAGTGAGGGTGTTCCATTATGCCACACAATTCACTGCCGATCAATAGTAAGCCTGATCAGTTATGGATGGGCATTAGTTTGTTAGGTGGAGTGTTGTCATTGGTTAGGCTTAAGCTTGGTTGGTGAGGAACTTCCACATTATAGCTTTGGAGTACGAGTCCAACTAGTTGTCTAGGGGGTGGGTGCTCATTCGCTAGGTGTCTAGTGGAGTTTGGTGTAGCTTGTCTGAGGCGTATGACTTTGCTCGCTAATCATGACACTTCATGATTGAGTTATAAGTTTCATGTTCTTTTGTAAGATAAAATAAATAGAGCATTTTGTAAATAACAAGTGCAAGAAATAGCTGTAAATTGTAATTTCGTTAATTAATAAGAGTGTTTACAATCATAAGCCATAAATCTAAAATGTAATCTAAGAATTATTCAAATTATGGGCATAGATTATCTATGTTCCAAGCTTTAGGGATTAGGTGCTCATTGAGTCTTCCAAGCTTGTATGCATCGTGACTAACCATTCTTCGTACTTGAATAGGGTCTTCCCAATTTAGGGCAAATTTACCTTGGCCTTCTCTTAGTCTAGTGGCTTTAAGCTTTTGATAAATTAGGTCCCTTGGTTATAAGACCTTGTGCTTTACCTTCTTATTGTAGCATCTAGCTACTCATTGCTAGTAAGTCATTATCTTGTAACTAGCTTGGTCTCACAACTTGTCAAGGAAGTCAAGGTTGGCTTAAAGCCTGATCTCATTGACTTGGGAATCAAAGTCTTAGGTGTAAAGGTTTGAGAGCTTGAGCTTGATAGAGAGAAAGCCCTCAATTTTAAAAGCTAGATTGAAGGAGATTTCCCTAATTGCAATCTATGGGGTCGTTCGATATCCTTATAGGATGTAAGGAAGATCATTTGCCTATTTCCCTTTGGCTTAATCAACCTTTTTCTTGAGGCTTTGTAGGATGACCTTATTGGTGGCTTCAGCTTGGCCATTTGATTACAAGTGGGCCATCGAAGCATATTGAGTCTTGATGTTGTACCTCACATAGAATTCTTGAAATTTGGGATTATTGAATTGAGTATTGTCATAAGTGACAATGGCATTAGGAATTCCGAAGTGGCATAGTATAGTGTGGGTGACAATATTCCTTACACTATGTTTAGTAATCTTAGCCACCACTTTGGCCGTTGCCCATTTTGTAAAGTAGTCGACAACAATGATGATACACTAGCATTGATTTATGGCATTTGGGAATGGCCTAAGAATGTTAAGTATACACTGAACGAAGGGCTATGGGCTCGTAATTGGCATAAGATAACTGCTCAGTTACTTGTCAATGGGGGCATGCTTTTGGCACTTATTGCATCACTACACAATCACTTTAGCATCCCTTTGCATCGTGGGCTAGTAGTATTTAACTTATAGTACATTGATGGCTAAGGCATAGCCCATGGTATGATTACTGCACACTTCAACATGGAGCTTGATCAACATGTGCTTAGCTTCTAAGAGTTAAAGGCACTTAAGAAGTGGCAAACTATGTGCCCTTCTATACAACTGTTTGTCGAGGAGTGTGTATTGAGCTACTTTTTGCATTAAGGCCTTTACTTTTTTCCTTTCATCAAGAATGGTTCCATTCACTAAGTATTTGATGATCTGGTCTACCTATAATGGCTCTTGAGGAGTTTGGGTCTCATTGGCAAGGCATTCTTACCAAGACATGTTAATACTCTTCTTAGGAAGGAATTCTATAAATACCTTCTTGTTTAGGTTGAAGAGGCATGTTGAGGCCATTATGGACAAACCATTTGCTTTGGCAATTTAAGCTCGAGGAATCTTTGTCATATTCCATGATGTGAAGCTAGAGCATAAGGATTTAATGACCTTGAGATATTTGGTCATCTCTTCATCTTTAACAACATAATCGCCATTGACTTATTAGACTATGAGCTGTGAGTTTAAAAAAACTTAACTTCTTGCACTGTAATTCCCTTTAATAGTTTCAATCTAGCAATGAGGGCTTCATATTCCACCTCGTTATTACTAGTAGGGAACCTAAACTTTAGAGCATATTGAATTTCAACACCATATGGTCTACATAATACAAACCTTGCTCCACTCCTTCCTCTAATGGACAAACCATCTACATGAAGGGCCTAAGTGGGCTTCTCATGATCATTAATGGGTACCTCATCTTTCATTATCAACTTAGCTATGAAATTAGCTAATGCTTGTGCCTTGATAATCTCGCGTGGTTGGTACTAGATGCTGTATGCGCTGAGATCTAAAGCATAGCGAATCATTCTACTTGATCATTTGGTTTCTAAAGGATTTACCTCAAGGGTTAATTAATAAGGACCATTATCTGATGAACCTCAAAGTATGGGCATAACTTTAGTATAGAAATAACCATAGTTAAGGCTAATTTCTCTATCTTAGAGTATCTAACCTTTGGGCCCTATAATATGTGTCTTACATAATATACTAGTCGATGGTCTCGTTCGTCGACTTGGACGAGTACAATAGAGAGAGCTTGACTGCTAACAAAGAGAGATAAAGATAAAGCTCTTCTCTTGTAATTAACTTAGACAGTAGTGGTGGTGTTGTAAGAAAGTGTTGTAGTTAGTCAAAGGCTTCTTGATACTCGTCCTTCCATTGGAAGTTTGCTGGCTTCTTCATGACTTTGAAGAAAGAAGCAAACTTATTTATCGACTTTCAAACAAATCGATTGAACGTTACAATCTATCATATCAATCTTGGAACTTCCTTAATTGTCTTAGGGGGTTACATGTCCAAGACTACCCTGATTTTTTTAGGATCAGCTTCAATCCTTCGTAAAGCAACCACGTAACCAAGAAATTTCTCAGATGTTAAACTAAAGACATGCTTCAATGGGTTTCACTTCATGCTATACTATTGAAGTGTTTCAAATGTTTCTTCTAGGTCTACGAGGTGCTCTTAAGGCTCTTTACTCTTCACTATCATCTCATCAATGTACACTTCTATGTTGTGACCAATTTGATGCATGAACATCTTTGTCACTAGCTCTAATATGTTGCCCATCATTTTGGAGTCAAAAGTATATATCATCATAGTAATATGTTCTAAAGTTGGTGACTAAAGAGGTGTGGACTTGATTAGACTCATGCATTAGGATTTGGTTATAACTTGAAAGGGTAATCATGAAACTCTACAATGCATGTCCTAAGGTTGAATTAATCAACTGATCATTTTGGGAGAGAAGAAAATAATCATTTGAGCAGGCTTTATTAAGGTCGATATAGTCAATGCACTAGCGCCACTTTATATTGAACTTCTTTATTAGTACACAATTGGCTTGTTAAGTAAGGTAAAGCTCTTCTCATATGTACTCAACCTTTGAGAGTTTTGGACCTCTTCTTTGATAGTAGTCAAAGTTTGGGTGTGAAATGCCTTTTCTCTTGTTTAACCACCTTCATGTCATGGTTAATATTCAACCTATGTGTGATTACCTTAGGTAGGATTCCAAGCATGTCTGATAACAACAATGCAAGGACCTCTAGATTTACTTAGAAAAAGGCAACCAGCTACTGGTGTAGCTTGGTTGAGACTGTCATGCCTGTCTTTGTAGTTTGTTCAAGTAAGCTACCAATATGAATTTCCTCAGTCTCTTCTATGGGTTCCTCTCTTGATCTTAGTTTTCCCTCAAGGATAGAATCTATTGTGAAGACCTCATGCTGGGAGAGGGCCTTGAGATAGAAATTCCTGGATGCTTGCAAATAATTGTTGCAAATGCCAACACTAACAGAAGTACTAAATTTGGCCTTCAAGCTTTTTGTAGAGGCTGTCATTCCTACTATATTTTGTGATGGTTGTCTAAGAATGATGTTGTGAGGGGACTAGACATTAATAATAAGGAAATTAACTAGGATTTGTGTCTTGTTGAGTCTATCTCCAAGCTTTGTAGGGAAGGTTATAATGCCTTCTAGCTTTATGGGTTGGTTGTTAAAACCAAAGAGCTCATTATCATAGGGTTTTAGCTTTGCCTTGACTTAGTCTTTTATCTAGTCGTATGCTTTCTTATATATAATGTTCGTTGAGCAACTGTTTTTTATCAAAATTTTGTAGACATTGAAGTCAACAATGCGAGCTCGAATCACAAGAGCATCATCATGGGGGAACATGATGCCTTTAAGATTGTTGTTCGAGAAGGTGATTGTAATATCCACTTTAAGGTGCTTTAGTTGCATGTTGAGTAAATTCTAGTAACTTCTTGATGTGTATGCTTTGCTTTGGGAGATGGATCATCCTTCGATGATGAGCCCTTTGACAATTGTATTGATGGTTCCTTTAGTGGGGTAGGCTTCTTGTTCTTGCTTAGCTTGTTCTCTTTTGTTTCATTGTCCTCACTTTGGAGGTTTATCTTTCTCTATTATGTATTTTCACAAGTAGCCTTGTTTAATGAGGTCTTCAAAAGGATTCTTCAACTGCGTATAGTTCTCAGTTGCGTGATCCCTATCTTTTTGGAAGTCACAATATTTATCAAAGTTTCTTCTGAAGGGATTATTCCTTATCATATTTGGTTAAGTAATAATACCTCGATTTCGTATCTTCATGAAGATGTTAGCTATGGGCTTATTAATAGGGTTGTGCAACTCGTAGAAAAGGATAGCTTGCTTTTCACAACCATTACTATAGTAGGGCCTAACTTACCTTTTATAGAAGGTCGATCCTTGTCATTCCTCTTCTTGTTAAAGGATTCTTACTTAGCTTATTAGCTTGCCAGTATTACATCTTCTTGGGCAACAAAATTTGTGACCCTTTTCTAGAATTCCTTGAAACTTTTAAGCTTGTTTAGGGTGGGGAAGTAGAAGAACTAGGACCTATCCTTCATTTCATTGATTCCTGCATTGAGAGCTACACTTATGTCAACATTTGGGATCTCAAGCATTGCTTAGTTAAACTTAGAGATATAGTCTGTAAGTATCTTGTCTTGCTTTCATCTAATAAGATTGAGAGTGGGAAAAGTCTTGTTCGGGTATCTTGCTCATTAGGAAGTGTTGATAAAACTGCATGATAAGCTCTTAAAAGCTTAAAATAAAATTGGGCTTAAGGCCTTAGAACCATGTGTGTGAAGCCTTTTTAAGTTTTCCTAGAAAGGCCTTGCAATCTATAGCATTAAAGACTCTAAGGAGGTTCATTTGAGCTATGTAATATCTCAGATGCTCTGTGGGGATAGTTATCCTATTGTAGAACTCCAATAGGGGAATGCAAACATGGATAGGGAGTTGCTTGTCCTAAATCTCTTGCATAAAGGGAGAGTTGCTGATGGTAAACATATCCCATGGATCGAGTTTCCTCGTGTCTTTAAGTTCATTAAAGCACTTGATCATGTTGTCTGTATCATCAATAAGCTAATCAACCAATGATCTCATAGACTGTGCTTCTAAATTATCATTCTTATTATTATTCTACTCATCCTTGAGATTAGGGGCTTTGTGTGAACTTGGTGGCATGTTCCTATAGTGATGTGAAATAGTGCCGCCTTATTGCTCATTGCATGATTGAGAAGGTTGTTGAGAGCGCTTATGAATTCTGTTGACTTGGTCTCACAAATGATGGTTTTTAACCAACAAATTGATGAGTTGCCTCTTGAGTCTTGCAACCTTGTCTTAATGCCCTATTGCATGTTGGATGGTGCAAGTGGCATCGGAGGGTGATTGTTTTTGGTGTTTAAGGGGTTGCAGTCATCGGGGGCATTTTTTTCAGAGTTTTTTTCTTGATCTTGTGCTAGCCATAAGTTATAGATGGCCTTAAGACGATGGGTGCCAATTATTGATTGCACTAGTTGCATCAAATTGGCCTTGTGTTGGATTAAGCCTTCAACTCATGAATTCTAACTTATAAGATGAATAAATGTGAGTTATTGGGATGCCAAAGGTATCTCTAGCTCTTGGATTTCGATGTTTAAGTAAAAAAAGCAGCATGAAGGTAAAGCAATTAATGTTTCTAGAGGGTATTAGATGATTTACCTAATTAAAGAGGCCTCCTCTTATAGTGTTATCATGATGTTATATTTTAGGTAAGTAAATCTTCTTGAAGATTCCCTATTTATTTTAGGAAATATCTAATATAGTATGTTTTTTACAGAGTTAAATTACTTTCTTGATTTATTCCAACCAACTTAGGTACTTTCCTATGTTATCGTCATGCTCAAATAAAGTGCACTTTGACCCTTAGGATAATTTTGGCATATAGCAAAATAAAAAAAAATCATAATTTCAAAAAGCCTTTCAAAAAAGCAAGAAGCTTCAATACTAAAAATTTTCAAAGAAAAGCTTGATCTCATTTTTTTAAAAAAGAAAACTATGCCTCGTTTTTTTTTTTTTTAGATTTCAATAAAATAACCATAAGTCACGTGACAACTGTTTAAGCCCAATCAACTTAAGTTGTCGATCCCACTTGTATTATATCATCTAAATATTTTACTTTGGCTTTTGGATTAAAAAATGAAAAAAAAAGAATAAAATAGTGAAAAAAAAGTTAAAAATGTAGAAGAAGATAATAACAAAAATCATTTGCTAGTAATGTTCAATATTGTTACATCACTTTCAATTTCTATTTGCCAGCAAGCTAAACATCTTGAAACAAGCTTTGCTATTTTCCTCTTCAATATTGTTTATGTAGTATTGTTCCTTGACATCTTTTTACATTTTAGTACTATCAACATACATTGCATATCCCCAATAGTGAACTTCATCCCAAAACTCCTTTTTCATGTTTAGTTTAATTGATACACATAAATCATTCGCATGCCTTAAAACTCTTGATCAATATAGAGCTCTTCTATTGTTTGTTATTCTACACTAGCTATAATTTTCTACAACTTAGGATCCTTTTTTAAGTACCTTTAATTCCTTCAAATGAAGTTGGCTATGCTATTGGATTTGCAAGTCTCTCCTTGAGTAGATCTATAGTCACCTTAATGTTCATTCTCGTCTCCTCTATCAAATGTCCCTGAATAATAATTATGTTGCTAGAATTTCTTTTACTCTTTTTCCTAAGACCATTGGCTTTATTAGGGTCGTAATAGATCTCGACATAATAGTCTTTTATCAACTCTAATCATCTTCATTGTCACATATATTCAACTATTTCTAAATGAAGAAATACTTTAAATTTTTGTAGTCTATGAATACTTATTACTTTTCATCGTATAAATAGTATTTA
Organism: Laguncularia racemosa; assembly: GCA_037954665.1. Classification (NCBI taxonomy): domain Eukaryota; kingdom Viridiplantae; phylum Streptophyta; class Magnoliopsida; order Myrtales; family Combretaceae; genus Laguncularia; species Laguncularia racemosa. Next base: position 2,534,035 of record JBBMOL010000022.1, on the reverse strand, counting down.
AATAAGTATAATGATATGATAAGTAATCTAATTAATCAAATGTAAAGTCTAATTAAGTAGATATCATTTTTCAAGGGTTTAAATTATTCTCTCATGAATCCATGTTCAATCATGATTAATTTAGGTACCATATTGGTCAATCCATAATTTAATTAAACAACAAAATAGGAAATCAAGAAAGCACCCCTCAAAATAAGGTATTTGTGCACTTATCCCTTCATCTTCTAGAACATGTACTAATAACTCCTGTACTTTCAAAAAAAAGAAAGAAAGAAAGGGATTTGTTGTTGTCAAGTCTAATTTTTTGCATTCCCATTCCTAATCCGATCAAGACTAGACCCTATGCTCATCTAATGTAGATCCTCGACTTGAGTTAAGAATTTCGTTTAATTTTGGAGTCGCCACCCAACTATTGTTGGGAAATATTGAATTAAGACTAAAGGAGCGGATTAGTCTTAATTTGGACCACTAGTCGTCATTATTTCCTCTGCTCGTTTTTGAAAAGAGGAAAAGGGAAAACCAGAGTTTCTAAGTCCGGAGGCTAACCTATTAAAACCTTACGGTTACCACCTAATCTCCTAAAATTTTTCCTATTTAGAAATGTGTTTTATTGTGTTTCTGTTACTTTTATTATTTCAAGAAAATGATTTTTTATTTCATTTTATGGGTTGACCCGAATGGGTGCCCACGTACCTGCTATCCAGGATCAAACAAGTCGTAGTTCGCTTTTCTGAAAACTTTAAATGTGTTTGTGAATTTTAATTTTGAAATCTCTTTTGCTTTATGTTTTTACTATTTTTTTGGGATTTTTTCTAAAAAAATCTAAGCCTAAACTTTTATCTGATTTTTGAAAATGGTTTTTAGGAAAAACATCAATTTTGGATTTATTTGAGAAAAATGATTTTTCTAAGTGCCAAAACTCATTTTTTTGAATTTTTATTAATTTCTATGAATCTTCATGATTTTTATGATTTTTTTAAATTTTTATGATTTTTTATGATTTTTTATAATTTTTATAATTTTTATGATTTTTTATAATTTTTATGATTTTCATGATTTTTTTATAATTTTTTATGATTTTTGTGAAAAATTTTATCCTAAGCTATTATCTATCCTATTTTGAGATCTAAAATTTTATTAATTATTTTCCTAATATTTTTATTATTTTTCTATGTTTTATTATTATTTTTTTAATTCTTTTCTTTTTTTATTTATTTATTTTTCTTTATTTATTTTCTACATTATTAAATCCTAAAAACCTAATTTTTACATTTTCCTACTCATGGAAATAAAACATAAACCAATAAATAAATAAATAAATAACTAAATAACAAATAATAAATCAATTCGGAGTAAATAAATAAATTAATTAATTAAAAAAATCCGGAAAATCCGACTTACCTGGATTCGGGTCGGTGCACAGGTCAGATCGGTTAGGTCGAATCGGGTTGAAGCGAGTCGGGTCGGATCGGTTGGATGTGGTGGCGGAGGATGCTCATTCACGGCGTTCCGACGGTCTTTTGCAACGGGTGAGGTGTCGAATCCTAGCTTCTTGAGGGTGCTGAATCCAATGGTGGCGGTGGTTTGCTCCTAGATCGTCCCCAGGTGGTGGTTCAACTCCGATCGGTGCTCGCGGTTTTGAGTTTCCTCCGATGCTCTCCGATTTGCCCTCTTTTCTCACTTTCTCTCAATTGTGATATGTCTTTTGGCTTCCTCCGCTCCTCCTCTATTTATAGGCGCTTGAAACCGAGCTGGATAAGCTCGGATTTCCTCTGATCGAAGCTAATCGGATTTTCGGTGAAAAAAACCAACTCCGATTTGTGTAAATCCTTTGATTTGTTGCGATTTGATTCCAATTAGATAATGTTTATCTTATTTCTATTAAAGATCTGCTGGATTTGTGCAAAAATATCGAATTGAAATGGCCGAAATTTGAATTTTCTCTTCCGCCGGCGATCTCGGACCCGAGGTAGAAGACGATCACGTGCCCGGCGCGTGCGTTCCCTTCAGCCAATCAGATGCTGCCACGTGTCCTGGGTAAATGAAAAAGTCGCAAAACGCGGAAACTGCTTCCCCCGCGTTTCAAACCCGCGACCTCGCACCTGTATGCACCCGCTTAGCCACGGCTCATACCAGCTGAGCTAGCCCATTTTCTTGATTTTTTTATTTTGCAAATTACATATATGCAATGCGATTTTTTTATTTTTTTGTATTTTTTTGAAATTTCAAAAATTTGTAAAAATTATTTATTATTTATTATTTCCATTTCTGAAATTATTTTTCAAAATTGATGTGTTTTCCTATTTATTTTTATTTTTTTGAATATTTTTTAATTATTTATGCTAAATTAGGGAAAAATTAGAAAAATTGGAAAAAATTAAGAATTGATTATTATTGATTATTATTCATTTTTAGGGCAAAAATGGGGTGTTTACAGTTGTTAAAAGCCAATATGCTATTTTATTCTTTTAAAATATTGTAAAAAAAATAAAAGAAGAAAAAAGAAACATTATGCTTCCCTATAAAAAGTGTTCTTAAATGCTAATATAATATTTTATTCTTTTAAAATAATAATAGTACCTTCTTTTTTTTAAAAAAAAACTTACCTTAGACCTTTTAATGGAAGGCAATAATCACTTTAGGGGTAGGTGTGAAGACAACATTTCCTCTACCCACCTAGCACCTTTACCTAAGGTGTCTTATGTAAGTTGCCTAGTCTAATAAATTCAACCCATTATGTTGGTGGTAATTGTGATCTACCTAGAGTGGTGGGTCATTGCCTCTACTACAAAACTAAGAAAAATATAGCTTTGACTTAAATCAAGTTATTGCAATTTAAAATTGCAAGAACCTTTTTTTCCCTTGAGTTTGGCAATGGTTGTCACTGATCTACCACTCTAGGTGGGATGCATGGCCCACTTTCAAAAGTGCGAATTATTCAAAATACATTATAGACTATGTTTTTGCACGTATTATAATGCGATTTATTGGATTTGAAGATGAGAATCATCTAAGAGTGGCCACTTTAAGTAGATCAAATGTTAAAGTGACTAAGGAATAAAGTAACCTCAAAGCTGGGATTTTTGGCATAATTAGAGGGTTCACTTGTGAGGCATTTATGAATTCAAATAGAAGGCATCCCATGGAGAAGGGGCATCTAAATGAAACCACTCTAAATATTTAAGTTAGCTACCATTCAAGTTAGTTTAAATAGCCATTTGGGGCATTTAAATGAAGTCCCCTTAGAGCATGAAGTGTACATTTTAACTTTAAAACAAAGTGCTCTTGAAGCAAAATTTTTCTTTCTATGGAATTTCATTTGAACCAATTAAGGAGCCACTTTAATGAAGTCCATAAATCTTTACAAGAGCCCATTTACTATAAATAGTCTTACTTCTCAAAGATTAGTCACCTTACGTGGCATAACGTAAAGTGTAAACCTAAGATAAGAGGGTGACAAATTGTAATTGTGAATAATAACTAATAATAATCTATCTATTTATTGTTCATAGGGTGTTTATAAACTTAAATCCTTAGATTTAAGAAAGGAAATTGAATAAAGATAACAAGATATCAAATATTGCATCATACTTAACAAATCTAGACTTTCTTGAACTAATAAGGAAACAAAATAAAATAGAAAAGAAAAAATAAAAATAACTTTACTCCTAAGAGCATAATAAAATAGAAGAGGAAATAGAATAAAATGAAAAGTGAACTATAATATTAACTTTCCTAAATTGGCTAAGATTCTTTGAAACTTCAACATATTCTAGAAATGTGCTAATTTGAATCATTTGCTAGCTTTAGAAATATCTTTTGATATCAAGCTTCCAAATATCAATGGATTTTGGCTTTCAAACCACTTTAAACTACTTGCTTCCAACTGAACTTCAAAATTTCCTAGTTTCGATCTAATGTTATGTTTGATTGGTTTTTGATAGATTTTGATACTAACTAGCTTGAATTAGATGACCTTTGATTTTTTGATTCCGATTGGCTTCTAAATATGCTTCATGGCTTAACTTTTAATTTTAATTGCTTCTTTTTCTTCTTTGGAGTCCATTATTTTTTATAATTATGACAATCCGTGTGATCTATAGGGCTATGAACAAGCCAATTAAGTTAAGCTGTTAAATTCTCAAGCTCTGCTCCTTATAAAAATTATTAAGCTTAAGCTAAGCCTAGCATTTACTAAGCTTGAAAATTATAAGCTCAAGTTTGAGCTTGTTAAGGAATTTGAAGCTTAAGCCCGTTTATCTAAATGAGTTAAGTTCAAACTTGTTTAAATAAATGAGTCTAGATAGGCTTAAGCTTGAGCTCAAGCTTGAGCATATTTAGATAAATAGGTAAAAAACACACTTTAGTTTAAATTAAAGCTTGAAATTAATTCAAAACTTCAAATTTTACCTTTCATCTTTTTTTCTTTAAATTGAAATTAAATTAAAATTTTATTATTTCTAATACAAATTTATAAGATAACAATGAATGGTTGCATCCATATGAAATCATGCATTATCTAAGCATAATATATTTCAAAGTCTATTACTCCTTAGTATGAAGGCAACAAAAAAAATTGGTGGTCTAAAATATGGGTTTTAAGTGATTGCATCATGGAAATCCCCTTTAATATTATTAATTCAATTATATTTAACTATCATTTAAGCCCATGGGTATCGACTTAGTACACAACAAAGTGTAAACTCATTTAGGCTAATGAGCTTATGTAATATTTCTATATAAGCCCACTATTTTTATCTAGTTATTAATCCTACATTTCCTTTAATTAATTGGTGAATTAGATTTTTAATTAAATTGGTTCAAATATTGTAAATTGATTAGGGATAATTGGATTTGGTTAATCTTTCAAGGATTCAATCTAATCTATTTTATTTTTATTTTAGTTAATTAATTAATTTTATTTTTCATAATTTCTAGATTTGGATAGGTTAAGGTGAGCTGGTTAAGAGGGAATCATTTTAGTTCAAGAGAACTAGATTTGGATTGGTTGGGTCCTCATAAGGGTAGCCTAGTCCTTTTATTATTTTTCCTAAATAAACTATTCATTAAAAGGGCTTAACTTGTTTATTGAGTGTAATTTGGTTTTTAAGTCCAACATTATAATTGAAACCCATTTTACCACTTAAGTACATAAACACATTTTGGAATTTGGTTACCCCATTTATCAAAATCAAATAAAATTTTAAACTAATTTTGATCCAAAACTTTAATCAATGGTTGGGTGAAAACGATTTTGATTTTGATAAAATACTTTGTGGAAATCTAATCTTGGAATAAATATTTACATAGAAAAGTGATTATCGCAAAATGTATTTGGAAATGTGTTTTTGATGATTTTAGTTGAAGAAATTGGATTAAACTTGAATTTTACAAAGAGCAGTTTCAATATCAAGAAGAACACAAGAACATATGCAAAGGCATGCAAACATAACTTGGTGAGTCATGTATTGAGCCAACTTGCTTAGACAACTTCTATTAATGAGTTAATCATAATAATGCATCAAACATACCAAAAGAACATTCAGTCATAAAATTTTCAAATTTATCATTCTCATTACATACCATTCAAACTCCTTCAAATCTACTACAATTTAGTATTAATTTAACACAATTTCCAGATTTTGATTTCCCTACACATAGTTCACTAAATCAAGCATATCTCATTCATTTCAATTCCAAATCATGTCAAACAAAAGTCATTTGATTCCTGATTCCTTCCACTATCAAATTCTTTAAAACTTTCTAGCTTTTATGTAGATTTAACATCCTTAACCTACTACCAATTTCCAATTATAAATTGCAACTTCAAAATACCATATCTTATTCATTTTAATTTTGAATCACTTCAAACAAAAGCCAAAATTTTCTAAATCTCATACCTTTTTCAAATCAACACTTAAACTTCATTTTAGCAACAAATTATCAACTCATATTTCCATATTATTTCCAGCAATGAATTAAAACTTCAATAGATCCATTATTGCTCATTTCTTCGTCAATTATCATCATTCCAATTCCTTATTTCTTATTATCATTCCCAAGCCAAATTCCACTAACCTATTCCAATTCATCAAAATATTATTTTTAACATTCTAAATACCCATTTAACATTGCTCACTTCGGCCAACACATAAATCACATCCAATTCATCAATTCTCTTCCCATTCTAATTAACTATACTTCTAACCAAAGCATCAATTACGTATTTCTTATTATTAATCTACCAAAATTAATTAAGAAGACATTGAAACCCAAAATTAATATATACTCTTCATATCATCAACCTAAAACTACAAACAATCATCTAATTCCATTACAACCGCAACCAATTATCCAATCAACACTAAAACATAATAATTCACTAAATCAATCATTTCATAAACACCCATATATTCACACCATCCATACCTAAATTCACTTCAATTATTCATCAATTATACTCTAAACTTCAAATTACATAAGTAATTGAGTACTTATCTTATTCATTAAGTCTTGTAATCTTCTAATAACACTTAAACTTCAAGGTTGATCTTCCTACTCCAAAATTTCCTTCACAAACAAAAACTTACCTATTGTATCTTTACAAAACTATAGATCGATTAGTGCTTTATAACATATCTTAATCTTAGATACCATTAGCTTACTCCAATGAACTTCAACACCTCATTAGAGCGTCTACCTTGCAAAATAACAATTGAAGGCCCAAATTAATACTCTAAACCATAGATTGAAAGAATCTATACATCATATCTAATTTCTAGAGCTTGAAATTGCAATTTACTTATGTATATGTCATGGCTACCTCGGAATCTTGCTAGCTATCACTTGCTCTTCACTTCCTTGTTCAGTTTTCTTGATTAAACATTAAATTAAGCTTAGAATCAACCTCAATTGAATTTCTAAAATTACATCTCAACTCGAAAAGCTTAGTTGCTTACCCAATTGATCTTTCAAAGCTTGAAATTAAGTAGAATTATTTTGGAAACTCACTAATTTAGCCGAAAGATTCCATTAGAGAGCTTAGGTGAGCTTGGAAATGTGTTTAGATGGGAAAATTAGAGAGAGGCCGAGAGAGATAGAGAGTAGACAAGTGAAAGAGAGGGTTCAAGGTTTAGGAAGAGTGAGGGAAATAAGGGTTCTAGAATTTTTTTTAAACTTAAATACCCTCTAATTCAAATTATAAAGCCAATTACCTATTTACCCCTCCTTGACTAATATTATTAAGGGAAATTGAGAAATATCTAATTATTAAATATCTAGGTTATCTAAATTACTTCCTTATCCTCTACATCTAAATGGTAAAGTAAGGTTAATTTAGTAATTTTATTTTCAAAATTTAAAATTTACCCTTAATAATATTTAATTATTACTTAAATTTTTATTTGGCTATTTTTTTGTTATTTCAATAAATGAGCCTACTCATGAGCCTATTCACAAGTTAGCTTATTAATAATATAAATGAGCTTGCTCACGAGTCCACTTTTAAGCCTATTCTAGAGCCAACTCGTTAGCCTAAATAGGAGCTCGAGCTCAACTTGTTTAAATAAACAAGCATTATTTTAAGTTCAAGTTTGGCTTGTTTACTAATCAAACTTGAGTTAATCTAAGCTTGAGTAGCTCACATGTAACTCAACTCGTTTGTAGCCCTAATGATTCATAATTTGTAGACTTATCTCACTTGTGTCATTATGCTTATTTAATTTGTTGCTTTTACTTATTTGACTAGGCTTAAATCGTAAGAATGGAGTTAGTCTTCGATTAAGGGATTCTAATGTGGCTTTTACTTGGTCTTAGTAGAATTATCTAGGATTAATTACTTTTTTTTTTTAATATTCTTACTTTTCTTATATTGCAACCACCCTTAGTTTATTTCAATGAATGTTTTGGGTACTTTTATTTTATTTTATTTTATTTTTGTTGTATATATTCAAGCATGAATTACTAGAATTTTGAGAAATTCATGGTGTGATGCAAAGCTCAACACTCAATGGTTTCTTGGTTTTCATTAGTAAGTTTTCTCTAAGGCATCAGGTCTTTAATTAGATTTTGGTTTAAATGACTTTTTCTATTTTAACCAAATTGGAGAATTGTTTGTTAATTGATTACAATTTTAGAGAGGTAATTTTTTTTTTATCTAGACTAGGTTTTAGTAACTTGGTGCTAAATAAGGATGAGAATAGTGAGTTTTTCCATGCAACCATGCAAATCCTAGGATGTTTAAGTGGTAAAACATTGTCAATACCTAATGAAAGTGAAAGCACATTCAATGCTTCATTACTAGATTGATTAGTGCTTGAGAGAGAATAGTTGCTCGTTTTCCAAGAATGATTAAAATTCTAAATGCTTTCCTTCACTCGACCAACTAGCTTAACTAAAACTATAACGAGTGAACCAAGTATTACATTATGGATATCATTTGTTCCTTAAGTTAATTTCATTTTTTTTAGTTTATTTTAATCTAGTTAAATAAAAAAGTGGTAATCAATTTGTCAATTAAATTAGAAACTAATGTAGATTAGTGATTGATTGTTGTGCTATGTTTTTGAAAGGTGACTGAATCACTTGCAAGATAAAAACAAATTAGTTTATGGGGGTATCAAAGTTTATTTTGATACAGCCACTCGGATGCCTAAGTTAATATAAATAAAGAATGGAGGTTGAGAGTATATTGGATTCCAAAAGTCCTCTACTTGGTTGCCTTTATTTCTTATTTATAAGTGTGCAGATGATTCTAATTTTAAAAGTGTATTAATTCTTAGAACCCTCTTTTAATATAGCGGTGTATTTTTGACCAATCCTTTCTTTATCTGTATTATTCTCTTGTGCTTATCCATTATGCCGATAAGTGCGGAGATCCAACCTGGATGAGTTGGAAGCTTCGGATTGAAAGTCAAATTGTATAATTTTGTCTCAAAGAAATCGGCATGGATAAGAGTAGCTCGAATGAGAGTTTGAATGGACTGCAATGGGCTTTATGGGACCAAGCCCGAAATGCTCTATCAACACTAACTAAATCATTATTGTCAAATAAATTAGACATTAATATAGCTTGGGCTTGCTTCGTTAGTTGTGACCTATTAAATTAGGTGGCACGTTGGCCTAAAAAAAAAAAGAAATTTGGTGGCACACGCGAGCGACGCCGGGGGAAAGGGTGGAGAACTCATGTGGTCTCAAGCTTCAAATTGGCCTTTGAGGTAAAACTACGAGATTTACATTCTTTTTCTATAACTACTTTTTCTTTCAAGAATAATTATATTTATTCATCATTACTTTGTTGATTTACAGAAGAGGGGTAAAAGTACCAAATCAATGTCAAATATAATATTTGGAAGATCCATAGGGCGCATGAAAATATTAGGAATTAATATATAAACACCTTAGTTGAAGGGTTGGTTCTGCGATTTACACTGAAAAAAATGGCAGGCCACCAATAGAATGGGCCATGCTTTAAATTTTTATGGCACCCTAAAAGAAGAAGTCTTATTGCACTTGATGGGGGCTTTTAAAATACCTCAAAGGATAATTCAGTTGCTTTCTTATACCCTTTTGAGTGATTCTACGGAAAATTTTTGTAGTTTCATGAAAGTAGTAAATTTGCAAATTATTGTGATTTCACAAACACCTATGATGTTTTTTTTTCTTTAATGAAGTTTTGAATTCTGTTAAGAACTTTAAGTAAAATTACAAGTAATTTTACGAAATATAGAGTATTATGTTGCAGATTATTAAGTTTGTAAATTTGCTTATCTTATTAAGTACTTTTATGTATTGAAATGAATTTTGCAAATATAAATCTCAAATTACGAATTTATTGTGCAGGATATGAACTTTAATGTCAAATTTAGGAAATATTAAGTCATTTTATGAATGTAAAATGCATTTACTACTCTATGGCTACTTTTAAACTTATAATTAGATGTACTTATTATAAGCATGTTATAGTGAATTTATGAACTAAAGTTTGCAAAATCTCTTTATTTTGCAATTATATGCAATAAAAATAACTTTACGTATATGTTTATAATATGAATTTGTTACAAATATTTAAGCAATTACACTAATTTAATGATTCATAATAGCATCACTCCATATTTCATGAAATCACCTATATTCATAAACTTATTAAACGTTTGTGTGACCTCCAAATATTCATAAATTTACTCTTTGTTACTCAAAAGTTGATAAACGAACCACTTACGAGTGGAGGAAATTCAAAGGATTCCGGACTTGGTATCCAATTTCCATGTTGATTGAGCCACCTTGATCGCAACTAGGTTTGGAAGGAGAGGGGTGTGAGGGGAGAGAAAATGGTTTCACTTCCAAGTTAAAGCACCTCGTCATGTGCTTCTCGGCCGACTCCCATTGGAGTTGAGTCTAAAACATCATCGTAAAATAGTTATGTTATGAGGTATATGAGGAAGTGGTTTACTTTTTCTTAATAAATCTAATAACATCGTCGCATAAAAAGAAAACATAATACATCATAACTAATCAGCAAACCGTTGGACTTTCATTACATGGAAACGATCATTCGGATTTTGAAATTAAAAATCCATAACATGATTTAGCAAAAATATTAAAACAAAAAAAAAAAACCATAATTAATAGTCCTGTTTGTGAAAAGTGGATAGGAATAGATTAAAGAGTCCGAACAAACAAACTCAGTGACATATCTCCCCACTTTTCAATGGCATCGGATCCCAGAGATAATGGCGGACATAAAATTCATAGGACAATCATTATTAAATGTTAAGATACAAAAGTAGGAGTCCCGTGTCAGGTGAGATGTTCGAACAACAAAAAGCTGCATTGTTTATTCAATATATATATTTTTATTAACTGACCAAAAAGCCTAAATCCTATATCCACGTTATAGGACTGCATAGCGTTTATTATTATTATTATTATTTTCTATCAGAAACGATGAATTTCATTTAAGAAAAAAAACATTGAGTAACCAAACTAATTGATGGATAAAGAGTAGAGGTATAAAAACCTAATCGAATAGATAGTTACATATCTTCGAGAAATTGCTCCATATAGGGATTATCATGTTTTTCGTAAAAGAACAATCCTCATCCATACATCCCATGAAAGGGAAAATATAATTCCATATAGGGGATGATAACAAAAAAAAGAAAGAAAGAAATAATAAATACATAAAAAAGGCTTCTTATTTAAATACTGTTAATAAATTAGTGTCAATTTGACTGCCACAACTATAAAGACAACTAGATTTGTGGAAATAAACTTATGGTGGTAAAGCATAAGGTCGATGGATTTTGATGGGGGAAATGATTGTATTGAAAAAAATGAATAAGAAAAAAAAGAAAGAAAGATTAGTAGTGATAATCTACAAACTTAAGAAGATGAAGAAAAGGAAAGGTTTAAAAAATAAATAAATAAAGAGCAGCTACATAGCTTCTGATGTGGACATTGTAGCCGACACGGGTTGATTGGGCGTGTCTTTTACAAGGCATGGCCGTGTAATGTGTTTAGAAGCTCCTAGAAACATACACGGCCTTATACACGGCAAGAAGGCACGGCTGTGTGTTAAGTCTAGATGATTCACAGAAACATACACGGCCTTATACATGGCAAGAAGGCATGACCGTGTGTTGAGTCTGGATGACTCACAGAAACATACACGGCCTTATACACGGCAAGAAGACACAGTCGTGTGTTGAGTCTAGAAGACCCACAGAAACATACACGGTCTTATACACGGCCGTGTATAAGCCGCATGATGGACATGCATATATATATTTATTCCCACGTGTACATATATATTTCCTTTTTAATTGTTTTCCGGAAGACTATATATAGTTTCCTAGGTCATTTTTAGGGTTAGCTTTTAATCTTATATCGAATTACAAACACTTAGAGAAGAATTTTCTCTATTTTCTTGATTATGCGCAATCGAGAATTTCAAGAAATAAACTCAGATTGTTCTTTGTTTATTCGTGAGGTCCAATCCTAGAATTGGTCTCGTGTTTTACGCTTCCTACGCTGCGTCAGCTTCCCTATCCACAAGTAGGGAGGAAGAGATTGATACTTTCTTCTTCGATTAGTACACTCTATGTATATGACTAGATAGCATGTTCAATATATAACATAACGTGAGATTTAGATCTAAGAGGATTTCCAATTAATGATTAACATAACACAATGTATCAACTCTACAATCAAATAGCTGCATTGGTGAAGTTTCTTCTAGCTAATTGCTAAATAGAACTAAACCACAAGCAAGGCCAAGGCCAATTAGATGAGCTCCAAATGAGCAAGGTTAAATCAAATCCCAACTAACCCAACAAAACAACAATTGAACCAAACAAGTAAGTCCACTAGTTTAGATTCCAATATGGTTTCATGGTCTAGCACACTAAGCCCTCCTTTTATTTTTTTTACACAATAGGATTTCTAAGAATCCACGATTTATTTTTTTTTCCTATAAGAGTTAAATGTAAATATAAAGTAGAATAAAAATAATATGATTGAAGGCTCCTAATTCTTGTCTCTTCAAATTATTAGGATTTTAAATCCATTTTAAATTATAAAATAATAATTTAAGCTCATTCTTCCCAACATTGTCATCGATCTTCCCAAAAGAAAAAAAAAATAGAAAAATCAAACAATGCATATAGCCTTTACTTGTATGGTTTGGTTTATAGAATTGAATAAGATAGGAATAAAATTACAATTTTTAAGGGATTAAATAGTGAAGAAATAACTATTATTTTATTTGTTGCACTTGAAGTAATATTAGGAATAAATAAGAAATATATCTAAAGTACCAATATACTATTATCTTAATCATGATTTAATTGCTAGGCTAGAGTCCCAAGGGTGGATATGGAAATATGTTAAAAAAGATTAATGAGTAGTTATTTGTTTTGGTCTCATAAAAGAATTATAATTCCTTATTTTGTACCAATAGAAATTTTATGGGATAACAATTTTGCAAAAACACAGTAATAGCTATAAATGGAGTAATATCTAATCCATTCCACTTTAAGAAGTTAACCAAATGTGAAAGTTCATATATTAATGATTTGAAATATCCAATCTCTATGTATTGCTAGCTAACTAGAAATTAGAATCATTGTTATTATGTTAAAATCTAAGGAGAATATAAAGGAAAACTTAAAATCTTCTGATGCAAAGGTAGTGCCTATAGAAGGGAAAGAAGAATGGAGAAGATCTCTATATATTGCTAGCTAACTAGAAATTAGAATCATTGTTATTATGTTAAAATCTAAGGAGAATATAAAGGAAAACTTAAAATCTTCTGATGCAAAGGTAGTGCCTATTGAAGGGAAAGAAGAATGGAGAAGTTGTTGATAGAGTTTTTTTGGGCATAGGCCTTTAAGGCCCATCTTGGCCCTCTTAGACCCTCACCTAAGCTCTACTTGCCTAAGCGACCTCTTTTAGACTATTAAAACACAAAACTATTCAAATGGAGATATACCCTCCACAAAATCCGAAACGGATCTCGAGCATTAATACACTTTTCATACGAAAGATCACCCCAACCCCCCAATTTCTAAACATTGATTAGGGCTTACTAGGTAAAGAACTTTTTTACTCTCAACTCTCTCTATAGCTTATATTATCAAATGCTTGTATTGACTTAGGCATCAGAGTGACCATGCCGAAGCAACCCCTAGCACCCTCTATTGTTTGATTTCTTCTCTCTTGCATGTGATCCAACCATCCATGGAAATCTAGCACAACGAAGGTATTTACTAATACAAAAAGAATAAATTAGAAAAACAAAATATTAAGTGTTTTCTTAGGATAAAAGAGTAAAATCAATTGTTTATCCATTACTTGCCATCATTAGGATAGACTAACAAAAATATCATTTATCTTCATTAAATATCATTCATCAACCATTTTGTGTAATCTTCTCAATTGTTGTGGTGGATGGTTGTATCTCCCTAAACATAAACTAAAATAACTTATCAAGCCACTGTTGACCTCTAATCATTATGGAAATGATTGATGAACTCGAATTTACTATGATAAACCATTTTATAATCCAATCTCTTTATTTTGCAATCATAGATCAATATGATGCACAATTTTCACCATATATTTTTTGTTTTTCTTGGCTTATTAAACAAGTCTAAATCGACCTAGATGATAAATCATTCTTACCATGACTATGCATCCAAATAGTTTTGAACTTATGGTTAGGGCTAGATTTACTAGCATCAAACCATAACATCATCCTATATACTAGGTGCACATCGTCATTTGTCTAAGATTAATAACGTTTAGTCATTGAAGAATTGAAATGTGATGTTTACCTAATATTCACTAAGGTAGGTTAAGTTTACTCATCGCTTACCAACTTGAGTGTGTCAGGTATTGACCCACACAAAAGGTGGTAAATGGATTAGGTACATTAACATAAGCATGTGTAGACTCAAGCATGGGTTACCCAAGCACAAGCAAGCAAACAATTTGCATACATGGGCACACAAAACGTGTGTAAGTTAAGCACAATAAAGTTTGTGAGCTTTCCAACATGAGCATGTATGTAGTTAAGTAGGCACATGAGCTTTTTTTTCTTTTGAAGTCAAATTTGAAATAATATATTATTATCTTCCTTCAAACAAATTGCACACCGACTTTTTTTTTTTTGATAATTTTATGCCATTTCTCTTAACAATTTGAATACTTAATTTTCTTTTTCTTTTTCTTTTTTCTTTGTAGATTTAATAAGGTTAATTTTAAAGTAATATTTATTTTTTCTTTCTTTTTTTTAAAAACAAATTGCACATTAATTTTCTTATACCATGTTTAGACAATTTCTTACCAATTGTTTTCAAGCATTTTGCATGCTAACTCTATCCCTATTATTCCAAAATTTCATTTCATTATATTATAAATATTTTATAATTAGCTTATCCTTGTTCTTTTTTTTTTCTTTTTAATAACAAAACACTCTCAAAGTTTTATTTATCATGATTTGATAATTTTTTTTTAGAATTTCATTTTTAATACTTAACTTAAAAATCATTTTCTCTAATATGTTTTAAGATAACTATTAATTTTTTTCAATGGTCTTGTATTTTTTTTAGCAAGTTGCAAATCAACTCTCTTTTATCTTACTTAGAAAATTTTTAACCAATTTGTTTTTAATGATTGGCATACTAACTTTTCAGTTTTGACTAAAATTTGTTCAAGCAATAATCCAATTCTATGAACATAAATTAAAAAAAAGGAAAGAAATATTTCATTTGCAATTTTTTCCTTTTTTCGTTTTACAAAATAATATACAAAAAAAAGAAAAAGAAATCCATCACAATATGAAATTAAGCCTTAACCTCCTCTTTTGCTTGTATATTGAGTGGTGATTGCAAGTTCCTAGTATTGGAGTAAGAAACCAAAAATCCTACCTCCTTGTCTTCCATGGTCAAATTCCCTATAATTCTTTAAGCATAAGGATATTTTTATAGTCTCTAGCTTAAGTGACAAGTGGCAAGGGTTGAGGATCTGATTACTTGGTTGAAAGCTAACTTAAATTAGACCATCAAGGCTAGATGTACCAAAATATCCCATACCATTAGAAAAATACCAACAGTATGTGTACTTTAACTGACAACTAAGTAAGGACATGAAAAATTATCCCTTCACCCAACCCCCCCACTTCTACTTCTTGCACTAAGTATACTAGTATTTCATTGTATACTTTGAAGATAGCATGAATAATATTCTGGACACCTTAGCTTCTTTACATAATTTGTTCGCTTCTTTGAAAAGATGAGGCATGCCAACTAGTAGAATGACTATTGGACTGTAGTGCATGGGATAGCTATTGCAACCTTCCCTCGTACACCTTCATCACATCATAGTAGCAAAATTTGTAGCATTTTCTATCCTAATGTATCTTGGAGCTTTCTTACCATTATAGTAGTGGTAGATCAAAGCATCAAATAACCATCATATCTTCCTAGCACATCCAAGATGTTAGCAGTAGCAGTACCTTATGCGCGTGACCAAACCCTTAAAACAATCCTCGTATTCATTGTGTTTATGTTTAGAAGCACAAATACTACTTATTAAGTGTTGAATCTTCATAATGTGTTCAGCTAACCCATAACCGTTTAGCTTAATGTATAACACCAAATTTAGTACTGGCAGACATGTTGAACATGGAATGGCTTCTTGTCACCGATTAGATGCAATCCAATCTTTAGTGTTTTGATTAAAGTTGTGTTGTTAGAGGCATTGTCATATGAGATGCTAAACATCCTTTATATGTCATGGGCACAAAAGGTATCAATCACATTAGAGGCGATTATTGGATTAGTGTAGACTTTAGAAAACAACATGAATTAAAGAATCCACTTCTATGGCATCCAATTGTTCCTAATCTAATACACTATAATGCATATGTTGCTATCATCATGGAGAGCCAACGGAGATTTCCATATATTCAACACGAAGGAGACACTGCATAACCTCTAATGTCATGTATATATCATGCTTATGTGAAGGGATAAAAAAAAAAAAATTAAATTGTGCATTGATCATGTAAATGTGATAGAGACTATGATATGTACCTACATCGAAGGCTTGATAGTTGGTCCTTAGGCTTCTCGATGTTGGTAGAAAAGATTCATTATATTAGTCTTCAGTGCTTATTACCCTATGTTTGAATTTGTTTTACAAGTGAGAACAACATTAGTACATAGCACGAGTGGGACTAATGTTAGCACATTGGGCACAAGGTGCCAACACTGTTGCCTAACAATTAAAAAATTTTAAATGGTGGGAACCAGTGCTAGGATGTTTGCCCCTAATATTCCAATGTTGGCTACAACAGTACCTTCATCCAATTGTTTATAAATCTAACCCCATCTTAACCCTTCCCCTTCAGTGACACCCCCCAACCCAAATGCATAAGTCAAACCTGCTTTGCAAGCTTAAACTTGTCATTTGCTTACTAAAATCATAAAAATCCCTTTTCTATTTCTCTATTTCCTTGTCTAACCCATGAAAGACCTAGATCCTATACTTATTCTAGCTGAAGAAAGCAAGTCACCCAACAATCAAAGTGTCATTAGGTTCCTCATTTTCTTTCCTCATCTCTAACACCACCACTCAATCCTTAGAACTATGATGAACACTTTCCAAGAACTCAAATGTAAGTTTTCTTTAACGACTTATTTACAATTCATTATGTGTTTTTGGGACTATTGGTTTAGTTATTAAAACATTAAAAAGAATTTGATGAAATAGAAAGCAAATTCAAATAGAGGAAGGGGGCATCAATTGCTTTGTTTTACTGCAGAAAGATGATATGTTCCATTTCATTTATGGTATATATATATATATATAAATGGGACCAAAATACAAGACACATTTGATAAGACAAGAGAACAACTAAATCTACCTAACTAGTCACAAAAGTATGGCCTCCTTTAATACTTACAATTAATCAAAAAGTGTTGTCTAATCTATCTTGTAAAATCAGATTTAAGGAGTTTAGCAAGAAAAATCTTATTTCATCATTACTCCTCCTTAATTCTGATCTTAAGTATTCAAACTTTCCTTTAGACAATGACTTACTTACGATATCAGCAACTTGGACACTTGGACTGCAATGAACTAGCTTCACTTCCTTGTTTCATTCCACTTCTCGCAAGGAATGGAATTTGACATTGATGTGCTTCGTCCTTCCATAAAGAACTAGATTTTTGGCCATTGATATAGTAAACTTGTTGTTGACATGAATGATAGTTGCTGTATCTTGAGAAAATTGCAGACCCTTCAACACTTTTCAAAGCTAAATTACTTGATTTACAGTAGCAGTAGTAGCCATGTGTTTTGCTTCAGCCTTGGATTATAAGACCACCTTTTGCTTTTGAGACATCCATGAAAACACACTTGAACAAAGAGAAAAAATATAACCTGTGGTGCTCTTCAAATCATCAAGACACCTACCTAATCACTATCAACATATCCAACTAAATTTCCTTCTACAATTCAATTGAACCTAATTCTAAAATCATAAGTTCCTTTGATGTATCTTGACATACGCTTTGCTGCTTCCATGTGAATTTGACCCAAAGATTGCATGAAGCATGGAAGAACACCGGTTGCATACATTAGATCGGGTTTAGTTGTAGTTAAATATAGAAGACTACCAACAAGGCTTTGGATTTTGCTTAAATTGATGCAATTTCCCTTCTCATCTTTAGAGAGTTTTTCATTGCAAATCAAAGGTATTAAAACCAATTTGCTTCTATCCATCTTGAACTTCTTGAGTAGTTCCAAAGTACACATATTTTAGGAGATTAAGATTCCATCATTGCACAAATGAATCTCTATTACCAAGAAATAAGTAATCTTCCCTAAGTCGAACATCTCAAACTTCCTTTCCATGTCTTCCTTGAATTCTTTGATCATCACTTCATCATTTCCTATCACTATCATGTCATCAACATATATAAAGATTATTAACAACTTACCATCCTTGTTTGATTTGATATACAACTTTGATTCATTTTTGCATCTTGCAAAGCCGCATGGAGCTAAGTAGCTATTGATATAGTTGTACTAAGCTGATGGGAATCAAGTCATTTCAATTACAGATGCATTTTTCAATGCTTCGGGACAACAATTGAGTAAGCTAAATGACTCAAAGCAAGCATGGGATGTTGCCCTTAAAAGATGGCAACTTATGTTGTTAAAGTTAGTGGTTTACCTCAAAGAATTGGTAGTACAAGAATGAAGGCCAGTGGTGTATCTCCATAAAGCCGATAGCTTTCCTAAGCGGCTTACAATTTTAAGCCGGCTGCTTTATGTTGTTTTGAGCTAGTTCTTCTTTGTACTATAAATGCCTTTTTGTAATGGAAACATGAACAAAACTTAGATATTTCAGACATACAAAATTTGAGTTTTCTCTCATTCTTCTTATACTCTTATCAATCCTTAGATTGTGGCGAGTGACGGTATCAAGATTGTTGTGCATCATATCAATAAATTTGTGCTAGGACTATCCTCTTGCTAATGTGTCATATCCGATAAGGGTTTAAGGTTTTATCTTGTTATTGTTATTTTTTTTAGATTACTTGTTGTGAATCATTGGTTAGATTTGCGATTGCTTAATTCTACATTGGGATTAAGCACATCATAATTTGGTATCAAAGTGAAGGTTGAGAATTAGGGTTTATGTGGTTGTGATTTGGGATTGAGCGAAGGTTAAGAATTAAGGTTTGTGCTGTGATTTGTGTGATTGTGATTTGGGGATTGAGCGAAGGTTGAGAATTAGGGATTGTGACGTAGTTGGTTGATAGTGAATTGAAATTAGGGTTTATACTGTAAATTGTGTTATGGGTTGATTGAATTTGAATTGGAATTAAACAAGGGTTGAGAATTTGGGTTGAATTGTGATTTACGTGATTGTGATTTAGGAATTGAACGAGGGTTGACATTAGGGTTGTGATTGTGGGGTGTGTGTGTGATCGTGATTTGGGAATTATTGTGTTGAGACTACAGTCCAGCGAAGTATGTCGAATGATAGTGTGAAAGAAGGAATTAGGAATGAAGCCAATGGTTAGGTTGGAGGACGAGGTCAGGGACGACATGCTACAAGTGGTAGGAGAAATTTGGAAGAACAGTTACAAGAACTAACCACCATTGTTGCTAATCTAGCTACGCGGGTGGATCAAATGAACTTCCCTAATAGCTAGTGGTAAATCCACAAGCACCCCCACCTTAGGTAGCCACTAATGATGTATGTAGGGAAGGAGCATTAAGAGGAAATAGGGGAAGGTGAGTTGGAGGAGATTATTATGCTTACCGAGAAAGAAAAGTTGATAATTTTGAAAATGAATTCTATCATAACCGTGAGTTTAAGCCACCTAGGGGTTTAGAATATGTAAAGTTACAGATGTCTTCATTTACTGGAAGAGGATTTGCAAAGGATTATCTTAATTGGGAGGATAAAGTGGAAGGACTTTTTGAGTGTTATGAAATTAATGAAAATACTTGAGTACGTTTGGTAATAGTTAAGTTTACAGGGTATGTCGCCTTATGCTGGAAGAACCTTGTGGCTAGTAGGAGGAGAGATGGTGATGTTGAAATCCGTACTTGGCAGGAGATGAAGTAAGTTATGAGAAAGAGATTTGTTCCAAAGCATTACAAGCTTGAGCTATTAATGCGCCTCCAGACCTTGAGGTAGGGAGGCTAGATTGTGGACGAGTATGTCTAAGAATTTGAAGCGTTGATGATTTGATGTGGGACCATTGAGCCTTCTGAATAGACAATGGCATGATTTGTGTTAAGCCTAAAGTATGAGATTGCATATATTATAGAGTTGCAGCGATATGACACCTTTGATGAGGCCATCTAGTTAACTTTGAAGGTCGAAAGACGGAGATGTTCTAATCCTTATAGAGCGACGAATAATAGGTATGGATCCTCTATTAAGTTGTACGATTCAGAAAGTAAGAATGTAGATAAAGGGGGATTTGGTGAGAATGCAGAAAAGAATGCAATTGTTATAGATGTTAAGGGGGAGAAGAGTATTTCTAAGAGAGGGAAAGCGGTTGCTAGGACTGAGAATAAACACATAACAACCGGTTTGTTAGAAGGAAAGACTCATCAAATCCAATGCTTCAAATGTTTGGGTTTTGGACATATGGCTGCTTAATGTCCTAACTAAAGGGTGATGACTACTATGGAGGTAGAGAGTAAGGATGATAACGAAGAGATGTATGAGCCAACATATTTGTCAAAAGTGCTAGATGAGTATTATGGAGATGCAGATGCTGAGGCGCATGAAGATAAAGGGAATGATCAGTATTTGGCTATCAACGTATTGCACAAGGTGATGACTACTTTTCCTGCTAATGAGGAAGAATAGAGGGAGAACCTATTCCATATTTCTTACAGAGTCCAAGGTAACCTTTGTGCTCTTATTATTGATGGTGGTAGTTGCACTAATGTAGTGACTGCTTCGTTAGTTGATAAGTTAAAATTAGATACTACTCCATACCCTAAGCCATATAAACTGCACTAGTTGAGTGAATAAGGTAGTCTGCATGTTACTTAAAGGGCTAAAATTCCCTTCAACATAGGGTAGAAGTACCATGATGAGATTATCTATGATGTTTTTTCTATGTGCACATCACATATACTACTTAGTAGACCATTGTTATTTGATAGGAGAGTATTATAAGATGGGTTTAGGAATACCTATGTGTTCTAGAAAGATGGCGAGTGAATTGTTTTGAATCCTACGTCACCAGTTGAGGTGCAAGAGGTACATAGATAGATTAATAAAACTACTAAAAAGAAGTCCTTATTTGTGGGGTGGAAAGAACTGGAAGAAAGCATAAGTAGAGTGGAGTGTTCTTAGCAGATTCAGAAGCTTCATCAAAAGGCTTCTAAACATCTTACAAAGACTCAAGAGCAACAGGGACTTCGGGGCAATAAACACAAGAATACTAAGATTTTCATTCTAGGTGACTTAGTTTAGATTCATCTTAGTAAAGATAGGTTTCCTTATAAGGAATCATAGAAACTTTCACCTAGAGCAAATGGATTCTTCAAGATTTTAGATCGCATCAACAATAATACTTTCAGGTTGGAATACTAAGAGACTATGGTGTTTTTGCTACCTTTAATGTTTTAGATCTATCACCTTATTTACCAAGAGATCTTCATGAAGTCCTATCAGATTTGAGGGAAAATCTTCCACAAGCCTGAAGAGATGATGGGAATCAAGTCATTTCAATTACAGATGCTTTTGTTAGTGCTTCAGGATAACAATTGGGTAAGCTAAATGACTTAAAGCAAGCACGGAACACTGACCTTAAAACCTGGTAACTTATGTTGTTAAAGTTAGCGGCTTACCTTAAAGAACCAGTAGTGTAGGAATGAAGGTTGGCGATGTATCTCCATAAAGCTAGTGGCTTTCCTAGGCATCTTACAATTTTAAGTTGGCTATTTTATGTTGTTTTAAGCAGTTTTTCTTTGTACTATAAATACCTTTTTGTAATGGAAACGCGAACAGAGCTTGGATATTTTAGAAATACAAAATTTGAGTTTTCTTTCATTCTTTTTATACTCTTATCAATCCTTGGATTATGGTGAGTGATGATATCAAGATTGTTGTTTGTGATATTAACAAATCTGTGCTAGGACTATCCTATTACTAGTGCGTCATATTTGGTAAGGGTTTAAGGTTTTTATCTTGTTATTGTTATTTGTTTGATTTTAGAATTATTTGTTGTGAATCATCGATTTGGTTTGCGATTGCTTGATTGTGCTTAGGATTAGGCACATCACAAGCTCCAAGGGCTTGCTTAAGCCCATACAAAGCCTTATGTAGTAGATATAACTTATCTCCATCATCTTGATCCATGATGCCTTCTGGTTATTCCACAAAAATTACCTCCTTAAGCTTGCCATTAAGGAAGACAAATTGACATTGAGATGGAAAATACTCCACTTCAATTGAGTAGCCATAGCAAGCAACAATCTTCTGGTTTCATGTCTTGCAATTGATGCAAAGTATCACCATAATCTACCCCTACAAGTTAAGAGTAGCCTTTAACAACCAATCTAGCCTTAAACATGTTAATGGAGCTAGCCAGATTCAATGTGGTCCAAAAAATCCACTTCACACTAATGACATTTCTATTTGATGGCCTTAGTACCAAGCTCCATGTTTCATTCTTTTTAATCATCCTTATGTCCTCCATAGCATTTCTCAATTCATCAAATCTCACAACTTCCTCAAAGGTTGTAGGTTCCATTACTATAGAGTTACACCTTTCATAAATCTCAAACAGAGATTTTGTTTTGTGAATTGGAGAATCCAGTGAGGATTCGGTTAAGCCATCTTCATCTTCATCGTCACTTGACTTTGGCTGAGTTAATGTGTTTTGCAGTGGTAGAAGAGAACTTGATTTGCTATAGAAATCATCAAGCTCCACGCACTTTCTTTCCCAATTCCAATGTTTACTCTCATCCTTTGCAACATCTCTACTAAGAAGCGTAGTTAAGAAAAATCCCAATCTTGGCCTTTTGTTTTAGTTTTGTTCTCTTCACTATAGGGACATGAATGTAGCATATGAAACTGAATGTCTTCAGGTGCTTTACACGAACATGTTAATTGCTTCTGCTCAGAACATGAGAGGAGGCTTCTTATCTAACATCATACTTCTTGTCATTTCAAAACAGTTTGATTTTTCCTTTTCAACACACCATTTTGTTGAGGAGAATAACTAATTGTTAGTTAGCAACTTACACCCACATTTGCATAGAAATCATAAAAGACCTTTGAAGTGTATTCCTTACCATTATCTATCTACAAACACTTCAACTTGCATCCACTATAAGCTTTCACCATCATCTTAAACTTTTTAAACATAGAGAACACTTGATCTTTACTACTTAAGAAGTAGACTCATGCCATCCTTGTGAAGCCATCAATGAAGAGTATAAAATACTTGTTCTTGCTCAAGGATTCTACGTTCATGGAACCACACACATCACAATGGACCAATTGTAGTTTGTCCTTAGCTCGCTAAGATGACTAAGCAAGGAAGGATAGTTAGTGCATTTTTTCTAAACTTACATGCTCCACACAGATCATTCGTGATAGAAATTTCTAGTAAGTCTCTAGTGTGTCCTTTCAGGGACATGTTTCTTAGTCCCGTAAAGTGGAAATGTCTGTATCTTCTATGCTAAAGCAAAGACTCATCACTAATAACTAATCTGACATCTTCAAATGCCTTATTTAACTCTAAAGAAAAGCTTCTATCTACCATAGGTACACTAGCCAACAACACTCCATTAGAATCATAGATGGAACAAGTTTTATCCTTAAATGACATAGAGTAGCCTTTACTCATCATTTATGCTACACTAAGGAGATTTTGCGATAAAGAGGGCATGAACAGAATATCCGAGATGCATTTCGTACCTTGCTTAGTGCGTACATAAATTGATCCTCTCCCTTCGGCCTACACCAACTTGCCATCTCTTAATCTCACTTTTGTCTTCATGATTTTGTCCAAGTGTGAAAACATCTACTTGTCCTTGGACATGTGGCTCATACATTCATAGTAAATGAAACAAATCTGATCATCCCATTATAGATCAAAATTTGAAGTAATGGACAATCTGTCTATGGTTTCCTCTTGTTCATTTGCAAAGCTAGCATGTTGTGGAGATTGGTTTGTTGTTTGTCTTTTCTTCAATCCACAAGCCTTCTCTACATGTCCCATTTTCTTGTAGAATCGACATTGGACAGGTACCTTACCTTTAAACCAACAATCCTTCCCCAAATGATTTGTTCTTAAACATGTTTTGCAGGTGGGAAATCTTCCTTGTTTGTTAGTTTCTTTGAAGCCCCCAACCAATTTTCCTTTGCTTCCCTTGTTGTTTCCAAACTTCTTTCCATCATATGTAGCTCCTCATTCTTTGCTTATGAGTTAGAACACTGAGAACTCTCCTTCATGCTTGATCTTTGTTCTTGATTTTGAAGCTTGCTAAGAAACTCCACCACTGCCAAGCACTTTAGATCGTAAGACTCTTCTATAACAAAAACTTTTGATTCAAACCTTGCAAGAAAACTTATCAACATCTTTTTTACACCTTTGCATCACTAAAATCTTCCCCTAGTAACCTGAACTTGTTAACTATATCAAGGAGCTTAGAGGAGTATTCTTTGACCGTTTCACCCTCCTTCATTCGCAACGTTTCAAACTCTCTTTTCAACATCAAAAGCTTAACCATTTTTACTCTTTCGTTTCCTTCAAATTTGTCCTTGAGCTTGTCCCAAACCTACTTTAGAGTTTCACATGCCATTATTTGTATGAAGATCGCATCTAACAAGGCCGAATGCAAGCAGGTAAGCGCCTTTGGTTTTCTTGCTAAATCTTCCTCATGTTTCTTCATTTGCGCCAAAGTCGGATTCGTCCTTAAGGCAAGTAGATCAACATCATTCTCCACTACGTACCATTGCCTTTGAGCCTTCAAATATTCCTTAATTTTGATTGCCCATGTATGATAGTTTTCTCCTTAAAAAATTGGAGGTCCCGTAGCAAATGGTTGTCACCATTTTCTCTCTCTCTCTCGTATTTGATTTTCACTCCTCATAAACACTAGAAGAAAGGGACACCCTCACTTAATAATCCCTTAAGAAGATAAGCTCCGATACCATTTGTTGGTTTGGCTATTAAAACATAAAAAAGAATTTGATGAAACAAAATCAAATTCAAATAGATGAAGGAGGTGTCATCTGCTCTGTTTTACTATAGAAAGATGATATGTGATGGGAATCTTTTCGGCGATCTAGATGGATAGGAAACTTGATTTGGATGATGATCTAAATCACTTATATGCATACTTATTTTCTTTATATAATAAATATTTGAATGGTAATCTAACAGATGCAACGATATTTCTTCATGAGATGCCAAATGACCTTCACTATTGGTCAATTAGGGACATTATCGGATTCTCATCCAATGGCCTGTTGTGATTAACATTGCCTCGATGCTTGGCTCTTTGAAGATTATTATCTTTTGTACTTGTAATTTATTTCTTTAGACTATTTATTTTGTAAATTTTTGGGACATTTTATTTTGTTGTAATTTGTGTTATAGGACTGGCTACCCTATAGTAGCGTAGTTATAATTTTGTAGACATTTTAACCTTAAAGGGAGCAAGTATAAATACTTGCTTAAGTAGGGTTTTTGGGGGAATACACTTGAAAATTACAGCAAACATTTTCGTGAGAGATTAGGGTTTCCTAAGATTTCATAGGACTCATATCAATCTCAATTTAATTGGAATTGTGGTGAGTTTGCAACCTAGTGATTTCCTTTTCATCACTAGTGTGTAATATTTAGGGTTGATTAGGGTGGGTTCTTATTGTTCTGATTTTGGCATCATTTGTGATCCAAAAATCCATTCATATTATGTTATCAAATTGATTGGTTTTATATCATTATATTGCCTTTAATTTGTCTTATATTGTTTTACGTAGAATTCCGTTGCGTTGAGGAGGATTTCACAGTCTTATTTGTATGTGTTAGTGATTGGGATTTCATTGAGTTCTTGATTCATTTGAGCAACATCATCATTATGGTGTTGAAGTGCTATCATTGTTGTTAGTTGTTATAGATTTGGAGTACTTGTAACATTCTTGGCTTCCTTGAGAATTGGCCATGAGTGTATAGTGTCCTTGAAGTGGACCATGAGGAGTAAGGAGTGTTGATCCTTTGTGATCAAGTGGAGAAGAGTGAATGGTTTTGTTGCATTTTTGGAAAAAAAATGAGGAGTAACATTTGTGATTTTCAAACTTGAATTTTTAGAATTGAGGTGTAAGTTAAGGAAGCAATTTGAATTTCAAAACACACATTAAGTGATTGAGTAATTATGTTTTCATTTGAATTTGAAAGTGGCTCCTTACCGTTTGTAGAATAGAGCAATTATTGAACTTAATTTGAATTTGAATTTGAGCTACCTTGATTGTTGAAAATTGTGGTTTGTTAACTTGTGTGGAAGTGGAAAAGTGCACCGTGACTTGAAGGTGTAAGTGTGTGGTGTTGTGTTTTGTAAAGTTAGTGAAGTGTGTGTACATTTGGCGTGGTGTTGTGTGTGTTGTATAGAAAAGTATTGCTAGTGGTGTGAATGGTGGTGGAACTGTGCGTAAGGGGAGTTATGTGGCGGTGAAGTTGTGTATTTATGTATATGTTAAGTTGCTGCCTATTGTGAAGTTAATTAGTGTGAACCAAAGAAGAAAAGGAAAGTTGAGTAGTAGAATTTGAATTCAAACAAAACAATTAAAGTGTGAAAGTAATTGAACTCATTACTTAAACACTTGTGGTTGAATTTAATTCTTAACTACTTAGAAGTGATTGTATGTACTTCATTTATTTAACTTTACTTGAAGTACTAAGAATTATCTCCTTGTTTTTTAAGTTCTTACAACGTGGATTTATTATATTGGTGTGGTTGTTAAATGTCTTCTTGTGAATTGGTGTTGTTGAAGGATTGTGCTGTAATTTGTGGATGTGTCTGTCATCAAATCACAAAGACGTCAAACGATAGTGTGAATGGGGGAATTGGCAATAAGGCCAATAGCTAGGTTGGTGGAGTCAGGGTCATAACACTGTAGATAGAAGGACTTTGGAAGAACAAATCTAGGATCTTACTACTATTGTTGCTACATTAGCAACTGAGATTGATAGAATGACATTGCCACAACCACCAGTGGTAAACCCTCAGGCACCACCTCGGGTAGCTCTATAGAACCTTTAGAGAGAAGGAGTAGTGGGAGGAGGAAACTTGGGCAGAAGGATAGAGGGTGATCATCACCCCTATAAGAAAGAGAGGGATGACAACTTTAGGGTTAATCCTTACCCATATAGGAATTTTAGGCCACATAGGGGATTGGAATATGTAAAGCTGTAGATGCCTTCCTTTGATGGCAGGGGTTAGGCTAATAATTATTTGGATTGGGAGGATAAGGTTGAGGGTCTCTTTGAATGCTATGAGATTGATGACAATATTAGAGTTCGACTGGCTACTATTGAGTTCATAGGGTATTCCGCTTTATGGTGGAAGAATCTAGTGATCAGCAGGCGTAGGGATGGTGAGGCTGAAATATAGACATGGAGGGATATGAAGAGCGTTCTGAGAAAGAGATTTATTCGTGAACACTGCAGGTAGGAATTGTTTATGTGTCTACGAACCTTGAAGCAGGGAGGCAAGACAGTCGATGACTATTCATAGGAGTTTGAAACCTTAATGATTAGATGTAGGCTAATTGAGCCTCCAAAACAAACCCTAGCACGCTTTATATCGGGGCTGAAATATGAAATAACGTATGTAGTTGAGCTACAGAGGTACAATACACTTGATGAGGCTATTCAGCTAGCCTTGAAAGTGGAGAGGTAGAGGTGATCCAACTTATTCAGGGTTCCAAATAGCAAGCCCAATACTACTACCAAGCCTATGGGAGCTGATGGTCAATTAGGAGGACTAAAGGTAATAGGTGAGTCAGTGAGGGTAGTGGACAGAGCTACCCCCAGCATAGACAGGGAAAACATGACCTCAGGAAAGGGTAAAGAGGTCATAGCACCAGATGTTAGGTAGACTGTACTGGGAACTACTAGTGGGAAAGTGCGCCAAATTAAATGCTTTAAATGCATGGGATTTGGGCATATAGTGGCACAGTGTCCTAATAAGAGGGTCATGACTGTTATGGAGGGTGCTAGAGAGGAGGATGAGGATGAGAAGGAACCAGTTGAGCTTACAAATCTGTCTATAACACTATAGGAATATTATGATGATTAGACTGCAGAAACATATGAGGAGGGCACAGGTGAATAGTATGTACCCATTAATGTGTTGTGCAGGGCTTTGACTTTATCTCTTAATGCTAGGAACAAACAGAGGGAGAACATATTCCACACTTCTTGTAGGATTAGAGGTAACCTTTGTGTACTCATCATAGATAGTGGTAGTTGCATGAATGTTATATCTGCTGTACTGGTAGACAAATTACAATTATCTACTAGTCCACATCTTAGCCTTTATAACTTGCATTGGTTGGATAATTAGGGTAGTATGTATGTTACATAAAGGGCAAAGGTACCGGTGAGTGTTGGGAAGAAATATTGTGATGAGATCTTGTGTGATGTGATCCCCATGTGTGCATTTCATTTACTATTAGGTAGGCCCTAGATGTTTGATCAAAAGGTGTTGCGTGATAGATTCAGAAACACCTACATGCTTCGAATAGGAGGGTTTCGAATAGTATTAGTACCTATGTCTCCATCTAAGGTGCACAAATTCCAAGAGCAAGTCAGGACTACTTTAGTTTCATCTAGTAATTGGGAAAACAGGATAATAGAGGTATTCGGGTTTAGTCCAAGAAGTGACCCTCTATGTATCCGGGTTAAGTTCGGATTTTGAAGACATCATGCTATGGCAAGAGATAGGCAAAAAATCAAGTTATTTCACAACATATATGTGGAGTTAAATCATTAGGGTTACATCGGATCTAATCAACTATATGTTCTAATGGTTAGGTGCGGAATCAAAGTTAGATACATAGTACATGAGTAATACATTCCAACTCTTCTTTAGCTAGAGGGCGAATCACGGTAGGACCACCTAAATCACTTGGATGCAAAGCACTTACCTATGCACTCCAAGATTCTCCATCCCATGATATAGGTGAATAACAAATTTTTCTCTAAAGAAGACTTATTCCATATTAACACATGTTAAGGAGAACGCCAGTCAAATATCAAGGAAATAGTAGCTAATTTCATGATGTACACACTAGCGAGGAAGGAGTCAAAGCTCAACTATGACCAACTCATTACCTTTGTTCTCATTTCTAAAGGTTTTGATGAGGTGCTAATTATAAGTACACACCTATATTCGCAACAACTTTCAACTTTAAATCGGTAAAATAAAAGCCGTACTTCCACCAGGATAAAAGTTTTGACACATGGAACTGAGATAGAGCAGCTGACTCTGATCCACGTTTAGTGCAAGCCTTGCAGCCCTCATTAAGTATGGGGGACTACAATTTTCCAAGTTAGGACAAGTAACTCTTGACTCCCACCATGATCTTAGCTCCTATTGAATGAAAGATATATCTAAGCAATTGAAGCAAATATCTATCGTACAATAATAGGAAATGAAAATGCTTATAAGTATGTGTTCTTAGCAACAAGAAAAGGACCATAATAGGTATGTTAGGCTAGATTCTCTGGAAATAAATTTCACCTCCTAAATTACCAAGGAAGGCATGAATTTCTATATTATAATCAAGATTATCAACTACCATTGACATTAGGGGAAGGCACGATTTGATTTGTTTCAATTTTTCCCTCAAAACAACCCAAATCATAAAAAAGTGACTTGGTTTCTCATAACTTTATACGAAAACTATAGTTCAAATTAGAAAATTTCCCAAACAATAAAACTTCAGTTTAGTTTAGTTTGGTCTACTGATTAAACCATATTTTGTAATATAAGTATTGATATCATATAAGAGGTTGTTGGAAACAATATTCATGCAATTAAAAATTTTCAAATATCTCAAGCAACTCTTGACTTCCACCATGATCCTAACTTCGATAGCATGTAAGAAATATCTAAGCAATTTAAGCTAATATCTACTATACAACAACAGGAAATGGAAATGCTTATAAGTATTAGTTCCTAGCAACAATACAAGGACCATAATATGTATGTGAGGATAGATTCTCTAGAAATGAATTTCACCTCCTAAATTACCAACTAAAGGGTGAATTTCTATATTATTACCAAGATTATAAACTACTATTGACAATAAGGGTAGGCACGATTTGAATTGTTTTGATTCTTCCTTCAAGCCAAACCAAAACATAAAAATGTGATTTGGTTTACAATAGCATTGAACTAAATCTATGGTTCATATTAGAAAATTTCCAAACCATAAAACTTTAGTTTGGTTTAGTTTGTTCCATGGATTAAACCAAATTTTGTAATATTAGTATTGATATTATATAAGAGGTTACTAGAAACAATATTCATGCAATTAAAAATTTTCAAATATCTCAAGCAACTCCTGACTTCCACCATGATCTTAACTCCTATCGCATGTAAGAAATATCTAAGAAATTGAAGCTAATATCTATTGTACAACAACAGGAAATGGAAATGTTTATAAGTATGAGTTTTTAGCAACAAGACAAGGACCATAATATGTATGTTAGGATAGATTCTCTAGAAACAAATTTCACCTTCTAAATTACCAAGTAAGGGGTGAATTTCTATATTATTACTGAGATTATCAACTACTATTGACATTAGGGGTAGGCACAATTCAATTTGTTTCAATTCTTCCTTCAAGCCAAACCAAATCATAAAGATGTGATTTGATTTACAATAGCTTTGAACTAAATGTATTGTTTATATAAGAAATTTTCCTAAGCCATAAAACTTCAATTTGGTTTAGTTTGGTCTATGGATTAAACCAGATTTTGTAATATAAGTATTGATGTTATATAAGAGGTTGTTGGAAACAATATTCATGCAATTAAAAATTTTCAAATATCTCAAGCAACTTTTGACTTCCACAATGATCCTAACTCCTATCAAATGTAAGACATATCTAAGCAATTGAAGCTAATATCTATTGTACAACAATAGGAAATGTAAATGCTTATAAGTATGAGTTCTTAGTAACAAGACAAAGACCATAATATGTATGTGAGGATAGATTCTCTGGAAATAAGTTCCACCTATTGAATTACCAAGTAAGGGGTGAATTTCTATATTATTATCGAGATTATCAACTGTCGTTGACATTAAGCAAAGGTGCGATTCAATTTCTTTCAATTTTTCCTTCAAGCCAAAACAAATCATAAAAATGTGATTTAGTTTACAATAGCTTTAAACTAAATCTATAGTTCATATTAGAAATTTTCCTAAACCTTAAAACTTTAGTTTGACTCACATTGGTTCATGGATTAAACCATGCTTTGTAATATAAGTATTGATATTATATAAGAGGTTGTTGGAAACAATATTCATGCAATTAAAAATTTTCAAATATCTGAAGCAACTTTAGACTCTCACCATGATTGTAACCCCTATTGAATGTAAGAAATATCTAAGAAATTGAAGCTATTATCTATTGTACAACAATAGGAAATGGAAATGCTTATAAGTATAAGTTTTTAGCAACAAGACAAGGATCATAATATGTATGTGAGGACAAATTCCCTAGAATAAATTTCACCTCCTAAATTACTAAGGAAGGGGTGAATTTTTATATTATTATTGAGAATTAGCTACTATTGCCATTAGGGGTAGGCGCAATTCGATTTGTTTCAATTTATCCTTTGAACCAAATCAAGTCATGAAAATGTGATTTGGTTTTTCATAGCTTTGAACTAAGACTATAGTTCAAATTAGAAAATTTCCCAAACGATAAAACTTTAGTTTGGTTTAGTTTAATCTATGGAATAAACCATATTTTGTAATATAAGCTTTGATATTATATAAGAGGTTATTGGTAACAATATTCATCAAGTTAAAATTTTTCAAATATCTCAAGCAACTCTAGACTGCCACCATGTTCCCTGTTCCTATCAAATGTTAGAAATATCTTAGCAATTGAAGCTAATATCTATTGCACAACAATAGGAAATGGAAATGCTTATAAGTATGAGTTCTTAGAAACAAGACAAGGACCATAATATGTATGTGAAGATAGATTCCCCAGAAATAAATTTCACCTCCTAAATTACCAAGGAAGGGGTGAATTTCTATATTATTATCAAGAATCAACTACCATTCACATTAGGGGTAGGCGCGATTCAATTTGTTTCAATTTTTCCTTTGTACTAAACCAAATCATAAAAATGTGATTTGGTTTTTCGTAGTTTTGAACTAAAACTATAGTTAAAATTAGAATTTTTCCCAAACCAAAGAACTTTGGTTTGGTTCAGTTTAGCCCATGAATTAAACCATATTTTGTAATATAAGTATTGATATTATATAAGAGGCTGTTAGAAACAATATTCATGCAACTAAAAATTTTTAGATATCTCAAGCAACTCTTGACCACCATGATCCTAACTCCTATCAAATGTAAGAAATATGTGAGCAATCGAAGCTAATAACAATTGTACAACAATAGGAAATGGAAATGCTTACAAGTTTAAGTTCTCAGCAACAAGATAAGGACCATAATATGTATGTGAGGATAGATTCTCTAGAAATAAATTCCACCCCCTACATTACCAAGTAAGGGGTGAATTACAATATTATTATTGAGATTATCAACTACCATTGACATTTGGGGTAGGAGCGATTCGATTTGTTTCAATTTTTCCTTTAAGCCAAACCAAATCGTTTCATAGGTTTGAACTAAATCTATTGTTCATATTGAAAATTTTCCCAAACCGTAAAACTTTAGTTTGGTTCAGTTTGGTCCATAGATTAAACCATGTTTTGTAATATAAGTATTGATAATATATAAGAGGTTGCTAGAAACAATATTCATGTAACTAAAGATTTTCAATATCTCAAGCAACTCCTAACTCCCACCATGATCTTAACTCCTATCGAATGTAAGAAATATCTAAGCAATTGAAGCTAATATCTCTTTTACAACAATAGGAAATGGAAATGCTTATAAGTAAGAGTTCTTAGCAACAAGGTAAGGACTGTAATATGCATGAGAGGATAGATTGTTTAAAAATAAATTTCACCTCCTAAAATACCAATTAAGGGGTTGAATTTCTATATTATTATTGAGATTATCAACTATCGATGACATTGGGGGTCAATGAGATTTGATTTTTTTCCAATTTTTCCTTTGAATCAAACTAAATCAGAAAAATGCAATTTGGTTTTTCATAGCTTCAAACTAAATCATATATTTTATACTAGAAATTTGCCCAAACCATAAAACTTCGGTTTTGTTCAGTTTGGCTCATTGATTAATCCATGTTTTGTAATATAAGTATTGATATTATATAAGAGGTTGCTGGAAACAATATTCACGAATTAAAAATTTTGAAATATCTCAAGCAAATCTTGACTCCCACCATGATCTTAATTCCTATTGGATGTAAGAAATATATAAACAATTGAAGCTAATATCTATTGTACAATAGTAAGAAATGGAACTGCTTATAAGTATGAGTTCTTATCTACAAGACAAGGGCCATAATATGTATGTTAGGATAGATTCTCTAGAAATGCATTTCACCTCCTAAATTACCAAGTAAGGGGAGAATTTCTATATTATTATCAAGATTATCAACTACTGTTGACAATAGGGGTAGGCACAATTCATTTTGTTTCAATTTTTTCTTTAGGCTAAACCAAATTAAAAAAAAATGTCATTTGGTTTTTCATAGCTTTGAACTAAATATACAGTTCATATTAGAAAATTTCCTAAACCATAAAACTTCAGTTTGGCTCAATTTATTCCATGGATTAAACTATGTTTTTTAATATAAGTATTGACATTATCTAAGAGGTTGGTGGAAACAATATGCATGCAATTAAAAATTTTCAAATATCTCAAGTAACCCCTGACTCCCACCATGATCTTAACTCCAATCAAATGAAAGAAATATTTAAGCAATTGAAGCAAATATCTATTGTACAACAATAGGAAATGGAAATGCTTATAAGTACGTGTTCTTAGTAGAAAACAAGGATCATAATATGTATGTGAGGATAGATTATCTAGAAAAAACTTTTCACCTCCTAAATTACCAAGTAAGGAGTGAATTCCTACATTATTGTTGAGATTATCAACTACCGTTGACATTAGGGGTCGACACGATTCGATTTGTTTCAATTTTTCCTTTAAATTAAACCAAATCATAAAAATGTGATTGAGTTTTTCATAGCTTTGAACTAAATCGTATTGTTCATATTAGAAATTTTCTCAAACCATAAAAATTCGATTCTTTTTTTTTTTTTTAGTTTGTTCCATGGATTAAATCCTGTTTTGTAATATATGTATTGATATTAAATATGAGGTTGCTTGAAGCAATATTCATGAAATTAAAAAATTTCAAATGTCTCATGCAACTACTAACTCCCACCATGGTCCTAACTCCTATTGATTATAAGAAATATCGCAATTGAAGCTAATATCTATTGTATAACAATAGGAAATGGAAATTCTTATAAGTATGTGTTCTTAGCAACAAGACACGGGCCATAATATGTATGTGAAGATAGATTTCACAGCCTAGATTACCAAGAGGTGAATTTCTATATTATTATTGAGATTATCAACTACCGTTGACATTAAGGGTAGGTGTGATTTGGTTTGTTTCAATTTTTCCTTTGAATAAAATGAAAACATAAAAATGTGATTTTTTTTTTCATAGCTTTGAACTAAATCATATAGTTCATATTAGAAAATTTCCCATACCATAAGACTTCGGTTTGGTTTAGTTTGGTCTATGGATGAAACTATGTTTGTAATACAAGTAATGATATTATATAAGAGGTTGTTGGAAACACTATTCGTGCAATTACAAAATTTCAAATATTTGTTAATAACTAATTTTATCCTTAAAGCTAACATATAATATAAATGTTGACTTAACCTATATATAGTTTGTAATCGTGGTAATAAAAGTTATATACATATATATTTCAACAAATGTAAACTTAAAATTCTTTTGTTGTTCTTTAAATTTCTATGTTACAATAAAAGGGTTCTTTTAGTTGCTAGCAAAATATTATTGTCTTTTATAAAATAGTTTGGTTCAATTTGACAATTTAGTTTGATTGATCTTTCCAAACCAACTATAAATTTTCGATTTTGTCCAATTTAAGAATTTTTTAAACCAAATTGAAAAAACAAAAAAGATAAGTTAGAAAACCATATTGTTGAGTTTGTGCATTTTAGTTTAGGAATTGGTTCAATTTGATCAATTTTTTTACCCACCTTTAATTGACACCACCTCCACATTCTCAAGGTCAACTGTCCCCTCAAGCTTCTCTTTGCCTTTGGATTTTTTAGTTTAGGCTTAGTGTCTTTTTTTCCTTGTTTTAGTTTACTTTTTATATTAATCTTATAAATTGTAAATTTCCATTCATATAATAGAATTTGAGATTGTGTTTTTCATCCTTTAATGTTCATTTTTTTGTTTCAATTTGTTAATCTTAATTTTATTTTTCATTAACATTAACATATGAAATTAAAAAATGTTTGTTTATTCAGTCATTTTTAAATGTACTTTTTAAGCTATAAATTTTAAATTTTGATCAAAAGTTAAATAAATAATTCAAATATTATTTTACATATCTTTTATCTATAACAATATGATAAATACTCATGAAAGATGTCAAAATTTTCAAAAAACCGTGACTTATATAGGCAACTGAGGCCATTTAGAGACATATGGTGGCTAATGGATAGCACATAGATAAAGGAGTGGTATGTAAGAGGAAAAAGTATACTAATGCATAGAGTTTGGAATGTAGGGTGGGTGCTGCAAATTTTTACAGGGTTGGCTAAAACAATATGGCCCGCAAGATGTATGGTTGTTTTGGCCTACCCTGCATGGCTTGCGAGCTATTTTAGCCCACCTTGCATGGCTTGCAGGTTAGGACATGCCACTTACTAAGGGTGTGGGTTGGCTTGCATGCTTACCTAAATTAATTAAAAAAAAAAAACAAAAGATGAAAAGAAAAAGTAGCCAATAGGAAATTTGAAATCACAAAATCACAAATTAGATCAAATCAGCCATGTTGTGCACCTACCTTGCCACCACTCGCCACTAGTCATTGCCACTCAACTCAGTCTTCACCCTCAATCGCCAATCTAGGTCTTGTGTACTTGTGTTGTCATGGACCCATGGTCGTGTCGTCGACTCATCGTGTCATCCTCATGACTATCTATCACTATCATCGTCATCCCATCATGTCCTCCTCTTGTCACCGACTGGTGAGCTTGCGTTTTTTTTTTCTTTTTTGTTAGCTAATTGTTGAATGCTAATGTATGGCCTATGGGGTTTTTGTAGTTGCGGTTTAGGGGTTTAGGGTTAGGGTTTAGAGTTGTAGTTTGGGTTAGGGGGTTCATTAGCCAAATAACCAACAATTTGGGGTTGTTGCTTGTTATTTTGTACTGCTGATGTTGTTTTGAGTTGGCTTTCTCATTTTGTAATAATAAAAAAAAATCTTTGTGTGTGGGGTGAGCCAACTCGCATTAGCTTATGGGGTAAGGCGGGTCGACTTCTTTAGCTTGCATCATGTGTAGGCCATCACAGGCCTGCCCACTTCGACCTGTTAGCTAGTGTGGGTCAGGGTCGGCTAGCTCATTCTGCTCGCTTTCCTAGCTCTACTGATGCATGTACCTTGGGCTCTAATACTAAAAAGTAGGAGGGCACAAGGCATGCAACTATGACACATAAAGGTATAAGTACAACCCATTTGCTGGGCCAAAGTCCCATACTAACATCCCTTGATCGAATGAAAATGACTGAATCAATAAAGAGTTAATGGAAAAGCACACATTTAACTCTATTTAGCTGATTTTCTAATAAGTCATCAATATTTTCAAAATTTTATAGAAATAAGACTTTTGTCAATTTTATTTCTATCCATCCTTAATACGAGTTAACTTCTCATTGGTTTATAATAATTAATTTAATAAAATATTAATACTTAAATATATTTACTTATCTAATATAATACAAAAAATAAGATTTACATATTTAATTATATAATATATTAAAAATAAAAATGCTAAAAAAAAAAGAAAAAAAAAAGGTTACCTCAAAAATTTGTGCAACCCTAACCACTTTTACTAGTCATCTCTAAGACTAATCAAAAACCAATATATATATATCAAGAATTGATAGAATATTTAATCGAGTTAATAAAAATTCTATTTGTAAAAGTTTAAAAACGCTAAGAACTTAAATATATATAAAAAAATAAAATGAAAGATTAGTTAGAAAAACATATAAATATTAAGAATTACATATATACTTTTCCTAAGAGTATATTTAGTATATATATTATATATTCCCTCTAGACATCTTACAAACCTATGGCTAGTTTGTAGATTCGATAAATGGTCACCAAATTCTCTCCATGCAATAGCCTCTTTCCCATCAGATTTGATAAATGGTCACCAAATTCTCACCATGCGTTAACCTCTTTCCCATCTTTGACATTCTAGCTGAAACATTGACTTCACTCTTAAATAAATGCCATCAAAGCTCATAAATAAATAATAAACATCGCAATTTGTTAATAGACATAGTCCTTGTATACATGAAAGTATCTTGACTCGTAGTGTAGATAATAACATTCTTTGCTTACTTTTCCAGAAAATTTGTGATTATTCGCATAATATTACAAGGTTTTGCTTTCCATGAGATAGGCTCAATGGAGTCCATCGTATTAGCAGTTACGTATATTCATTTATATTATCAACATGACAGTAAAATATAGGATTTTATGGCACCGGATTTCCTCAAATCAGAGATGACCCAAATTTCAAAAAAAAAAAAAAAAAATTGAGAGTCATGAATTGACAGTGAAATTAAAAAAATTTTTGGAAAAAGCAACTTTTATCAGGGAAAACTGGTTAAACTACTTAGACAATTTTTGGGAAATTAAATTTGTACTCATAATCTTCAAAGTTTTGCACTTTTCTCGCTCCAAACATATTACATGGTGTCTGCAATTTTTCCGCTGGTCGGCTACACAAGTAGTAGTTTTAACGTGGTATTACCGCGGGGAAAGGAAAAATAATAATAATATCCTTAAAAAAAATGAAAATATATGGTAATCTTTAAAATATTTCACTAATATAATAGTTGAAATCGTGTCAATTTTAAATTGCACTAAAATCATATATTAAAAACATGATTTTAGATAAGAAATGTATTATGTGGAAATCATATTTTCAAAACATGATTTTTGAGCTAAAAACATAATCTTAGTGCAAATTTAAAATTATGTGTTTAAAACATAATTTCAACAACAGTATTATTGAGATTAATTTCAAAACTACCATATTTTTTAGATTTTTTTTAAAGTACATTATTTTTTTTCCTTTCTCCCGTATTGTCATTTCAAAACTACTGTATTTTTTAGAATTTTTTAAATAAAACATTTTCTTTCCTTTCCCCGTATCGTCACATTAGACGAATTGATAAGAAAACACAAAAGCAAAAGAAAATTTAATAACATAAAAAGGTAAAAAAGTATGTGATTGAAACTGAGCCATTACCTTGTCTCAATGTTGGCCACTGCCATGTCCAACTCTATTGTAATTAGGAATGAGTAAAATGCATTGATTAAGGACTGAGCAAAATGTATTGATTTGGTTTGAAGGTTGAATGAAAGCTAATTATATTTTACGTTTCAATCTATAATTTCTTTTGAAATTAAATTATTATAAATAATTCAATTTGGTTAGGTCTTGGTTTAAATTGTATTTATCTTTCTAGATTCTTTTGTTTCATTTTATCATTTTTTTATGGTCATATTTTTACTATATCTTATTTATGACTACTTATCTTTCAATAGTACAATGTAAAATATCCAAGTGTTTTTATGGGTATACTCATAAATATTACACTTCTTAAAAAAACTTTCGCAAATATTATACTTACAAAAATTATTCTCAAAATAGGTTTTAAAAGTACAAATCCAATTTTCGATTTTCTCTTTTTCCAAAATTTGCAAAATTGAAAGCGCAGACCTGGTCTATGCTTTCATTACAATTTGTATTGAAGGCGTGGACGTTGTTTGTGCGTTCAAGCAATTTGCCAGAAGGTGCGATTTTTTTTTTTTTTTACACTTTGGCAACATAGTGTAATCCTATCTATAATACACTAAAATCGGTCTTTTTAAATATATATTATGGGTTCCATAACTCCAGATAAGTAAAAAGTTATGACCATTTAAAGTTGAAAAAGCAAATCGCATAGTTTTAGTATTCTTTTTTTTTTTTTTCAACTTTGAAATGTTATAACTTTTTACTCATTTGGAGTTAAGAAATCCATAATATATATATATATATATATAAACTATTTTAAGTGTACTATAGTTAAAACTATGTTATCGTTTGCTATTTTTATAAAGGTTAAATTGCTATATTTTCATTTACCGAAGTGTAAAAAAAAAAACAAAGTTATACTAAAGTTTACACCTTCAAATAAAGTACACTTTCAATTTTGTAAATTTTGAAAAAAAAAAAAGTCATAAACCAAGTTTATGTTTTTAAAATATATTTTTTGAATAATTTTTCTATGTATAATATTTGCAAAATTAAAAAAAAAAAACAGGTGCAATATTTATAAGTATTGCTTGTGTTTTTACCATCTAAATTGACTATTTATGTCGTCACTTGGCGACGGTTTTTGTATTTATTTATACTTGGAGGTTTGCCATTTGTCTAAGCACGCAAGGGCAAAAGGCCAAAGTAGAGCGAACACTCCGGAAGGAGTTAGAAGCGCCTGGGACGGGGTTGAGAGTTAAAGGGGAGGGAAATGGGATGGGCCATAGCAGTGCACGGTGGAGCAGGCGACATAGCACTCTCTCTCCCACAGGAACGCCGCCACCCTCGAGAGGCCTGTCTCCGCCACTGCCTCCAACTCGGTGTTGATGCTTTGAAGTCCAAAGCTCCACCCTTGGACATTGTTGAGCTCGTGGTAACATAACATAACATGGCACAACTACGATCATTTTTTTCTCATGAGCGTGTTCCTGTTGGTCTTTTTCTTTTTTTTCTTTGTCAAATGTTTAATGCGTTCATTTGATGCCTTTTTGGGTTTTGTGCGAATCGTGATTGTTGGAAAATTTCTGATATAGGCTTTGTTCCTTTGCGCTTGCTACTATATCTGCCTTTGTGAATTTACTTAGCAGACCCTGTGCAAGGGACTACGTGATCTACTTTATGATGACATGTATGCAGAAACCCAACGGTACTATACGGTTTGGTTTGCAACTTCCTTCTAAAACATACCGCTCCCGTTTGAAAGCCGGATCCAATCGTACTTCTTTTCTTTTTCTTTGTATATATATATATATATATATATTTCCGTTATCATCTCTTTCGTCGATTTATTTTGATATTTTCTTGATCTCTGTTTGCATTAAAATTGAAATTTTACTTCTTAATTATCCACTACTTTGAACAGTTGCAACTACTATTTCACCAATTTGAAAGTAGAGCATAAACAAAGACCTATGATTTTTAGTTTGAATGAACATATATATAGCTTTGATTGTTTGTCTGAATCATCAAAGG
This sequence comes from Laguncularia racemosa, assembly GCA_037954665.1. Lineage (NCBI taxonomy): Eukaryota > Viridiplantae > Streptophyta > Magnoliopsida > Myrtales > Combretaceae > Laguncularia > Laguncularia racemosa. The sequence goes on along the minus strand of JBBMOL010000022.1, from coordinate 2,493,216 downwards.
TATTTAGAGCTAAATATGCACTGCCGTCATGCGAATCTGTAAATTGATGAAAAGTATAGAGGTAAAGAAAGGAAAGAGTGTCACCTGCTTTTAGATAATCGCCTTGTAGTAAGGGTGGACATTAGAATGTGCATCCAGAAGCACGGTCTTGTATCCGGTTCTCCTGATATTAAATTCAAGTCCTTGTGGGTTGGGTTCTTGGTAACCTCAAGTTAGAATAATTGACAAAAGGTTAGGAGAGGGAAATTGTATGTACTTAACATTCTTTCTGGGGAGGCCAAATCAAATAAATTTGTAGAAACTAGCTCATAGTTTTTTCTTCTAGTGAGTTATCTCCAAAACAATATGTTCTAAAAGCTCAAGCTTATCGATACGACTTGGTTCATATTCGTATTTAACACCTCCTCTCATTTATGGGTTGAGACTTCTATTGAAGCTCATCAAGCGGATGAATCAATTAAATGGAGTTGAAACAAGAGCATAGGTATGTGAAGTATTGCTCTCCTGGCTCTAATATCATATTGAGTTTAGCTCCATAAGATTTAAAACCTTAAACCTATTAGATCTGGTGTGATTTTATCTTTATTTGTCAACATCTTCTATAATTAGAATTATCTCTATTGTCATGAAGGATTATCCTTAAATAGGCACAAATAGGCAAAACATAAAAGATGTTGTTACTTGGTTGAAGCATGTGTTTTTACACGTTCCATCACATGCAATATGCAAATGTTTTATTTACTTAGTGGACTCATTGTATAACTGCTTGGTTTCGCTTAATTGAAATGGTTATACCAGGTTCGTGAGCTGGAAAACAACCCGCACTTTAACGCTGGTAAGGGTTCCGTCTTGACCTGCAATGGTACAGTTGAAATGGAAGCTTGTATTATGGATGGAAATACAATGAAATGTGGAGCTGTTTCTGGGCTCACTACCGTTGTTAATGCCATATCTCTAGCACGACTAGTTATGGAGAAAACACCTCACATTTATCTTGCATTTGATGGAGCGGAACAGTTTGCAAGGGAACAAGTAAGTATGGATATGCACATGCACCGTTTTTCCAGTTAGAAAGGAATTACTTTAAAAAAATTTAAATGAGGATGCACAACAAGACATTAATATGCACCAACAAACCACCCCCGCACCCCCCCAACGGCGCGAGTTCTCTCTCTCAAATGTGTGCACATGCACCCTTTTTTTACTTTAAAAGGAATTGCTTCAAAAAACTTTAAATGAGGATGCAAAAGAAGACATTAATATGGGTTTTGGAAGTTCCGCTACAACATACCAGCGTTATTGTCATAATGGATGAAAAACGAGTTCACTGGGGCCAAAGAAGATGCGTATGTGCCGTGGATATGCTCAATGATGTCTAATTCGGTACTGCAATTTGATTGCTCTAAAATTTTTAAAGAATTCCTCTAATCTCCTTAGGGACTTGAACTTCTTGTTCCTACTTCATCATTATAACCCATTTAGATAAGCTCGAATTTAGATTATTTCATGATTAGAGATTCTATATTGAAATCAGATACCATGTAGCACATTTCTTGTTCTATTATCTTGGAGAATATTCACCTGATTATTAACTTATGCTGTTTTACTTGTTTCTTTTCAATAATGAGAAGTTAATCCCTCCAAAACTGTTCTGCTGACTTCACAAATTGCCAGGGTGTTGAAACTGTAGATCCTAGTCATTTTATCACTCTCAGTAATGTTGAAAGGCTAAAGCAGGCAAAAGAGCAGAACAAAGTGATGGTACTTTCCCTTGTCTTTCCTTCCACAATTATATGTGCAGTTTCACAACCATTTTACTACTACTGTACCTAGTTGATGAAGTCTCTGTGTGGGAGCTGATTCAAACATCTTATACTTGCATAGATGAACTAGAGTTTCCTATATGCTCCAAATTGCCTGAAAAATTATCAAGGCTTGCACAAAATGATAATTTTATTTTTCCCTTTTGAGTCTAAAAATTTGAAATAGTTGATGCAAATAATTGATGCTCTCAGTTTTCTTGTAAAACCTTAGATTGATTTCAATGCGGAGAAGGATGTGAAGAAAGACAGTATTCCAGACAGTGATAGCCAGATAGGAACTGTTGGATGCGTGGCTGTTGACAGTGATGGCAATCTAGCTACTGCTACTTCTACTGGTGGATTTGTCAACAAAATGGTCGGTAGAATAGGAGATACACCAATTACAGGTGCAGGCACGTATGCCAACAATCTCTGTGCAGTGTCTGCCACGGGTAAGGGTGAAGCGATTATCCGTGGTACTGTTGCGAGGGATGTTGCCACACTAATGGAGCTCAAGGGACTCTCTCTTCAAGAAGCAGCAGATTGTGTTGTCCATGAGCGCGTTCCTAAGGGGAATGTTGGTCTAATTGCAGTTTCCGCAATAGGAGAAGTCACCATGCCCTTTAATACAACAGGGATGTTTCGAGCTTGTGCAACAGAAGATGGACATTCAGAGATTGCAATTTGGTAAATATACTATGAACGTGCCAAGCCTCACTCTGTGAGAGAGTTGGTGCTTAAACCGAATTCCAGATGCATATTTGGGTAAATGATACGAAAATGGTTCTTAGATGTGCTTCAGAATACTGAAGTCAAGTCTCTTGAATTTGTCATGGTTAGAAATAAAAAACTTTATATTCTCGTGAAAAATAACTCAAGATTTCATGTGTAAAATTACAATATAAATTATAATTAAATTTGCATATAAAAACGTGCCTAAATTCATAATAGAAAGAAATCTTAAATAGTTTTGCCTTCTGACCTTTAGCATTACCTTTCTTTATTTCTTATTCATGGGATGCAGGAAAGGCAAAAGGGAAAGAAAAGAAAAATCACCATAATGATGCACACACTATTTAAATTAGGAACTCAATCCTATTTATAATCTTTATTATTTTACTTTATTGTTGGCCATCACAATAGATAAAATAAAATATATGGATTTTTATACATTATGATCTATATTAAAAAATCCATAACGTAAGTCTAATAACTCTATCAATTAATTAACCATATGATCATTTATATTTAATGGGTTAACTTCTTAATTCAATTAGACAATCAACAATATACAATTAATTGATATTGTGAACCACAACAAATACAACAATCTCTCACTTGAGCCACACATATCACTTGATAATTGTATATTGTTAAATCCTTATGAGCTCAACTTTTACTATCTATACAAGTTTCATCTCCAAACAATTTGGTCCATTAATCACATAATAAAGAATCAAAGCAGCCTTTATCACTATTTGTCATAACATGACTCATCAATGTTCACTAATAGAAATACAATTAACGACATATATTAGGTATGGATGTGTAGCATAGAAATTACATGCAACATGATCCTTAACATGCCCATTTCCAATAGGTCTTACTTGACAACTCATAATACACCCTTGACTTTATACACAACTATAATAGGAACATATATTTTATTTTAGAGAATTCACAACAACCATATATGAGTTAAAAATATTAAAACATAATGTACAATTGAACATTAACTGAAAACAAACCTCCCACTATGGTGTCGCATCATCAAGATCAACAACACCCACATGGGCAACATGCTCATGAAATGCTTTAAGTGGTAAACCTTTAGTAAGTGGATTCGCAATCATGAGATTTGTACTAATATGTTCAATTGACTCCTAAGAACTTTGAACTCTCTATTTAACAACAAGAAACTTTATGTCGATGTGTTTCAATTTTGATGAACTCTTGTTGTTCTTGGAATATAGTTTAGTAGCCTTATTACCACAATTAATCTTCAATGGTCTTTCAACACCATCAACAATTTGTAGCCCTATGATAAAATTTGGCAACCATATTCCCTAGTTTGATACTTCATAATGAGCCATAAATTCTACCTTCATGGCAGAAGAAGCTATAAGTGTCTATTTGACACTTTTTCATGACACAGCTCCACCTACCATTATGAAAATGTAATCAAAATTAGACTTTATACTATCAAGACATCCAATGAAGTTGAAGTCGGAATACCCCATGATCTCTAAATAATCAGATCTTTGATATGTAAGCATAATTTTTTTTTTTTTTTTATCTTTATAGGTATCACACAAAATGTTTTGCTACACTCCAGTGATCCATGCTAAGATTACTCATATAATTGACAAGCATTCTAACAATGTACGTAATATTGGAATGCATACATATTTGAGCATACATAAGACTCCCTACTACTAATGTATAAGGAGTTTGCTCCATTGTCTTTTTCTTAATGTTATTCTAAGGGCATTGATCTAAACATAACTTATCACCCTTTGCCACAAGAGTGTCTCCTAATGCGCAATCCTTCATACCAAATCTACTAAATACTTTATCAATATATGCCCTTGTGATAAGCCTAATATACCTCGTAAACAATCACAATGAATCTATATACCTAACATAAAGGATGAATTCCCAAAATCTTTTATTTTAAAATTATTTGAAAGAAATCTCTTGGTCACATGTAGTATATCTATATTATACTTACAAGAAAAATATCATTGACATACAACACTAGGAAAACAAATTCACTCTCACTGATCTTGTGATATACACATTGATCAACAATGTTTTCCTTAAAACCAAAAGAAGTAATCACTTAATCAAACATTCAACACCATTGATGAGATGCTTGATTTAATTCATAAATGGATCTCTTTAATTTACATACCAAATGTTTTGATTCTCCTTATTCAAAACTTTCTAGTTGCACCATATATATATCGTTTCTTCAATGTTATCATTAAGAAACACAGTCTTTACATTTGTTTGATGGAGCTTTAGATCATAATGAGCAACAAATGCCATAAAAATTCTAAGAGTCTTTTGATGAAATTGGAAAGAAAATCTCATTATAGGTAATGCCTTCTTTTTGAGTGAAACCCTTAGCAATAAAACATGCCTTATATCTTTCAATATTGCTTTTTGAATCCTACTTGGTTTTAAAAATCTATTTGCAACCAATTAGTTTTACACCTTCAAGCAATTCAACAAGATCCCAAACGTCATTGTCTTTCATTGATTTCATCTCTTCCTTCATGGCATCAATCCACTATTGAGAGTTTGCACTTTACTTCGCTTGACTAACAAATGATGGACCATCTTCCAATCCTACATCAAACTTATGCTCTTGAAGATATATGACATAATCATCTGAAATCATAGATTTTCTTCCCCTAATGGATCTAAGCAATGACACTTGCTCTTGAGGTTTTTGTGATTCCTCAATGTTCTTCTACAATAATAGGAGGAATACCATGAACATTTTGAATATCCATCCTTGTATCCTGAAAAGTAACAGGTGTAATTACCGATACATTTTTCATTACAACTACAGGAATGTTAACACATTCCTCCTCAAAGACAATATTCCTACTTGGTATGCTGCCCCTATATTCAACATCCTCGAGAAATTTAGCATTCACAATTGTGAAAAAGGATCTACTTAAGCGATCATAGAATTTATATTCTTTAGTCGCTTTGAGTATCCAACAATGTTGTAGCTAATCATTCTTGAGTCCAATTTTTTCTTAATAGGCCTATATGGCCTAGCTTTAATTGGATAGCCCCAAATATGGCCCATAACTCATATGGGGTTTTAACTATAGCATTGCTTGGAACTCAATTGAGGATGTATACTACGATCTATAATGCTCCTCCCTAAAGTGATTTTGGTAAAAAATAATGACTAATCACACTTCTATGCATATCCTTTAAGGTTCAATTACATCTCTTAACTACACTATTTTGACTTGTTGTCTTAGCATGGTGTATTAAGGAACAATCCTACATTCTTTTAAGTATCTTGCAAAAGATCTAGGATGTTGTTCACCAGATTTGCCAAATCTGCAATAATATTCACTACCACGGTTAGATCTAAAAACCTTAATTTTCTTATTAAGTTAATTTTCAACTTTTGTTTATATTCCTTGAAAACATTTAGAGACTATGACTTATCATGTATCAAATATAGATAACCATAACGAGAGTAGTCATCTATGATGATAGCCATGATGGGAGCCAAGCTAGAAGATGGAATGTGGATCCTCTTGAAGTGCCACCTGGACCGATCACAAGAACTTGAGCGAAATGATTCAAGGAAGCACTTAACGGGTTGATAAAGGATGTCCACGAAGCCGGAAAGGATTGGAGCAATCATGAAGTTGGAAAAGATTGGAACAACCATGGGAATGCCCTTGCTCTTGTATAAGTCATAACGGATACGAGTTGAAGAGGGCGTGTCTTTACAAGGCACAGCCGTGTAGGAGTCTGGAGGTTACATAGAATCATACACGATCGTATACACAGTTTAAAGGCACGACCGTGTATGGTGTCAAGAATATTCACAGAAAGATACACGTCTAGAAGGCACGATCGTGCTTATGCTTTATGCCGGCTCCAACGCCGCTGGCCTTCACTCCTACGCTGCCGGCCTTTAAGTCCCTATTTTGTTATTTTTCCGCAACTTATTACGAATTGTAAAACCTACTATAAAGCTCTTAGGGTTTAGAACAGATACAACATAGAATATACAACATACAAGTTTGAAAACACTTTTGAGAGAATTCTTCTCTTGGTTCTTTAAAGAACTACTCTAGAACTTATCGGATTTTCTTCCGTGGCGTTCATCCCGACTTATCAATCGATCTTTCATCCCGATTGTGGCATCTACATAATATACCAAGGTTCTTGCCTTCCTTATAGGCAACGAGTCGCGGTTTCCACTCGAATGTTTGGCATCTTGGGTAGCAATTCAGAAACGTATTGGTATTGGGTTTCGTCACACGTTGGCGTGGTTCGTATCAATCTATAAAAGTAATAAAATATTGTTGACCATTTCATAAAACTAAAGGGAATAGAACACACATATTAGTATGTATTAATTCAAGACACTAGAACTCCTTTCAACACCTTCTTTCTTGATATTTGTTTGTTTTTTCTTGATGCATTCAGTACATATTTCCAAAAAAAAAAAATCAAGGGAAATAAGGGAGCACAAAAGAGAGAGAGAGAAAATAAAGAAAATCCCAAAAAATTAAGAAAATAAGAAAAAAGACATAAAATTGAAAAAAAATAGAAAAGAGAAATTAAAAAAAAAAAGAAGGTAGAAGTTAACAAATTTAGGTCCTCTAGACTCAAAAATGTTTTCCTAAGTTCCAATGTGCATGCTTGATTTAATGGATTCGGAGCTCTTAATATGAAATTGCTAATTATTAAACCTAAACCATGTACAATTTATTTTTTCATATAAGTTGAAAGTAATTTTATTTAAGCCAATTTAAATCCATGGCAATTAATTTATTAAGCCTTGATGTGTTGGTTTTTACAAAGAAAAGATTCAATTAAGTTCTACATAAGGTAGAAATCCAATGAAACATGTGCTAAAAAAAATTAATTTTACCAAAACTTTGGACTAATGTCATTTTAATGGGTCATTAGCTTCAATTATGGGTCAAAATGATGAATTAAGCCAGTTGGATCATAGGTTTAAGGTCGTAATTTTAAACTAATCTTTAGGTGCCTTTAAGGCTTAAATGAAGTTGAAGCCCAACTAAAAAAAGAAAGCAATAATAGCTTAGTGTAAAGAATGTGTTTTGTTTTGCAAAGAACACAATTGTCTGTAGGTTTTTTTTTTTCCTTTTTCTTTTTTCCATCCATTGTGTGAAATGCATGTGTCTACTGTGTGAGGCTTCTAAAAACCTTTATTACATGCATGTCTCCTTTTAACTTTGAGTTGATGTCCTCTCCCGTTTCTCCTCTAACTTAACCAATTTTAATGCATTTTCTTCTCTCTCTTTTTTTTTTTTCAATTAATTGAGCCAGAAACCATCCACAATTCATTATCTAGTGTTAAATTTAATCAACAATGCAAAACCTACAAATCACTCCATTCAAATTAAAACCTTACACATCTTCCATTAGCAAACTGTCCTAGCTCGATTAACCCATGCGACTATAGCTAGTTGCTTATTTCTACCCTACTAGTGCACACAATTTAAAGAAACACTCAAAACACTTCAAGCTTTTCTTCAAAACCATCAAAATCCCAACTTTGTTTAAAAACCTTACTTTGAAACCCATTTTCTTTCTTCCTCAAGTTTAAGGCATGAACACACAAATTAATGCAAACTACCTTAGAATTTCTCCACCATTACCTAAATTACTGAAAACCACCTCCCTAGAGCCTAAAGCCACCCTTAAAAACATCATTAAAAAATGCTTCTATGAGTATTCTCAAATCCACCACGTTAGACCTTCATTTAAAAATTCAATGACATCATCATAATCACTATCTCCAAAAACGATGGGTTGACAACCTCTTTGCCACCAACAACTGCGAGCATAGTTCAAGTAAAGCTAGACCCAAGATCTTCCTTCTCCACGAAATTCGAGCTAACTTAATATCTAACATGGCTTACTTCTTTTTCTTCATTTCTTCTCCAAATTTCTTCATTTATTTAGTAAACTACTTTTCCTTATAAAATTAAAAAAGTCCATCTCAAATTTTTAGGTAAATTCAAAAGTAAATAAAAAATAAAATTTAATTTTTAGGTCTTTCACTACAAAGTGTTTTAGATGAAGTTTTCTTTAAATAATTTTCAAAATAAAATTTTCATTTTAAAAAAATAAAGAAATTAAAAATTAAAAATTAAAAAAATGAAAGCTTTAAATGCTTTCCCAAATAATGAGTTTTTAGGAAATAATTTTTTATGAAAAATGCTAAAATAAGAATTATTAAAAAGAGAAAAAAAAATTTGTGATAATTTTTTGTAACAATAAAAAGCATTTTTTGAGGAAAAAAGGAAAATAACAAAAAGGAAAGAAGAAAAATAATCACCCAAAACAAAAATATATAAATATGAAAAATAAATAATATTTTTATTTAAATATTGATTTTTTTTTGTTTTCTCTACAAATTATCAAGCTCTTTATCATGTTATTCAAATTTAGAAACTTAAGTAAATCCCCTACTCAAAAAACACTACATGGTAGTAAAATTTTTGCTTTAAATCATAACATCTTTGTATGCAAAATTAATAAGTTTTGGAAAGACTAATTTCATAGTTGAGTTTAGTTGATCTAGTTAACCTCTACCTTCTTTTCTTCTAGCCTTGACTTATGGTGACCATAAAAAGCATTCTTTAAAAAGTTTTCAGAAAAGAATTTGTATTCTCCTGACTCTTTGCTAAGTAGTTTATATTAAGCAGGTTAAGTGAAATATCTCAAAATCAACAAAGGCATTATTAAATTCAAAGGAATTAAATAAAATCAATTTATGAATTAAAATAAAATTTTAGAATTTAAAATTACTAATTTGACCCTACTTATATAATTTAGGATTAAGGATAAGATGATAATTAATTTATTAATTAAGATATTTATTAAAAGTACAAAAAAAATTAAATTTATAATTTTCCACTAGCCATAATTAATTTCTAAATCCAATTTACTAAAATGACCTTAAGAAACTAAATTACTTAAGGGTATGATGGTAAAATGGAAATTAGAAATGATAGGAATCAAATTCATATAGGACTTATCACTAGAGCAAGAGTTGAGGGATTACAAAATTTGGAGATGAGGGTCCTCTTTGAACAATTAAACCCCAAGAATATTTGTTTAGTATCTTCTTTTCTATTACATATTTGTTGTTCATTCCAGCAGGTACACTTGTCGGTTTTTACAGGACGGTGGATAAACTTACTAAAGCTCAGTTTATGGGTTATTCATGGACCTGCATAAATCAAAGAAGAATCTGTCCAACAATAGTTCCATGGCAGAGAAGAACTAGTCATTTGAAGACTATTTGTACTTATAATTTGTTGCTTTTGGAATCGGCCACTTAAGTGGCTTATTTGTAATTTTGTGTTTTTTTTTTCACCCTAATTGGAGAAAATATAAATGCTTGCTAACTAGGGTTTTGAGAGGGCTTTTTGAACTTATCATTTTGGAGATATTGAAACTGTGAGCGACACTTCCTTTCACACATTTGCTCTTATCAAATTCTCCTAGAATTTGTGGCAAGTGGATTTTGATTGTGTTGTGCGTAATATCAACAACATCAAAATCAAACCTATTTCCAACTAGTGCATAATATCTGGTAAGGAATTAGTTCTTTTCTTTTCTATCCTTTTCACGCCATTTTTAGGTTCCATTTTCAATTAAGGTTCATGCCATTTTGATTGAATTATTCAATTGAATCCTAAATTGTGTTGTGTGCATGTAATTGGACAAAGGCACATCAAGAAATAACATGCCTTAAATTAAATTACGTGTTACACAAATACTCCCACATGTCTTAAGTAACTAAAGAGGCCTAGTAGGGGTAAGCTAGCACTCAAATTACCCAAAGGTGATTTAATGAGACCATATAAACTTAAGTAGAGTTAAAAGAAAGAAAATGATGCATTTAGAAGAATCAAATCAAGGTGAGCTTTCCACTCTCACCCCCTCTCTCTAATGATGTGAAGCTTTAAGACAATACTAAGTGGGATTTTAGATTTTTGCAGTGTGAAATTGGAAATTAAGGATCAATCCAAGTGCTCTAGAAGATTCAAGCTAAGAACCAAGCTCCATTTGGTGAGATTTCAAATTTAATTTTGAATTTCTAGATCAATTTTCAAATCTAATCAATAATAGTTCTAATTAAGTGTTTCAATTGACAAATCGAGAATCTAGGAGTGAAGATCAAGAGAAATTGAAGCTTGAGGTGGCATGGTTTTTCATGTGTCAAGGGTAAGTGGGATTTTGATTCAAAAATTTAAGTTGATTCTTATATGTGTCATAGAGCTTCTTTCGATCTAAAAATTTAATATAGATATTAAGTATAAATTTTGGGCTTTCAAAGGTCCATTAGGAGTTTAAAGGAACTCTAAAAGTTTCAAGGTATAATTGAATGTTCTTGTAGCTAAGGATGTGGGGTAAGTAATTAATCTATACTTAATTGGAGTTTGAGTTGAAGATTCTTGATTAATACATGTTGATTCTATGTTGGATATTTAATTAGTAGATATGGATTATTGTTTTATGTTTTTTATGAAATGAATATTGAAGATTAATATGATAGTGTGGGTTTTATGAAGATATAAATGTGTTCTTGATTTGAGTTTTGACAATTGGTGTTGTAGAATGTGTAACTGTAAGTTAAATATGCTAATTAGGCTAATGGAAGTATGTTAATGAAGAGAAAATAATGAGCAGGGTATGTTCTTGTAGTGGCCAAATCATGTGGTACTAAATAGTTATTTGGATTCTCAAAAAATAGTTTTTTATTGAAATGATTTGTAATTAATAGAAATTGGTTTAGAATGGTAATTAGAATAGTAGAATTTGAATGGTGTTGATTAGCATAAGTTTGAGTATAATTAGTAGAGTTTATGGTTGCTGCACATTTTTGGTGTTAATATGTAAATTTTGAGTGTTAAATTGATATTTAAATGAAGTTAAGATGTTAATTTAATAATAGAAAGAAGTTTGCATAGATTTGGTTTTTGTTTAAGTTAATTTGGAGCGAAAATGGACAAATTATGGTGATTTGAAATGGAAATTCGCATTTGGAAAGTTTCTATTTTTTTATTACTAAACTTGTTTAAAATCTAGAAATTAATGATGAAATAAATAAAAGAAAGGGTTATAAATCATTTGGCTTTAGTTTAACTCAATTTGGATTTGCAATAAAAAAGTTATGCATGATTTTATAAAACATGATCAACTAAACGAATTTATGAAAGATTGATAAGTTCTTGATGAATTGTGTTGATTTTAGTCGAGTTTGAATGTTACTCAATAAGGATGTTAAATCTGGAAATTTGTTTATGATTGCTCATATTTTGTTATTTTTTGATCCATAAAGATGATAGTTTGGTCAAAAATAGTTGTTAGTGCAAGTTGTCTTATTGAGTTAAGATTGAATGTTATGAATTATTCTTATATTCTTCATGAAGATTTAACTTATTCTTCATAGAAATGCAAATCTAATCTAAATGTAAATTGTTTATAAAAAATCATCATAAATGTGTTTTTATATGAAATTTGATTTAATTGCATTTTCATGTACATTTTTGCTTTAGAAATTGATTTCTTGATGGGAATTAAACTTATGGTTCCAGCAGTAGGGAAACCTAATTGGATAAATGAGCCTAGATATCCACATGTTGTCTTATGTACCTAATAACAATAATTTATCTTTGCATTGTAGCTAGTAAATTTATCAGTTTTTACAGGGTGGCGAATAAAATCCAATAAGGATCAACTGTGGGTCATTCATGGACTTACATCAACCGATCCACATGTGCCCCATTGAAGTGAAGAATCGGTCATTTGAGGGCTTATTTGTAATTGTAATTTTGTTGTTTGAGAAACGACCATTAGTTGGTTTTGTTGTTTTTACCCTAATTGGAGCAATTATAAATACTTGCTAAGTAGGTTTTAGAGGAAACTTTTTGAACTTGAGAAAAATTTTCCCATCTTATTGTGAGGAGAGTTCCTTTTCATGCAAACACATTCTTATCAATTGAAATTGAAATTGTGGCGAGTTGGCTTAAGGAGTATTGTGAGTCATATTAATCCTTCTTAAGTTGCTTCCAATTATTTTCTAGTGCGTCATATCTAATTGTAATTGGTTATGTTACTTTGTTCATATTCACGTGAATTAGGGTTCTAAATTTCAAATTTGATTCAATTCCAATTTGAGTGGAATTTGATTCATTTTAGTGTTATTCTTTACATATTATACTGTTGCAATTGATCCTCATCATAATTTGGTATTAGATCAATTTCATTCACACAATTTAAGGGTTCACATGATTGTTGGTGTCATGCCATTTTATGGGTTTGATTTGGTGTTCATGTAATTGTCTTGGTGTTTTTGTAATTAGATTACTAGGCACATCATCTTTTTGTATCAGAGCAAGGATTGGAGAAGGGAATTTCGTGAATCACAATTGGGATTTAGGGTTCTTGATCCTTAGAGACCAAAATTGGATTGTGTGAAGAGAAATTTGAAGTCTTGTGTTGAATTATTCTTTGAATTGCTTGCTTGATCTTTAATTAAAGTATTGTGAAGTGTTGAAATCAGCTTGCATCCTTGTTGTGATTGAGTTGTGAGTGGAAGAAGGGGAAGTCTTTGAATTTAAATTCCATCATTTGAGTAGTGTTGATTGTTGCATTATTATTTCCATGCAAGAATTCGGAAATTGGAGTACATATTTTTTAGAATTGCTATCCTTACAGTGGTGGATTTGGAAACAATTTGAATTTAAAAACAAACATTAAGTTTAAGAGTTATTGTGTATTGTTAATCTTAATACACTTTGACTATTTTTGAATTGTTTTCTTACCATTTGGAGAATCTTTCATTAATTGTTCCATTGTTATGTTGTTGTTGTGGATTATTGAAGTGTAAGAGTGGTGAAGAAGTGTGTGTGTTGTAGTTGAAGAAGTGTTGCACCGTGGTTGTGTTTGTGTGTATGTGCTGTGGTGAAGTGTGTGTGGCGTAGAAGAGTGTGTGTTGTGGTTCATTTTTGAACTTCAAAAGCAATCATTAAGTGTGGAAGTTATTGTGTATTGATCATTTAAATACACTTTGACTAGTTGGAATCATTAGCTTGCCATTTGGAGAAGTGTTCATCATTGCTTCTAATTGCATTTGTTGCCGTGATTGTAAAGTGTTCCATGGGTACGTGAAGCTTAGGTGGAGTATACTTTGTGTTTTTAAGTGAGTGAGGACGTGAAGTAGTGGTTGTATGTTACACCGTGAAAGTCAGTGTGTATGCCGTGGTGTAGTGTTGTGATTGTTGTTGTTGGCGTGAAAGTGTGGTTGTTGTGAAGTGGTGATTATGAGTGATAAACAAAAAACTTTCAAATCCATGTCAAATGATAGTGTGAATGGGGGAATTGGCAATGAGGCCAATAGCCAAGTTGGTGGCGGTTAGGGTCATCAAACTGTAGGTGGAAGAACTTTGGAAGAACAGTTACAAGACCTCACCACCATTGTTCTACATTAGCAATAAGGATAGATCAGATGACGATGCCACAACCACCAGTGGCAAATCCTCAAGTACCACCACTTAGGGTAGTTCCTTAGAATGTTCATAGGGAAGGAGTAGTTGGAGGTCATATGGGCAAAAGAATGGAGGTAGATTATCATGCTCTTAAGGAGGAAAGAGATGATAATTTTGGGAATAACCCTTACCCAAACAGGGATTTCAGACCACCTCGGGGATTGGAATATGTGAAATTGCAGATGGCTTCATTCGATGGCAGGGGTTCGACGGATGATTACTTGGATTGGGAAGCCAAGGTTGAGTATCTGTTCGAGTGTTATGAAATTGATGATAACATAGGGTTCGTCTTGCAACTGTGGAATTCATAGGTTATGCCGCCTTATGGTGGAAAAATTTGGTGATTAGCAGACGAAGGGATGGAGAGGCTGAAATATATACCTGGAGGGACATGAAACAGGTTTTAAGGAAAAGGTTCATACCTGAACATTACAGGTAGGAACTGTTTATGCGTTTTCAAACACTGAGGCAGGGAAGTAAAACAGTTGATAACTATGTATAGGAGTTTGAGACATTGATGATCGGATGTAGATTAGTGAGCAAACCCTAGTACGATTTGTGTCTAGGTTGAAATTTGAGATTGACTACGTTGTAAAGTTTCAAAGGTATAATAGACTTGATGAGGCTATACAGTTAGCATTGAAAGTGGAGAAGTAGAGGTGATCCAACCCTTTCCGAACCGCTAGTAACAGGTATGGTACTTTTACTAAACCTATTGGAGCAAATGACCAGATGGGTAGACAAAAGGGAATGGGAGAACATGCTAAGGTTATGGACAAAAACATCTCTAGCACTGATAAGGAGAAAAATGTTTCTGGGAAAGGTAAAGAGGTGGTTGGATCTAATTTTAGGCTGACAGTACCAGGGTTAACCAGTGGGAAAATGCACTAGATTAAATGTTTCAAATGCATGGGTTTTGGACATATGGTTATGTAGTGTCCCAATAAAAGGGTAATGACTGTTATGGAGGGAAACAATGAAGATGATTAGGAAGAAGTTGTTGAGCTTACAGATTTATCCATAACTCTGCAGGAATATTATGATGATCAGGACGCTGAAACACATGAGGACAAAAAGGGTGAAAATTACTTACCTATTAATGTGTTACGCAGGGTTATGACCATATCTCCAAATGTCAAGGACATACAGAGGGAGAACCTATTCCATACACCTTGTCAGATTCGAGGTAACTTATGTGTTCTTTTCATCGATGGTGGTAGTTGCAACAATGTCATATCCGCTACATTAGTAAATTACTTACAACTAGCCACTAGTCTACATCCACACCCTTATAAATTGCACTAGCTGGATGATCGAGGTAGTTTGCATGTTACACGGAAGGCAAAGGTGCCATTCAGTATAGGAGATAGATACAGTGATGAGATTATTTGTGATGTGCTTCTTATGTGCGCCTTTCATATATTGCTAGGTAAGCCTTGGTTATTTGGCAGGAAGGTGTTACATGATGGGTTCAAAAACACTTATATGTTTCAAAAGGATGGTACTCGAATTATCTTGACTCCTATGTCTCCGTTTGAAGTTCGCTTATTCCGGGAACAAATTAGAAACACCAATGGTTTCTCAGGACCACAAGCCAATAAGCAAACGAAAACACTAGGTGTTAGTATGAGAGAAGACCCCTTAAATTTAAGGGCAAATCTTTCAGATGCCTAAGGAGATGATGGGAATCAAACCTATGGTTCCAGCAGTGGGGAAACCTAATTGGATAAATGAGCCCAGATATCCACATGTTGTCTTATGTACCTAATAACAATAATTTATCTTTGCATTATAGTTAGTAAATTTATTAGTTTTTACAGGGTGGCAAATAAAATCTAATAAGGATCAATTGTGGGTCATTTATGGACTTACACCAATTGGTCCATATGTGCTCCATTGAAGTGAAGAACCGACCATTTGAGAGCTTATTTGTAATTGTAATTTTGTTGTTTGAGAACCGACCATTAGTTGGTTTTGTTGTTTTTACCCTAATTAGAGCAAGTGTAAATACTTGCTAAGTAGGTTTTAGAGGGGCTTTTTGAACTTGAGAAAAATCTGCCTATCTCGCCGTGAGGAGAGTTCCTTTTCATGTAAACACACTCTTATCAATTTCAATTGAAATTGTGGCGAGTTGGCTTAAGGAGTATTGTGAGTCATATCAATCCTTCTTAAGTTGCTTCCAATTATTTTCTAGTGCGTCATATCTAGTTGTAATTGATTGTGTTACTTTGTTCATATTCACGTAAATTAGGGTTCCAAATTTCATATTTGATTCAATTCCAATTTAGGTGGAATTCGGTTCATTTTAGTGTTATTCTTTACATATTATATTGTTGCAATTGATCCTTATCATAATTTGGCATTAGATCAATTTCACTCACGCAATTTAAGGGTTCACGTGAATTTTGGTGTCACGCCATTTTGTGGGTTTGATTTGGTTTTCACGCAATTGTCTTGGTGTTTTGGCAACTAGATTACTAAGCACATCATTTCTACAAACCATTTTGTCAAAATTACACTAATTTTCTTCTAACATGTGATTAAAGATTTGCATCAAAGTTCTTTTGAAAAATTTGATCTTCATGAGGATGATTAGTAATGCTAAAAGGTGTTTATGACATGAAACTTTATTTTTTTTTCTTGAAATGACATGGAAATAAATAATAATAAAATATAACTAATAATAATAAATAAATATTTTAATGAATTTAGGCCAAGGTCGGTCCAATTCCAAATCGGTCCACTTAAGTTAACCTATGGACTAGCTAAAAAACATCCCTATGGGTGATTCATTAATTCTTTGTCATAAAACTTCAAATTAAAATTAATTAGTTAAACTGACTTAATTAAATAAATTGTAAGGTTAATTTGATAAAGAACTCATGATTAATGTAATCTAATAAGCCTAGTGGGCCTAATTCCAAATTAATTAGGCTCATTTCTTCTTTAAGGCTTATAACCCAAATAGACCTTAGTAAAAATCAAACACCCTTAATGGGCCTTACATCTAATGAGGCCTAAAATCAAATAAGGATTCTAAATAAACATAATTTAGGCATAATAGGTAGAATCAAATTTAAGAAATAAGTAAAAAACCTTAATGGGCCCAATATGGCAAATGAGCCTAAATTAGACATAATGGGTCTCAATAGACTCAAAATGAAATACTAGAAAAGGATAACTTAAATGGGCTTAAATTAAGCAAAAAGAATTATATAGGCTTAAGAAAAAAATTTTAGAGCATAATGGGTCTAAACTAGATGAATTAGATATGATAAACCTTAGTGAGATTAAAATGAACATAATGGATAAGAATAACTTAGATGGGCCTAAGTTAGATGTAAAGATGCAAAATGGGCCTAAATGAATTAATTGGGCTTATACTAAATAAATTGGATCTAAAAAAAAAATGGGCTTAAGTAAATGAATTAGAATATTACGAGCCCAATTAGATTAACTTAGTTGTATTAAGAAATTTAGAGGTTATTTATATGGATATGATTGAATAATTTAGGCCTAAATAAATGATGAACTTTAAAATGAACATATAATTTTCTAGTTTATTATTCAATGAAGTTATTAATATTCTCGTGATCTAATTATGTGTACTTTATTATTTTCAAATTAATATTATTGGTGTATTAATTTGAAATCTAATTTCTTACATGAAGATCGAGAGATCCTTTGTTTAAATAAATCTAGCATAATTTGAAGGAATTGCATGTAATCCTAGAGATAAGACAACATAAATTTTCTGAATTATAGTCAAACTTAATGGTAGAATTCACTTACTAAAGGTAATGCAACTCTAAAGGTTTTAATTAGGAAAGAATTCTACTTAATTAACCTAAAATTAAGAATTAGTAAATTTAAGAGAGCTATTAGTTTAATTTAGGAATTCTCACAGTCTAAGAATATAATAATAGAGTTGAATAATAATTAGTTAATTGCATTAGTAATTCTACAAGGATTTAATATGCAGGTATTTTTTATAGATAGTTTTTTTTCTTAAAATTTACTTGTTGTTTGTTTCACTTGATTTTGCATATTAGATAATAGAAGAAGGGTAATTATTAGTAATCATAGTCTCTGTGAGATTGACACTTGATATTAGTATCCACCAAATTATAAAATCAATAAGTACACTTGCTTTGATGTATTAGGATAGTAGGATAGGTCAATATTAGACTTTGACACAAAATTATAAAACTTAGTCAAATATTTAAAAGCAAAACAAATCCATCTTAACCACCTTCCTAAAAAGTGGAAAAATAAATATGGAGTGACAAATATAGTGGACAAATAATGATGAAAATGATCAAACACTTCCAAACAAACAAAGCTATCTCATCAAACCCTAAAAGGTGAGTAGTGACATGATAATATTAAGAAGCAATCTAAGAGGATGGTATGACCTTGCAAAATGGTAAAGGATAAAAGATGATGAAGTTAACATGTTACATGAATAGGGTAGAATGGTGAATCAATGATAGTCTCTCTCTTCCTTTGTATCAAGAAGTAGTGTTTCAATCAATCTTATGTCATGTTATGTTTAGTTAAGTTGTTAGTCAATTTTGCCAAGTTAAGTTACCAAGCATCTCTATTGAGTCTAAGTAAGTGAAAAGTCAAGATTCACTAACCATACCCCTATTGATATCCCTACTAAGTTAAATAAAATACTTGACCTATAATAAAAGGAATGGCAAAGGACTCATGAATAGTAAAATCAATTGTCGAGTCTAATTTTTGAATTCCCATTCCTAATCCGATCTAGACTAGACCCTATGCTCATCTAATGTAGATCCTCGACTTGAATTAAGACTAAAGGAGTGGATTAGTCTTAATTTGGACTACTAGTCGTCGTTATTTCCTCTTCTCGTTTTTGTGAAAAGAGGAAAAGGGAAAACCAGAGTTTCTAAGTCCGAAGGCTAACCTATTAAAACCTTTACGGTTACCACCTAATCTCCTAAATTGTTCATCTTTAGAAATGTATTTTATTGTGTTTCTGTTACTTTTTATTCTGTTCTTGAATTATTTCAAGAAAATGATTTTTTATTCATTTTTATGGGTTGACCCGAATGGGTGCCTATGTACCTGCTATTCAGGATCAAACAAGTCGTAGTTCGCTTTTCTGAAAACCTTAAGTTGGTTTGGTGAATTTTAATTTATGAAACCTCTTTTAGTTTATGTTCTTACCATTTTTGGGATTTTTTCTAAAAAAACTTCTAAGCCTAAGCTTTGATTTTATTTTGAAAATGATTTTAGGGAAAAACATCAATTTTGGATTTATTTGAAGAAAAGGATTTTTCTAAGTGTTACAACTCATTTTTTATGATTCTTTTATAATTTTTGAATTTTTTTTATGATTTTTATGATTTGTTTTTGTTATTTTTGTGATTTCTGAGAATTTTGTTGATTTTTGTGATTTTTGGGAATTTTTGTTGATTTTCGTGATTTTTGGGAATTTTTGTGATTTTTGGGATTTTTGGTTTATTATCTATCCTATTTTGACATCTAAAATTTTATTATTATTTTCCTAATATTTTTTATTATTTTTCTATATTTTATTATTTATTTTACATTATTAAATCCTAAAAAACCTAATTTCTACATTTTCCTATTTATTGAAAATAAAACCTAAACCAACAAATAAATAAATGGCTAAAGAAATAACAAAATAATAAATAACACATAATAAATTCGGAATAAATAAATAAATAAATCTGGAAAACCCGATTTACCTGGATTCGGGTCGGTGCGTGGGTCGGGTCGAATCGGGTCGGGTCGGATCAATCGAACACGGCGGCGGGGAAAGCTCGTTCATGGCGTTCCGGTGGCCTTTTGCAGCGGGTGAGGTGTCGAATCCTAGCTTCTCGAGGTTGCTAAATCCAATGGTGGCGATGGGTTGCTCCCATATCGCCTCCTGGTGGTGGTTCAACTCCGGCCGGTGCTTCGCGGTTTTGGGTCTCCTCCGATGCTCTTCGATTTGCACTCTTTCCTCACTTTCTCTCAATTGTGATTTGTGTTTTGGCTTCCTCCCTTCGATTCCTATTTATAGACACTTGAAACCGAGTTGGATAAGCTCAGATTTCCTCCGATTGAAGCTGATCGGATTTTCGGTTAGTAAAACCAACTCTGATTTGTGTAAATCCTTTGATTTGTTGCGATTTGATTCCAATTAGATAATGTTTATCTTATTTCTGTTGAAAATCTGTTGGATTTGTGCAAAAAATCGAATCAAAACGGCCGAAATTCGAATTTTCTCTTCCGCCGGCGATCTCGGACCCGAGGTAGACGACGATCACGTGCTCGGCGCGTGCGTTTCCTCCAGCCAATCGGATGCTGCCATGTGTCCTGGATAAGTGAAAAAATTGCAAGACACGGAAACTGCTCCTCCCGCGATTCGAACCCCTGACCTCGCACCCGCACCGCGCCTTAGCCCATGGTCCGGACCAGCTGAGCTAGCCCATTTTCCTGATTTTTCTAATTTCGCAAATTGCATATATGCAATCCGATTTTCCTATTTTTTTGTATTTTTTGAAAATTCCAAATTTTGTAAAAATTGTTTATTATTTATTACTTCTATTTCTGAAATCATTTTTTCAAAATTGATGTGTTTTCTTATTTATTTTTATTTTTTTGAATATTTTTATTATTTTTGGTAAATTAGAGAAAAATTGGAAAAAATTGGGAAATTTTGAAAATTGATTATTATTGAAAATTATTGATTCCTAGGGAAAAAATGGGGTGTTTACAGCTGCCCCTCTTTGTGGTAAAGTTTGAAAAACTTGACTACAAAGATAAACAAAAGACACCATTTTTGGCCTCTTGAATTAGGTTTTGGTAGGAAAATGCTCCAAGAGCTAATAATCCTACGATTTAAGATGGTCCTAACAATTTATAACGATGTTCCTTCCCAAAAAGTGCTTTATGGGCTGACTAATTGGCAATGGGACATGTCTCCATCATTGTGTAGGAATGTATGAGAAATGATGATAGGAAGCGTCTTATTAGACTTGCAACCTTGGAAAGAAGATTTACTTAGGAAGCGCCCTTATGAGTTGGCTACCTGTCAATAGAAGCGTCATATTAGACTGGCAACTGTTTGGAAGAATATTTCCAAAAAGTGCCCCGAGAGTTGACTAATTGGGAGAGTTTAGGAAAGTGCCCCTCATGGGCTGATTAACCTTGAGTGGAATGCCACAGGAAGTGCCCCCTATGAGCTAACCTTGAGGTAGATTTTTAGGAAAGTGCCCCCTATGGGCTAACTAACCATTGATGGGATTGTCTCAAAAAGTGCCCCCTATGGGCTAACCATGAGAACAGATTTTTAGGAAAGTGCCCCCTATGGGCTGACTGACCTGGAATTGAACTTGTCTCAAAAAGTGCCCCCTATGAGCTTACCATGAGGACAAGGTTTTTTAGGAAAGTGCCCCCTATGGGCTGACTAACGTGGAATTGAACTTTGCTTCAAAAAGTGCCCCCTATGGGTTGACCATGAGGACAAAGTTTTAGGAAAGTGCCCCCTATGGGCTGACTAACCTGGATTGGACTTGTCTCAAAAAGTGCCCCCTATAGGCTGACCATGAGAACAAGGTTTTTAGGAAAGTGCCCCCTATGGGCTGACTAACCTGGAATTGAATTTGTCTCAAAAAGTGCCCCCTATGGGCTACCATGAGGACAGAATTTTTAGGAAAGTGCCCCTTATGGGCTGACTATCCTGGATTTGAATTTGCCTCAAAAAGTGCCCCCTATGGGCTAACTATGAGGACAAAGTTTTAGGAAAGTGCCCCCTATGGGCTGACTAACCTAGATTTGAATTTGCCTCAAAAAGTGCCCCCTATGGGCTGACTAACCTAATATAAAAATGATATCAAGGAAGGCGTCTTTATAGACCGACCTTGGAAGAGATCTACGGAAGTGCCCCTTTTTGGGCTGACTACCCTATGATGAAAATGATGGCTCAAAAGGTGCCCCATGTGGGCTAACCTTGACAGATCTAGGGAAATGCCCCTTTTTGGGCTAACCACACTATTAAAGGGCATGTTCAGACAAGTGCCCCACTATGGGCTGACTCATCTTATGCTTCTGAATATACTTTCTACAGCCTGAACTAAATGATGTGATGATAAGATGATAGTTATTTATTTTAATATGCTTGCCAGTTTATCGTGGATAGCAACCAAACAACCGAACCTTCGGGCTGGTTTGCTTCTGCTTCATTTCTTCTTATCTTGACTCAGGGTCGACAATTTTGATGTGCTCCTTTTCTTTATACACAACGCTCTTTTGACGGTAATGTTATCCTAATAACGCGCTCAGTTTTAATGCTCAAAAATAGATTGGATTATATCACAAACCATATTAAGATTCATTATCATTTTAGTGTTTATCTTTCATTGGTGAAATGGTGGGTAATGTGTTTAAGAATCTTTGTTGTGATGAGGATTGATTGTTGATCATTCAGGGATATTAACTTTGCTTGTAAAAAGTAAAAACTTGACTCAACAAAATTTGCATCGAATATTGGCTTTCATTAACATTAACGAAATTTCAATTTCCTTGCCTAAGGATAGTACATCTTTACAGCATCTGAGTTAATGGGGTCTCTCAGCTCGGGACCATCCATCTGAGTTAATATCAGAGCACCTCCTGACAGAACCTTTTTCACCACATAGGGGCCTTTATAGTTTGGGGTGAATTTTCCTCTAGAGTCTTGGGCATTCGGGAGAACCTTCCTTAACACCAGATCCCCCTCTTTAAAGTACCGAGGTCTCATCTTCTTGTTAAATGCTCGGGCCATTCTTTGTTGATAACACTAACCATGACATAATGCGGTAAGTCTTCTTTCATCAATCAAATTCAGCTGATCAAGCCTCTTCTTTACCCAATCTGATTCGGCTAACCGAGTTTCTGACAGGATTCTGAATGATGGTATCTCAACTTCAACTGGTAGCACTGCCTCTGTACCATATACCAATGAGTAAGGGCTAGCTCCTATAGATGTCCTTATTGAAGTCCTGTAAGCCATGAGAGCAAATGGTAACATTTCATGCCAATCTTTGTAAGTTGTTGTCATTTTCTCGATGATCTTCTTGATATTTTTGTTAGCTGCTTCTACTGCCCCGTTCATTTGAGGTCGGTAGGGAGTTGAATTTTTGTGCTTTATGTGGAATTGTTGACATAAACCTGTCATCGATTTGTTGTTGAGATTGGTACCGTTGTCGGTGATGATGGACTTAAGAACTCCATATCGGGCTATTATGTCCCTTTTTAAGAAGCGGACTATTACCCCTTTTGTGACATTGATGTATGATGAAGCTTCTACCCATTTGGTGAAGTAATCAATCGCTACGAGTATAAATCTATGGCTGTTGGATGCTGTCAGAGTGATAGGGCCAATTATGTCGATTCCCCACATGGAGAATGGCCATGGTGCCGATAACAAATGTAGCTCGTTGGGCGGAGCATTTATCCGGTTCACATAGACTTGACACAGATGACAGTGCTTGATATATTTTATGCAATCTGATTCCATGGTTAACCAATAATATCCTAACCTCATGATTTTTCGGGCCAACATGTAGCCATTCATATGAGGTCCACATACTCCTTCGTGTACTTCCTTCATCAGTTCGCATGCTTCATCTTTGTCCACACATCTCAACAGGGTGGTATCAGATGATCTCTTGTAAAGTATAGACCCGCTTAATAGGAAATGGCTTGCTAACCTTCTGAGTGTTCTTTAGTCATTCTTGCTAGCCATTTCAGGGTATTTACCTTCTTGGAGAAAGGTCTTGATATCGTGATACCAGGGTTTGTTATCTTGTATCTTTTCAATTGTTAAACAATAGGCGGGCCGACTTTCGATGTCTATTTTCATCGGTTGAACTTCGGCTCCCCCTGTTATCTGGATCATAGATGCTAGTGTGGCTAGTGCATCTGCGAACTGATTCTGAGTTCTCGGGATGTATGTGAAAGTGATTGCCTTGAATTCCTCCATGAGCTCTGTCAAGTGTTGATGATATGGTACCAGTTTGGGGTCTTTAGTCTTGTATTCCCCTCTTGTCTGTAGTATGGTGAGCGACGAATCCCCGTATACCTCTAATTCGCGGATTCCCATTTGGCAGGCCATTTTGAGGCCAAGAATACATGCTTCATATTCTGCGATATTATTGGTATAGGGAAATGTAAGTCTCGTCGCTGTAGGGAATTGAGTGCCGTCCGGGGATATCAAAACTGCCCCAACCCCACAACCGAACACGTTAGCGGCTCCATCAAAAAAACAATTTCCATTTCAGGTTCTGCTTTATCCCAAAGTCTTCTACTGGCATATTTTCCACTGTCAATATATTCTCATCCGGAAATTGGGCCTGTAGTTCTTGGGAATTTGTCTCGACAGGGTGTTCCGCCAACTGGTCGGCTAAGGCTTGCCCTTTCATTGAGTTCTGATTTACGTATGTGATGTCGAACTCGGATATGAGCATTTGCCACTTAGAGATTCTCCCTATCAAGGCTGGTTTCTCTGCCAAGTATTTCAAGGGATCATGTCTTGTTAGCAGTTCAATATGGTAATAAAGGGTGTATTGCCTTAGTCGATGCATGACCCAGATTAAAGCACAACACGTCTTCTCCACCTTTGAGTACCTCTGTTCCCCATCTGTGAACTTCTTGCTCAGATAATATATAGAACGCTCTCTTCCCTCGTCATCTTTCTACCCTAGCACACATCCCATGGATTCAGGGAGTATAGTGAGGTATAAGAATAAGGGTTTTCCTTGTTTCGGGACTATCAAGACCGGAGGTTTTATAAGGTAGTCTTTAATTGTCCTGAATGCCTCTTCGCATTCGTTGTCCCATTCTATTGCGGCGTTCTTCTTCAACAGATGGAATAGTGGCTGGCATTTGTCGGTGAGCTGTGAGATAAATCGAGCTATGTAATTTAATCTTCCCAGTAAGCTTCTTACTTCTTTAACGGAGCGTGGGGAAGGTAACTCTAATATAGATTTCACCTTGTCAGGGTCGATTCTAATGCCCTCCTGGCTTATGACAAACCCTAACAATTTCCCCGTTGTGACCCCAAAAGTGCATTTTTCTGGGTTTAACTTAAGCTGGAACTTTCTCAGTCGTTTGAACAATTTTCTCAGGATACCTATATGGCTTTCTCCTTCTTTAGATTTGGCTATCATGTCGTCGACATATACTTCCACCTCACGATGTATCATATCGTGAAGTATAGCGACCATGGCTCTCTGATACGTCGCCCCGGCGTTCTTCAAACCGAAAGGCATGACTTTGTAACAGAAAGTTCCCCATGTTGTGATGAAAGTCGTTTTGGTTTTATCTTCTTCAGCCATTTTTATTTGATTATATCCTGAGAAACCGTCCATGAATGAGAAGAGATGGTTTCCCGCAGTGTTGTCTACTAGAACATCAATATGAGGTAGGGGGAAGTTATCCTTTGGCATGGCTTGGTTTAAGTCCCAAAAGTCTACGCATACGCGTACTTTTCCATTCTTTTTCATGACGGGGACTACATTTGCTACCCACTCTGGGTATTCGGATACTTCAATGAACTCTACTTCTAACAGTTTCTTGACTTCTTATTTGATTTTCAGTAAGATGTCAGGCCTAAATCTTCTCAGTTTTTGTTTTTTAGGTTTGACATCTTCCCTTGTGGGAAGCCTGTGAACTACTATTGACTGGTCTAGCCCTGGCATGTCACCATACGACCAGGCAAACACATCTGCATATTCCGTTAATAGCTCGGTTATCTCACGTTTTTGCTCGGCACTCAAACTGGTCCCAATTTTGAGGTTCTTAGGGTTTTCCATGCTTCCTAGATTTACTATCTCCACAGGCTCGTCGATCGAGATTCCGCTTTGTTCATGTTTTAGCCAATTTTCTTGTATTATTTCGTGGTCTAAAATATCGCCTTCAATAACTGACCCAGCAGCGTTGGAAACGATATCAGCGTTTTTACTTTCTACCTGCGCGAAATATCCCTAATGTTTGATGGTAGGAGATCTGAGTAAAATGAAAGCATATATATATAAGAAGAAAAAACAAACTGTAATTGAACTTGATAAATAGTCTCAATAAACTTTGTTTAATAATCTTTCTCTACTCTTGAGCTAACCTAGCGCTACTGATAGGATAACAAAACCAATTGTTGAGAGCTGGATGCTGGTTAGATGTGCGGGGAGTTGATTTCCCCTTACTGTCATCCTCCTCATTTATCCAGAGCTCTTGACTGACGTTTGCCTTTCGAAAAGATTGTTGGAGAGGTGGGATGCTCATCTGCGTGTCGGTCAGCTTATCCCTTATTCTGCCTTTGACACCTTTTGTTTGTGCTTCTTCTATAGCCGTAGGAATGTACCCTAGTCCAAACGTCCCATACTGCCCCTCTTTAAACTGATGGCCCTCCTTGCTGGTCACCACGTTCACTTCATTGATCATGTTTATAGTCTTCTCTTCTTCCTTTACTAGGTTGTCTTCCTTCTCAAATTCCGGTCCCCATCCACTAAGTGGCCCTTGTTCAGTCGGGGTATAAGAATAGTTTACCAAGTACTGAAATCTCCCATATGATTCTCCCAACGAGCCGACCGTTGGGTCTCCAGCTGACCACCTTCTTTTAATGTGTGTTTTTGAAGTCTCTTCTAGAGCTTGGCGGGATTGCTTCTTTTGTGGCTCGGTCTTTAGGACTTCTTTGGGAACCGACTCCTCAGATGTAATCATATTAATGGCGGGCCTGTGATTAGGCAGGGGGTTGGTGTTGACATTGGGTGCTGGGGTGTTCACGAAATCCAATTGTATGATTCCTGCATCAATTAAATCTTGGATTTTGTGTTGGAGCCTCCAGCACCTATTTGTGGAATGCCCCTCCTGACCCATGTGGTAGTCACACTTGAGATTTGAGTCAAAGTTCTTAGGCTTTTACCTGTCATTGGGGATCTCGAAACTAATCAAGTTGTCTGCCCTCAACCGAGCGAAGACTTGACTGAGTGGGATGGGGATTGGAGTGAACTGCCTTGGGACCCTGACAGCCTGAGTTTGACCCGTCGTGGGTTGCTGGACTGGGGTACTCGTGGTTTGAAATGTAACACGAGTCCCAGCCTTTTCTGCTTTACCAGAGTGGACCGTGCTGATAGTGGACTCTTTAGCTCTATTTCCTCCCACAGGCCTTTGTGTCGGTGTGACCCTAGGAGGCTCCATTGTTTGGAGTCTACCGGTGGTGATGGCGTTCTCAATCCTACAACCCGCGGCCACAAACTCTGCAAAACCGGAGGAGGTCTGGCCTACTAGATGTGAAAAGTAGGTCTTGTCCAGGGTATTGACAAATATGGATGTCAATTCCTTCTCAGATATCGGGGTTGCTACCCTAGTGGCCTGGGCTCTCCAACGCTGAGCATATTCCTTGAACGACTCAGCATGTCTCTTCCGGAGACTTCCCAGGTCGATTACAGATGGGGCGACTTCAATATTGAACTTATATTGGTCATAAAACGCCCGGGCTAGCTTCTCCCAAGTGTTGACAATGTTGAAGTCCAGGTGGGCATACCAGACCAGTGCAGGGCCTATAAGGCTGTCTTGGAACGTCTGAAGCATAAGCTGGTCGTATTGAGCATACTTGCTCATTTTCCGGGCATATAGCCAAGTATGCATTTTAGGGCAGCCGGTCCCATCATACTTTTCGAAATATGGGGTCTTGAACTTCTCGGGGTATGCCTCTTCTCTATATGCTGGCAGGTTGGTGATTCTGGCCTGTTCAAAACCGTTAGGGCCCTCAATGGTTCTCATCTTGTCATGGAGCTGCTGGAAGAGTCGTTTCTCCATCTCCTTCTGCCTCTCTTCCATTTCCCTCTTCAGGTCGTTAGAGGTCGGCCCTTGGTTGACTTTTGGCTCATATTCAAAAGCCGGGTTAAGGTGGGAATTGATCTCCTCATATTCCGAAGGCTGTCCCTCCACTGTTTTTCCCTTTCTGCCCCCTGAATACTCTTCCTGGGTTGGCTGAGTGTTGCGCAGGAGGCCGATGCTTTCAGTTAAGAGGTGAACCTAGGCAGCCAGTTATTGGACTGTTTGTTCTAGGGACATGATCCTAGAGTCTGAGGCAGCTTCAACATTGGTGTTGTTGCGGTTGTCACTGCTGTTGGCCATTTTTGTTCTTGAGCGCGTGAGAACTGGGCTTCGAGGAGGGTTTGATTGTTTGGAAGCTATTTTGATACCTGGACGCGCATTTTGTTTTTATTTTTAGTGCGATGAATGCAAGAATGATATGCATATGTCACGCGGATGCTAAAAAGTAAAAAGGGTTGACAACTAACTGACAATGTAATATTGAAAATTCACTTTTATTAATATTAAAAATTCTGGAGTTCAAAATAAAATATTGCAAATAAAGATCTACTTCCTAGTTCTTTTAGTCTTCTGTTGTGGAGGCTCAGACTTCCCACTGATGACGGCTTCTAGTTCCTTGACCTTGGCTTAGCACTTCTCTAATTACGCTTCTAAAGCCTTGTTCCTTTGGTCGGATTCTTTGAAGCGTCCCTTCCAGATGTCTTTCTTATAATCTGCAGCTTCAAAGTATACCTCCATTCGGGCCTTAACTTGCTCCAAGTAGATTTCTATCTCTAGGTTAATCTTGTCTGGTCTTGGCTGAGTGACGTCTGGAACCCGATACGCTCTTTCTCCTATCTGGTATAGCAGGCGGGTTACAAACTCTCTGGTGGCTCGGTGTTTTCCCACTTCGCCATCTAACTCCCCGAGGTCTACATTCGGGCTTTCAATTCTGGCTTCCCAAAGTGTTTTGACCTCTGACAGCTTCACGAACTTCTCAGCTACTAACAGGTTCGGATCTTGATAATCAAAGGTAACTGCTTGTACCGAGGGCCGATAAACTATGTCTTGGATAGTGCCGAATTGGCGGACCACTGAGTTTGGGTGATATTCGATACATCCGCTGATTCTGATTAAAGGCATTGCTTGGAAGTTTTTGCAGGTCAAGATGATTTTGTTACAGCAACTCCACCTGGCTGTCCATAGAATATCTTCGGCACTGAAGCTCCTAAGCAGCTCTACCCAACTGTGGCTGGTAAGGTCGTCGGATAGCTTTACCTTTTCTACACATGAATCCACCAGATCCACCTGCTGGGTTAGGGTTTTCCTGACCATGTTCAACCCGAAACACTTGAGGTGGCTTACAAACCATATTAGCAGAAGGTTGAGGTTGGAGCGAAGGATCCCATGGCCTTTTTTCTTGAGGAAGTTTAAATTCCGGATCTGTTCAGCCAGTAGAGCCGGGATGTAGGATCTTCCCTCTAGGAATTGGGTCACCAACTCTGCAACCCTGTAGTGAATATAGAAGGTCCCGGTGGGGAACAGTATGGTGGCGAAGGCTGTCAAGATGAAAGCGTTCACCCTTCTCAGTCTGTAAGTCTTAGGGTCCCCACACAGGATGTCCTTTCTATCCCCATTGTCCTCTTGGGTGATAAACCAGGCTTCTAAATCATCCATTCGTATGCAATATCCATTACAGTCTGATAGGGCTTTGTTGACTGCTGTTTTACGGATGCCCAATAATCTGCTGAAGGTACTGGCTGGCCCGGCCTCAAGGTCTGGCATATAGATTTGATCAGTCAGTGCTGGAGCCTGTAGCAACTGGGTGTACTCTTCCAGGGTAGGGGTGATCTCATGCGGCCAGATAAAGAAAGTAGCGGGCTCGATTTCCCATAATTGGAGAATGGCCCGGACTAAAGGAAAATTCACCTCTATCTTTCTCAATGAGTATGGGGCCGATCTTTTGCTGGTTGAAGGCCTGCTCCTCCGGGTTGTACAAAGTAAACCAATGGTCCAGTACCAACCTCGGGTCCAAAGGTTTGTACACCCGTATTTCTTTGCGGAGGAGACGGTCGACTGCACTGCTAGCCATCTATTACAATAAGAAATAGCCTAGTTACAAACAAAACTATGAAAACATTACAGAGAAATGGTCCTGAACTCCAAGGACAAAATAACAAACCATTACATTGTCATTCAATTGTCAACCCCTCGTGATGTTATGTATGCAAGTAGGTTGGTTCTAATTGGTTCCTAAGCTCTATGGCCTCCCGCATTCTCGAAGAAATGGATCCCAAGCCATATCAAAGCATAGGGTGGGGTAGCCTAATCGGTCCCGAACGGTGAATCAACTCACTTCGCCTGAAACCTACACAATGGCTCCCCGTCTTAGGTTTCTAGGACAGTCCGGGTTCGACCGCATCTACTCACACACACATATGCATGCAAACCCCTATAGTAAAGAAAATTCAAAATCTAACTAATCCCTGAAAAGTTAGTAACAGAGTAATAATTGAAACACATTTCTTAAAGAGAACAATTCGAAGATTTAGGTGGCTTAGCCTACTGGCATGGGTCCCCAGTGGAGTCGCCATCCTGTCGAGTCTAATTTTTGAATTCCCATTCCTAATCCGATCTAGACTAGACCCTATGCTCATCTAATGTAGATCCTCGACTTGAATTAGGAATTTCGTTTGATTTTTGGAGTCACCACCCAACTGTTGTTGGGAAAATTGAATTAAGACTAAAGGAGCTGATTAGTCTTAATTTGGACTACTAGTCATCGTTATTTCCTCTTCTCGTTTTTGTGAAAAGAGGAAAAGGGAAAACCAGAGTTTCTAAGTCCGGAGGCTAACCTATTAAAACCTTTACGGTTACCACCTAATCTCCTAAAATTGTTCATCTTTACAAATGTGTTTTATTGTGTTTCTGTTACTTTTTATTATGTTCTTGAAATATTTCAAGAAAATGATTTTTTATTCATTTTTATGGGTTGACCCGAATGGATGCCTACGTACGTGCTATTCAGGATCAAACAAGCCGTAGTTCGCTTTTCTGAAAACCTTAAGTTAGTTTGGTGAATTTTAATTTATGAAACCTCTTTTAGTTTATGTTCTTACCATTTTTGGGATTTTTTCTAAAAAACCTTCTAAGCCTAAGCTTTGATTTTATTTTGAAAATGATTTTAGGGAAAAACATCAATTTTGGATTTATTTGAAGAAAATGATTTTTCTAAGTGCTAGAACTCATTTTTTATGATTCTTTTATAATTTTTGAATATTTTTATGATTTTTTTTGTTATTTTTGTGATTTCTGAGAATTTTGTTGATTTTTGTGATTTTTGGGAATTTTTGTTGATTTTCGCGATTTTTGGGAATTTTTGTGATTTTTGGGATTTTTGGGAAATTTTGTGATTTTTGGGATTTTTGGTTTATTATCTATCCTATTTTGACATCTAAAATTTTATTATTATTTTCCTAATATTTTTTATTATTTTTCTATATTTTATTATTTATTTTACATTATTAAATCCTAAAAAACCTAATTTCTATATTTTTCTATTTATTGAAAATAAAACCTAAACCAACAAATAAATAAATGGCTAAAGAAATAAAAAAAATAATAAATAACACATAATAAAGTCGGAATAAATAAATAAATAAAAATTAAAAAAAATTCTGAAAAACCCGATTTACCTATATTCGGGTCGGTGCGCGGGTCGGGTCGGATCGATCGGACACGGCGACAGGGAAGGCTCGTTCACGGTGTTTCGGTGGCCTTTTGCAGCGGGTGAGGTGTCGAATCCTAGCTTCTCGAGGTCGCTGAATCCAATGGTGGCGGTGGTTTGCTCCCAGATCGCCTCCTGGTGGTGGTTCAACTCTGGCCGGTGCTTCGCGGTTTTGGGTCTCCTCCGATGCTCTCCGATTTGCACTCTTTCCTCACTTTCTCTCAATTGTGATTCGTGTTTTGGCTTCCTCCCTTTGATTCCTATTTATAGACACTTGAAACCGAGCTGGATAAGCTCGGATTTCCTCCGATTGAAGCTGATCGGATTTTCGGTTAGAAAAACCAACTTCGATTTGTGTAAATCCTTTGATTTGTTGCGATTTGATTCCAATTAGATAATGTTTATCTTATTTCTGTTGAAAATCTGTTGGATTCGTGCAAAAACTCGAATCGAAACGGCCGAAATTCGAATTTTCTCTTCCGCCGGTGATCTCGGACCCGAGGTAGACGACAATCACGCGCTCGGCGCGTGCGTTTCCTCCAGCCAATCGGATGCTGCCACGTGTCCTGGATAAGTGAAAAAATTGCAAAACGCGGAAACTGCTCCTCGCGCGATTCGAACCCTTGACCTCGCACCCGCACTGCGCCTTAGCCCATGGTCTGGACCAGCTGAGCTAGCCCATTTTCCTGATTTTTCTAATTTCGCAAATTGCATATATGCAATGCGATTTTCCTATTTTTTTGTATTTTTTGAAAATTCCAAATTTTGTAAAAATTGTTTATTATTTATTACTGCTATTTCTGAAATCATTTTTTCAAAATTGATGTGTTTTCCTATTTATTTTTATTTTTTTGAATATTTTTATTATTTTTGGTAAATTAGAGAAAAATTGGAAAAAATTGAGAAAAATTGAAAATTGATTATTATTGAAAATTATTGATTCCTAGGGAAAAAATGGGGTGTTTACATCAATCAATAATTATAAACAATAAATAATAATCAACTTCATAAAGGAATTGTACTAAGATTGAACATCCAAATCCTCAGTACCTAATGCAATAACATTAGTAAAAGAAATTAATTACCAATGTGATCATAAACAAAGAAGAAAATTTGCTTAACCAATGCGATAATCAAATTGAACCCCAAAAGGCTAAAGGCACCAAACATATGTATGAATAAAATGATGATAGACATAATGACAAAAGATTAAAAGCAATACAATCCAAAACACTATAGTTTATAACACTAATCAGTAATTGAAATGAGGAAAACATGTACACATTACTTGTAGATGCTGATTATTACTTGATTCTTGAAATTGTGTATTGCTTTCTAACCTCTAATGCTATTAATAGTAGTAACTTCTTGTAGAAATAGTGCATGGTAATAGAAAAGTTAGGTTTGGAGGGATTCATCATAAGGACATGATAATCCTAAATGTTAAGTGGAAAAATCTAAAGGCTACTTAGGAGTGGTAAATGGAATCGTAAAAGGAAAATAGAAACCTTAGGGAAATAAGATGGGTTAAAATAAATTGGAAATATCTTTGGATGTGATAACCATGCTTCGAGAGAAATTAAGAAAATTTAGGAAATCATTAAAAGAAAAGACAAGTCCATTGAAGGCACAAAGAATGTGGTAGGTTTGAATGAGATTTAATGAAAGATAGGCCTTAGGAGATCTCTACGAGTTAATGAATTAATAAATTATGCGAGGTAAGTGATTGAGAATAGTAAGAAAAAGGCACTTTATGCATATGGATGGGAGATAATGGAGATTAGAATCCAACTTGATTCTATTTGGGATCTAGATTATTCTAAGTTGATGAATATGAAGAACCAATAAGCAAATCGATTGAGAATAGTGAAAAAGAAATACTTTAAGGAGAAACAAGGTAAAAAGCACAAATAGCAAGAGTTCCCTAGCCATCAAGATAAACTTTGAGGAAAAAATTTATTTTAATGGGGGGAGGTTAAAATATCCCAAAATCAACAAAGGC
Organism: Laguncularia racemosa; assembly: GCA_037954665.1. Taxonomy (NCBI): domain Eukaryota; kingdom Viridiplantae; phylum Streptophyta; class Magnoliopsida; order Myrtales; family Combretaceae; genus Laguncularia; species Laguncularia racemosa. Next base: position 2,459,544 of record JBBMOL010000022.1, on the reverse strand, counting down.
ATTAATTACATTTAAATAAATTAAATAAAATCAATTTTGGAATCAAAATAAAATTTTGGAATTTAAAATTATCAATTTGATCCTACATATATAATCTAGGATTAAGGATAAGGTGGTGTTTAGTTAATTAAGATATTTATTAAGAGTATAATAAATTAAAATTTATTATTTTTCACTAGCCATAATTAATTTTTAGATCCAATTTACTAAATTGACCTTAAAAAAACTTAATTACTTAAGGGTATTATGGTAAAATGGAAATTAGAAATAGCATGCCTTAAATTAAATTTCATGTTACTAAAATACCCCCACATGTCATTTGTAAGTAAAGAGGCCTTGTAGAGATAAATTGGTAATCTAATGACCTAAGAGTGATTATCGACCTTATCACCTTTTGTAATTTTACCTTGTAGGAATTGTTAATGTCTCTTTCTTAGGGCCAAGTAAGAAAATTAGAGGATTATGAACATAAGATATTTCCATGAAGAAAAGAAAACAAAAAATGGAAAAGTAAAAAGAAAAAAAATTGGAAAATGAGAAATAATTTTAATGGGTTAGGATTTTCCTAGCATTCTAAAATGCTTATAAGTAGTTTAATGCATTTCTAGAGCCCAACCATTATTTACTTTGAGTCCATTATGTCTAGATTAAGCAACAACATAGAATAAAGGGTAGTGGCCTTAGAATAATCCATGAATTAGCAAAACATTTCCCATTAGAGGGACAAGAGGAAATAGTGCAAGATGAGGAAAACTAACTGAATTAGGAAAAGTGAAAATGAGCCTAAGAGCTAAATTTCTCCAACCAAAGTCAAAACAAGCTTGCCATTGTCTCTTAAAGGAAATGGTTCACTTAATTTGAGATCCCCATGGCTTAGGTCTTCAACTAATTGAGAAAAGTAAATTTGCTAACCTAGAACTCAATAAGCTTGATTATAAGCCTTGAAATAGTGACCCTTACACATAATAAGAATACCATATGGGTTAGGAAAGCCATTCTATCAGTAAATGTTAGATGCTAAAACACCAAGTTTATGACTTAATTGATGCTAAGCTTATCTAGCCACATTATCCTTTATGTTAATAGATCTAATGTCTTCCCAATACATGATGAAGTCCATAACATCTCACTTGTAGGCATAGGTGGACCAAAAGTAAGTTTTGCATGTTTTTTGTTATTAACTAAGAATCTAGCCCATCACTTACAAGTAGTTAGAGATGCTCCCAAATAGTAGCCAAGAGCTAACATAAGATGAATCATTTCCAAAAACACAAAAGATATAGTTCACTAGCATTTCCATTGTCGTATCATGTGCTTCAACGAATTAAGAAAAGAAAATGTGATGATGTGAAATCCCTAAGTCTAGTTATAGGTCATTGAACTATGATTTTAAAGCATAAAGGGAATATTATATGGGCTAGAAAGGTCACTCTACAAATGACTTCAAGAGGCTAAGGAACAAAATTAATGACCCAATTGATATTGAGCTTATCCAGCCTAGTTTTTTTAGACTAATAGGCTTGACGTTAGTCACAACTTCCAAGTCATATCCGATGGAATGTAAGAGAAAAGTCCACTAAAAGGGTCATATGCTAGGAGACCACTTTGGGAAATGATTGCAAAAAAATTTAGACTCTAAATTTTTCTTTTCCTTGAGCAAGGTCCTTCGTCTTAAATGTAAATAATTCATATTAATAAATGTAGCTTTTAGCAACAATAAATTTTCTCAATAAGTATATTCTTTGTTTTCCTTCAAATTTTTTAAACTAGAAATGTGAAAAATAAATATTTGGAGAGTAGGAAAGGAATGAAAAAGCACCATGTTTGACTCTATAGTTGATTAGTTTAAGTCTAAAGTAGTGAGTTGGGTCAAGAATAGTTAGGGAAAACAAAACCATTAGAGGGGCATCATGAGATATCTAGTCTTACCAAAAATGGTTAGGGTAAATAGGGGCAATTGCAAAAGGAAGAGATTAAAATATGTCAAAATGTTCGAACTAGGGGATGGCCAAACATTTGAATTAAAAGTTTAAGATGACAAAAGACAAACTAATTTTCAAAAACTAACCTTAAACACTAAGGGTTGAGTAAAATTTTGTTAGGAGAAGGATTTATTCCTTAAAGAAGGCTCATCTTAAACTTGATATATTGGTTAAAATGGTAGTAGGCATTAAGTTCAAATTCTTAAAAGCATTTTTATCCTTTGATAGTGTCTTTGAGCTTTTTAAGGAAGAAAATTCACTTAAACCACCTCACATTGAGTAATTATTGGAAAAAAAGGATAAATTGAATTGTACTTTCTTAGTTGCTTTAAAAAATATAAATCTCTAAGACATAGCAATTCGACACAATCTAAAACAAATGAAGCAATTGACTAATAATATAATAAGATAGTTTTGTGAAATAGGACCTCAATCCATTCAAATGGAATGTAGTTTTCTTATAAATCCTAAGTCACTTCATTTGAACAGAGATTATGGTTAATCAAATGAAGTGATGAATCTTAATTTTTGAAGGTCACTAATCTAGTGCATTTGGATGCTTCCCTAGGGCATTCGAATGAATTAAAATTTGCTATGTGAATGATTCTATTGATTCAATTCATTTGAATGGCACCCAAGCCCATTCAAAGAGAACATAATAGAGAAGTGATTTTGACTTTTTACCTCGTTCCTTTGACTTTCTACTTGCTCCTTTGATCTTTTATTTAGAACTTTCACTCGTTCGACATCAACTATATCACTCTTAAGTCGTGTTAACTCCACTCCCAACTTATCTTCCATCAATAGCAACCTAAGTAATACTCCATCAATATCTAGACTCACCCAATCTCTGTTTCTCACTACATGACCTACTATCATTTAAATTCTTGCATCAATTCTTCAAAGTTTCTCCTTGATACACATTACCATGTCTTTATTATTGAAGACTATAGTCACTTGTACACTATGTATAATCTTACTATTTCCCAAATATAGGTTGGCTAGCTTCTTCATAGAGTAACTTGTCTTAACAACTATGAAGTCAACAAACTATGCCATATTTTCTATTAATACCTATAATGAGTGATAATCTTTGATCATCTTTGGGAGTACATTGACAAGATACATAAAGACATGCTTTAATATCCACTCTAGTATAAATAAAGGTTAAAGCTAGCCTACTAGTCTCTAGTGTTCAAATCCTATCTGCTGACAAGTTAGACATCTTAAAACAAGCTTTCTATTTTCCTCTTCAATATTGAAAGTAATAATATATGTCCTTGACTCATCATACTTAACATACTTGTCATACCCACCTATTGTTGAAAAAGAAAAAAAAAAGGGTTGAGCTTAAGCCTAATATATGAATATCCAAACACATGTACATGCTACAATGATCACAATATATACACACATATAATGCAACAAATACTTCACAACCAATTCATCACTTATCTTTGAATTAACCAACAATCAACACAAAGGTAATCATATATATATATATATATAAGCCCTAGGTTAGGAACTACCACCTTTAACCCCAACATTCTAAATGGTATTAGGAACTACTACCTCTAACCCCAATACTCCTAAAATCTACCCAAATCATATTGATATGCAACTCCGTGGAAGATAAAGCCATATACCAATCAATAGGTGCCCTTTAGGGGTCAGCTACCTCTGGCCCCTTGGTCAAGCCACACACAACCTATAAACAAGTCCTTAGTCATATAATTAGTTCATTCAATTTCTATTGCTAACGCACATAGCCAACAAGCATGGTAAACACATACATGGAAGAACAGATTCACAATATACTTAGCTACATTTATTAAGTATCTCAAGACTTGTCATGTAACAATAAGCTAAACTTAGTTCTATCCTATAACATAGCTTAAGTTCACTAGGTTGTTCAACTAAGAGTTTTTTATCTATTTCCCTTCCTCGTTACTCTATTGTAGGTAAAATTGGCTTAAACATGAAGAAAAACCAAAATAAAAGGAAGAAAGAAGTATTCTAAGAAAACACAACCATGTAGAAGGCATAGGTAAAAACACAGCCATGTACCTTACTATATGTAAGGCCTTCTTAATAAGCCTAAATACATGATCATATACTTGGCTGTATACTTCAACACGAGCAGGTATACACCGTATCAACTCAACTTACTATTTTTCTTCACCCCTCAACATGGGCAAGTACACAACTGTATACTTAGCTGTGTACCCCTTGGAAACTTCCGAACTCCTCTATTATCTTCTTCATTCAACCCTCTTCCATTTCAATAATCACCAATCCTTACAACATCTTTAATCCACTGCAACAATTATGCAATTTGTGAATTTAAACATGGTTATGAAACTTTTCCCAAATCAAATCAAAAGCCCAAAACTCGTTTGATCTAGAAACTTTAGCATCGAAATTGTGATTCCAAAAACCCTAAATTGGGATAATACTCCACACTTTAACTAATCTATCACTGTTAAAGGAGAACACACATAAAGTAAAAAAAAAAAAAAAACAGCTGACATTTGGGGAAAACATGTTGAAAAGAACAATTTCGTGCTAGTGAAGCATTGAAAGTTAAGAGTTTGTGGGACAAAGGTTTCCTATTAATAGAAGAGATGAATAAAAGAAAAGAAAGGTGTCTTAAGGTTATGCAAGGTTTAAATAGTCTGATGCCTAAAAGACTAAAATGCCCTTATTAAAAATTTCTTATTCCAAGAATGCCCCATCTTTTATAAACATTATTTTTGTTTATTTTTCAATATTTTACAATTTGTTACTAAATTGGCTTTATTAAGATGGTCACAAATATCGAAAAGATAGTCTTTTATCAATTTTAACCAACTTTATTGTCACATATTCAACTATTTTTGAGTGAAGAAATACTTTAATTTTTTGTAGTCCATGAATACTTATCACTTTACACCATACAAATAGTGTCTAAATAAGTATAATGATATGATAAGTCATCCAATCAATTAATCATATGTAAGGTCTAACTAAGTTGAAACCATTTTGTAGGGATTTCCATTATGTTCTCATGAAACCATGATCAATTATGATTAATTTAGGTGCCATATTAATCCATCCATAATTTAAATAATGAAATAGGAAATTTAGAAAGCACCCCTTACAATAAGGTATTTGTGCACTTATCCCTTTATCTTCCAAAACATGCACTTGTAACACTTGCACTTCCAAAAAAAGTTTCATTAAATGCCAATATACTATTTTATTCTTTTAAAATAATAATAAAAGTATTGTTTAGAAAAACAGGAAAAAAAGAAAAGAAAAGAAACATTGCACTTCCAAAAAAAAACGTTCTTAAATGCCAATATAATATTTTATTCTTTTAAAATAATAATAGTATTTCTTTTCTTAAAAAAATAAATAAATAAAAAGAAGAAAAGAAAAGAAACCTTATCCTAGACCTTTTAATGGAAGGCAACAATCACTTTAGGGGTAGGCGCAAAGACAACATTTCCTCCACCCACCTAATGGATCTACCAAAGGTGGCTTATGTAAGCTACCTAATGTAATAGATTCAACCCATTATGTTGGTGGTAATTATGATCCACCTTGAGTAATGGGTCATCACCTCTACTATAAATATAAGAAAAATATTGCAACTTTGACTTAAATCCAATAATTGTGATTTAAAATTGCAAGAACCTTTTTCTCTTAAGTTTGGAGATAGTTGCTAGTGATCTACCACTCTAGGTGGGATGCATGGCCACTTCCAAAAGTGTGCTACTGATAATTGTTCAAAATATACTATTATAGCCTATGTTTTTTCATGTATTAAAATGAGTTTTATTAGATTTAAAGATGAGAATCATCTAAAAGTGGCCACCCTGAGTAGATCAAATGTTAAAGCAATTAAGGAATAAAGAACCCTTAAAGGTGGGAATTTTGGCAACATTAGAGGGTTCAATCAAATGATCTAAGGTTGGGCATATATGAATTCATAGAAGGCACCCCCTAGAGAAGGGGCACCCAAATGAAGTCACCTTGAAGATTTAAGTTAGCTACCATTCAATTTAGTATAAACATCCCTTTGGAGCATTCAAATAAAGTCCCCTTGGAGCATGAAGTGTACATTCTATCTAACTTTGAAAGAAAGTGCTTCTAAAGAAAAATTTTCCTTTTTATGGAATTTCATTGAATTGATTAAGGAGCCAGTTTAGTGAAGTCCATAAATCTTTACACGAGCCCATTTAATATAAATAATCATATATCTCAAACCTTAGTCATGTGTCACCTTATACTTGTTTAATTTGTTGTTTTCACTTATTTGAGTAGGCTTAAACCCTAAGAATGGACTTAATGTTAGATTAAGGGATTCTAGTGTGGTTTTTACTTGGTCATCGAAAAATAATGTGGGATTCATTTTTTTTTTTCAATATTCTTACTTTTCTTATATTGCAACCACCCTAAGTCTATTTCAATGAATGTTTTGGGTACTTTTAGTTGTAATTTTTTTTTGTTGTTATATATATCTGAGCATGTATAACTAGAAATTTGAGAAATTCATGGTGTGATGCAAAGCTCAACACTCAATGGTTTCTTAGTTTTTATTAGTAAGTTCTCTCTCAAAAATTGGGTTTTTAAATAAATTTTTATTTAAACGACTTTTTTTTTTCTAAATTTAACCAAATTGAAGAATTGTTTGTTAATTAATTACAATTTCTAAGAGGTAATGTTTTTTATTTAGAGTAGGTTTTATGTAAAATACAGAAAAATTAACAAAAAAACAGGTTTATAAAAGACAAGACATTAATGTAATAAGCATTTATGAGGAAGACATTTTAGCCTTTTTGACTGTGGACTATTTAATCCTTCAAAAACCCTAAGTCGCCCTTCCCTTCTTCTATCTAACCTATGTTCTCTCTCTCTATAGACAACTCTACCTTTGTAAACTTTCAACTGTCCACACACTAGTGACATAAAATCACTTAGTTCAATAGGTAATTCGCAAGGTAAGTCATAATTTTCAACTAATCCTTATACTATCTCTTGTTTCTAGTGAGAATTTGATAAAATGGATTTAGTCATAGTTTGGAAGAAATTAGAGCAAGCAGATTCATGGTGTGTTGATGGATGTGGACATTATTGGAGTTATGGGAGTGATTTGAAATAAGTAAGTGTATTTTGGATTTGCATAGAAGTAGGATTTTGATGTTTTTACTAGAATAGGCTCTAGGGCATTATAGCTTAAGCGATATCACAACTTAGGTTTATGATCAATAGAATATTTGTTTACTTAAGTTTATAATCAATAGAGTATAGGCTTGTAATCTATAAAACTTAGGTATAAAATAATCCATAGAACTAAGGTATAACATCTATTAGAGTTTATGTTTATGATCAAGAAGTTTAGGTTGGGGATCATTATAACTTAGGCTTATAATTTATAAGAGTAATGTTTATAATCAATAGAGCTTAGGTTATAAACCTTCAGAAAACATAAGAGTTGAATTTGTAAGATAGTGAGATATGAAGAGAGTGGATACAAATAAAGGCCCAGGTGTAATTATGAAATAATTAGTGTTTTATTTTGTTTTTATATATGATATTTCCTCTTGAGCTCAATGGTTTACTTTTTGCTTGTATATTATCTTCTATTACTCTCTATTTTATCCTATAATTTATATTTTATGTTTATATGTTTACTTTGCTCTCTTTCCTTATAGAATGCTTAATAAATAAAAAATTGGTCATATATACATACATATATATATATATATATATAGATTAAACTAATAGAAGATATTAATCCATATCCTGTATATGATACATATCAATTCTCATCTTATATAGGATAAAAATGTATGGTAATCTAATTATCATTAGATAAATCTCATAGCTATAATTTACAAATGATAATTAAAACGCAGTTATAAAAGCACATTCAAGCTCGATTAACCAAAAAAGAGTTAACTAGCAAAATCACAACTTATGAAACTAATAAATGACAAAGTAAAAAAAAAAAAAAAAGAATAGTATAGGTAATTGTGTTGAATGACAAACACAAAAATGAATATGCATCCAAAAATCATCTTAAAAACATTGCAGATCAATGAATAACTAAATGAGAAATTATTAAAGGACAATAAAAACATAGCATGATAATCAATGGTTTTAGTGACCTTAAAAATAAGAAAGGAGGGGGGGTTATGGTGATGTAAGGGGCTAGTTTTAACTATGGCAACCCCCAACATATTCACAAACTCAGTATATTGCTAAAATATTATTCCAATTTTAATTTTAATTTTTTTTTTGACTTGATCACCTCCCTTAAAGATAACAACACTTGACGATAAAATAAAGATAATAAATAATAATAATGGTACCGATAACAATATGAATAGTTGTTGTAAGTTTAATTAGAAAAGTGAAATAACCATCTCATTATACCTTCAAAATGAGATGAATCATCAATGATGAAAAAAAAAAATAGAGTAGCTAATAGTTATAATCACATTAACTAACTATGAAGCGATAACAAAATAATATATATATATATATATAATATACACACATATAGAAATAGAAAAAAAAATAAAACCATAAACATAACAATGGTTAACCTTAACACTTCCAAGCCAACCACAACATCCAACATATGCACAAAATTTATTAAAAACATTAAAAGATAATCATAACTCAAAAGGAAAATTATTACAAAATTCCACAAATGAGCAACCATCCTTCTTGACTACATTCTCCCAAAATGGCAAAGCTACCCTAACAAGATAGTGACAATAATTAATTGTAACAATATGAATGCATGTATTAATCATAAAATATTTCTAAAAGTAAGATAACTATTTCACTACATCCTTATAATGAGAGAAAGCATAATAATAAAAGAATAATTGCATGCAATAGAAACAATTAACAAATATAATAAGAATAATAGCATTAATAATAGTAATGATAACAATAAATATGTATATTAATGTATAAAAATATAAAAGTCATACAAAATTAATGATGAAAGTAATAGTAATAAATAAATAGATAATACAATTGTATATACTATAAATTTATAGTTATAATCCAAGTCAAAGAAAGGAAATGGAGCATATAATTAATCGAGATATACAATTGAAAATAAAAGAAAACTACTTCAAAAGATTTTTTTTCAATATCTTTGGCATGTATTAATATAAGAAGGAGATGGTGAATTCATATGTGTCTTCCCATCTAAAGTCTGTGGCAACATGTCGTGTTGTGTCATATCGTATCATCTCACATCGTGTCATATCATGTCGTATGAAGTCAAATCTCTAGTCATCTTATGTTGTCCAAATTCATCACCTCTACTCATATAAATATAGGCTCAAATTTTTATGAATAATTATCATAAAATGACAATAATGATGATAATAATAGTAAGAAACTAGTAATATATTTTCATAACAAGCAATGAACATATATACAACTAAACATAATAAATAACCATACGGATATATCAAAAGGATTAACAAGAGAAATTATAATAATCTTTTGAACTCATTGTGCATCCTGATTAAAAAGAAAAAAGCCCTCACTATTTTACAAAGATAATAATTAATGTATATAACATGAAACAAATACATAATATATGTGCAAATGATTATAACACATAGGTCTAAAACATTATATATAAAATGAATTTATAAACAATATACGAAATAGTTGCTATATAAAATAACATAACATGTACTTACACACATACAAAGACATGCATACCAATATGTAAAAGACGTGATATATACATAATTAATTATAACATGAAAACTTCCAAATAAAGAAATAGCAATTAATGAAAGAATCCTAATAAAGAAACAAATAAAATGAATTAATGATGAGAAAAATAACAATGATAACCAAAAAAAAAAAAAACTGCATAACTACAAAGACAATTAGATAATAAGTACATAACTAAGGTATATACTTATACATGTATAATATTCCATAAGACAATGGACGAGTAAATAATATAAAATCTAAGTATGTGGAGAGTGTGAGTGGCATGAACACTAAAACTATGAAACCCATATGAGATCCCCGTCAATCTCAAAAACTAAAGAGATTAACTTAGAGTCATTTCAAGATACTTGATAGAATTGTATTTGAAGACATTTAAATGAGTATGATTACTAGTTTCCTTATTATTTCGAGGAAAGTTATGCGGATACAAGTTGGAAAAATAGTAATAATAAATTTTAGGAGATACTAGCTACAATTTAGATGAATTGGAGAAATGATATTCCAATCACGGCCAACCAATTCAACAAAGGGTGAAAGAAGTATGATAAGGTAGTAAATATTAATTTAGAGTAGGACATTAGAAAATTTATGAGGTTTATAAAAGTTTTTTAAGTTATGGAAACATATTCATAAAGTCTATTGTTGGGAGATGTTAGCTATGACTTGGTGGCATCAGGAAAATGATCCATATAAGCTTAAGTTCTTCAAGATAAATGAACCAAAGGATCAAGTGGCTTAAATATTCATACAAATTTAGAATAGTTATTAGTAAAATGATGGAAAATCTAGGTTTAAGATGTAATTAGAGTAGTGCAGCAAAAGACAAAAAAAATAAAGGAAAAAACATAAGTAATTGAATCTATGGAAAATAGTAGGAAACTCAAATCGAGAACAAGAAGGCCTATGTTTGAGTGATTTAGAATAATAGGATGCAAACGAGCAAATTATGAGGAAAAGTAATCAACTATATTGAGACTCGATGGAGCAACCCCTTGATGAGTAGAAAGATACATAAGACTTACAAGAAGACATAAAGAACAAGAATTCAAGACTATTTCATGAATCAACTTTCAAGGATGAAAGTTTTTGTAAAGGGGAAAGGATATAAAATATGAAAAAAAATTTAACAAAAATAAAAGTATATAAAAGATGGGGCATTAATGTAAGAATCATTTATGAGGAGGGCATTTTAGTCTTTTTGATTGCAAATTATCTAATCCCTCAAAAGCCTTTTGTTGCCCTTTCCTTCTTCTATCTAACATATGTTCTCTCTCTCCATTGAAAACTCCACCTCTATAGATTTTCAACCATCAATGCGCTAGTGACACAAAATTGCTTAGCTCGAAAAATAATTCGCAAAGTAAGTCATAATTTTCTACTAATCTTTGTACTTTCTCTTATTTTTATTGAGAGTTTGAAAAAAGTAATGGATTCCATTATAATTTGGAAGAAATTAGTGCAAGTGGATTCATGACATATTGACAAATTTGGATGTTTTTGGAGTTATGGGAGTACTTCAAAATAAGTAAGTGTATTTTGTATTCGCATAGGAGTAGGATTTTGACGTTTTTACTAGAATAGGTTTGACGCATTACATTTTAGTAACTTGGTGTTGAGTAAGGATGAGAATACTAAGTTTTCCTATGCAATCATGTAGTTACTAGGATCTTTAAGTGGTGAACATTGTCAATACCGAACGAAAGTTAAAGCACATTCAACAAAAAAATATTTATTAGTTCATATATATCATGTGTTATATACATATAGTATATAAATATCAATAAAATTTTGATATATATAATTTTTGCAAAATATAACCTAGTTTTCCAAGAATGATTAAAATTGCAAATGCTTTCCTTGGTTCCACCAACTAACATAATTAAAATTTTAACAGGTAAACCAAGTGTTGCATTGTGAATCCCATTTGTTCTTTAGTTAATTTCATCTATTTTTAGTTTATTTTAATTTAGTTAAATAAAAAAATTGTAATCAATTCGTCATATAAATTAGAAACTAATGTAGATTAGCGGCTAACTGAATCACGAGTTCACTCGTTAGATAAACTAGACATTAATGGTGCTTGGAATTGCTTCGTTAGTTGCGACCTATTAAATTAGGTGGCACACGCGAGCCACGCTGGAGGAAAGGGTGGAGAACTCAGGCGGTCTCAAGCTTCAAAACTACGAGATCTACTTCCTTGTTTTATAACTACTTTTTCTTTTAAGAATAGTTACGTTTATTCATAGTTACTTTCTTGATTCACAGAAGAGGGGTAAAAGTATCGAATCCATTTTAAATATAATATTCGGAAAGTTCCATAGGACGCATGAAAATATAAGGAATAGCGGTATGAACACCTTAGTTGAAGGGTTGTTTGTGAGATTTACGCTATGTGAAAAAAATGGCAGGCCACCAATAGAATGAGCCATAGTTCAAATTTTTATGGGATTCTAAAGGTACTGTAAGAAGTCTTATTGCACTTGATGGGGGCTTTCTGAAATTCCTCAAAGGATGGTTCAGTTGCTTCCTTATACATTTTGAGTGATTTTACGGAAATTTTGTGTAGTTTTACGAAAGTAGTAAATTTACAAATTATTGTGATTTTATAAAAACTTATGAGGTTTTTATGAACCAATACATTATAACTAATCAACAAGTTATTGGGTTTTTATTACATTGAAACAATCGTTTAGATTGTTAAGGTCTTATAACTTAATAGTATAAATACTGATATTTTAGATAAGATAAATCAAATTTAATTTTTTTTTTGTTATAATTAATAAAAAAATTAAAAAAATAATTATTTAGATTTTGAAAATAAAAATCCATAACATTATTCACCAAAAAAAAAAAAAAAACCCATAATTAATAGTCCTGTTTGTGATAATTGAGAAGTGGCTAGGGACAGAATAAAGAGTCCGAACAAACAAACTCACTGACATATCACCCCACCTTTCATTGGCATTGGATCCCAGAGATAATGACAGACGTAAAATTCATAGGACAATCATTATTAAATGGTAAGATACAAAAGTAGGAGTCCCATGTCAGGTGAGATCTTGGAATAAATACTTGTTGCCTTCTTGGTTGTCTCCCATGGCAAATTGCTCTTTGTTCGTTTTTTTTTTTTTTCTTTTGAACCACAAAAATTAATGCTTAGATGAGTGGAGGAATGATTCATATTCTTTAGCCAATTACCTCTGCCATGCATCTTATCATATTGAAGTGGGTAAGCTAATAGTATTCATATCAATAACAACAACAGTTGCATTGTTCAGGATTTCCACACTAGAAAGACCCTTTGGGCAAAACATTGCAAAGAAAAACATCCAAGGTCAGACTCTCTCATCATGTACATCCCCTCTTTGGAAGGAGCCAGTTTACCAGTTAATTCAAATAAGTGGCTCTTAAAGCAGAATTACACTTTAACGGTGGGTTCTTCCACTTTAAGGTCAGGAATTACTGTGCCACTGCATCGCACGTCAGAATATTTTAACGGTCCAAGACGTTTACATAAATGAACAATCATGGGATGATAAAAAATTAGGATATGAAATATCCTCTCTGCTCTCTAATGATATTGGTCCCTCTGCATTAATTGAGGGCATTGAGGATAAATCAGTGTATCCCCTACAAAATAGAAAGCACACTTCCGTTGCAGAATTCTATGAAATGTTGCAGCAGCAACAACAATTTCTTGAAGGAAAACAGCAACACAGTTCCATAGACTGGATTTGGGGAACTCATCTTCCACCAAAGATTAAATTGTTCCTTTGGAGAGCTTTGCATGATGCACTCCCAACATCTTCCACTGCAACTATATTCGTCCAAGATGTGCACTGCAACAGGAAGATTCTCTGCATGCTTTAAGGGATTGCTTTGAAGTAAGAAATGTTTGGATTAACTTGGGGCTAGAAAATGTAATAGTGAATGGCTCGCATATGTCTCTTTTGGAGTGGCTTTATCAATATGCCAAGGAAAAAAAAGAAACGGTTGCATTGTTTATTCAATACGGTCATAATTTTATTTTTTTTCTTTTTTTAACTAACCAAAAGGCCTAAATCCTATATCCACGTTATAGGACTGCATAGTGTTGCTGTGCCTAAAACCAAGATTAAGCACATTCAAAACCAATTTGAAAGACAATTAAACAATATCAATCAAACTAGCTTCCAATCACATGAACAATGGCATCAATTCTCAAGATCTATAACCAATTCCACAATACTATGTGATAAATATTGAAATGAACAAAGTATGTGCAGCTCTGATACCAAAAAGATGATGTGCCTAAATGGGAATTAAGCACAAGCAAAACAATCCAAATAATAACCCCAAAAGACAAGACCAATTCGGTTCACTTTTAGAGCAAAATTGGACCGTAAACCCTAAATGCAATATTTGATCCGAATGATGTATTTCATACAATGATTAACACAGTGAAGTATTCCTCAATGAAGATCACAAATTATACTTGAAAAAAAACCACGTGATTACAAATAAAAAACAACAAGAACCACTTCCGTGATCCACCTTCCAAATGGATTGATTTCACGGTTCAAGAATTGTGCACAATGGATGAATCGAAAAACAAGGATGATAGTAACTCAAATGAAGCACAATATTTCGAATAATACTAATTTAAATCTGATCAAGAAATGTTTCAATCCAACCTTAAATATGACACACTAGAGAAGAAAAGAAAACACAACAAATAGAAATTGATACAACTCACAATTTCAAGTTTTTGCACTCGCCACAATTTTAACTCTTGGGATTGAAATTGATAGGAGGGGATTGAACAAGGATGAACCCTGAGCTCTCTCACGTAAAAGTGATGTGTTTAATTTGAAAAATTCCTCGCCTCAAAACCCTACTTAAGCAAGTATTTATACTTGCTCCCTTTAGGGTTAAAAAGTTCACAAAATTACAACTATACTACTTTTAGGGGGGGCAGTCCTAAAAGACAATTACAAGCAAATGAAAGTGTCCCAAAAGAAAGATTACAACATAAATAGTCCAAGTAAATAATTACAAATAAAAATAGTCTTCATCATGCTAGCTCTTCCATAGGATTCGTCTACCCAATTCATCGCCAATTTAGGTTAGTCCATGGATAACCCATAAGCTGAGTTTTAGTGAGTTTGTCCATCACCCTATGAAACCAAATAAGTGTACTTGTTGGAAAACACAATACAAGAATAATAGAAAAGAGGTTAATTTATAAATAATTTCAGGGTCGATTTGCTCAAAATGGGCCCTCATCACTAAGATTTGAAATCCTTTGGCTCTTGCCCTAATGATAGGTCTTGATGGATTTTGATTCCTATATCTAATCAAATAGATGGTTGCATATCTTTGAACTTCATATTGTTACATTTTTATCATAAAAGAATCAAACTAACCCATACATCCCACAAAAGGGAAAACATAATCCCATATAAGGGATGATAATAAAAAGAGAAAGAAGAAAATAATAAATACATAAAAAATTATTTAAGTACTATTAACAAACTAATCTCAATTCAATTACCACAATTATAAAGACAGCAAGATATGTGGAAGTGGACTTATGGTGGTAAATCATAAAGTTGATGGATTTTGATGGTGGAAATGATTGTACTAAAAGAAAAAGGAAAAGAAAGAAAGAAAGATTAGTAGTGATAATCTATAAACTTAGGGAGGTGAAGAAAGGGAAAGGTTTAGAAAAGAAAGAGTAGCTACATAGTCGTTCCTCTCCTGCATTAGGATTTGTTAGGGAGTTTCAAATGAGGGAGGGAGAGATTTTGATACATTCTTCTTTAATAGTACACTCTATGTATATGACTACATAGTATGTTCAATATATAGCATAATGTGAGCTTTAGATCTAGGAGCTAACATAATACAATGTATCATCTCTATGGTAGATAACTACTTGGGTGAAGTTTCTTTTGACTAAGAAAAACCAAGCCACAAGCAATACCAAAGCCAATTGGATGAGCTCCAAACAAGCAAGGTTAAAACCAATCCCAACCAACTTAACAAAACATCAATTGAATCGAACAAATAAGTTAACCCATCTAGATTCCAATATGTTTCATGGTCTAGAGCACCCTAAGCTCTCCTTTTATTTTATTTATTTATGTACACAATAGGATTTCTAAGAATCCAAACCTTAATTATTTTTTAATAAGAGTTAAATGACGATATAAAGTAGAAAAAAATTGTAATATATATGCAGTATAAGTAAAATAAACATAAAAGCAAGAAAAATAATAAGATTTTAAGTTTGGTGGCATTTTAGTCTTTTTACAGTTAGAATATTTAAACCCAAAATAGACCTGTTGTCTCCTCTTTTCCCAATTGCACAATTGAAACCTCACAAACATATTTAAACACACAATGTAACTTGATGGAATCCTATAGGATCAACTCGTTTCCAATAGGTAAGGGCCTTGATTGTTACCACATGACTTATTGACTTCAAGTTCCTAGGCCTGAGTATTTTGTAGGTGATGTGTTCTTAGAATTTGGAATAAAGGGTGAGACAGAATAGGCACAAATGTGGGATTAAGAAATCTTAGGACTCTAACCACTAATCAAAGTAAGTAAGTGTTTATACTTTGCATAAAAGTGTAGAAATAGCATTTTAATCAAATTGATTTAGTCTAGATAAATAGAAACTATGATTAGGATGATGACTGGAGAAGAAGAGGAAAATTTTTAAAACAAAGGGATACACGATCAAGTACACAAACACGTACCTTCCAGTCTTGACTTGGAGAGGGAGTTGTGTACTAATGGGGTATACAGCCAGGCATACGAGCATGTATGATGGGAAATTTTCTAGCACCGCCTATGCCTTCATAACTAGATTTGGCTGATGATCCAAATCGCTTATATTTTACTTTATATCTTTTTATCTAATAAATATTTGAGAAATAATCTTATAGGTACAATAATAATTCTCCATGGGAAGCCAATATGTCCAACACTAGTTGATTGCCATGGGACATCTTTAGATTTACAATCAAAGACCCGCTGCGAATGTTTTCATTTCGAAGCATTGGTTCATGAAGATTTATGATATTTTGTACTTTGTAATTGCTCTATGGACTATTTTATGTTGTATTTTCTTTTGGGACACTTTCATTTTGATTGTAATTTCGATTTAGGATTGGCCACCTTAAAAGTGGCATAGTTGTAATTTTGCACATTTTCTAACCCTAAAGGGAGCAAGTATAAATACTTGCTTATAGTAAGGTTTGAGGAGGCCATATTTTTCAAATTAGAACATCACATTTTCGTGAGAGAGCTTAGGGTTTCCCTAGTTTAATTTCCTCTTATCAATTTCAATCCCAAGAGTTGAGATTGTGGCGAGTGCAACAATTGAAATTGTGAGTCATATCAATTTCTAATTGTTGTGTTTTCTTTTTCTTCTCTAGTGTGTAATATCTAGGGTTGGATTAGAACATTTCTTGGTCAGATTTGAATTGGCATCAATTCGAAATAGTGTGTTTATTTTGAGTAATTATCATACTTGTGATTCAACATCAACAATTGTTTGTCATTTTGAACCTTGAATTGGATATTGTGGGAAGAGAGGTTTTTGGAATTGGTTCTTGTTCATCTTAGTGTTTTTCACGTGGAATTCATTTGTGATTATTGTATATTGAAGAAATTATCTTTGTAGAATTGTAATTGCAACAATTGAGCGTTTGGAACTTATTGCATTTTCACCATGGACTTACACAATTTCCTAACTTGTTGAACCGGATTTGATCTTGTGAATTGAAGTTGTTTCTTTGATTCATTTGCATGTGCTTAATCTTGGTTTTTAGGCACATCATCTTTTTGGTATCAGAGCTTGAGGTTTAAGAGGAGGGATTTGTCAATTGAGATTCTGAAAATTAAGGGTTATTGTATTATCATCTTGAACCGAATTGTTGAAGTGGAAATTGAAGTATTTGATTATGTTGTTAAGGTGTTATGATTGTTGTTTGTTGATGTAGACATGGAGCATTTGTAATAGCCTTTTCCTCTTAAGTTGGTCGTGAGTGATTTAGGGGAACTGATCATTGTGATTATTTGAGGAAAGTTAAATTTCGGAAAATTGATTTTGTTATCTTCATCTTTGCCGTGAGTTATTTGTTTGAGGAAGAAGGGGAAGTTCTTGAATTGAATTGAATTTCGAAAATTGAGTTTGTTATCTTCATCTTTGCCGTGAGTTATTTGTTTGAGAAAGAAGGGGAAGTTCTTGAATTGAATTCCATAATTTGGCGTTCAAATAGTTGAAGCATTGTTAATTAGTGTATGTTGTTTCCTTAACATTGCGGAATTGGAAGGGTCATTTTTTTTTTTGCAAAATTGTTCAACTTGCATGGAGAATTAGGAAACTATTTTGAATTCAAATCAATCATTAGTTATAGAGTTATTGTGTATTAATCACTTTAATTGCACATTAACTAGTTGGAATCAATTGCTTACCATTTGGAGAAGTATCCATATTTGGTTCCATTTTGTTGTTGTTACCGTGGAGTGGAGTGCTACACCGTGATTGTTAGTGTTGTGTAGTGAAGGGTTGCAACGTGTTATAGTTTGTTTATGTTGAAGTTTAAGAGTGTGTGAGTGTACCGTAAAGTGTATGTTATGGTTTGAAGTGAGATTGTGTTGTGAAATGAGTGTCTTGTGGATTATAAAAGTGTTGTAACGTGTTGTGCTGTTTGTGTTGTGGAGAAGAGTGCTACACGTGGATTATAAGAGTATACATATGCCTTGAGTGAAGTTAAGTGGAGTTGTATGTTTTTCTTTTGTAGTGGTTGTTGTGTGGCGTTAGAAGTAGTGTGATTGTGAGGTATACCCCTTTGCTTCAAATTGTCCTTATGGTTCAATATACCAAGTCTATAACTATGTCAAATGATAGTGTGAATGGGGGAATTGGCGATGAAGCCAATAGTTAGGTTAGTGGAGGTCAGGGTCATAATATTGCAGGAAAGAGGACTTTGGAAGAACAGCTCCAGGATCTTATTACCATAGTTGCTACTTTGGCAACTAGGATTGATAGAATGATATTACCACAACCACTAGTGGTAAACCTTCAGGCACCACCTCGGGTAGCTCCACAAAATCCTCAGAGAGATAGAGTAATGGGAGATGGAAATCTGAATAGAAGGATGGGTGAGGAACATCATCCATGTAGGGAAGAAAGGGATGACAACTTTGGGGCTAATCCATATCAGAATAGGGATTCAGGCTACCTCAAAGATTGGAGCATGTGAAACTACAGATGCCTTCTTATGATGGCAAGGGATCGACCGATGATTATTTAGATTAGGAGGACAAGGTTGAGGGTCTCTTTGAATGTTATGAGATCGATGATAATACCAGAGTCCGATTGGCTGTTGTCGAGTTTACAGGATACGCTGCACTATGGTGGAAGAATTTGATTATCAGTAGGCGTAGGGATGGAGAGGCTGAGATTCAGATATGGAGGGATATGAAAAGGGTGTTGAGAAAAAGATTCATTCCTGAGCACTACAAACAGGAACTGTTTATGCGACTGTAGACTTTGAGGCAAGGAGGCAAGACAGTGGATGATTATATGTGGGTCCATCGAACCTCCAGAACAAACCATAGCACGCTTCGTCTTAGGCTTGAAATATGAAATAGTGTGTGTTGTTGAGTTGCAACACTATAGTACACTTGATGAGGCTATTTAGTTGGCCTTGAAAGTGGAGAGGCAAAGGAGGTCCAACTTGTTTAGGGCTCCGAGTAGTAGGCCCAATACTATTACCGACCCATAGCAGTTGACGGTCGATCAGGGGGAGCAAAGGCGGTAGGTGAGGTAGTGAGAATAGTGGATAAAACTACCCCAAACACTACTAGAGAAAATTTACCTACTGGGAAGGGTAAAGAGGTAATAGCGCTAGATGTGAGGCAGACTGTTCCCGGATCTACTAGTGGAAAGGTACGCTAGATCAAGTGCTTTAAATGCATGAGATTTGGGCATATGGCAGCATAGTGTCCAAATAAGAGGGCGATGACTATTATGGAGGGCGTTGGGGAAGATGTTGAGGATGACGAGGAACAGACTGAGCTTACAGATTTACTAATAGCATTGTAGGAGTATTATGATGACCAGACTGCAAAAACACATGAGGAGCATACAGGTGAACAATATCTACCTATTAATGTGTTACGCAGGGCTCTAACCATATCTTCTAATACTAGAGACATTCAGAGAGAGAACATATTTCACACCTCTTGCAGGATCAGAGGTAACCTTAGTGTACTCATCATCGATAGTGGTAGTTGCACGAACGTTATATCTACTGCACTGGTAGACAAATTACATTTGTCTACTATCCCACATCCTAGCCCTTATAACTTGCATTGGTTGGATAATCGAGGCAGTATGTATGTTACACTAAGGGCGAAGGTCCCTGAGAGTGTTGGGTAGAAATATCATGATGAGATCCTATATGATGTAATTCCTATACATGCATTCCATTTGCTGCTGGGTAGACTCTATTGTTTGATCGGCAGGTGTTACATGATGGGTTTAGAAACACCTACATGTTTAGTATGGGCGAGTCTCGTATACTACTATCACCAATGACTCCATCTAAGGTACATCAGTTTCAGGAACAGATCAGAACTACTCCCACTACATTTGATAGCCAGGAGAGCAAGTCAACAAAGATATCAGGGTTCAATTCCAAAACTAATCCTCTAGATTTGAGGGCAAATCTTTCAGAAGCCCGAGGAGATGATGGGAAATTTTCCGACACCGCCTATACCTTCAGAATTAGATTTGGCTGATGATCTAAATCACTTATATTTTACTTCATATCTTTTTATCTATAAATATTTGAGAAATAATCTTACAGGTACAATAATAATTCTCCATGGGAAGCTAACATGTCCTACACTAGTTGATGGCCACGGGACATCTTCAAATTTACAATCAAAGACCTGCTGCGATTGTTTTCATTTCAAAGCATTGGCTCATGAAGATTTATGATATTTTGTACTTTGTAATTACTCTATGGACTATTTTATGTTGTATTTTCTTTTGGGACACTTTCATTTTGATTGTAATTTCCATTTAGGACTGGCCACCTTAAAAGTGGCATAGTTGTAATTTTGCACATTTTCTAACCCTAAAAGGAGCAAGTATAAATACTTACTTATAGTAGGGTTTAAGGAGGCCATATTTTTCAGATTAGAACATCACATTTTCGTGAGAGAGCTTAGGGTTTCCCTAGTTCAATTTCCTCTTATCAATTTCAATCCTAAGAGTTGAGATTGTGGCGAGTGCAACAATTAAAATTGTGAGTCATATCAATTTCTAATTGTTGTGTTTTCTTTTTCTTCTCTAGTATGTAATATCTAGGGTTGGATTAGAACATTTCATGGTCAGATTTGAATTGGTATCAATTTGAAATAGTGTGTTTATTTTGAGTAATTATCATACTTGTGATTCAACATCAACAATTGTTTGTCATTTTGAACCGTGAATTGGATATTGTGGGAAGGGAGGTTTTCGGAATTGGTTCTTGTTCATCTTGGTGTTTTTCACATGGAATTCATTTGTGATTATTGTATATTGAAGAAATTATCTTTGTGGAATTGTAATTGCAACAATTAAGCATTTGGAACTTATTGCATTTTCACCATGAACTTACGCAATTTCCTAACTTGTTGAACCGGATTTGATCTTGTGAGTTGAAGTTGTTTCTTTGATTCATTTGCATGTGCATAATCTTGGTTTTTAGGCACATCAATGTACCTACCCGTGTTGAAGTACATGATCGTGTACTTAGGCATGTTGGAAAGACTTCACGCATTATAAGGTATACAGTGATTCACATGGTCGTGTTTCTTCCCATGTTCTTATTCATGGCCACATACATGGTCGTGTTGTTCTAGAACACTTCTATTTTACTTTTATACATGGCCACATGCATGGTCATTTTGTTCTAGAACACTTCTATTTTAATTTTATTTCATTTTTGTTCCATTTTAAGCCAAATTCACCTACAATAACATAATAGGGAAAGGAAATATGCAACTAGTATACGGTTAACAATATAGCAAACTTAGATTATGTTGTAAGGTAGTACTAAACTTGGTATTTGATACTTAACTAGACTTTTATACCTTTAATTGTTCACAAAAGCTAGCTATAGGATTGCTCTTCTAAATATGTGTTTAATGTGTTTGTTACTTATGATTGTTAACTTAGTAACCCAAATGAACTTAATTGGATATTGGATTTAAATATATGTGCTGTTTGCAATTAGCTTGACTTACAGGCCTATAGTGGAAAATCCTTAAGGGGTACCCTAATGATCAGTATGTGACGTTGTCTCTAATTGATGTGCCTAAAGGGGATTAAGCACAATCAAATGGAACAAAAACCAACCCTAAATGCACTCAATCAAATCCGGTTCAATATGCTAGGAATTGCATGATTCCTAATGGAGTACAAGGAGATCCCAATTCAATAACTAATAAATTAATCAACCACAATGATTCAAAACCTTCAAAACACATTAGTTACACTTGAATTACCACGTGAATCCAAGATCAACAACAAAATCAATTCCAAGATCCCCTTTTATAGAAATGCAATTCAAGATTCAAAATGATAGCAATTGTTGATAGTGAATAACAAGTAAGATAAGTACTTAAAACAAGTACACTATTTCGAATCAAACAACTTAATTCTGACCAAGAAATGATTCAATCCAACCCTAGATATTACACACTAGAGAAGAAAAGAATACACAACAATTAGAAATTGATATGACTCACAATTTCAATTGTTGCACTTGCCACAATCTCAACTCTTGGGATTGAAATTAATAAGAGGAAATTTGAAATGGGAAAACCCTAAGCTCTCTCACGTAAAGTGAATGTGTTTAATTTGAAAATTGGCTTTCTCAAAACCCTACTTAAGCAAGTATTTATACTTGCTCCCTTTAGGGTTAGAAAGTCCACAAAATTACAACTATGCCACTTTTAGGATGGTCGATCCTAAATGAAAATTACAAACAAAATGAAAGTGTCCCAAAAGAAAATACAACATAAAATGTTCCAAGAAAATAACAAATATATAAAAAGAAATTAATCTTCAAGATGTTGGTCTTCAGGGTACTTTCAAATTGAGTCCCGATGAGGATCCCGATTCACTCAAAAGTATAGGTGATTTGGCACTCTGTAAGACTGTTAAGTGAACCTATTAGAATGCAAAAAAATTATAAGGTATGAATGAAGAAATTAAGTTAGCTTCCTCAGGATTAGGTTTCTCATGCATGATTCTTAAAACCAAGTTGTGTAGACCCTTAGCTCGGGCCTTGGTGATAGGTCATGTAAGAATCTGATTCCTATCATCTCCTCGAGCTTTTGGAATATTTGCCCTCAAATCTGATAGGTCTTCATGCATGTCGTCTAGTAAGTACGGTGATGGATCTGCAACATTAAAGGTCGTTGATACTCCATACTCTCCTAGTAACTCTATCTGGTAGGCATTGTTGTTGATGCACTTTAAAACTCTGAACGATCTGTCTGATCTAGGAGACAACTTTTGTGACTTCTTATGTGGAAACTTGTCCCTGCTAAGATTAATTCAGATTAAGTCACCTGGATTATAAAGATGAGTTTTCTTATGTCTATTTCCCTGGATTCTCTACTGTTCCTAGGTCTTCTAAAGGTGTTTAGTTGTTCCATCATGAATGTATTGAATTTGCTGGGCTCGATCAACTCCACTAAGACTCTCTTCCTTTGTTGCTGGCCCTGCTATAAAATCTAATGGAATAGAAAGATTATAGCTATAAACAACTTCAAAGGGAGACTTACTAGTTAAACTATGAGTAAACCTATTGTAAGCGAACTTAATAATAGGAAGACATAAGTCCCAATCAGTAGGATTCTTGCCAACTGTTGCTCTAAGTAAATTTCTAAGAGTACAGTTAACAACTTCTGTTTGTCCGTCTATCTGTGGATGGCAAGAGGTACTGCACATAAGCTTAGTATCTAGTCTTCTCCATAATGTCTTCCAAAAGAAACTAAGAAACTTAGTGTCTCTATCTGACACTATGTTGTGTGGGACTCCATGTAATTTGACAATTTCCTGCATTAAAATGTTAGCAATAAAAAGGGCATCATCTGTTTTGTGACAAAGCATAAAATGTGACATTTTACTGAACCTGTCAACAACCACCACAATAGAACCTTTTCCCCTTTGTGTTCTAGGTAATCCCAACACAAAATCCATACTAATATTAGTACAGGGTTTATCTGGTATAGGCAAAGGCATGTACTCACCCTGTACACCTTTCTTCCCTTTAGCTCTGTTACAAATACCACACCTTACTAACACCCTATGGACATCCTTTATCATACCCTTCCAATAGAAATTCTCTCTCAATGTGGCCAAGGTTCTCTTCTCACCAAAGTGTCCAGACAATCCTCCTGCATGTGCTTCCCTCACCAATAACTCCCTTACAAATCTAGAAGGTATACAGAATTTTCTAGATTTATACAGAAACCCCTCAATCACGCAATAACCCTCATACATCTTGCTCCCATAACACCTCTCCATAATAGTTTTGAATATCTCATCATATATATACTGTTCTTTCAACAATTCAAAACCCAGCAGTTTTGATTGAAGAGAAGTGATATGATGTGCCTAAAACCAAGATTAAGCACATGCAAAACTAATTTCAAAGACAATTAGATAATGTCAATCAAACTAGTTCAACAATTGCACAATTCCTCAATATTTATGAACCAATTCTTAAACAATGGTGTGATCAATCTTAATTCCAAGTATGATGATGCTTTGATACCAAAAGATGATGTGCCTAAAACCAAGGTCTAAGCACATGCAAATGAACCAAAGGAACAACTTCAACTCTCAAAATCAAAACCGGTTCAAAAGGGTAAAAATTGCGTGAACCCTAGTGAAGATGCAATGAGATCCAAATACTCAATGATGCAATTACAATTCCACAAGGATAATTTCTTCCAAAATAACACTAATCTCATGTAAATCCACATGAATAATACACAAGAACAACAAATTTTCAACTCCAAGATCCCCTTTCCACCGAATGCAAATCATGGTTCAAAATCAAGTATAATTGATAGTAAACAACAAATGCTCAATACCAATTAACTAAGAAATAACAACTTGATTACAAATGTAATCAAATGATACCAAGAGGATTTCAATTCAACCCTAGATATGACTCACTAGAGATGAAATGAAACACAACAGCAAGAGATTGATATTACTCACAATTTCAAGTATTACTCACAATTTCAACTCTTAGGATTGAAATTGATAAGAGTCTAATGAAAATTAGGAAGAACCCTAATCCTCACGAAAAAGTGTATGTTCAAATCTGAAAAATGGCTTCCTCAAACCCTACTTTAAGCAAGTATTTATACTTGCTCCCTTTAGGGTTAAAAAGTCCACAAAATTATAACTATGCCACTTTTAAGGTGGCCGGTCCTAAAAGACAATTACAAGCAAATGAAAGTGTCCCAAAAGAAATATTACAACATAAATAGTCCAAAGAAATAATTATAAATAAAAATAGTCTTCATCTTGCTAGCTCTTCCATAGGATTCGTTGACCTAGCTCATCGCCGGTTTAAGTCGATCCATGGATAACCCATAAGCTGAGTCTGAGTGAGTTTGTCCATCGCCCTATAAAGCATGATAAGTATTCCTGTTGGAATATACAATACATGAATAAGAGAAAAGAGGTTAGTAAACAAATAATTCAAGGGTCAATTTGCTTAAAATGCGCCCTCTTCGCCAATATTCGAAATCCTTTAATTCTTGCCCTAATGATAGGTCTTGTCGGATTTTGATTCCTATCATCTCCTCGAGCCTCGAAAAGATTTGTCCTCAAATCTGGTAGATAAAATGCAGTAGAGACTCTGTTTTCTCCTAGCAATCCGTCTGAAGAAGTATCTCTGTAGAATCTCAATATTTGAAATACTACAAGAGGTGATTGTTTTCTCTCCTCCATTTCCAAGATGTATCTCATCTGCAACACAAATAATGACCCATTATCTACTGAGGTATCCCCTATCTCAACCCATTCCACTGATATTGTTTCCTCCTTTTCTAACTCATTTGTATGGCACTGATCCTCATGGCCCTCTAATGGTTGGCCCAATTGCTCACTGCCCTCTAAAACCTCTGAAGGTGAACACAACTATCTCTGAACAGTCTGGTTCTCTGATGATAGGCTCATCTGACTCTAACCCTCAGAATCCTCCAATGGTTTACTCAACTGCTCATGAGTCTCTAGTACCTCTAAAGGTGAACACAATTGTCCTTGAACAGTTTGGTTCTTTGGTAGTCTGCTCATTTGATTATGATCATCAGGATCCTCTAAAGGTTGCCACATCTGTGTCTAACAAATTTTGTGCTCTAAGGGTTGGCTCAACTACTCATAGCCCATTGATGGTCTATTGATTTTTTGCTGAACCCTTTGAACCTCTAAAGGCGATATTGGATTCAAAATAATTCGTTTTCCCTCCTTTTGGAATATATAAGTATTCCTAAAGCCATCATGTAAGACCCTCATATCATATAGCCAAGGCCTACCAAGCAATATATGGAAAGTATACATAGGTAGAATATCACACTCAATTTCATCACAGTATTTATCCTATACACTAAATGGTACCCTAGCTCTTTAGGTTACATGCAAACTCCCTTAATCACTAAGCCAATGCAATTTATACGGTTCAGGATGTGGAGTAGTAGTAAGTTTTAGTTTCGATACTAACGATGCTGCTACCACATTGGTACAACTACCACCATCAACTATAAGGACACATAAATTTCCTTGTACCCTACAAGAAGTATAGAACAAGTTTTCCCTTTGTTCTTCATCCTTAGTAGCAAATGTAGTCAATGTTCAGTGTAATACATTAGTATAATGAAACATCTCACTAGACATGATTGTGTTCAAACCTAACAACACAATAATTATCTTCACACTTCCATGGTTTAAGTACATAACCAAGCCACAAATGAAGTACACTCAACTACTTTCAAGTAAATAGAATTAAATTCAACTACAAGTGTTTAAGTAACTAGTTCAATTACTTTCACACTTTAATGACTTGTTTGAATTTTAAATTCTACTACTCAAAACCTTCGTTTCTTTTTAAGGTTTCACACTATAATAAATCACAAATTGCAGCACCTTAACACAAGCACAAATGCACAACTCCATTGTCACAAAACTCCCTTGCTTACGGTTCCACTACCATCACGCCACTACCACAATGTTCTTGACAACACTTACAATAACCAACACCAAATGTACACAACCTTTACTAAATTAACAAAAACACAACACTACATACACTCCTCTTCAAACCACGGTGCACTTTCCCCACTTCCACACAAATATCAAACCGCAACTTCAATAACAAAGGCAACTCAAATTTCAATTTCAAAATGAATTCAATAATTGCAATATTCCACAAATGGTAAGAGGCTTTTTCAAATTCAAAAGATACACAATTAATTATGACTTAATGTGTATTTGAGATTTCAAATTGGCTTCTTAATGTACACTTCCAATTCTGATTTGAAATCTGAAAATAATAATTGTGATTCCTCTAATTTCAAAAAATGCACACACTACATAATTCTACTTCACAATTGAAACACCACTCTTCCCTTTTATGGTTTGTTATCCATGCACTACACTCTCACACTTTAGCCTCAACGTGCAGCACCTAACTCCACACAACTTCCACAAATTCAAAAATGGCAATTCCCTCACTCAACACACAAACACAACGCCAACAATTCAATACTCCCTTTTACACCACAATTCATATACATATAACCACGGTGCAATAACCTTCATAATTTTTTTTTTGTAAGCACAACTCTACACACAATACTTCAAAGTATACACTTCCTTGCCACTATAAAACACCAAAGCAAACTGCAACTTATAAAAGGCAACAACAATTCAAATTTGAAAATCAAACTACTTCACTAATTGCAACCCTTCCACAATTGGTAAGAAGTAATTTTCAAATTCAAATAACCACACATTAACTTCTTCAACTTAATGTTTATTTTGAAAATCAAATAATTTCCAAATCTTCCACACAACTCAAATCTGGAAATTGCTCAATTGCACCCACTATTTCTCGAAAAACAAACAAGTAAAGTTCACACTTCTTCTTTCTACACAATTGGAGATATTTCACACTTCCAAATTTACATTCAAAAGCACTAGCTTTCCTCTTCCTTCAAGGTGAAGTCTACAACATAGAAGCTTCAACAAGTACTCAAAATCACTCCAACAAGCAGCAAGTTCAACTTCCCAAACAAGACAATTATGCCACTTTATGTAATCACAACAACAATTCAATTCTACTCTCAATTTCGGAATGAAGATGTAAGAATAATGAACCCTAAATTTTCGAAATTAAAAATCAAATAACACCTTCTCACAAACACAAGCTCTGATACCAAATTATGATGTGCCTAAAACCAAGATTAAGCACATGCAAAACTAATTTGAACGACAATTAGATAATGTCAATCAAACTAGTTCAACAATTGCACAATTCCTCAATATTTATGAACCAATTCTTAAACAATGGTGTGCTCAATCTTAATTCCAAGTATGATGATGCTTTAATACCAAAAGATGATTTGTTTAAAACCAAGTTCTAAGCACATGCAAATGAACCAAAGGAACAACTTCAACTCTCAAAATCAAAACCAGTTCAAAAGGGTAAAAATTGCGTGAACCCTAGTGAAGATGCAATGAGATCCAAATACTCAATGATGCAATTACAATTCCACAAGGATAATTTCTTCCAACATAGCACTAATCTCATGTAAATCCACGTGAATAATACACAAGAACAACAAATTTTCAACTCCAAGATCCCCTTTCCACCGAATGCAAATCATGGTTCAAAATTAAGTACAATTGATAGTAAACAACAAATGCTCAATACCAATTAACTAGGAAATAACAACTTGATTACAAATGTAATCAAATGATACCAAGAGGATTTCAATCCAACCCTAGATATGACTCACTAGAGATGAAATGAAACACAACAACAAGAGATTGATATAACTCACAATTTCAAGTGTTGCACTCGCCACAATTTCAACTCTTGGGATTGAAATTGATAATAGTCTAATGACAATTAGGAAGAACCCTAATCCTCACAGAAAAGCGTATGTTCAAATCTGAAAAATGGCATCCTCAAACCCTACTTTAAGCAAGTATTTATACTTGCTCCCTTTAGGGTTAAAAAGTCCACAAAATTACAACTATGCTACTTTTAAGGTGGCCGGTCCTAAAAGACAATTACAAAAAAATGAAAGTATCCTAAAAGAAAGATTACAACATAAGTAGTCCAAAGAAATAATTATAAATAAAAATAGTCTTCATCATGCTAGCTCTTCCATAGGATTTATCGACCCAGCTCATCGTCGGTTTAAGTCGGTCCATGGATAACCCATAAGCTGAGTCTGAATGAGTTTGTCCATCGCCCTATAAAGCATGATAAGTATTCCTGTTGGAATATACAATACATGAATAAGAGAAAAGAGGTTAGTAAACAAATAATTCCAAAGTCGATTTGCTCAAAAATATTTGAAATCCATTAGTTCTTGCCCTAATGATAGGTCTTGTCAGATTCTGATTCCTATCATGATAAGTACATACCGTCATGATTAACCGTCAGCAACAATATTCAGATTACCCTTCTTATACTTTATCACATAAGCAAAACCCTCCAAAAAGTCCATCTACTTGGCTTGGCGTTTAGATAAATTTTGTTGTCCCCTGAAATGTTTCAATGATTCATGATCTGTATAAATAATAAACTCTCTTAGGAGGAGATAATGCTACCACGTCATGAGAGCCCTCACTAAGGAATAAAATTCCTTATCATATATAAAATAGTTTAAAGTTGCACCACTTAACTTCTCACTAAAATATGCTATGGGTCTCTTTTCTTACATTAGTACAACACCAATTCCTATCCCAGGAGCATCACATTCCAGTTCAAAAACTTTGTGAAAATCAGGTAAAGCCAATAATGGAGCATAAGTGAGTTTTTCTTTTACCTCTTCAAAACTCCTCTAGGCCCTTTCACTCCAGATGAAAGTTACATTCTTTTTAGTCAGTTCTGTGAGAGGACTAACAATACTACTGAAATTATGGACAAAGCATCTATAAAAAGATGCAAGTCCATGAAAACTTCTTACCTCAGTAACTGAGGTAGGTGTTAGCTATTTCCTGATTGCCCTCACTTTCTCCTCATCTACCTTAACACTTGAGCCAGATACAACAAAACCCAAAAATGTTACCTCAGTTTGATAAAAGGAACACTTCTGGAGATTTGCAAATAACTGCTGTGCTCTCAACATTGAGAATACTGCCCGAAGATGCTCCATATGATGTTTTAGGTCTTTGCTGTATATCAGAATATCATCAAAATAAACAATAACAAATTTTCCTAGAAACTCTTTTAATACATAATTCATCAGTCTCATAAATGTACTAAGAGCATTACTCAAAACCAAAGGGCATAACCAGCCACTCATATAGTCCATGGTGTGTTTTAAAAGCAGTTTTCCATTTATCCCCCCCTCTCATCTGAATTTGGTGATACCCACTTTTAAGATCTACTTTGGAGAAAACCTGTAAACCATGCAGCTCATCCAACATATCATTAAGTCTAGGAATAGGATACCTGTATTTGATTGTGATTTTGTTGATAGCTCTGCTGTCGATACATATTCTCCAAGTACCATACTTCTTAAGAACAAGAAGGGCAGGAATAGCACATGGACTGAGACTCTCTCTGACAAATCCCCGCTCAACCAACTCATCCACCTAACATTTCAATTCTCTCGCCTCCTCGGGATTCATGCGATATGCAAGTCGATTCAGTAATACTGAACAGGGCATAAGATCAATAGTATGCTCTATCCCTCTCAAAGGTGGTAAACCTGCTGGTAAATCATCAGGAAAAATATCAGTATACTCATTCAATACTTGAGAAACTGTTGAGGGTAGATACTGTGGTTCCTGCACCCCTAGTGCACATCTCAACTGAAGCAAGTATACTGGAGTCTCTTCTATAACAAGCCTCTCCAATTCACCCTGTCCCATCAACAATACTTCTTTTCCTCAGAATTATTAAACTGCACTAAAACCCTTTTTACCTCAGATGGACTACTGATTTGTTGCTGAACTTTTTTAACCTCTAAAGGTGACATCGGATTCAGAATAATGCATCTGCCCTCTTTATGAAATACATAAGTATTCCTAAAGCCATCATACAAGACCTTCCTATCATATAACCAAAGCCTGCCAAGCAATATATGGGATACACACATAGGCAAAATATCACACTCAATCCCATCACAGTATTTATCCTCTACACTGAATGGTACCCTAGCTCTTTAGGTTACATGCAAACTCCCCTGATCACTAAGCCAATGCAATTTATATGGTTTAGGATGTGGAGTGGTGATAAGTCTTAGCTTCAATACTAACGATGCGGCTACTAAATTAGTATAACTACCACCATCAACTATAAAGAGACTCAAATTTCCTTGTACCCTACAAGAAGTATGAAACAAGTTTTCCCTTTGTTCTTCATCCTTAGTAGCAAATGTAGTCAATGTTCGGTGCAACACATTAGCATATTGAACATCTCACTAGACATTGTTGTGTTTTAAATTCAACACCACAATAATAATCCTTACACCTTCCACAACTCAAGTACACAACTACACCATAAATGAAGTACTCACACACAACTACTCTTAAGTAGATAGAATTTAAATAGAACTTTAAGTGCTTAAGTAACTAGTTCAATTACTTTTACACTTTAATGACTTATTTGAATTTTAAATTCTATTACTCAACCTTCCTTTTCTTATTTTGATTTCACACTACAATCAACCATAATGTACAGCACTTCAATAAATACAAAATAATCAAAATCCACCACCACTCTACTACTCTTATCCCACGGTGTTACTTCACTCACGTCTACTACAATTGTCCACCAATTCACACAAAAAATAATCCACATCGAAATGCACAACCTTTCACAATTTTTGGCAAACACAACCCTACACACACTCCACGGTTCACACTCACAAAAATACAAGTTTTACCACTACAAACACTAAAGCAAACTGCAACTTATACACCAAAATCGCAACAATTCAAATTTGAAAATCAAACCACTTCACTAATTGCAACCTTTCCACAATTGGTAAGAAGTAATTTTCAATTTCAAACAAACACACATTACTCCTTCAATCTTAATGTTTTTTTTTTAAATCAAATAATTTCCAAATCTTCTACACTACTCAAATCTGGAAATGCTCAATTACTCCTCTAATTTTCCGAAAACAAACAATGTAATGATCACAATTTTTCTTCCTACACAATTGCACTTCTGAAATTGCATTCAAAATGCATTACTTTCCTCTTCCTCCACAATGAAGTCCACAACATAGAAGCTTCAATGAGTAATCAAAACTCACTCTAACAAGCAACAAGTTTAACTTCTACTCAAGACAATTCATGCCACTTCAAACAACTACAACAACAATTCCAATTTACTCCCAATTTCGAAATTGAAGATGTAAGAACATGAACCCAAAATTTCCAAAATTCAAAATCAAATAACCCCTTCACACAACCATAAGCTCTAATACCAAAAAGATAATGTGCTTAAAAAGGGATTAAACACAATCAAATGGAACAAAAACCAACCCTAAATGCACTCAATCAAATCCGGTTCAATAAGCTAGGAATTGTGTGATTCCTAATGGAGTATAAGGAGATCCCAATTCAATAACTAATGAATTAATCAACCACAATGATTCAAAACCTTCAAAACACACTAATTACACTTGAATTACCACGTGAATCCGTGATCAACAACAAAATCAATTCCAAGGTCCCCCTTTATAGAAATGCAATTCAAGATTGAAAATGATAGCAATTGTTGATGGTGAATAACAAGTAAGATAAATACTCAAAATGAGTACACTATTTCGAATCAAACAACTCAAATCTGACCAAGAAATGATTTAATCCAACCATAGATATTACACACTAGAGAAGAAAAGAATACACAACAATTAGAAATTGATATGACTCACAATTTCAATTGTTGCACTTACCACAATCTCAACTCTTGGGATTGAAATTGATAAGAGGAAATTTGAACTAGGGAAAACCCTAAGCTCTCTCACATAAAGTGAATGTGTTTAATATGAAAATTGGCTTCCTCAAAACCCTACTTAAGCAAGTATTTATACTTGCTCCCTTTAAGGTTAAAAAGTCCACAAAATTACAACTATGCCACTTTTAGGATGGCCGGTCCTAAATGAAGATTACAAACAAAATAAAAGTGTCCTAAAAGAAATTACAACATAAAATGTTCCAAGAAAATAACAAATATATAAAAAGAAATTAGTCTTCAAGATGCCAGTTTTTAGAGTACTTTCGAATTGAGTCCCGATGAGGATCCTGACTCACTCAAAAGTATAGGTGATTTAGCACTCTGTAGGACTGTTAAGTGAACCTACTAAAATGCAAAACAATTATAAGGTAGGAATGAAGAAATTAAGTTAGCTTCCTCAGGATTAGGTTTCTCATGTATGATTCTTAAAACCAAGTTGTGTAAACCCTTAGCTTGGGCCTTAATGATAGGTCCTATAGGAATCTGATTCCTATCACTAATAGAATCCTATACCAAAATGATCTAGGGTAAGTGTAAGGTTATATGGTGCTTGTAATGCCAGTTCCCAACCTAAGACTTATTGTATTTATATATATATATATATATATAGTATGGTGGGGTTTTAAATACCCCTATGATGGTTAACAGCTAAATCAAAGAAAAGAAATGCATTGTTTGTAATATTGATGTAGCATTCTTATGTGTCTATAATGTGATCTACTCGACATGCACAGGTGCTTGTGGTATTCATGTATTCAGCCTAAGCTTCTTTTTCAATTGTAGTTGGGTATGGTGAGTATGCTAAGTATAATGAATATGGAAATGTATATTGTTATTTCTTGGATGAGAATGAGGGAGATGATGATTACTATTATGGGGATGAGTAGTGAGAGAGTATCGAAAAAATTATTGGAAAACTTAGAGATGTTTTAGTTGGGAGCTTAGAGACTGCTTAGATATTCTTACCCATGACTATCTATTTTATATTAATGGAAGTTAAAAAAAATATAACTAACATTAAGACTACTGTTTATTTTTTATTAATTATGACTAGAATGAATCGCTTGTGAATCATTCATTTATATTTATTAGATTTACAAATGGTAAATTGATCATAGAAGTTAGACAAGTTTGAAGTTACAAGGGTGTAAGAGAGTCTTAGCATGTTGCTACACTGTAGAAACATGTGGTAAGCAGTAATGTTTCAAGTTCTAGGATGTTAAAAACTAGGTGATATCATAGCTTAGGTTATGGTTAGTAGAACAGAGGTTTGATAATCCATAGAACTTAGGTAAGTGATCAATAAGGTTTAGCATCAATTAATAGAATTCAAGAAATGATCTTTAGAAAAATTGAGGTATTGAATCTGTAAGATGGTAAGATGTGAAGAGAGTAGGTAGGATGATGGGTTCAAAAGTTTCTATCCTATAATTTCTTTTATTTTACTTTAACTCTCACTTATAGTTTCCTTGAATTGCAATTTGACTTTCTTATATGTGTGTGTGTGTGTGTGCATGCACGCGTAATATTCTAGTTACCTTTGATCCTCATTATCTATCAAGTCTACAAGTTCATCTACCTCTTCTTTAACAGAATGCCTCTTAGAAAACTTATGGGACTTAGTTCATTTGGCATTGGAAAAGATAGAGATGCCCTAGATGAAAGATACCCTCTAGCACTATCACTACAAGGAGCTCTAGCACCAACAACTACTAAGACTATAAATGTTTTGGTAGGAATGACAACACAACAACAATAGCAGGCCATGAACCTACTAGACTAAGAGAAGACCAAACTAGGTTGGATAAATTTGTCAAGCTAGCAAAAGAGTTTGACTCGATAGTTGATGATCCAATAGAAGTTAAACATTGGATGTTAGAAACTAAAAACACCTTTGCTACATTCTAAGTACTAAAGGACAACAAAGTAGAATACGCGACCTTCATGCTAAAGGGGTTGGCTATAAATTAGTAGGCCAATGTCTCTAGGTTAATAGGAGCACCTACTAATTAGCAGGAATTTAGGGAATTATTTTATGAAAAGTATTTCCCTAGTAGTATTTAAGATAAAATAGAGGCAACATATTATAATTGCCAACAAGACAATCGATCTATGGAAGAGTATGAAGTAGAATTGAACCATTTAATCAAATTCCTACCTGAAACTATTCGTACTAATGATGCTTCTAGGGCCATGAGATTTCTAAGAGACTTACAGCCCAACCTTCACCAAGAGGTGGGATCCTTTTAGCTACCCACATATGCAAAGGTAGTAGATAGAGCAAAGTTTATGGAGCAGAGAAAGAAAATGACGAAAGAGCAATTATCTCGTAGGTCTGAAGTGATGTTAGGGAAGAAGCTAACCCTTAATACTACTTATCTAGATAAAGGAAAGAGACATATGATATACTAGGCCAAACCCATGGCCTTTGCACCTAAACCAATTTAAGCAAAACCTACACCACTTGCCTTACCTTGATGAGATCCATGATGAGAGCCAAGCCGGAAGAAGAAATGTGGATCCTCTTGAAGTGCCGCCTGGACCGATCACAAGAAATCGAGCGAAACGATTCGAGGAAGTACTT
Organism: Laguncularia racemosa; assembly: GCA_037954665.1. Classification (NCBI taxonomy): domain Eukaryota; kingdom Viridiplantae; phylum Streptophyta; class Magnoliopsida; order Myrtales; family Combretaceae; genus Laguncularia; species Laguncularia racemosa. The sequence goes on along the minus strand of JBBMOL010000022.1, from coordinate 2,423,926 downwards.
AACGGGTTGATAAAGGTTGTCCATGAAGTTGGAAAGGATTGGAGCAATCATGGAAAGGATTGGAGCAATCATGAAGTTGGAACGGATTGGAACCATGGGAAGACCCTTGCTTTTATATAAGTCACACCGGACACGGGTTGAAGAGGGCGTGTATGTTCAAGGCACGGCCGTGTAGGAATTCCAAGATTGCACAGAATCATACACAGCTAGATACACGGCTAAAAGGCACGGCCGTGTATGGAGACAAGCAAATCCATAGAAAGATACATGACCAGAAGTACACGGTCGTGTATGTGACCGGAATGTGCACAGAAAAGTACACGGCCAAAGTACACGGTCGTGTATCCCCTGCCAGCCATCTTGTTCTGTTTTTGTGTTTTTACGCAACTTATTTAAGCTACATCATTTTGGACTTGTTTTTCACGAATTGTAACACTAGTATAAAAGCTCCTAAGGTTTAGAACAACATAGAATTTACATCTTTGAACATTAAACACTTTTGAGAGGCACCTCTCTTGATTCTTCAAGAACTAATTTGAACTTATCAGATTGATTTCCGTGGCATTCATCCCGACTTATCAATCGGTCTTTCATCCCGATTGTGGCGTCTTCACATTATACCAAGGTTCTTATCTCACTTATAGACAACGGGTCGCGGTTTCCACTTTAGGTGTTTGGGCGTCTTAGGTAACGAATTTCCGAACGTATTGGTATTGGGTTTCGTCACGGGTTGGCGTGGTTCGTATCAGTTTGGTATCAGAGCTTAGGTTTGTCAAAACATCAAGTTCGGTTGAGGAAGGTAATATCAAAAACCCTAACTCCAATCGTTCATATCAATTATCGTATTCAATTTCGTAGTATTTATTGTCTTTTGATAGTGTAATATCGACTAGGCGATTGTTACAAAAAAAAAAAAGAGTAAAAATCACGAAAAAAAAAAAGAAGAGAAGAAAAGAAAAGAAAAACGTGATCAAGAGCAACAACCAAGACAAAAAAAAAAAATCGGATAGAAAAATAGAGGAAAATTTACGAACCCTAGAGTTGTTTTGAATTCTACGGAAGGGAATTGGTGTAGTTCAGGTTAGTTCCAAGAGAATTGAGAAGAGGAATTGGCGAGTTGATATCATCGTTGTTTGTGAGAATACACGAGTGACTGTGTGATATCATCATTTGAGCGAAACACGTAAGGGAGTGTATCGTGAGGTTTAATTTTATATATATTTGTATTAATACTAATCTTTTCTGTATGAACTATGTCGAGACAACATTCTCCTGAAGGTGAGAGGGGAAGGTTTGATGCTAGGTTAATAATTGAGGCGTTGAGGGGTGAGATGAAGAGGATGTTCTAAGATGGAATGGAACAAATTCATGAGACGGTAGAGCAAAGATTAGAGCAATCCACAAATGTATTCCAAGGGCGTAAGAGGGAGAGTCGTTCTAGGAGAGTACCGAGGGGTGGAGATGAAATGTCGGATGATGACTTTGATGAGCCTTCTGTCGGGAGTTATAGAGGATATAGTGGTCGGAATAGAGGAACTAGGGATTGGGAAGATAGAGGAGATAGGAATAGAGAGGATGATCAATTGAGTAGCATAAAGATGAAGATTCCTCCTTTCCAAGGGAAGAATGATCCCGAGGCGTATTTAGAGTGGGAGAAAAAAGTAGAGATGGTGTTTGATTGTCACAACTATAGTAGGAGAAAAAAAGTAAAACTTGCTGCCATTGAGTTTTCGGATTATGTTATAGTGTGGTGGGCTCAACTAATGTTGAATAGGAGAAGGAGTGGCGAGCCACCTATTGAGTCTTGGGAAGAGATGAAAAGAGTGATCAAGAAGCGGTTTGTGCCTACGTATTACTATCGTGAATTGCACAACAAGTTGCAAAACTCTGAGGCAGGGAAGCCGAAGTGTAGATGAGTATTTCAAAGAGATGGAAGTCACTATGATTAGGGCGAATGTAGAGGAGGATAGAGAGGCTACAATGGCTAGGTTTCTTGCTGGGTTGAATAGAGAAATCTAAAATGTGGTTGAATTGCAGCATTATGTAGAATTGGAGGATATGGTTCACATGGCTATAAAGGTTGAGAACCAGCACAAGAGGAAAGGTAGTAGTAATGCACGGTTTCCACAGGGTAATGGTTCATCCACTTGGAAGACCAACCAATGGAAGAAAGAAGAAAAGCCTTTACCCACCAAACCAAAAGGGGAGCTGAGGCAAGCGGGTTCTACTCTTGGTAATCAAGGTAACCCTGAATCTTCTACTTCTAGAAATCGTGACATTAGATGTTTTAAATGTCAAGGTAGAGGCCATATTGCTAGTCAATGTCCAAATAGGCGTGTGATGATTTTGCGTGATGATGGGGAGTATGAGACTGAGGGGGATAGTGAAGAAGATGATATACCTCCATTAGAGGATGCTAGTGATGATGAGGAGCCTGCAATGGGAAGGCTAGTGGCAGTAGTGAAGCGAGCGTTGAATGTGCAGGTGAAGGAAGAAGAGGAGGTGCAAAGAGAGAATATATTTCATACTAGATGTTATCTAGGAGATCATATTTGCAGCTTGATCATTGATGGAGGAAGTTGCACCAATGTAGTGAGCAATTTTATTGTTGAAAGGCTGGGGCTCAAAACTGTTAGACACCCTAGTTCATATAAATTGCAGTAGTTGAATGATAGTGGTGAGACTAAGGTGAGTAAGCAAGCCTTAATTGGTTTTCGCATTGGTAGATAAGAGGATGAGGTGTTATGCGACGTAGTGTCAATGCAAGCATGTCATGTATTGTTGAGGAGGCCATGGAAATTTGATAGGAAGGTTGTTCATGATGGCTTTTCTAACAAGTATACGCTTGTTCCCCAAGGGAAAAGCTTTAATCTTAAACCGTTAACACCCAAACAAGTGTATGAGGCCCAGTTGCAGCTACAACAGTCTTTTGCAAAACATAAGGTGAGTGAAAAGCAGAGTGAGAGTGAGAGAGCAAAAGACAATGAGCAGAAAAAGGAATATAAGAGTCAAGATCAAAAGGAAAAGGAGAGGAAGGCTGGAAAGAGTGTGAGAGGCCAAGTTAAAGGGGAATCCACTTTGGTGGTGAGTGAAAAGGAGAGGGCAGCCTTGCAAAAGTAGAGTTGTGTGGCAAGAGCGAGTGTAGTGAGGAGAGCGTTAGTGAGGAAGCAACCTATGTTGTTGCTGGTTTTTAAAGAAACATGTTTGACTACTAACGAATTATCTAATGCTTTGCCTAGTGTGGTTGTGTCTCTTGTGCAGGATTTTGAAAATGTCTTTCCGAAGGAACTCCAAAGGTAGGTAGATGAGTTAATGGAGAAGGGATACGTGAGAGAAGGCATGAGTCCATGTGCAGTGCCTGTGATTTTGGTGCCTAAGAAGGATGGGACATGGAGAATGTGTGTTGACTGCCGCGCCATCAACAACCTTACGGTAAAGTATCGTCATCCCATTCCTTATTTAGATGACTTCTTAGATTGGTTATATGAGTATAGTGTCATTCCTCGTGAGCCATGGATAAACATTTCCATAGATTTTGTGTTAGGATTATCTAGGCCTATGCATGGTCGAGATTCTAATTTTGTGGTTGTGGATAGGATTTTTAAAACGGTTCATTTCATTCCTTGTCATAAAACTGATGATGCTATACACATTATTGATTTGTTCTTTAGAAAGGTAGTGCGTCCGCATGGTATACCTAGAAGCATTGTTAGTGATCGAGATGAGAAATTTTTGAGTGATTTTTTGAGAGTATTGTGGGAAAAGTTGGGAACTAAACGGATGTTTTCAACTATCTGTCACCCACAAATTGATGTGGTTAATAGGACTTTAATTCAATTGTTAGGGGCAATCATAGAGAAGAACATTAGGACTTGGAAGGATTGTCTACCATTTGTGAAGTTTGCATATAACAGGGCTTTATATAGCACTACTCATTGTTCACCATTTGAGATTGTGTATGGTTTTAACCCATTGGTTCCTATTTATTTATTGCCATTGCCACTTAACAAGTCTGTAAGTTTTGATACTGATTCTAAGGTAGATTTCGTGAGAAAGCTACATGCACGGGTAAAGATTAGGATTGTAAAACAAAATGTCAGGGTCGCTTCAAGGGTGAACAAGGACAGGAGACCCAAGATGTTTCAGCCTGGAGATTGGGTTTGGGTGCATTTTCACAAGGACAGTTTTCCATTGCAGAGGAGATCCAAGTTGAACCCTAGGGGAGACGGTCCATTTCCGATGCTTGAGAAAATCAATGATAATGCCTATAAGAAACATTTACTAGGTGAGTATCCAGTAAGTGTCACATTTTATGTTACTGATCTGAGTCCATTTGATGCAGGCAATGATTTGAAGACAAATCCTTTTCAAGAGGAGGAGAATGATGACATCCATGATGAGAGCCAAGCCGGAAGAAGAAATGTGGATCCTCTTGAAGTGCCGCCTGGACCGATTACAAGAAATCAAGCGAAACGATTCAAGGAAGTACTTAACGGGTTAATAAAGGTTGTCCATGAAGCCGGAAAGGATTGGAGCAATCATGAAGTTGGAACGGATTGGAACAACCATGGGAAGACCCTTGCTTTTATACAAGTCACACCGGACACGGGTTGAAGAGGGCGTGTATGTTCAAGGCACGGCCGTGTAGGAATTCCAAGATTGCACAGAATCATACACGGCTAAAAGGCATAGCCGTGTATGGAGACAAGCAAATCCACAGAAAGATACACGACCAAAAGTACACGGTCGTGTATGTGACCAGAATGTGCACAGAAAAGTACACGGTCGTGTACACGGCCGTGTATCCCCTGCCGGCCAGCTTGTTCTGTTTTCGTGTTTTTACGCAACTTGTCTAAGCTACGTCGTTTTGGACTTGTTTTTCACGAATTGTAACCCTAGTATAAAAGCTCCTAGGGTTTAGAACAACAAAAATTTACATCTTTGAATATTAAATACTTTTGAGAGGCACCTCTCTTGGTTCTTCAAGAACTAAATCGAACTTTTCGGATTAATTTATGTGGCATTCATCCCGACTTATCAATCGGTCTTTTATCCTGATTGTGGCGTCTTCATTTTATACCAAGGTTTTTGTCTCGCTTATAGACAACGGGTCGTGGTTTCCACTTTAGGTGTTTGGGCGTCTTAGGCAACGAATTCCGAACATATTGGTATTGGGTTTCGTCACGGGTTGGCGTGGTTCGTATCACCTCTTGTGTCATAAAATGACATTTCTCCCAATTAAGCACCAGATTAATATCTTCACATCTTTTCAAAACCATTTCCAAGTGACGAAGACAATCATCAAAGGAGTCACCATATACCGAGAAATCATCTATATAAACTTCCATATTTTCTCCCACCATATCTTCAAATATTGCAAACATACACCTCTAGAATGTGACAAGGGCATTACATAAGCCGAAAGGCATTCTCCTATATGCAAATGTGCCAAATGGACATGTCAATGTCGTTTTCTCCTAATCCTCAGGTGCAATGGGAATCTGGAAATAACCCGACATTCCATCCAAGAAGCAATAATAAGAATGTCCTGCCAATCATTCCAGCATTTGATCTATGAATGGGAAAGGGAAGTGATCCTTTCTAGTCGCATCATTGAGTTTGCGATAATCAATACAAACTCTCCAACCTGTGACCGTTCTCATGGGAATGAACTCATTTTTCTCATTGGGTACGACGGTCATGCCTCCTTTCTTTGGAACTATTTGAACTGGACTCACCCATGTGCTATCAGAAATAGGATAAATCATTCCAGCATCAAGTAGTTTAATCACTTCCTTCTTCACTACATCTCTCATATTTGGATTGAGTTTGCATTGAGGTTGAATCACTGATTTAGCACCATCTTCTAAGAGAATTTTGTGAGTACAAAATGATGGACTAATCCCTGTTATATCAACCATTTTCGATGCAATAGCCTTCTTATGTTGACCAAGAACATTTAGCAATTTATCCTTCTGGGTCAAACTCAAGTCTGAGGCTATAATCACGGGCAGTTTAGAGTCTTACTCAAGGAAGGTATATTGGAGATAGTCAAGCAACTGCTTTAACTCCAAGACATGGGGTTCTTTAGTGGAGGGCTTGGCTTTCTGAATAGTAGAGCGATTTAACTTTTCAAAACTTCCCTCCTTCAACTCAAGTCTTCCATTAAGACTGATAGTCATCTCTTTAACTGATGCACCCACAGATTCTCCTTGATCCCCATTTGTCAAACAAATTGCTAAAGCATCATTGCATAAAAGTTCTTGCATTGACTCTGAAATAGGTAAATCAAGATAATCCACTGCAAAACAAGTATCATCATGTTGTAAACTATGCTTAAGAACATCCAGCATCTTCACTATGACTTCCTCATTTCCCACTCACAGCACCAATTTCCCGTCTCCCACATCTATGATAGCTCTTGCAGTAGCTAGAAATGGTCTCCCAAAAATCAATGGGATCTCCACATCCGCTTCCATATCTACGATGACGAAATCTGCTGGGAAAATGAAGTCTTTAACTTTTACTAGCACATCCTCAACCACTCCTCTTAGGAACTTAACTGATCTATCTATCAATTGCAAGCTCATTCGGGTTGGCTTTGGTTTCCCAAGTCCCAGCTTCTTGAAGAGTTGATATGGCATGAGATTAATACTAGCCCCAAGATCAGCTAGGGCCTTCTCCTCAGTTAGGTTACCGATAAAACACGAGATGGTGTAGTTGCCAGGGTCCTTAAGCTTCTTTAGAAGTTTGTTCTGAATAACTGCAGAACATTCTCCTCCTAAAGTTACTGAAGAAAACTCTTCCAATTTTCTCTTGTTTGATAATAATTCTTTCAGAAACTTTGCATATCTAGGCATTTGAGTCAATGCCTCAACCAATGGAAGGTTAATATGCAATTGTTTAAAAACTTCCAAAAATCTACCATATTGCTCATCCACCTTATCTTTCTTCAACTTACAGGGTATGGAATAGGACGTTTATATTCTGAAATCGGCTTGGATGATGATGACTTCTTCTCAACTAACTTCTCCGGCTGCTCTCCTTCATCATTTTCAATCGGTTGTTTCTCCTTTGAGTCAGATGCCTCACCTCTTCCTACTTGATTCTTATATTGGAGTTCTTTACCGCTTCTCAGGGTTATTGCTTTCACATGCTCGTGAGGATTTATCTCTGTATTTCCTGGTAATGAACCCTGAGGTCTCTCTGAAAGTAATTTAGCAATTTATCCAACCTGAGTCTCAAGATTGTGGATTGAGGCGCCATGGTTTCTGAGAGTAGTGTCTTGATTCTTTAAAATCATATCCAATGATTTTTGTTTGTCTTCAGAATCTTTTACCAACTTTGCCAGGATGTCCTCAACTGATGATTGTGGTTTAGAACTCTGACTAGGTGGTCTTTGATAACCAGGGGGAGGATTGGGGTTTGGATTGCCTTTCTAAAAATTGTTGTTGTTACTCCATGAAAATTTTAGGTGATTTCTCTAGCCTGGATTATATGTGTTACTATAAGGATTATTCTGAGGCCGGATTTGATTTCCCAAATAGTCCACTTGCTCAACACCTAATTCATCACCAAAGGAGGGCTCAACTGCGGATACTTGCTGCTTTGAAAGTGACAATCCATCAATCTTTCTAAACAATGCCTCTACTTTTGACATGATTATAGTGGCCACGTCTACATCAATAACTCCTGCCGGTTTTTTATCTCTACTCCTAGAATGTGACCATTCAAAATTATTCACGAGCAGATTCTCGAAGAGAGCTAAGCTTTCTTCAGGAGTTTGATGATTAATCGTGCCTCTAGCTGTAGCATTTACCATCTATCTAGTCTAATAATTGAGACAGTTAGAGAAAATCTGAACTTGCATCCACTCCGGAATACCATGATGAGGGCATCTCCTTAATGATTCCTTGAAACATTCCTAAGTCTCATAAAGTGTTTCTGACTCTTGTTGATGATAGGACTGGATGTCAGCTCTGAGTTTGGCAGTCTTTGCAGGTGGAAAGAACTTGTCCATAAACTTTGTAACCAACTCTTCCCAGGTGGTGATGGAGCTTTTCGGTAAAGAATTTAACCATTGCTTAGCTCTTCCTCTTAAAGAAAATGGGAAGAGTCTAAGACAAACCGCATCTTCACTCACTCCATTAAATTTGAAAGTGTCGCATATCTCCAGGAAGGATTGAATATGAGAGTTTGGATCCTCGTCCTCAAGACCATCAAATTGGGCATATTGTTGAACCATTTGAATAACGGTCGATTTAATCTCAAAATTGTTTGCCTCTACCCTAGGTCGAACAATGCTAGAGTTAACACCATCCAACTTTGGCCTGGCAAACTCATCATTGGTTCTCTTAAGCTCAACCACTGGATTTAGCTCATGAGGAGGGTCATCTTGTGGGTCAGCCATTTCTTTTATCACCAACTCTTCCTTAACCCTTGTTGATGAAGATTCGGATGGGTGCTTGTCTCTTTTGCGCAACTGAGTAAGGATTCTCTCAGACTCTGGATCAAAATCAGCAAGGCCCTTGGATCAGCTCCTAGTCATGCACTACAAGAGCAAAAATCAAACAATTAGTAGTATCCAAATCCAAAGTTAACAAAGAAGGAAAAGTAATAGAAGTAAAACAAGTGGCTAGATTAATAAGTAATAAGTGTTCCTAATATTAGCGGTGCCTCCTCCCCGGCAACGGCGCTAAAAACTTGATCTTTGCTAACCGTAGTTTTAATATTTATAATGCCTATTCCTAATTCTAACTACGCTACAATAGGCAAGAGTACCTACCGTAGACGTAATATAGTGTTAAGTGCAGGGTCGTCCCAAAGAGAGAAGATTACTAATTACTAGTACTAGCTCTTTCCCTATTATCTAACCGTCAAATTAAGATGAAGTGTATTAAAGACTAAAAAATATTTAACAATTTAAAATTTTAACTAAAACTACTTCAACAACACAAGATTTAACTCAATAACAAAGCAACTTAAATCTCATTATATACCTATATTGTCACATGAATCATTAGAAGCTAAGGATTAATGTTTCTGAGTTCTTAAGCTGTTAAGTTCCAAGAGGCAAGATAATTACTTTCTCAAGTATATCAACTTATCTAATACTAAATTTATCAATTAGGATCTCTCCTCAATCAATAGTAATCTAGAACCGCATGAAGCCTATGAACCCTAATTAAATATATTCAATAGAAGATTTTCGATATTCTATCTCTAGAAACACAAGAAAATCTCATCCAAAACATAGGTCTAATCATAAAAGCGATTTCTCAATCAACTAAAATGATATTAAGCATAAACTCATATTCCGGATATATGAATCTAAGATAAATATGAAGCACATGTAATGGAACAAAAGAACATCAGTAAAACTTCAATTAAATCATATCTTCATCATATGAAAAAATAATTCAAATGAGATCTTGGTCTACGATTTACTCTTCCATAGATCTAACAATGATAGAACAAATACATGAAGAGAAACTAGAGTTCATGATTACAACCCAGATAGAGTGAATCTGGAATGCCTTGCTTGAATCTCCTTAGATTGTTAGGTAGAAATCTAAGGAAAAAGATATGAAAATGAAGAGAAAATGAAATCTAAAACCCTAGCTCTACCGTTTTTCCTTTTTTTTCATATGTATATATATATATATATATATATATATATATATATAATATATATATAGGTGTTAGGGTTGGAGGAGAGAGAAAAGAAAAAGTCAGAAAAAGTAGGTTGTGACTCCATACGCCCCTCACCACGCCCCGTAGCAAGGGGCGTGGTGGTCTTGGGTCATCCTTTAAAGCTTGCACACCCCCATATCAGGAGCGTGGTGGCTTTATCTTTCACTTCTAGTCCCATACACCCCCTGCCACGCCCCTTGGCAAGGGGCGTGGTAGCTTCTGTTCCTGATTTCTCTTCCATACACCCTTGATATGGGGGTGTGGTGGTGGTCTGATTCATACACCCCTAATATGGGGGTATGGTGGTGGTCTGATTCACACACCCCTTATATGGGGGCGTGGCAGGTAGGGGAGATGCTCTTCTTCCTTTCTCTTTGTTGTTTTCTTCTCAATTTCTTCCAATGATCTTCATTACACCTGAAAGCAACATATTCCTTGATTAAGCATCAATTTTGGATGCTTTTTTTATTAATTATCAACTTAAAAGAGCTTAAAATCTTCCTAGAATTTGGAGTTTTATGGCGATTATCATTGATGAAACAATTGAACAATTGTTTTCAAAATAGCATGGATCCTTTATTTTGAACATGAACCCTAATTTTCCTTGGAACAAGAACAAAATGAAAATTCCAAATTCTTACTAGATATGACTCACTAGTGTCCCTTTGTTGTTTTCCTTTACAAGTATTCATACTAATCCCTAAATATGGAAAAAATAACATAAGAAAATAGTGACACTAGTCGGCTCTTCTAGGTCCATTTTCGGTTCAAAACAACATAATACACCGTTAGCTCCTCTATGTCCATTTTAGTTCAAAACATGGATCGTAAACCATCCTCCAAACCATGTGCTAATTAGTTTGACCAACTTCTTGTAATACTGACAAATGTACCTGATTAAATACAAAATAATCATATAAAGTAAATGAAAACACTATGTGAATGTCTTCCTAAATTATAGATTTTGGTTTTCCTGTTTTTGTTGCCCTGAAGTTTCTACTGTTCTTGAGTTTTCTTAAGATGCTTACAAGCCTTTTGATGAAGCTTCTAAATCTCCTTTACACATTTTACTCCACTAAAGCTTTCTTCCTTTATTGTCAGATTAGCTATTAAATCCAATGGAAGGATAGGATTATAGCCATACACTACTAATGTGACATTTTGTTGAAGTGATCGACGGCCACCATGATGGAGTCTTTGCCTCTCCTTGTCTTGGGAAGACCCAAGATAAAATCCATGCTAATATCAACCCAAGGTTGTGTAGGTAGAGGTAAAGGCGTATATTCACCCCAAACACGCCGTTGCTTATATGAGTGGATGAGAATTTCTGGGAAAATTCGTTATTGTTTATTTTGATTTATAGTAGAAACCTGGAAAGTCATGTTGAACATTTACAGGCAGTTTTCTGAGTATTGAGGAAATAGTAGTTGTATGCAAATCTCAAGCAGTGTTCCTTCTGTCAATCTGAGATAACATTTCTTGGTTTTATTGTGATTAGTTCTAATGTAAAGGTAAATGCAGAAAAAGTGAGGGTTGTTATGGATTGGTCAACACCAGAATTAGCTATTGAGGTAAGAAGTTTCCATGGGTTACGTTAAGAAAATAATGACACATGGTTGACTCTTCTAAGTCCATTTTTGGATCAAAACAACATAATATATGGACGGCTCCTCTATGTCCATTTCGGTTCAAAACATAGACCGTAAACCATCTTCCAAACCATGTGCTAATTGGTTTGATCGCCTTCCTATAATACCAACAAATGTACCTGATTAGATACAAAACAATCATATAAAGTAAATGAAGACACTATATGAATGTCTTCGGGTTCCATTTGATCAAAGAGGACTCTCAATGTTAAGCTCTATAGTCCTTTAGCTCTTACTCAGGTAATGGGCCCTATCATTGCATTGGTTTAATTCCCATCATCTCCAAAAGATGATATGCCAAACCAATTTCAATCAAATAATCCTAATTGATGAAACAATTGAACAATTGTTTTCAAAATAGCATAGATCCTTTATTTAGACGTGAACCCTAATTTTCCATGGAACAAAAACAAAATGAAAATTCCAAATTATTACCAAATATGACTCACTAGTAAAATGATGAAACAACTTATAATTGTTGATTCAACACATAATAATCCAAACCTCCACTCGCCACAACCCTAATTGGAATTGATAAGACTGTATATGGAAAAGAGAGAAAACCTCTTTTCAAGTGAATATGCTACAAATAATATCTAGCCTAGGAATGGGATACTTATATTTGATGGTAATTTTGTTGATGGCTTTACTGTTGATACACATCCTCCATGTGCCATCCTTCTTGGGTACAGGATGTGTAGGAACAACACAAAGACTAGTACTCTCCTAGACAAAATCCCTTTTTACCAGTTCATCAACCTGACGCTTCAATTCTTTTGCCTCTTTAGGATTCATGCGATACACAAGCCAATTTGGCAAAACTAACCCAGGCTAAAAATCAATAGCATGTTCAATGCCCCTCATGGGTAGTACTCCCTCAGGTAATTCATTTGGGAATATATCCATGTACTCATCTAATACCTAGTTCACCACTAGGGTAACTGTTCATGTCCCTCCACCTTTAGTACATATCTCATCTATAACATATACATTGGCCTCTCATCCTCTATTACCTCCTCCAATTCATGCAGTCCTACTAACAAGGTCTTCTTTTTAACATTCTTATTAATTTGCTTCTATGCCTCTTGTACTTCAGTAGGTGACATGGGGTTCAATGCTATGTGCTTACCCTCTTTCTGGAACACATAAGTATTCTTAAAACCATTATATAACACCCTCCTACCATACAATCAGGGTTTGCTAAGCAATATGTGTGATGCACACATGGGAAGAATATCACAAATAATTTCATCATGGTACTTCTCCCCTATGTTAAATGGAACCTTAGCCCTCTAAGTGACATGCAAACTACCTTGTTCACTTAACCAATGCAATTTATAAGCTTTAGGATGCCAGGTAGTGACTAGTTTTAGTTTAATCACTAATGAGGCAGCCACTACATTAGTATAACTACCTCCATCAAAGATAAGAGCACAAAGATTACCTTGGACCCTACAGGAGATGTGAAATAGGTTCTCCCTCTGTTCATCCTCATTAGCAGGAAAGGTAATCATCACCCTGTGCAATACATTGATGGACAAATACTGATCATTCCCCTTATCTTCATGTACCTTAGCATCAGCATCACCATAATATTCATCTAATACAACTGACAAATTTGTGGGCTCGTGCATGTCTTCTTCTTCTTCCTCACTCTCAACCTCCATGGCAGTCATAACTCTTCTGTTTGGACATTAAGCAGCCATATGTCCAAAACCAAGACATTTAAAGCATTTGACTTAACGCTTCTTTCCTCCTGATGACCCAGCTACTACCTGTTTGTTCTCATACCCAGCAATTATTTTTCCTTTCCCAGTAAATTCTTTCTCCCCTCTAATGTCTGGCATAACTACATTCTTTTCCACATTTTTACTATATCCCCCCTTATCAGTCTATTTACCCTTTGACCCATATAGTTTTGTAGATTATCTATACCTGTTACTCGTTGCTTTATAAGAGCTACAACGCCTTTGTCTCTCCACTTTCAAAGCTAACTAAATGGCTTCATCAAGGGTGTCATATCGTTGTAGTTCTACTATACATGCAATCTCATATTTCAGCCCATACACAAATAGTACTATAGTTTGTTCAGGAGGTTCGACTACTCCACATCAAATCATCAGTGTCTCAAACTCTTGGACATACCCATCCACTGTTTTACCTCCCTGCCTAAATGCCTGGAGACTCATGAATAGCTCATGTCTATAATGTTCTAAAATAAACCTCTTCCTTTGAACTCTTTTCATTTCCTGCCAAGTACAAATCTCAGCATCACCATCTCTCCTCCTACTGGCCACAAGGTTCTTCCACCACAAAGTGGTATACCTTGTAAACTCAACTACTGCTAGATGAACCCAAGTATGGTTATTAATCTTATAACATTCAAAGAGTCCTTCCACCTTATCTTCGCAATTAAGATAATCCTCTACAAACCCCCTTCCAACAAATGAAGGCATCCATAATTTTACATATTCTAGACTCCTAAGAGGCCTAAACTTACAGTTAGGATAAAGCTCATCATCAAAGTTATCATCCCTTTCCTCTCGATAAGAGTGATAATCTCCTCCCATACGCTTACCCCTATTTCCTCCTACTACTCCTTCCCTACGTGCATCATTAAGAGCGACCTAAGGTAGGGGTGCCTGTGGATTTGCCACTAGTGGCTATGGTAATGTCATATGATCGACCCATTTTGTTAGATTTGCAACAATAATAGTTAGGTCCTGAAACTGTTCTTCTAAACTTCTTCTTCCACCTATAACACGATGTCCCTAACCTCCTCCTCTAACCTGACTGTTGGCCTCATTCCTAATTCCTCCATTCACGATATCATTTGACATAGTTGTTGAATTAAAGCTTCAACAAGACTCTTTTTTTATATCACAATCACTCCTTCACGATACCAATTTTCCTCCAACTCACAACATACCTTCACGGCACAAGTTCTCCAATTCTAAATCACACATTCACAGCACAATTCCTTCAACTCACAAACATAGTCCATGGCATAGATTCTCCAACACTCAAACACACACTCCACAGCACAAATTCCCCAACACTCAAATACACACTCAAGGCACATATTCATTTAATTAAAGTCAAATGGAGCATTCATAGCACTTTAATGCACAATTACTTCTCGATTACACACTTATGGAATCAATTATAGTAAACTCGAATTCATCCAAGGCAAGAACCCTAAAGTAATCCTTTCTTCAAATTCAACCCACAATGACTAAGGGAAACATGGCACAATTCATCTAATATCTCCAATTTCAATTCACATAATCAATTAATTTCATAAGTGCACAACATAAACCCTAAATACCCAAATCAAAAGCAAGACTTCCATGTGTAATTCCCCCTCTCAATTGTGATTGTTGTGTGTTGAATGAAAATCTTGAGATTTGCATACAATTGTTGTTTCCTCAATACTCAGAAAACTACATGTAAATGTTTAACATGACTTTCCAGGTTTCTATTGTAAATCAAAATGTCATCAAAATAAAAAACAACAAATTTGCCTAGAAATTCTTTCATGACATGATTCATTAACCTCATAAAAGTACTAGGGGCATTGGTCAACCCAAATGGCATGACCATCCACTCATATAAGCCATAGCTTATTTTAAAAGCGGTCAGCTAGCTATGTGTCATTATTTTCTTATATTATTTTTTCCATATTTAGGGATCAGTATAAATACTTGTAAAAGATAACAACAAAAGGACACTTGATATTATTTGTAGCATATTCACCTAAAAAGTTTTTCTCTCTTTTTCATATACACTCTTATCAATTCCAATTAAGGTTATAGCAAGTGGAGGCTTGGATTATTGTTTGTTGAGTCAACAATTACAAGGGTGTCATATCGTTACAGTCCTACTATACATGCAATCTCATATTTCAGCCCAAACACAAATCGTGCCATAGTTTGTTCAAGAGGTTTGACTACTCCACATCGAATCATCAGTGTCTCAAACTCTTAGACATACTCATCTACTATTTTGCCTCCCTAAGTGTTTCAGTGACTCATGATCTATGTAACTAATAAACTCCTTAGGGAGAAGGTAATGCTACCACATCATCAATGCCCTCACTAAGGAATAGAACTCCTTATCATATATTGAGTAGTTTAAAGGTGCACCACTCAATTTCTCACTGAAATAAGCAATGGGCCTCTTCTCCTACATCAACATAGCACCAATTCTTACCCCTAAGGCATCACACTCTAATTAAAAAAATTTGTCAAAATTGAGTAATGCTAACACTAGAGCACTAATTAGCTTTGCTTTCACTTTCTCAAAACTCTTTTAGGCTCGTTCTCCCCAAACAAAAGGAACATTCTTTTTAATCAGCTCAGTTAATGGACTGACAATGCTATTAAAAGTCCTCACAAAATGTCTATAGAAAGAAGCCAGCCAATGGAAACTTCTTACCTCTACAGCTGATTGTGGTGTTGGTCAATCCATAACAGACCTCACTTTTTCTACATCTATCTTTACACCAGAACCAATCTTAATAAAACCAAGAAATGTTACCTCAGATTGATAGAAAGAACACTTCTTGAGATTTGTGTACAACTACTATTTCCTCAATACTGAGAAAATTGCCTGTAAATGTTCAACATGACTTTTTAGTTTTCTACTATAAATCAAAATGTCATCAAAATGAACAATAACAAATTTGCCCAAAAATTCTTTCATGACATGATTCATCAACCTCATAAAAGTACTAGGGGCATTGGTCAACCCAAATGGCATGGCCATCCACTCATATAAGCTATGGCTTGTTTTAAAAGTGATCTTCCACTCATCTCCACCCTTCATGTGATTTGATGATATCCTCTTTTAAGTCCACCTTAGAGAATACCTATGCACCATGCAGTTCATCTAACATATAATCAAGTCTAGGAATGGGATACTTGTATTTGATGGTAATTTTGTTGATGGCTCTACTGTCGATACACATCCTCCATATGCCATCCTTCTTGGGTACAAAAAGTGTAGGAACAGCATAAAGACTAGTACTCTCCTTGACAAAACCCCTTTTTATCAGTTCATCAATCTGATGCTTCAATTCTTTTGCCTCTTCAAGATTCATGTGATACGTAGGCCAATTTGGCAAAACTAACCCAGGCTGAAAATCAATGGCATGTTCAATGCCCCTCATGGGTGGTAATCCCTTAGGTAATTCATCTGGGAATATATCCATGTACTCATCTAATACCTAGTTCACCACTGGGGTTAACTATTCACGTCCCTCTACCTCTAGTACATATCTCATTTGTAACATATACACTGGCCTCTCATCCTCTATTACCTCCTTTAATTCATGTTGTCCTACTTACAAAGTCTTCTTTTTACCATTCTTATTAATATGCTTCTGTGCCACTTGTACTTCAATAGGTGACATGAGGTTCAACACTATGCACTTACACTCTATCTGAAACACATAGGTATTCCTAAAACCATCATGTAACACCCTCCTACCATACAACCAAGGTTTGCCAAGCAATATGTATGATGCACACATGGGAACAATATCACAAATAATTTCATCATGGTACTTCTCCCCTGTATTGAATGGAACCTTAACCCTGTGAGTGACATGCAAACTACCTTGTTCACTCTACTAATGCAATTTATAAGGTTTAGGATGTCAGGTAGTGACTAGTTTTAATTTAGTCACTAATGAGGAAGCCACTACATTAGTACAACTACCTCTATCAAAGATAAGAGCATAAAGATTACCTTGGACCCTGTAGGAGATGTGAAATAGGTTCTCCCTCTATTCATCCTCATTAGTAGGAAAGGTAGTCATTACCCTACACAATACATTAATTGACAAATATTGACCATTCCCCTTATCCTCATGTACCTTAGCATAACTCTTTTGTTTAGACATTGAGCAGCCATATGTCTAAAACCTAGACATTTAAAGCATTTGACCTGGCGATTCTTTCCTCTCGATGACCCAGCTACTGCCTATTTGTTCTCATACCTAGAAACCATATTTCCTTTCCTAGCAAATTCTTGCTCCCCTCTAATGTCTAGAACAACTGCATTCTTTTCCACATTTATGCTATATCCCCCTTTATTAGCCTATTTACCCTTTAACCCATATAGTTCTATAGATGATCCATACCCATTACTCACTACTCTATAAGAGTTATAATGCCTCTATCTCTCCACTTTCAGAGCTAACCGAATGGCTTCATCAGGGGTGTCATATCGTTGCAGTTCTACTATATATGCAATCTCATTTTTCAACCCAAACACAAATCATGCCATAGTTTGTTCAGGAGGTTCAACTACTCCACATCAGATCATCAGTGTCTCAAACTCCTAAACATACTCATCCATTGTTTTGCTTCCCTACCTCAATGTCTAGAGATGCATGAATAGCTCATGTCTGTAATGTTCTGGAATAAATCTCTTCCTCAAAACTCTTTTCATTTCTTGCTAAGTATGAATCTTAGCATCACCATCTCCCCTCCTACTGGCCACATGGTTCTTCCACCATAAAGCGGCATACACTGTAAACTCGACTATTGCCAGACGAACCCGAGTATGGTCATTAATCTCATAACATTCAAAGAGTCCTTCCACTTTATCTTCTTAGTCAAGATAATCCTCTATAGACCATCTTCCAGCAAATGAAGGCATCTACAATTTTACATATTCTAGACCCCTAAGCAACCTGAACTCACGGTTAGGATAAAGCTCATCAGTAAAGTTATCATCCCTTTCCTCCTAATAAGCGTGATAATCTCCTCCCATACACCTTTCCCTATTTCCTCCTACTGCTCTTTCCCTACGTGCATCATTAAGAGCTACCTGAGGTAGGGGTGCTTATGGATTTGCCATTGGTGGTTGTGGCAATGTCATCTAATTGACTTATGTTGTTAGATTAGCAACAATCGTTGTCACGCCCCAAAAGGGGGCTTAGAAGTTTCCACTAAAAATTATCATAGCACGTGTGCACCCGTTACATGATAATCATCTTACAAACCAGAGATCGTAAGATTCTAAATAATTAATTACATCTATGACTAATCATAATACATAAAGTTACCTAATAAAATATAACTATGGATTCCATATCCCACAGTTAACCATGATCATAGAGAATTGATATCCCCTACTAACCAGTAAAATGGAATAAAATTCTAAGTTTCACAAATTCAATTTTTACATAGGGGTCCTAAGATAACATTTCATCTAAATAATCTATCCTTCACGATTCTTAATTTATTGTTCTTATCTTCTAAAAACTCTCGACACTTCAAATTTTATCCCATCTTGAGCTTTCATAATCGCTACCTGCAAAATGGTCTTTGGAGGGGTGAGCACACTACAGCTCAGTGAATCAGAATGCCATACTTTCAAAGCTACGCACGCACAAGCAATTTCAAATCAAGTTATCAAATCATATGCTATACATGAACAACCATATGAATGTAGCATCTCACGCGGTCTTCCGGTAACCAACGTGAAGTCTAGGGTTTATGCCCCCCTTGACCATGGGTTAGGAATTCTAAAGCCACCATCAGTGCTCGGGTCTTACTCACAATTTCATTACCCTTATCACTTATTTATACTATGTCTTAGCTTTAATGATCTAAGCTTAGGTGTCTCACTACACTAAGCATTTACACCCTCAAAAGATAGGTTGAACTCGGAACCGTCAAGGCGTGACAATCCCCTAATCACTTAGTTCGTACTTGGTGAAACAACGATCCTCTGATCACTTCCAACTCATCCTATAGCAATGATGGCCTTCAATCCCATGCAATGTCTCATGTAAATGTATGTCAAATTTTAATCGAGTCCACTTCTTTAATTAATTGATTCGGGGTGATCAAACAATATACAGCTGCAACTAATTCCCAGTCAAGGCAATAAGGTACACTACCAAGCATTTAAAGACTACCACTCTAAGAACAATTAATAGGAACTTAGTGAAGTCCCATAAACAAATCCACTACATCTCATATTCACATTTACCACAACAAAAAGAGCTTACGCGTTTCACATCACAGATAAGTAAGGAAAAGCAAACCAAACGGATAAAAACAATCAAGCTATACACAAGATTTTTGTTAACTTAACACCTCTGTACCATTTAACTTAAACGTCAAATCAACCACTCGGGATTGATTTACACTTATTATTCTTTGACACCTCAGTGTCATCCCACCTCTCAAGTGCTCAGTTATACACACATTCAAGAGTCAATTAGGTGGCCACATATATATCCCTCCTAAGTTCTCAAATACCTATGTATACTATATATATATAGGTTTTTTTTTTAACTTAGCTTTAACTAAAGGATAATTTGCTAGGCACCTCCCCTCACTTACTTAAGAGGCGCAAGAAAACATAATTGTTAAGTTGCACTTATGATTTGTATAGTTATATGCATGAATGTATTCTTTAAATATAATAGGAAAATAATTTTGCCTAAGCATATATACATATTCAAAAGTAGATTCAATAGGTATATATAATGATATACATATAATCTATTCCAGTTATGCATACTTACTCGGTAGTTATAGAGGGAAAAGTTAGGTTTATATATTTCAGTTTAGTTTGAAGAAAATAATTTTGAATCATGGTATTAAGCCTGTAGTAGTAGCACTGGTAAGATGGTGTGAAGTGCTATCGTTAAGATAGTGATATCTAAACCCTCAATCCATTCTATCCTCTACATCGTTAAATAGTATTCATCTATAACTTATCTAACTACCAATTCCTTTGTAACTTCTTTTCTAAACTCATCTAACCCCACTATATAACTTAAAAATAATAATAATCACATCTAATTTGTAACTACAACCAAGAAGGTGAATTCACATACATAAAGCATATCAACATACAACACAACATTGTAGCATATCATTAAGTTTCCCACTCACCTGTTTAGGGTCGTTACAGTTCTGACCGAAATTGAGTAATTCCAGTGGGTAATCCCTTTACTTTCCTCTTGAAATCAATGTCCTTTTACAATGCTTCCTCAACCAGACCATAGAAAGCAACATCTCCACTTGTCTTTGGTAGTTTCCTAGCACCTGATATGCGTACTCTACCCATCATGCATTTGATGGCAAGGCATGAAGTCTCCACCTTAAGAAACTTTGGGCGAACAAGATTTGAAATGTTGAACACTTCTTCAACATGATTCTAATACAGGGTTTCAGAAGGAACGACCTTCCTAGGAACCATTTCTTCCAACACCCCAAGTTGCTGTGATCAACTATCTGCTTTCTTTGTGTAGAAGTCGAGCAATAGAACGTCTTTGACTTACCAAATCCAGAATTCCTTCATCCATGTAGGCAAGATACCCTTAGGAAGGACAACTAAAGGCCTTGCATTAAGGTATTTGGCCAAGAATGAGCTTCCTCAACATCCTTTGAGCATTCCATTACAAAATTCATTTCATTCCAAATATCCCCTAGGCCATCATCTCGGACATTGCTCAAATCATTCCCTTCACCATCCACACCAACATAAACGCCTCTCCTTTACATGAAGCATCTTTGAACCTCTCATTTATCAATTTGTCTCTAATATCTTCCAACGAACTACTTGTAGGATTAGTAGTCACTAAAGGTTTTGTATCACCTTCTTTCTTCTCTCCTTTGTTGGCATCTCCACCTACAAGGTTTCCTATCTTTTCTACTGGTTTTCATCCTCACTTATGCTTCCATCACCATACATACACCGACCACTCTTTATATACATACATGCCCACCTCCATCGTAATAACATCATATACACATGTACACATAAGTTTTACCTACGCACATACACAAGATCAATACTCTCTTGCCTTTATTTTCTAGCTTTTCTCCTCTTTTCCTCACCCTTCTTCCGTCTTCAATTTTCACTTTCTCCTTCTTTCAACTTTCCTTTTCCTTTCTCCTTATTCTCTTCTTCCTTTTGACTCCCTTACCATAACTTTTCCCCTTGTTTCCTTACTGAGCTCCCTTCAACCCCTCGGACTTCTCTAATTTCCCACTTCTTCTTCTTATTCCTCTTCACTCTTCTCTAGCCCACACTTTTGCATGTGTATATTTCAAATCTTCCCTTCTAATTCTTTACGTTTTTCCTTCTTCTTAGATATCTTCCATTTTTCCTTTTCTACTTCATATCTCCTACTCACCGAACCCCACTTATATACCTCGCACATACACCAGCACATTCCCATCCATATACATATATGCACATTTTGCACACACCACGTATACACACCAACACACTCCTATCCATACACATACACACTCCGTACACACCATGCACACCAGCACACTTTACTCATACCCATACACGCACACTCCGCACACACCCACACCACTAGCACATAAGTACACACATACTCTGTATACACCACACACCACCAGCACATACATACGTGCATACTCCGTACACATTACACACCACTAGCACATACATACACACATACTTTGCACAAACCACACACCATCTACTTATACAAATATATCGTGCTCCTTCTCCCATTTCGCCCTTCTTTCCTCCTTCGGAACGCTGCCACTACAGTTGTTTATGGTCGTTGTTGTTGTTCTTGTCATGGTTGCTATTGCTAACATCGTGGTGGTCGCCATTACTACTATTGTTGCAGTCATTATTGCCGTCATTGCTATAGTTGTTGTTACCGCTGTTGTTGTCTTCTTCCCTTGCACACACACGCACCCACATGGTTACAATAGGGCAGCTCCTCCACCTTATGCATACACACCATTGCACTTCATAACCCTCCCTTCTCCATTGGTCCATTATTCACTTACGTCAAGAACTGGACCATTGTGGATGCTTAGACATTATTGTCGTCATTGCAGTCATTGTTGTTGTGGCTACCATGGTTGTGGTTTCTATCATCATTACCATCATTATGGTCATCGCTGCTGCTACTATTTTCCTCCTCCCCTATTCACCAAAACCAAGTTGTTGCTAGAACTTGCCTAGAACCTTAGGTGACTACCTCGCCACAGTAGGGGAAGTGAGAAAAAAAAATAAGAGACGGAAGAATACAGAAAGGAGACAAAGAAGGTTGAAAGGAGAGGGAATAAAGAAGAAGAGATGAAAGAAGAGGGTTGCACTAGAAGATAAGGAAGAAGAAGTAAGGGATGGGGGAGTAGCTGGGACGAGTGATGCAACTGGGTAGGGGCGATGATCAATAAGAGTTTTCCCATCGATTGAGCTCATCCGAGATACTCCGAGCGTTTTACTATGTTGTGACAATGGAGAAAACGGAGAGGGAAAGGTAAAAGAAGAAGAAGAAGAAGAGAGAATGGAGAGGGATGGGACGGACTGAGGATCTATTCTGTTGTTGTTACCTGCCACCTGCTACTACTGCTGTCAGGGGAGAGAGGGTTGACAGGACCGACAGTTGTTTAAAAAAAAATTTTTACAAGGTTATGTATATGTATATTTATATTTTATATCATATTATATTTTATATTATAATTATTTCTATTTTAATATTCTACACGTATACACTGATATCTTTAAATTTTATATTTTTAGCATTTTATTGTGAAAGTTCACGTCTAAGCTAATTTGATTATTCTAGGCATCAATATTCACTCGTAATTCTTATTTGAATTTCCTAAATCTATAGTTTCAATTAATTTCCTTATTTAACCCAATATCGTTTGAAATTTATGTTTCAAAGAATTTATTCTTTTAATTTAAATTACACAAACTAAAGTTAGGACTTACAATTATTTTTATTTATTAGTTTATATACCTATATATGAATATTTTTCAATTACTTCACTTCCTAAATTTATTTAGTAATATATTTCATAAAATTTAAAATGCTACATTCATTATCCTTTTTCTTTGTAATGGTTGTTCTTTCCAATTGTTCTATTTTTTTTTAAAAAAAAAAACCTATCATTATCGTAAATTATTAAAATAATATTCATGTATCGCGATGTTTGAATTTTCATCATAAATTTCTAATTTTTTTTTTAATATAGAGAGATTGTCATTCTCACTATCCCGACATAAAGTATTTTTCATTTCGCTTATTTTCTTTAAATTTTTATATAGTCTTTTCAAAATTTTGGGACATCACAATAGTAGTCAGATCTTGCAACTATTCTTCTAAACTTCTTCTTCCACCCGCAGCATGACATCCCTAACCTCCTCCTCTAACCTAACTATTGGCCTCTTTCCCAATTCCTCCATTCATGCTATCATTTGACATAGTTGTTGAATTAAAGCTTCAACAAGTCTTTTTTCTTTTATCTCACAATCGCACCTTCATGATACCAATTTTTATCCAACTCACAACACACCTTCACGGCACAAGTTCTCCAATTCTAAATCACACATTCACAGCATAATTCCTTCAACTAACAAACATACTCCATGGCATAAATTCTCCAACACTTAAACACACACTCCAAGGCACAAATTCTTCAACACTCAAACACACACTCCATGACACATATTCATTCAACTCAAGTTAAATGGAGCATTTATAGAACTTTAATGCACTATTACTTCTCAATTACACACTTATGGAATCAATTATAGCAAACCCCAATTCATCCGATGCAAGAACCCTAAAGTAATCCTTTCTTCAAATTCAACCCACAATGATTAAGGGAAACACGACATAATTTATGCAATATCTCTAATTTCAATTCACACAATCAATTAATTGCATAAGTGCACGATATAAACCCTAAATACCCAAATCAAAAGCAAGACTTCCACGTGCAATTCCCTCTCTCAATCGTGGCTCTGATACTAAAAAATGATATGCCAAACCAATTTAAATCAAATAATCCTAATTGATGAAACAATTGAACAATTGTTTTCAAAATAGCATAGATCCCTTATTTAGAATGTGAACCCTAATTTTCCATGGAACAAGAAAAAAATGAAAATTCCAAATTCTTACTAGATATGACTTACAAGTAGAATGAGGAAACAACTTGTAATTGTTGATTCAACACACAACAATCCAAGCCTCCACTCACCACAACCCTAATTAGAATTGATAAGAGTGTATATAAAAAAGAGAGAAAGCCTCTTTTCACGTGAATATGCTACAAATAATATCAAGTGTCCCTTTGTTATCCTCCTTTAAAAGTATTTATACTAATCCTTAAATATGGAAAAAATAACATAAGAAAATAATGACACATAGTCGATTCTTCTAGGTCCATTTTCCATTCAAAAAAACATGACACATGGTCGACTCCTCTATGTCCATTTTGGTTCAAAACATGGATCGTGAACCATCCTCCAATCCATGTGCTAATTGGTTTGATCACCTTCCTGTAATACCAACAAGTGTACCTGATTAAATACAAAACAATCATATAAAGCAAATGAAGACACTATGTGAATGTCTTTGGGTTCCATTTGATTAAAGAGGACTCTCAATGTTAAGCTCTATAGTCCTTTAGCTCTTGCTCGGGTAATGGGTCTTGTTGTTGCATTGGTTTGATTCCCATCAGTTTACAGATGTTTTCCTAGAAAACCTAACACGTTTGCCACTAGTCAAGGAAATGGAATTTTGCATTGATTGGGTGCCAAGAATAGCACTAATATCTAAAGCTCCGAATAGAATGGCAGCCATTGAACTATTAAAGTTTCAGACTCAACTTCAAGAGTTACAAGAAAAAGGGTTTATTAGACCAAATGTGTTGCCATAGGTGCACCAATACTCTTTCTTAAGAAGAAAGATGAGAGCATGAGGTTATGTATTGATTATAGAGAGTTGAACTAAGTAGCAATCAAGAACAAGGATCCCCTACTTACAATAAATGACCTATTTGATCAATTACAGGGAGCTTAGGTTTTTTCCAAAATTGACTTAAGATTGGTGTATCACCAACTAAGAATCAAGGAAGAAGACAATCAAAAGAATGCATTTAGTACCTAGTATTGGCATTATGAATTCTTAGTGATGCCTTTTAGGTTGATAAATACTCCAACTACTTTCATGGATCTTATGAATAGAGTATTTAGGGATTTTCTAGACCAGCTTGTGGTGGTGTTTATAAATGATGTACTCATCTATTCCAAGGGCAAAGAGGAACATAAAGAACATCCAAGGTTAATGTTTTGGAGAGATTGTAGGAGGAGAGATTATATATAAAATTTAGTAAGTGTGTGGCTGGAGCAAGTATCTTTTTTAAGACATGTAGTAAATAAAGATTACATTTCAATAGATTTAAAGAAGATAAAAGTTGTGGTTAACTGGCCATGACCAAGGACAGTGATAGAGGTCAAAAGCTTTTTGGGAGTAGTTGGCTACTATAAGCATTTTGTGGAAGGATTCTCTCGTTTAGCAACTCCTCCGAGCCAACCGACACGGAAGAGGGGTGAAATTCTTGTAGCATGATAAGTGTGAAAATAGCTTTACGACATTAAAGCAAAAATTAATAATAGCTCCAATGTTAGGATTACCTAAAACAAGAGAAGAGTTTGAGATATTTAGTAATGTCTCAACTCAAGGGTTGGGATGTGTTCTCATATAGAGTGGGAGAGTCATTGCGTATGCCCCTTGTTAATTGAAATCTTATAAGAAGAATTACCCTACACATGACTTAAAGTTAGCTGCAATGATTTTAACACTAAACTATGGAGACACTACCTATATCGTAAGAAGTGCAAACTCTTCATAGATCATAAAAGTTTGAAATATCTATTCACCTAAAAAGAATTGAATATAAGGTAGAGAATGTGGCTAGAGTTGATTAATGAGTGTGATTTGGAGACTCACTACCACCTTGGGAATGAAAATGTTGTAGTAGATGCCCTCAGCCAAAAGAAGCAAGTTAATATAGCAACTATAATAACCTCTCAGAGATAGATACTAGAAGACATGTGGAAGTTAGAGTTAAAGATGGTGACACATGAAGTGAAGACTAAATTAAGGTAGCACAAATAGGAAACAACTAAATTTAAAGGATCAAGAACAAAATAGAACGAAGAGAAACAATTGAGTTTAAGGTGGATGCTAAAGGTGTAGTAAAATATGGTATGAGGTTGTGTATACTGGATAATACTAAACTAAAGAAAGAAATTATGAAGGAAGCTCATTACTCAAAGTATACAGTAAATCTTGAAAGCATCAAGATGTACAAAGATTTGAAGAATCCTTATTGGTGGAGGAATATGAAAGAGGAGATAGCAAAATTTGTATCCAAATACTTGACTTACCAGTAGATTAGAATTGAACATTAGAGTCTAGTTGGAGAGTTACAATCACTTCCTATACCTAAATGGAAGTAAGAACATGTAACTATAGACATTGTCATAACTCTTCCAAAAACTAAGGAGAAAACATAATGCAATTTGAGTGATTTTGGATAGGTTAACCAAATCATCTCTTTTTATACCGATTAAAGTAAAATATAAATTAGAAAGGCTTGCTCAATTGTATATTAAGGAGATTGTTAGATTACACGATATGTTAGTCACTATAATTGGAACAATCACTTGCCCTTGGTAGAATTTGCATACAATAATAGTTGTCAAGCAACTATTTAGACGACTCCATATGAAGCACTTTATGGCAAAAAGTTTAGATCTCCCTTATTCAGGGATGAGGTTAGTAAAAGACGAATAATAGGACTAAAGATAGTGTAGGAAGTCGTAGACAAAAGGCGATAAGATGGAGAATTCTTTCTACTCAAAGTTGCTAGAAAAGCTATGTAGATAGACAATGATGCCCCTTGTAATTCCAAGTAGGAGAGAAGGGTTGTTGAAGATTTCTCCAACCAAAGGAGTAATCAGATTTAGTCTACGAGGAAAGGTAAACCCAAGGTATATGGGTCCATTTGAAATTTTGGAAAGAATTGGCAATGTAGCTTATAGGTTGGCTCAACCACCAAGTTTAGAAGGGGTACGTAAGGTATTTCATATATCAATGCTAAGGAAAATTGCACTAAATCTAGATTAAGTAGTTGCTTTGGAACCCATATACGTACAATCGAATTTATCCTCTTTTGAAAAATCTGTAAGAATTGCAGACACTAAAGAACAAGTATTGAGGAGAAGAGTGATTCCTTAGGTTAATGTACAATGGACCAATGAAACAAAACATGAAGCATCTTGGGAATTAGAAGAATAAATGCAAAGGAAGTATCTAGAACTTTTTCCAAACATAGGTAACTTTCAAGGATGAAAATTTGTGTAAGGGAGGGATGTAATATATATGTAGCATAAGTAAAATAAACATAAGGGCAAGGAAAATAATAAGGTTTTAAGCATGGGGCGATTTTAGTCTTATTACAATCAAGGTATTTAAACCCCCAATTAACTTGTTGTCTCCTCTATTCCCATTTGCACAAGTGAAACCTCAGGAGCATATTCAAACACACATAGTGTCACTTAATAGAATCCTACAGGATCAACATGTTTCCAATAGGTAAAGGCTTTAATTGTTACTATATGATGTATTGATTTCAAGTTCTTAGGCATGAGTATTTTATGGGTGATGTGTTATTAGAATTTGGAAAAAAGGGTGAGATGGAACAAGCACAAATGTGGGATTAAGCAATCTTAAGATTCTAACCGCTAATCGAAATAAGTAAGTGTTTATACTTTGCATAAAAGTGTAGAATTAGCGATTTAATCAAATTGATTTGGTTTGGATACATAGAAATTAAGATTGAGACACTAATTAGAGAAAAAGAAGAGGAAATTTTTCAAAATAGGGGGATACACAGCTAGGTACATGGATATATACCTTCCTGTGTTGCATTAGAGAGGGAGTCATGTACTAATGGGGTACAAGACCTAGTACATAGGCATGTATCTGCTCATGTTAAAGTATACAGCCTGATGTGCCTATTTCCCAATTTAGAATACAATAACCGCAATCCCAATTCCAATAAACACAATATTCAAACCTATAATCAAATATAAGAACAAATATTTTCTAAGCCCTTACCAGATGTTACGTACTAACAAAGGTTCAGCCCTAACATGGAATGGTTGATACAACACACAATGATTGTTTTCCTACGTTTGTTACCCTGAAGTTTCTATTGCTCCTGAGTTTTCTAAAGATGCTCAAAAGCCTTTGAGAAAGCTTCTGAATCTCCTTTCTACGCTCCACTCTAGTCGAACTTTCTTCCTTTGTTGTTGGATTAGCTATTAAATCCAATGGAAGGGTAAGATTGTAACCATACACGACTTCAAAGGGAAACTTACCGATTAAACTATGAGTAGACCTATTGTAAGTGAACTTAACAATAGGAAGACACAAGTCTCAACCAGTAAGATTCTTGCCAACCATTACTCTTAGTAATGAACCAAGAGCACGATTGACAACCTCAGTCTAGCCATCTGTTTGGGGATGACAGGATGTACTATACATGAGTTTAGTACCAAGCCATTTCCAAAGTGTCTTCCAAAAGAAACTAAGGAATTTAGTATCTCTATCAGATACTATGCTACGGGGAATACCATGCAATCATATAATTTCCTACATAAAAAGGTTAGCAATAAAAAGGGCTTCATCTATTTTGTGACAAGGCACAAAGTCTGACATTTTGCTGAAACGATTGACAACCACCATGATAGATTCTTTGCCTCTTTGTGTCTTGGGAAGACCCAAGACAAAATCCATACTGACATTGTTCCAAGGTTGTGTAGGTAGAGGTAAAGACATATATTCACCCCAAGTTTATTTCTTTCCTTTTGCCCCTTTACAAACACTGCATCTCTCTAACATCATTTCGACATCCTTTAACATACCTTTCTAACAAAAATGTTCTTTTAACAACTCTAAAGTTTTCTTTTCACCAAAATGTCTAGATAACCCTCCAGCATAAGTTTCCCTAACCAATAATTCTCTAATAGAATCATAAAGTATACATAATTTTCCTGCTCTATATAGAAACCCATCTACTACATAATATCCATCCACCAAATGTCCTCCTAAACATCTCTCAACTATCAACTTAAAGTAATCATCATGAACATATTGTTCCTTTACCAATTCAAACCTAAGAAACTTTGATTGTAATGAAGTGATAAGTATATACCTGCGTGACAATGCATCAGCTACAATATTAGTACTCCCCTTCCAGTACTTAATCACATATACAAAGCTTTCCAAAAATTCCACCCATTTAGCTTATCATTTTGACAAACATTGCTGACCCTTGAAGTGTTTCAAATATTCATGGTCTATATAAATAATAAACTCCTTAGGAAGAAGATAATGTTGCCAAGTCATCAATTCTCTCACTAAGGATTTGATTCTCATCACAGCTAAGTATACGACAATGTACCTTGAGTGTGTTGCAAAGGTTTCATGTATAGTAAGGTATACAGCCATTTACATGGTCATGTTCCTTTCGGTGTTCTTATGCACAGCCACATACACGACCATGTTATTCTAAAACACTTCTATTTTACTTTTATTTCATTTTTCTTCAATTTTAAGCCAAGTCCACCTACAATAACACAATGGGGAAGGGACATATTCAACGAGTATACAATTAACAATATAACGAACTTAGATTATATCACAAGGCAATACTAAACTTAGTCTTTGATATTTAATGGGTTTTTATACCTTTAGTAGTTACACAAAAGCTAGCTGTGGGACCACTCTTCCAGGTATGTGTTTACCATGTTTGTTGCCTATGATTATTAACTTAGTAATCTAAATGAACTTAATTGGATATTAGATTTAAATATATGTGCTATTTGTGGTTGGCTTAGCCTAAAGGCCCATAGTAGCAAATCCTAAGGAAATACTTCGATGATCAGTATACGATGTTATCCATAGTAAAGTCCTATACCAAAATGATTTGTGGTAGGTATAGGGTTAGATGGGGCCCATTTAAAAAGCAAGCCAATGAATTTGACCCATTTAATTTGCGGGTTAAAGTGGGTTAACCCATAAGAAGCCAAGTTAACCCACTTTTCAAAGAAATTAAAAAATATATATATAGGAAATTGAAAAAAAAAAACTACTAATTATGGTTATTATAAATGCTATAATTGGAGTTTTATCATTAAAGGTAAGTTTTCCTAACTTACAATATTTATTTGTCTCTATTATTAATTTCTCATTTATATAGTCTTTTTGTTGATTCAATTTAGGAAAATAGTGAAGAAAGTATCAAATATTACATTTAGATTTCTTTTCAAAAAAATATACAAGCTTTAAAAATTATATTTGGATTTCTTTTCTTTTATTTGATGAAATGAGTTGAACTTGAAACAGCAATACATTATTTTCACATAATTACACCAAATTTTCATTATGAAATGTTTATATAAAGCAAAGCATCTTATTAGCTAAGTGGATATGCATCTATCTTTTTTTTTTCTTTTAATCTTACGAACAGAAAATTTACTAGCCATTAGAAAATTAAATGGAAATAATCAATTTGGAAAGAAAAACACATATTAAATATATAAATAGGCTAAAATATATTTAAGTAGGTTAGCTTGTATAACCCACTAAAGTATATGAATGGATTAAATCGGTTAAGTTAGTCTATTCAACCCACTAAAACATATAATGGGTTAAATGGGTTTAATTGGTGGGTTTGCCTATTTGACCTTGTAGACCAAAGTAAGTTAGGTTATGACCAACATATTTTAGCTTGTTTAGTAAACAAGTCGTAATAAGCTAGCCTGCTTAAACTGCATGCCAAACTAGGCTAAGCCAGATTTGCCCGTTTAACCCACTTGCATAGCTCTTATCCACTAAGGGGTTTTGGTCTAGGTGGCTTTGTCTTAAAATTAGCTTCTAATATTTTCTCATAATTGAAACTCGCACACAATTTCAAAAAAAATTAACTCTCAATTAATTCTAATCGTAAAAGTAAATTGATATAATTAAAAATGAGTGAATTGAATAATTTTCATAATTGTAAAAGTCATACTGATATAATTAAAAAATTGAGTGCATTAAATAATTTTAATACTTTCAAAATTATAGTTCTTGAGCATTCACTCAATTCAAGGGTCTATTAAAATCACTAGTCAATTAAATTCATCTTATGTAATCTTCTCAATTGCTGTGGTGGATGGTTACATCTCTCTGAACATAGACTAAAATAACTTATTAAGCCATATTTAACCTTATGGAAATGGTCGATGAACTTGAACTTACTATGATACAATTATTTTATAATCCAATCTACTTTATTTCTCAATCACAGATCAATATGACATAAGATTTTCACCACATATATATTTTTTCTTAGCTTATTAAACAAGTCCAAATCGATATAGATGATAAATCATTCTTACCATGATTATGCTTTCGAATAGTTACTTTTATCCTTCTAAAATGGTTTGCGGTGTTAATCCTCTAATCATGAGTAATAAATTCCATGTTGATATATCACTAACCTTCTTAGAAATTTTGAGCCATACCTAATAACCAGTTTGATAGCAACTTACGATTGGGGTTACATTTACCAATATCAAACTGTAACGTCATCCTATATAGTGGGTGCACAGCATCCTCATGTGTTGAACTTCTAAGATCACTAACATCTAGTCATTAATGAAGTGAAATGTGATGTTTACCTAATATTCACTAAGGAAGGTTAAGTTTACTCACCACTTAGCAACTTAAGTGCATCAAGTATAGACCCACACAAAAGGTAGTGAATGGATTAAGTACACAAAGACAAGCATGCATAGACTACCTAAGCACAAGCAAGCAAAAAAAATCTTGTTCTTGGGCACACAAGACATAAGTATGCTAAGCACAACAAAGTTCATGAGCTATCTAACATGAGCATGTAGGCAGCTAAGTAGGTGCACAGGCCTTTCTTTCAATAAATTGCACACCAACTTTTTGTTTTCTTCAATAACTTTATACCAATTCTCTTAACAATTTGAATACTTAATTTTCTTTTCTTTGTAGATTTATTAAGGTTAATTTTGAAATAATTTTTGTTTCTTTTCTATTTCTTTTTTTTTAACAAATTGCACATCAATTTTCTTATACCATGTTTAGACAATTTCTTACCATTTGTTTTTAAGCATTTTGTGTGCTCACTCTCCATCCCTATTATTCCAAAATTTCATCTAGTTATATTATAAATATTTTATAATTAGCTTCTCTTTCTTCTTTCTCCCTTTTTAGTAGCAAATTGCTCTCAAACTTTCATCTATCATGATTGGAAATTTTTCTTACAATTCTATTTTTAATAATTAACATAAAAATCATTTTCTCTAATATTTTCTAAGATAACTCTTAAATTTTTTTTTCAATGGTCTTATATTTTTTAACAAGTTGCAAATCAACTTTCTTTTATCTTAGACAATTTTTAACCAATTTTTTCTTAATGATTTGCAAACTAACTTTTCGATTTCCATCAAAATTTGTTTAGGCAACAATCCAATTCTAGGAACATAAATTATAAATGAAAGAAAGATTTCATTCACAATTTTTTTTTTCTTTTTTCTTTTTTTACAAAATACTACCAAAAAAAGAAAATTCATCACAATATGAAATTAATCCTTGTCTTCCACGGGTAGGATCCCTCTAATTTTTTAAGCATAAGAATGTTTTGACAGTCACTAGCTTGAGCGACAAGTGGCAAATGTTAAGGAATCGATTACTTGGTTGAAAGCTAACTCAAATTAGACCATTGAGCCTAAAGGTACCAAAATATCTTGTACCACTAAAGAAAATGTTAACATTATTTCACTACAGGAATTTTAATATTTAGTGATGTTTAATAAATGTCACCAAAACTAAAGTAAACATTACAAAAGATTTTTCATAACGTTTACTAAATGTCACAAAAGGTATGTTACAGAAAATAATTTATAACGTTTAAAAGATAAACATCACCAATAGTATAAACATCACAAATAATGAAATAATAGTAATGTTTAAATGTTATAAATAGGTAATTTTTATAATATTTAAACATTACTAAATATTAACATTTTTATGTCAATTTTTTTAACAAAATGTATAATTTTTAGTAACATTTAAACGTTACAAAAAGAATAATATTTAATAACATTTAAATATTACCAATAAGTAATTTTTTATAACTTTTAAATGTTACTAAATATTAACATTTTTATGCTAAAAATTTTAAAAAGTTACAAAAATGTATAATTGTTAGTAACATTTAAATGTTACAAAAAGAATAATATTTCATAACGTTTAAATGTCACCTATAAATATTGATACATGATGTTTAAATGTAACAAATAAGTAGATATAGAACTTACAAAATATTATTAAATATACATTTTGTTATTATTAAATGAGTTCAATGTAATGCTTAAATGTTACTAAATCGATAAATAGTGACCCTAAAACGTTACTAAATCGAAAAATGATAACATTTAAATGTTACAAAAAATGAGTATTATAATATGGTAAAGTTGTTTAAACTCTTGGGTATAATGATTTAAACCTATAGTAAAAGTGTACACAATTGCAAAATAATATAGGCCATAAAGGTGGACATTTGCATGTAAGCTTATAATTGTCCACTTTCATCATCAACTACAAACTTTACAAAAGTTACAAAAGAAGATGTAAACATATCCCAATTAATATTGTTCAAACCTTATAGAATTTACTAGCAAAATAAACTCCATTCATAACCTACTCTCTTCCCCACATTCATAATCAACTTCTAAAAAGTTACCAGATAATAAACTCTATTTCATAAGCTAGTTGTTCTCTTTCCCAATCTAATTATCATCTACAAAAAAGTTAATAGCAAAATAAACCATCTTTCATAAACTACTTTCTTCCCTACTTCCATGATCCTCTTCAAAAAGGTTGCTAACAAAATGAACTCTCTTTCATAAAATACCTTCTTCCTCACTTTCATTATCATCACCACGATCAAGGGGAATTGAAGAAGGAAAAAACTCCCCATTACTTGGAGATCCTATCACATAAATGTATAAAAGGCTTAACATAACTTATTAATATAACTATATAATAAACACGATTATATTGTTTAATAAATTAGTTGAATTAGATGGTAAGTCTAGGTAAAACCTTTGCAAAACTTGAAAGAGACTATTCAACTACAAAAAGATTATAATCTAGTCAAAAAGTAATCTTATGGAAAAAAGAGAGATGATACTCTATATGGAAAATAGAAGACTCCATCAACTACAAATATCATTCTTCTTAAAGAATACAAATTTCACCAACATCTAAAACAATAGGATTATGTTGATGTTAAGGGGGAGAATGTTAAGTTTCTCTAATTTAGTTTTGATGTTAACAAAAGAGGAATGAGTGTAATGAATGTTTAAGATAGCACGTAATTTTTTTCTAAAGTTGAACAAGGAGACAGAAGCTTGTTCAGAACCTTCAAAAGTGTTACAAAGACTATTTTTGTTCTGACAGAAGGTGTTTCAGAAGTTGTGTATTGTATCCATAATTATCGTGGTAACCTTTCTAAAGCACTTTCAGAACCTTCATAACAGGAGAACAATTGACAGGTTTGTTTCAGAAGCACTTTCAGAACCTTCAGGACAGTTAACAGGTTTGCTTCAGAAGCACTTTCAGAACCTTTCATGTCTGTTATGAATTTTTCCAAATTACGTTCTAAATTTTATATCGATAGTTTTAATAAATTTCAAGGCCTAGCTCCACGTTCAAGTATTTTTGGATAATATACTTGATGTGTTTTACTAAAGTTTGATTTTATATCACGGGTTTTTTTTAATTTACATAAAGTTTCACAAGATTTTATTTAAAGATTTCATTTTATGATAAAGTGAGATCATATAGGATTTACAAGTTTTATCCAGATTTAAAATTGGATATTTGTACTATATTTTGGGAGATCCAGCAGTTACAAAGATAATGATAAAGAGATATGGTTGTTTATATCAAGATATGGTTCCACAATGTGAGGGATATCTTCAACAAACTTGATCCAAGAGATATATCCAAAGAAGATCTCGGTCAAACTAATTATCCAAGCTTATCCTCAACAAGAATATCACGAATGCAGATCTTCCTCAACAGATCCAACTTATTTTTTAATTGAAAATTCAAAAATAAATTTCAACATTATCACGTGGAAAGTAGCCGTTATGTTTTCCTCCATATATAAAGTGTTTAATTCAAATGAAAAGTAGAGTAAAGAACGTTAAAAAAAAAAACAGAAAAAGGAACGTGGTTGAAAGAAAAAATTACACACGAGAAGAAAAGACTCATACATCTTCAAGCAAATATCTTTACATATATATGTGATCTAGAGGAAATTTGTTATTCCTCATTGTTGTTGTTGTTGAGATTCCTTTCGTGGAAAGGGAATTGTTTGTTGTTTCATCACTGTAGTTGAGTGATTAGCTTATTGAAGAAGCTAGAAAGACTCAACAATGAGACTTTTGCCTTAAAGAGCTTGTGTTGTGTATCTTTGATTTGTTGATATAGTGAAACACAACCAGTATAGACAAACCGGGACCCCGGCGTGGAGCTGGAAGAGAGGACTAACGCTCGAAAGCGGAACCTCTATAAATATCTGAGCATTCTACTCTTCTCTACTTTTATTTACTTCACATTATTGTTCTTCATTATTGTTATTCACGTGATTTTATTAGTCAAGAGTTTTATTTGATTTGTGAAAAAGTGAAATTTTAAGTAATTAATCAATTCAACCCCCCTCTTGATTAATCTAATTGGGACCAACAATTGGTATCAGAGCAGGACTCATCTATTTTGAGTGATCCAAAATGGTTGAAAATAATGTTGCAATTAATCGAGCTCCCTACTTCGATGGCTCAAACTTCTCATATTGGAAGATCCGTATGGAAACTTACATCAAAGCTAATGATTATGATTCATGGCAGTCATTTCACATGGAGACAGTTTGATCACCTTGAACGGAGATTCAACCTTGTCAGATTCGGAGAAGAAAATTATCGAGAAAGAACAACAAAGCAAAAAATTTATTACTGACTACTATTGCTCCATCAGAGTTCTATTTAATATCATCGTGTGCTAGTGCAAAGAAGATTTGGGATATCCTATCCGATACATATGAAGGGATGGATACCATCAAGGAAACTAAGATAAATGCTTTAATTCAATAGTATAATTATTTAAGTTTAAGTCTAATGAAGATGTCAAAGATGCTTTTAAACAGGTTTTTCAGCTGTCACAAATGAGCTTGCATCACTTGGAAAGAAACTTCCAGATCCAATCTTGTTTAGAAAAAATGTTAAGGATATTGCCACCATCTTGGGATGCAAAGAAAACTGCTATAGAGAAGCTCAAGACCTAAAAAAGCTAACTCTCAGTCAATTGAGAGAAAAGTTCATGGCATATTAGTCACACATAAAGGGCCACACAAAGAGGAGAAGACGGTACCAAAGGAATTGCATTTAAAGTCAAGAAAATAAAGCAAAATGAAACTGAAACAGATGATAGCGACGATGAGAAAGAAGAGGACATCAATCTTCTAGCACGTAGACTCAACAGGCTGCTCAAGAAACAAAGAGGTAAGAAGTTTAATGTTTTCAAGAAAAGTACTGAATATAAGCATAATGATGCAGGAAAAGCGTACAAGGAGAAAGAAAAGAAGAAAGAGAAAAGGGAGATTCAATTTATGAATGCAAAAAGCCAGGAAAACATCAAATACGAATGTCCAACACTGATCACGAAAATGGAAAATTATAAAAAGAAAAGTTGAGCAATTGCTAGCAACATGGAGTGATTTAGAGGATACAGAGACAAAATTCAGAGGATTTAGAAGAAGAAGAGGATGAGGCAAATTTGTGCTTAATGGCTAGTTCTGAGGTACATTCTGAATCTAATGAAGATGTAACTGAAACTGACATGCTAGTAGAAATGAGTAAGCTACTAAAGGCACTAAAAAGGGCTGATACAAAATTAGCTAAGTATGAAAATGAGATAAAAGCTCTTAAGAATGAAAAGGAGGCAGTAAAGCAAACAAATTCGTTACTTGTGGATGAAAATGATATCTTGAAACAAGAAAATGAATCCATGCATGTGCGTATAGAGAAACTAAGAATAGAAAATCAATTACCTGAAGCAGAAACAAGTAACATGAAGTTAAAGATTGATGAACTATCCAGTTCGTTGAAAACTACCTTTAAGAAATTTAATGAAAGTGATAAGAAATTGACTATGTTAATTTCTTCACAAAGAGTTTCGAATGAAAAACATGGGTTAGGATATAGCATGGTTCGAGTTCAAAATCGAATCAAAATACAGTTTTTTGTTAAAGCTAAGCAAGTCTTTAACTAAAAATTCAAAAGTAAAAGAGTACATTTTGAATACAATATTGTTAAAAGAGGAAATACCAGAGGCTGTTACAGAAGTTATTCTGACAAGAAGTATCCACATAATGGGTACTACAAAGCAATACCAGAAGGTATAACAGAAGATTATACAAACCAGAATTTCCAGAAACAGGTAAATGACAGGTATAGGAATGTTAATTCTTATGCATGCTTCTTCTGTAATAAATTTGGTCATATTGAGAAATTTCGCTATTATAAAAGAAATAAGCTCAGTAGTCAACACAGTAAATCGAAAAAATCAAATGAGCTTATCTTTTAAAGGGCCCCAAACTTGCTTGGGTTCCTAAAAGGACTTAATTCTTTTTATTTATACAGGACATGAAGCTAAAAAAGAGGAACATGGTATTTGGATAGTGGATGTTCTAGACATATGACTGGAGATGCTCATTGTTCAATAGCAAACTTGGGAAGAAAAAGGGTATGTAAAGTTTGGAGATGATAGTAGAGGTAAAAATAATTTGCCACTGGAACGATTGGTATGCCTACGTTTCTTATTGAAAATGTATATCTTGTGCAAGGTTTAAAACATAATTTACTTAGTATTAGTCAGTTATGTATAAAGGTTATGAATGATTTTTTATCAAGACAAGTGCTATGCTTTTAATGAAAATGATGAAAGATTATTTGAAGGAATTAGGAAAAGAAATATCTATCTTATAAAACCAGATGAAATCAATAATGATTGTTGTTTAATTTCTTTGAATGATCATGTTTTTGCTTGGCATAAACGACTAGGACATGTTAATTTTAATCACTTAGAAAAATTATCTAAAAAGGATATTATTAAAGGATTACCTAAGATAAAATATAAACAAGACGTGAAATGTGATACTTGTTTAAAGAATAAAATGGGTTCTGTTTCTCATAAAAGTAAAAATGTAATCTTAACTAAGAGACCACTTGAATTATTGCATCTAGATCTTTTTGGACCTACCAGAGTCTTAAGCATAGGTGGAAGCAAATATGGATTTGTTATTGTTGATGATTTTTCAAGATACACTTGGGTTATATTCTTGCGACACAAAAGAGATACCTTTGATTCTTTTCAAAAGTTTGCAAAACAAATACAAAATGAAAAAGGAGTTTCCATAACTAGTCTTCGAACTGATCATGGAACAGAATTTCAAAATGCAAGTTTTTTAAATTTTTGTGAAGAACATGGTATATCTCATAATTTCTCAGCTCCATACACTCCTCAACAAAATGGAGTAGTGGAACGCAAGAATAGAACTTTACAAGAGATGACTAGATCTATGTTAACTGAGAGGGAATTGCTAAGTATTTCTGGGTAGAAGCAGTTTCTACAGCTTGCTATATCATCAATAGAGTCCTTCATTCGACCTATGACATCAAAGACTGCTTATGAGATGTTTCGAGGCAAGAAACCTAACGTTTCATATTTTCATATCTTTGGATCTAAATGCTTTGTGAAAAAGAATCCACTCAACCTTGGTAAAGTTTGATGAAAGATCTAAAGAAGCTATTTTCTTAGGATATTCTCTAAATAGTCGTGCTTATCGTGTTTTTCAATAAGTCATCAAAAACTATTGAAGAATCTATTAAATGTTAAGTTATTGAGGATTTAAAGGACGTTGATTCTGATGAAGAAAATGACTCCAATTCTAAAGCAGAAGTTAGTTCAGAACCTAAGTCCGAAGCACCTGCTGTTAATATTCGAGGATCTGATCATCCAGAACCTATTTCAGAGGCAAATACAGAAAGGTACTTCAGAAGTTGTAAGATCTGAACAAGAGGCTTCTAAAGCTTGGAGGTAAAGTCCGCACATCTTCTGATCAAATAATAGGAAATAAAAATCAGGTGTTAAAACAAGAGTAAATTACAAAATCTTGAAAATCATTTTGTGTTGTTATCAAAATGAACCTAGAAAATTTTAAGAAGCTTTGAATGATGCTAATTGGATTATGTCTATGCAAAAAGAATTAAATCAATTTCAAAGAAACAAGTTGGAATTTAGTTCCTAACCTAGAGGAAAGTCTATATTTGGAACTAAATGGGTTTTAAAAAAAAATTAGATAAAACAGAAAATTTATAAGAAAAACAAGTTTAGTAGCAAAGGGTTTATTAACAAAAAGGGAAAGATTTTGTGAAAATATGCCCCTTTGCAAAACTAAACAATCGGTTAATGCTTGCATATGCATCTTATAAGGATTTAAAGTTTTTCAAATGGATGTAAAAATGCATTTTTAAATGGTATTATAAAGGAAGAATTTATGTGGAACAACCACCTGGTTTTGAAGATCCTTTCAAATCAGACTATGTTTTCAAATTAAATAAAGCACTAATGGTTAAACAAGCTCCAAGAGCTTGGTATAAAGATTGAGTATGTTTTTGATCTCAAAAGGGATTTCATAGAGGAAAAGTGGATACTACTTTATTCTTAAAAACTTTTGATAATGATATCTTATTTTGTACAAATAAATGTGGATGATTTATCTTTGGATCTACTAAAGAATTGTTGTGTCAAGAATTTGCTGAGACCATGCAGGCAGAATTTGAAATGTCAATGAGGGGAGAGTTGAATTCTTTTTGGGGTTTTCAAATAAAACAAACAAAGGAAGGAATTTTTGTTCATCAAGAAAAATACACAAAACAAATATTGAAGAAATTTGGATATGATGGACGCAAAAAGGTTACAACACCTATGAGTACTTCATCAAGGTTAGACTCTGACTTCAAGGGAAAAAAGGTAAGTGAAAAATTTTAAATAGGAGTCTTATAGGTTCTTTATTGTATTTGACTGCATCTAGACTGGATATTTTGTTCAGTGTGTGTTTGTGTGCTAGATTTCAAGCTACACCAACAGAAATTCATTTATCAGCGGTAAAGAGAATTTTCAAATACCTAGTTAATACTTCTAATTTAGGCATATGGTATCCTAAAAATCAGAATTTTGATCTAATAGGATATTCTGATGCAGATTATGCTGGATGTAAAATTGATAGAAAAAGCACATCTGGAAACTTGTCAATTCCTAGGTGATAAATTAATTTCTTGGTCTTCTAAAAAACAAAATTCTGTTGCTCTATCCACAGCTGAAGCTGAATATGTTTCTATTGGAAATTGTTGTGCACAAGTTTTAGGATAAAACAACAATTGAATGATTATGGAATAAATTTTAAAAACTGTGCCAATTAAATGTGACAACACGAGTGCAATAAATTTGACAAAGAATCTAGTACATCATTCTAGGTCAAAAACATATAGAAATTAGACATCATTTTATTAGAGATCAGTGCATAATGGAGATATAAATGTTGAATTTGTGTCAACCGATAATCAATTTGCAGATATTTTTACTAAACCTCTTGAAAAGGTAAAATTTGAATATTTAGAAATGAATTAGGAATTTGTAACCCTTTTTTATTTTTTTCCCTCGAAAATATTGAAAAATCTTTATTCATTTAAGATATTTTTTTCTTTTCCTTCGTTTTCTTCCTTCTCTAATTCTCTTCCTTCGAAATTTGTTCTTTTTCTCTCTCTTTATTTTCCTTCTCTCTCATTGCAACTCCAATGGCGCCTAAAACATCAGAACACCTTAAACAAAAATCATTCAAAACAAAAATCATCAAACAAGCCTTTAGTGATTCATGATGAATCTTCAAACTCTTCGGAAAAATATCAAGAACCTTCCATAGGAGAGAATCTGAGTTCCCCTGATTCCGAATCTATCATAGGTTCTAAGAAGATTACCAAAAGAAAACGAGCTGCATCGTCCCCTTTACAAGGAAAAGGAAAAGCTATTCAAGAAATCTCTCCGCTCAAGAAAGCATCCAGGGAAACAAACGAAACAAGAGAATATACTAACTCTAAAACCCTCAAATTCAAAATCTCTCAAAAGAAGAAAAATGAGGCGTGTTCTTGTAGCTTTGTGGATTTTAATTTCTTTACTAGTAATGGATTCTACTGAATGAACTGTTAGAACCTATAGGATGCATGGAACTTTGCTCTACTCAAGTTTTAGTTTATAGGGAATGTGTCAAAGAATTTTATGGAAATTTAAGTCTTGCGGAAGGGAATGTCTTAATTTCCAGAGTATGTGATCAAGACATTTTAATTTCTAGGGAAGATGTGGTTAAATGTCTACATCTACATGATGTAAATGAATAATGTAGAAATCACGAACATGCCTAGGAATGATCTGTTTGCTGCTATAAATGGAGGATTGCAAATGGATTATTTGGGAAAAGAAGCAATGGTCATTGATTTCGAGTTGTTTCCTCGAATCATTCATAAGATAATTGTTGAGTGTCTATGTCCAAGAAAGGGCAATTCTACTTCAATGTCCATTAAACATGCTCAAATTATCTATGCAATGATTAACAAAAGGAATGTGGACATGGCTTCTAGAGTCATTGATCAAATTTGGAGGAATAAAGAAAGTTTTTGTGTTTGGGAATATACTAATGCGATTGTTTTGTTTAAAGGGATAGTTTTGCCTACCAGTTCATCTGAACCTATTAAATTAAAGAGGATAGGTAAAGAAGTTTTTCATCATATGTCCATCTTTGTTAAGGATTGTTTGTGGTATGCGAATGATGGTGCACATTTTGTCCATCAAAAGCATATGAAAAGAATAGTTCCTTTTGGAATATCTGTTCAAGAAGGAGGTTCAAAACCTAGTTCAAAACCCAAGAACAGAGGTTGAAACAGATCATGGAAGAAATCATATGGTGAAGAGGCTGGGAAGAGTGGAACAAAAGAAGTTATATCCAATGTTGATCTGGAACAAATAAAGAATGTTGGTCAAGAAAGTTTGAAACATGAACTATCAGATTTGGTTAAAACAACTTTGACAGATGAAGTTCTACAACGATCTGATCTAAGGAGACTTGAATCAATGGAGTTACAAGTTAAACAAACTTCTGATATTCTCTCTGATATCAAGAAGAATTCTGAGAAGATGATTACTGATCTCCATCACTATAGGATTCTTTATGATGAATTTAGTGCGAGAGTCAAACAAGATCTATCTAATAATGTGATTGCGTTTGATAAATTTGTCTCTCAAGTGAGGAAGATTGAGATTCAGTGACTAACTCCTTCAAGATTTTGGACTCCAAGACGGATAAAACATCCCAATCTATCACAAGTCTTCATGGTGAAATCAAGCTCTTCTTATCCAACAAATTTCCAGATTATGTTCGCTCTGGCGCTCACATCATCGACTTGGATACTTCACCAGAGAAACCTTCGCCAACCAAACATTCCACCACTCCCTCTACCTCTCGAGTCACAAGATCTAGAAAATCTTAGTTCTTTTAAATTTTGTTTTCGAATCAACTTGTAAAAGACTTTGTTATCTTTTATGCATCAATTAAGGGGGAGATACCCTTTTGCTGTTAACAAAAAGGGGGAGAATGGTAAATGTTGATGTTAGGAGAAGAATGATTCTATTATATCTATTCTATATATACTGCCTGCTGCTTTGTTTGCTGCTTATAATGATTCTATATTGCTTATGAGTGCTTATGATCAATGTGTTATAGGAATATATACTTAAACATGAAAGTTGTGTATATTTTGATTATCTAATGGTGTTTTGTTATCATCAAAAAGGGGGAGAATGTTGATGTTAAGCGGAGAATGTTAAGTTCTCTAATTTAGTTTTGATGTTAACAAAAGAGGAATGAGTGTAATGAATGTTTAAGATAGCACGTAATTTTTTTCTAAAGTTGAATAAGGAGACAGAAGCTTGTTCAGAACCTTCAAAAGTGATATAAAGACTATTTTTGTTCTGACTGAAGGTGTTTCGGAAGTTGTGTAGTGTATCCGTAGTTATCGTGGTAACCTTTTTGAAGCACTTTCAGAACCTTCATAACAGGAGAACAGTTGACAGGTTTTTTTCAGAAGCACTTTCAGAACCTTCAAGACAGTTAACAGGTTTGCTTCAGAAGCACTTTCAGAACCTTTCATATCTGTTACGAATTTTTCCAGATACGTTCTAAATTTTATATCGATAGTTTTAATAAATTTCAAGGCCTAGCTCCACGTGTCAAGTATTTTTGGGTAATATACTTGATGTGTTTTACTAAAATTGGATTTTATATCATGGGTTTTTTTAATTTACTAAAGTTTCACAAGATTTATTCAAAGATTTCATTTTATGATAAAGTGAGATCATATAGGATTTACAAGTTTTATCCAGATTTAAAATTGGATATTTGTACTATATTTTGAGAGATCTAGCAGTTACAAAGATAATAATAAGAGATATGGTTGTTATATCAAGATATGGTTCCACAATGTGAGGGATATCTTCAACAAACTTGATTCAAGAGATATATCCAAAGAAGATCTCGGTCAAACTAATTATCCAAGCTTATCCTCAACAAGAATATCACAAATGCAGATCTTCCTCAACAGATCCAACTTATTTTTTAATTGAAAAATTCAAAAATAAATTCAACATTATCACGTGGAAAGTAGCCGTTATGTTTTCTCCATATATAAAGTGTTTAATTCAAATGAAAAGTAGAGTGAAGAACATTAAAAAAAAAAAACAGAAAAAGGAACGTGGTTGAAAGAAAAATTACACACGAGAAGAAAAGACTCATACATCTTCAAGCAAATATCTTTACATATATATGTGATCTAGAGGAAATTTGTTATTCCTCATTGTTGTTGTTGTTGGGATTCCTTTCGTGGAAAGGGAATTGTTTGTTGTTTCATCA
Organism: Laguncularia racemosa; assembly: GCA_037954665.1. Classification (NCBI taxonomy): domain Eukaryota; kingdom Viridiplantae; phylum Streptophyta; class Magnoliopsida; order Myrtales; family Combretaceae; genus Laguncularia; species Laguncularia racemosa. The sequence continues at coordinate 2,379,588 of JBBMOL010000022.1, read as the reverse complement.
CTGTAGTTGAGTGATTAGCTTAGTGAAGAAGCTAGAAAGACTCAACAGTGAGACTTTGCCTTAAAGAGGCTTGTGTTGTGTATCTTTGATTTGTTGATATAGTGAAACACAACCGGTATAGACAACCGGGACCCCGGCGTGGAGCTGGAAGAGAGGACTGACGCTCGAGGCGGAACCTCTATAAATATCTGAGCATTCTACTCTTCTCTACATTTATTTACTGCACATTATTGTTATTCACGTGATTTTTATTAGTCAAGAGTTTTAGTTGATTTGCGAAAAAGTGAAATTTTAAGTAATTAATCAATTCACCCCCCTCTTGATTAATCTAATTGGGACCAACAGATTATAACTCAATTCAATCTTTATCAATAAAAAACTCATTTAAACAACATAACAACTAAAACACCATTTCAAAAATAAACTAATCCATAAAAAAAAAGAAAAAAATAAAATTCAAATTGGGTCAAATTACAAGATGTACCTTATCTTCTTGAGCCCGTTGTATTGTAAATTTCTTAATTCTTCAAACTCAACATCTCACTTTCTACTTAATTGTTTCTGTTCATTAAGTTCTTCTAGCAATCTTTTATTTTCCTCATTTTTGGAAACCTAATTCCGCATTGACTTTCCAATAGTGATAATCCATAACCACAACCAGGATGGTAATCTATCCTAGAATTTGCATTTATATATTGATCAACAATCTCTAAAGAAGACTTTGGTGCATTTGCAGTTTGTGATTCTTTAAACAATTGAACCATTTTAGCCTATACTATTAGTAATAATTACAAATGTTAAAAACATTCCACCCCAAAGTTTATACTAATTTTATAATATAAAAATGTACCCTTTATACTAACATAATCATTCGCAACTTGTTGAGAGACCTAACCACCAATACCATTTGATCTAAGCTCACAAAATCAAGTTTGCTTGAAGAATTCAATAGCATCAAGTGCTTGATGGTGTTTCTCAAATTTAATAGAATAAATAACAAAATATTAAATATCTAACCAATTTCACTATCAAATGTATGAAATTATCTAAAATGCTTACATACTCAAGCTTTCTACTTTCAAAGGACTTACTCCCAGTCCTTGCTTGCATTTCTTCCATTCATTGCTTTGTTTTCTATTAGTCAAAATAAGAAACAAATTTTTAAAATCATTTTCTCTTATTACAAAGAAGTATTATTTAACATCAACTTGCCTTTCAAATGGTTCATCTAATTCTAGAATATTCATCTCTTCCAAGTACTCATAATTCCACATATCTATGACCTTTTTCCAATCATCATCACTAGAGGCCCTTGGTCGAGCATTATCACCCTTATTTTTCCATTTTTTTTTGTGAACATCACATTGAAATTTCCTTTGAAGACATCCCATCCATCTATCAGCCTCATGGTATTTTTTTTTATCACTCTTGATATCATCAACGTTAAGTCGATTCTACAAAACAAAGTTTAAGTAATGATAATTGAAAGTAGAGAATAATTTGCATATAATAATTGAATGATATGAATGCACCATCACAGGAAAGAGTTTTTACTTTTGACTTGGATTTATACTTTTAATAATTTGGTTCAATTTTATGAGCTTACATGACGTATTAAAAAATGATTATATGGTATCAATAACTTTGCAACATTAATGGTATGACATGTACTCTTGGCCAAGCCCGCCTCTTCTCTGATACGAGAAGTGTTCTCCAATTACCCTTTACATACAATGGTAATAAGTCCCTACAAGCTTTCCTAATCTTAGATGCCATTTTCACTTACTAGTCTCTTGTAATTAGATGCCTATGGAAGCATCAAACTCTATTACATCTATTATTCTCCTTCTCTAGTGCATGTCCTCTATATATACCTCTCTTATTGCAATAAGATGATGTGCTAGCATTAACTACAATATGGGAAAAAACTATTTAGCAACATTTACTAACTTTTATGTAAAAGGTTAGAAAAATAATTAAACTAAGCTCAATTACTTAAGCCAAGAATACAAGTAGGTGGAGAGTTATCCGATGGATTTGTATTAACAGGATTATTGGTCACAACATGAGTATGTATGGGGAGAGAATTTGCTACAACTAAATCATATGCTGAGAAATTTAATATATCTTGAGTATCTTGTCATGAAGAAGTCATTGGCTGCTACACTACTTCAAGAGATGGATGCTCTTCCTCAACATCTTGAGAAGATTAAGTATTGGCCATGGGTTAAGCCTTTCAATAAGTCCTTCCTCCCTTTCTTTATCTAACCTTTCGTCATCTAACCATTACAATCCTATAATTGAGTATTAAGATTATTAACTAAAGTAATGTAAATAAAAGCATGGCACAAAGATGAAATGAACACCTTATGTATACCTCTAGATAAAATAAGATAAAGACTTAGAAGGATAAAATAACACTCTATTTCACAATCAACAGATCTATATCACAATCAACTATAGGAGATACTAAATTTCCTCTATCCTCATCTTGCACAAGTAGATCATTTGTACTGTGATTGGAGAATTGAGTTTCCACATTAGTAAGTAAAATCATATCACTAGTAAGAAAGCTTATATCACAAATATGACAATGCTCAAAGTATTGCACCACACACCAATCATTGCCTAATTTCAAGTCTTCTAGGTATTATATATATTTAGTTTGTGATGCCAACACATATGGATCACTCTCATACCATGTATGTATTACCTTGATACTATTGAATCCATCATCAGTTCTTACACTGCGATGGTGCTCATTAGTGTCCCACCACTTGCACTTAAATAAGAAGACCCGTTTATTTTGAATATAAGAAAACTCATATATGTTAGTTAAACACCGTAAAATTCAATTGATGAATGCATGTCTCCTTGGTTTCCTTCTATAAGTACTCCATTGTTTTAGGTCTTTTTTTGACTATCAAAGTCAAAAGTGTGATATCAAATGCCATTATATATTAATTTGTTGTATCTCTTGAAATACGAGTCTGGTCCAACTGATAACGCATATAAGGCACTAATAATAAGATCAAAACTTTTGTATAACATGGTCATCTGCAACAATGTCAAGCAAATTGTAGCATCATATTCCACTTAGGATAAGTTTTCTTATTTAAGAGTAGCGTTTACCTATTCCATGAACTATTGATCAAATTCTTGTTTGTGGCGTTGATCAATGTCACCATCATATTGTGTACGTAAGATACTTATATGTTCCCTATAACACACATCGAAATTTAAATGCTAGCATATCTTACATTATTCCCTAGACTTTAAAATACACAAATCAATGCTTAAATAAGGTTGAACCTCAAAACAATTGTTAATGATATACCACTTAGCTACTTCTACCTCTTTGTTTAATAAGACCACATATGTGGGAGAAGAAATAAAACCAAATCTATTTCTAAAGACACCTATGCCACCTTCTTCAATGGTATCACAATTCCTATTAGGATGATTGAAAACTTTCTCAACAGCTTGTAAATGGAGAGAGCACCATGTCAAGCATTCATGTACAATGTAAGCTTCTACTATAGAGCCCTCTAGAAAAGCCTTGTTGCTAACAAACTCCTTAAAAGAGCCTAAGTATCTAAATTTAACAAAATATATGAATGATGAAGGGTTGAATAATACTTATAAAATATTGCCTTTTACATATACATTCATAACTTTCCATAGGATACATCCATCAATATGCAATAGGTTCGGCAAGCAATACTTCTCAAGGCAAGTGTATAGCTAAATGCACCATCACATTAAAGGTAGGAGGAAAGATCAATTCTAATTTACACAATATGGTGACAATATCACTTTGCATTTTCTTTATCTCATTGACATTGAGAACCTATTTACATAACTTTTCAAAAAATGAACCAAGTTCAGCTATTACCATAGCAACATCTTTCGGTAACATGCCATAAATACCCATAGGTAACAACCTTTGAAGCATTACATGGCAATCATAGCTCTTCATACCAAAAAGCTTTATGTTCAACTCATTCACACACTTATCGATATGTGATGCAACTCCATCAGGTAACCTAACATCCTTTAGGAACTAATAGAATCTTGTCCTTTTTATAGGACTTCATGTATAACCAACAAATGGCATTGAATACTTATCATAACCTTGCTTCACCAAATGTAATTCTTTCCTAAAACCAAGATCCTCCATATCAAGTCTAGCCTTACAAGTGTCCTTTGTTTTGCCCTCAATCCCAAGTATAGTACTAATAACATTGTCACATATATTCTTCTCAATGTGCATAACATCTAAATTATGTCTCAACATCAGCTTTGACCAATATGGAAGTTGAAAGAATATTGACTTTTTTGTCCAATTAAGCTTTTTAAGACGATGAACCCTTCTAACCTTTGTTGGATGCTTACTCATGCACACATCATTTATGAATTACAATGGGTGGAGAATTTCCTCACCAAAATATTCTTGAGTTTCATGAGTATTACAACTTCCATCAAATTTTAAGCTATATCTCCATCTATGGTCCTTAGGAAGCCACATTTTGTGACCAATGTATCCAATCTTTCCATTGAGCCTCATTGATGGTGTTTGATTTTAGCATACTAGACTAGCATTATAGCCTTTCGTGCTCCACCCTTATTGGTTTCCATATGCTAGAAAGCCATTTATAGTCCACATTAAAGCTGCACACATGTTGAATGTAGTCTTTGAAAATGCATCATAAGTGCACAACCTATTATCCCAAAGATCTATTAACTCATTAATCAATGGTTACAAGTAAATGTCAATCTCATTCCCAAATGTCTTAGGTCCTAGAATTAACAATGACATCATTATGTACCCTTTCTTCATACACATCCAAGGAAGCAAGTTGCGTGCTAAAAGCACTAACAGCCACATACTATATGATTGGCTCATATTCCCAAATGGATTGAAACCATCATTAGATAGCCTTAATCTAACATTGTGAGCATCCATCGCAAACTTAGGAAACTTGGTGTCAAAATTCATCCAAGCTAACCCATTTGTAGGATGACTCATAAAATTTTCCCATCTCTTATGTTCTTTCTTATGTCAACGCATTTTATGGGCAATTTTAAAATTCATGAAAAGGCATTGTAACCAAGGCTTTATGGGGAAGTAACGTAAAACTTTATGAGGAATAGCTTTCCCAACTCCCCTAGACACCTTATTTCTTGAGGCACCACAAGTGGGACATTGCTTTAAATGCTCATTATCACCCCAAAATGAGCAACAATCATATTTACATACATGAATGTAATGATAGTCCATGCCTAACCCCATGCAAGTACCTATTTGCAAATAGTACGACTTAAGAAGCGACTCGCCATTAGGTATTGCATCTTGTAGAAGTTGGAGAAGCATGTCGAAGGACTTGTTGCTCCACTTATTGTACACCTTCAAGTGGAGAAGCTTCACTATAAATTCAAATTTAGAGAATTTGGAACCTAGATAAAGCTTTTGTTGTGAGTCAACTCTTAGCCCATCTAGCAAATCTCGTGGAACATCAATACCACCTCTAGGGGATGAATCTTCATCTTCATTGTCAATAAAGGCTTCCACATCTTCAAGCATCTCATCAAGTCTACCATTATGATCATCTCCTACTCCTACATGTTCCTCCCCCATAGTTGGTCTTGCTTCCCATTCTCTATGTCACCTCCTACCTCGATCTATTGGAGGTGATTCAATGCTCGACTCCTCCCCTTGAAAAATTCAACACTAGTAGGTTACATCTACCCCATCTATAAGCAAGTGAGCCCTTATCACATGTGGAGGATGCAAGTTATTATTCAAGCATTTCCTACAAAGACAATTCATTCTCGTGTTCACCCCATACTTAAAGCGTAGGTATGCAAAAAAGTACTCTACACCATGTTGGTATGCATAAGACTTAATGGCTTGAGTCATCCAACTCTTATCCATGCAAACTAATATGACTCCAAAAGAACATAAGACTATGACATTTTCAAATGTATAGATAATGAATGAAAATAGATATACAAATGAATCAACATAGATTTCCTTTTACTTTCAAATCAAAAATCTATTTAAAGTAGAAAAATTTTCACTCATTTCCTTTTATTTTCATCCATGTCATCTTTTCATTTAAATTACTAAATGTAACATTCTTCTTCAATTTCTACCAATTTTCTTTTATCTCTGCCTTCCTGGAGCTATCTAAATCAAGTAACTAGTTATTCTTACCATAATAAAAATCAAAATCATATTTATCATATAAGATATTATATGACATTTTTAGTAAAAAATTCTACCGCATGTCAGATGCCATCTCCTTCTAGTTTGAGACGTAAAGAAAGTGATAATTATTAATTAGTGTCGTTTGTCGTGATGATGTATAAAGTATAATGCATTTGTTCAGATCCATATATGAGCAGTTCATCCTCATGGCATTGCCGCATGACAATCAATATAATATAATTTTCACCCAAATTTAAATTGAATTCGAAGATCCCATCATTGTCCTCATCTAAATATATATATATATATATATATATATATAATTTCCTAAACACTTGCTTCTTCACTATATACATTAGTCATATCATATTGCAGATATTAGGGAAGAGTCAATGCGTCACTAACAATAATTATTTGTAGTCCAGGTTTTTCTTCCAAATTTTGAAAAATGAAGTAGAATTTGATTCGATAATTAATTAACAGATTCAGGAATTTTACAATAACAAAATAAATAAATCATGCCGTAATTATTTTATTTATGAACTTTTTTTTTTTTAACTAAAATCTTTTTCACATTCTCGTGAAAAGCAACTATATTTTCCTATGTTATGTTACAGTTAAACCCTATAAAGCACGTGTGGAAAGGGGGCCATCGCCTGTATGAGTTTTGGTAAAAAATTTCTGCAACAAATCAGATGCAAACTCCTTTTAATTCGAGATGCCAAGAAAGTGAAAATTAATTAGTATCAACGATTTTTCTGTCTAAAAGATTATCTGTTCCTATGTTCCTTTTTTCCTTACTGTACCTGTTCATTCTTTGCCCCCCCCCCTCAAAAAAAAAAAAAAGAAAAATTAAAACTACAAGAATCTAATTCTGATTTTCTTCGACTAAATTGATCAGTGGAAATGTGTAGAACCTGAGCAGGTCTAAGCGCAAACTCGAGCAAAATTTTTTATTTTTCCTACAACAAATCAATGCCTTGTATCATTTGTAGTTACAAGTGATGCATAATTAACAAGATTTACACATATAGAGGGTGAGAAACAGAAGGAGAACATACAGTGGAAGTTGTGCTTATGGAGAGAGAGAGAGAGGAAATCTATAAAAGCAAGCTTTGTTTAGAGAGAGAGAGAGAGAGGGGGACGAGATACTGGTAACACTACAATGTCTAAAGGCAAGGATGATGCAACGACGTAATGGTTTCTACCAATGGTACAGAGGTAACAAAAAATCGAGACAGTCAAGATTCGACCATCCAGGAAATAATTTTGTCCTTATGTGCATCATCAAGCCATACTAATTTACTTGGCATACGAATTCTAGATTTTTATAAGACATGTAAAGCTTGCGTGTATATATATAATATTTACTGAAATTCAATTCAAGCACTCTAATTTAGGATGTAACATTACGGCTATAGTTCTGAAAACTATAGATAAATTGCATAGTTGCATTAAATTACAATGAAACCGGATCTAGTCTATAATCGAGGCACCCAACATCTTTTAAACAAACAACAAAAGGAAAAGCCAAATGGTAAAAGCAAGTAGAAAAAACATCATATTGAACCGACAACTCTTTAGCTGCTCTTTATATTGAGAAACTAGTTTCTTTAACTGTTGCCTCAAGAAATTACAACTTGCTCCTTAGTATCACATTGTCCTAAGAAACACAAAGAGGTAATTGTCAACCATGATCTGTTGAACCATAATAAGAAGACGAGAGACATTTGCTAGACTAAATAGCAAAAAAAAAAAAAACACATATTGACTTTTCATACCAAATGAGTTTCTAAAGTTATGAAAAATGACATCTGCCAAACATCTAATATCTATTTTCATCTACCCATAGGGAAGAATAGGGACATGAAAAATACTGTCTAAGTAGCACCAAATTGATTCTTTCTCAATATTCTTTGTTTACATAATGTAGGAAATTCAATATTCTTTATTTACGAACCTTCATTCAATTTAAATCTTGACTGAAGATAATATAACCCTTTTAAGGAACAAATAACACATTAAAGCCAGAACTATAGGGATGGAGCTTGATTTTGAGGTGGAACCAGATATGTGGGAAACACCAATACAACTAAGAAGTTGACGAACAAATAACAAAGTAAAGCATGACTTGCCTTTACGAGGAATCAATGTACCACTTCATTACAAATACATTATAGACAGGGCAAGGGATTGAGGTACAAGGGCGGGAAAGGAGCATAAGGGAGGTATGGTAGAAGAGGGCTTGAGAGGGAGTGAACAAATTTGTTCGATGGGTGTTCTGTTCAGTCGATGGAGAGGGGCGATGGGTAGGTGTTCTAGGAGCGATGGGAGAGAGAGAGAGTATGGGCGATGGTTGCTATTCTAGGGGCTATGGGTGGTGTTCTGGGGGAGATGGGAGAGAGAGAGACTAGGGGTGATGGGGGAGAGAGAGAGAGAGATTGGGGATGATGAGTGGTGTTCTAGGGGCAACTGGAGAGAGAGAGAGACTAGAGGCGACAGGTGGTGCTTAGGGGGCGATGAGAGAGAGAGAAAGTATGGCCAATGGGTGGTGTTCGGGGGGGCAATGGATGGTAGGGAGAAAGGGACTAGGGCGATGGGTGGTGTATCGATGGCAATGGGAGAGAGAGAGAGAGTCTTTTGCATAGAGATGGAGGAAGCGGATGGATGAAGCAGATGGAAATGACGTTTGCAGCTTTTAGCGGGCGATTGCGAGTAAAACGGAAAAGAAAGAACCCGCACGAGAATTGAATTAACTCTAGGAGGGAAATAGCAGGCCAAATTTTGGAGTAAATTATTTTTTTTTAATTTAAAGGTTATTTTATTTCTATAGATTGAGTAGAAAATATTTAATGAGATAAATTATAATTAATTTTAAAAGAATATTATAAATATAATTATATATATATATTCTAAATTCATTTATAAATGTTACTAATATTATATTTACTTTATAATATTTAATAAATGTTATTAAATCATATACATATCGATAACATTTGTAAATGTTACTAAATCTAAAAATTCTTGTATTGTGTATACTTTAACTGATAACTAAGAACATCAAAATTTATCCCTTCAACCCCCTCTATTTCTTGCACTCAGTATACTAGTAGTTCATTGTGCACTTTGATGACAACATCAATACTACTCTCGACACTTTGGCTTCTTTGCATAATTTGTCCGCTTCTTTGAAAGGACGAGGCATGCCAACTAGTAGAATGACTATTGGATTGTAGTGCATGGGATGGCTATTGCAACCTTTCCCTGTACACCTTCAACACATCGCGATAGCATAATTTGTAGCATTTTCTATACCTATGTTGAGTAATCTCAAAGTTTGTACCATTACAGCAACAATAGACCGAAGCATCAGATAACCATCATATCTTCCTAGCATATCCAAGATGTCAACAAGGTCAGAAAGTTTTAAACCAAGAAAGCCTTGAGAATGTCCCGCAAGTGCATGCATGTTATCTTATCCTCGTTTACCATTTGAGTAATGCTTGGATTTGAAGTACTGATATAGATGATATGAAATGCAGTAAAATCATTTTTAACCTTATCCGCATGACCAAAAACCTTAAAGCAATCCTAATACTCACTGTGTTTATTTTTAGAAGCACAAATACTACTTATTAAGAGTTGAATCTTGGCAATGTGTTCAGCCAGCCCATAAGCATTCAGCCCAACGTACACCGCCAAATTTAGTATTTGCAGACACGTCGAACAAATTGAATGGCTTCTTGTTAGTGATCAGATGCAATGCAATCTTCAATGTTCTGATTGAAGTCGTGTTGTTGGAGGCATTGTCGTATGAGATGCTAAACATCCTTTGTATGTCATAGGCACGAAAGGTATCGATCACATTAGAGGCAATTGTTAGAGTAGTGTAGGCTTTAGAAAACAACACGAATTAAAGAATCCTCTTCTACAACATCCAATTGTTGCCAATCCAATATGCTGTCACACACATGTTGCTATCATCATGGAGAGCCAATGAAGATTTCCATATATCTGACACGAAGGAGATGCTGCATAGCCACCAATGTCAGGAATATATCATGCTCATGCAAAGGGATAAAAAAAATTAAAATTGAAGTGCATTGATCATATAAACATGATATGGACTATGATATGCGCCTACATTGAAGGCTTTACAGTTGTTCCTTAAGGGCTTCCCGAGGTTAGTAGAAAACATTCATCATATCTGTCTTCAGTGTTTGTTGCCCCGTGTTCGAATTTCTTTTACAGGTGAGACCAATATTGGCACGAAGCACGAGTGGGACCAACGTTGGCCCATTAGACACAAGGTGCTAGCATTGTTACCTAATAGTCAAAAAATTTTGAATGTTGGGAACCAATGCTAGGACGTTTTCCCCTAATATTCTGGTGTTGGCGCTACCCAAGGCGCTTTGTGGGGGCAAACCTACAATATTGAAAGTCCAAGCAAAATTTACGATTCTAAGGTTGCTCTAGTCGCATCTAGCTTCTTCCAACTAGTATAATTGGAGGATGTCACTTACAGCAATTTGGTTCGTATTTTCTATGCAAATGGAGGTGGTGGACTATGAAGACATCATGCTATGGCAAGAGACGGGCAGAAAATCAAGTTATTTCACCACATATATGTGGAGTCAAATCATTGGGGTCATGCCGAATCTAATCAATCATATGTTCTGATGTTCAGGTGGGGAATCAATGTCAGATACGTAGTACATGGATAATGCGTTCCAACTCTTCTTTGGCTGGAGGGCGAATCCAAAAAGGCCCACTTAAAGTACTTGGATGCAAAGCACTTACCTCTACACTCCAAAGCTCTCCATCTCATGATCACAAGTAACGTAGCCTGTGGGTGAGCAAACAATTTTTCTCCGAAGAAGACTTATTCGTTATCAACACATGCTGAGGAGAACATTAGTCAGATATCAGGGAAATAGTAGCTAATTACATGGGGCACACATATGCAGGGAAGGACTCAAAACTCAGCTACGACTAATTCATTGCTTTCATTCTTGCTTCTAAAGTTTTTGAACTTGGTGCTGAGTATAAGTGTAAAATCCGTAAAAATTCGAATACGTATAACATTGAAATAGTTAAAAGATCGTAATAAAATCTCCGAACATATCCAGTATAAATTTATATTAAAAGAAATAATCATGTTAAAATTAAATTACAGAAAATTCTTGAATAAATAATAAAATAAATTAAAATTATAAACTTAATATTATTCAATAAAAATTCTAAGTAAATATTCATGCTCGAAATAATTCAATTAGTTTAATTATAAAATTTTATATTAAAACATTAACATTTCTAAATTTGTATAAATTATTACACAAGATGGATGAACCCGAAAATTCAAAACTTAACTATATATATATAGGAGCTCACAATCTGACCTCTAGAAAGTTCATTTCCACAGTTTCGTCGAATCGTCCACTGAAAACGTAAAAGTGCGAGAGAGCTAGAGATTACAGACGAACAAAAGGAAAAGGAAAAAAAGAGAAAATGCGAAGAAAAAAATCCATGGATTGTGTGTGCAACGTCCAAATCGCAATAAACCTACAAAACTAGACTAGCTTTATATAAAAAAAAAATTATTTTTAAAATTTAAATACTATTTTAATATGTATATGAATATATATATATATATAAACTTAAAAAATAACTAAAATACCTAAAAATATACTAAATAGGATAATATTAGTTATAAGTACTACATAATAGTATGGTTTTCTTGTGTTTTTAAAAGAAGATAATTATTTTATGTTTTACCCAAGAATTATTACAAATAATCAAGAAAAAATAAAATCTAAATAAGTAAGAAGTTTATGATATACTGTTTTGATATGATATATAATTTGACTGTATTTGTATATATATATTTGCTACTATGAATTTCGTGTGAAATTGTCGTGTCCGAGTTCCGTAAGCGTGTTGGGCGAATCCGGCAAGGGAGACGAATGGAACGAAGACAAACGGTAGGCAAGTAAAATTTTTATATAATATTATTTATATATATATATAAAAAGAAAAGAGCATAAGGTGACGTCTTTGCTTTAGGGGAAAGAAATATATATATATATATATATATATATATATGTATATATATATATATATATATGTATGTATTCATAGTAAATATATAATAATAAAAAGTAAAACATGATTTATCGATTGCGGATAAATTTCGGAATTCTTTTAACCTATTTTTCATTAATTGTGATTTTAGGAGTGTTATTTCATGATTGTAAATGCTTAATGTTTTTCTGTATTTTTGCCATTGATGTGATTATATCTTACATGATCGCCTCGAAATAATAAATTAATTATTTTAGCTTAAATAAAACTTGACACGCATTACACAAGACATTGCATTGTGTTGAAGGTCATCACTGCTACAAGGCACATCGAAAGTAATCGGAGAAATACTATTCTGCCAAGTGCGAACTAAGTGATTAAGATTATCAGGTCTTAACAATTCCGAGTTTGTTCTGTCTTTAAAGGTACTTATTACTTAGTGTGTGAGTAACACTTGAGCTTATGATATTGAAATTAAGACACAATTCCTAATAAAGAGATAAAAGTAATTAATTGAGTGTGAGATCCAGGCATTGATGATATGATCTAAATCCTTAACTCAAGGTTAAAGGGGCATAAACCTTAGACTTCATACTGGTTATCAAAAGACCGGATGCTATGTTGCATTCATATAATTGCACATGCATAGTATATGATTTGAAAACTTGTTTGAAATTGTTTGTGCGTGTAAACAGTATTGAGATATTGTACTCTTATCTCACTAGGCTATTAGCTCACCCTTTTACAGATTTTGCCTTGCAGGATGTGATTATCTAAACTTCTTTAAAGGACATCATAACAAGGTATGTATAATTGTCACAAAACTCTAGGAATAGGGGCAAGATGGAGAGATAGTGAGAACATCTTATATAATTTAATAAACTCAGAAACTTAAAGATTTGTAAATATTTAATCTGATTCAAAGGGATCTTAGTTGTATTTATTTTATATGAGACCTAGATGAGGCCCTCTTCTGAGACATATGTAATGTTTCTATTGAATACTAAACATATTCTATTTGAGAAGCATTCGCTTAGTTAATTATTATGATTTAACAAATTAATTTGTATTGATTTGAGATGCTTCATGATTGTTTAGTATAGACTGACAACCATGATGGATTGTCACGAATTGGGTATCTTACGCATCGTGACAATAAGTACACACCTGATTTTGCAACGCCTTTTAATTACTATATTAAAATAAAAGATTCTTTTAGTTACAAATAAAAGGTTTATTGCATATCTTTTTAAAATAAGATTATGCACAATGTCAATTAAATTTAAATAAAAAAGACTTTAAGAAATTACTATAAAAGGCTTCTACTTTTTAAGATCAAATCATGTACGATGTCAATTAAATTTAAATAGAAAGGAGTATATGAAATTAATATAAAAGTTTTATGCTGCTACTTTATAAGACCAGACAACGCTTTTGATTTAAGGATAATTACGGAATATTGCGGAAAAAATATCGTAACACCAGAAGACGGCACACGGTTACATGATTTTTTTTTTTTTGTAAAAAAAAAACGACAATTTTATGTCGTCACGTGGTCACGGTTTCCGTACTTATTTATACTCAGAGGGTTCCCATTTCTGTAAGCACACAAGGGCAGAAGGTCAAAGTAGAGAAAAGACTCTGGAAGGAGCTCGAAGCACCTGAGACGAGGTTGAGAGTTAAACGGGGAGGAAATGAGATGGGCCATAGCACTGCACGGAGGAGGAGGCGGCATAGCACTCTCTCTCCCACCGGAACGCCGCCACCCTCGAGAGGCCTGTCTCCGCCACTGCCTCCAACTCGGTGTCGATGCTCGCAAGTCCAAAGCTCCACCCTTGGACATTGTTGAACTCGTGGTAACAACATAACATAGCAGAAACTGCGATCATTTCTTTCTCATGGGTACGTCCCTGTTGGTTTTTTTTTTTTCTTTTTCATATGTTTGAGGTGTTCATTTGATGCCTTTTTGGCTTTTTTGCGAATCGTGATTGTTGGAAAACAGCCCGCACTTCAATGCTGGCAAGGGTTCCATCTTGACCTGCAATGGCACAGTTGAAATGGAAGCTTGTATTATGGATGGAAATACAATGAAATGTGGAGCTGTTTCTGGGCTCACCACCGTTGTTAATCCCATATATCTAGCACGACTAGTTATGGAGAAAAGACCTCACAATTATTTTGCATTTGATGGAGCGGAACAGTTTGCAAGGGAACAGGTAAGTATGGATATTCACATGCACCCTTTTTTCAGTTAAAAAGGAATTACTTAAAAAAACTTTAAATGAGGATGCACAACAAGACATTAATATGGGCTTTGTAAGTTCCGCTACAACATACCAGCATTATTGTCATAATGGATGAAAAGACGAGAGTTCATTATGTTAAATGAATTATTCAAAATAAGTTAGGACAATATATGTTTACAAAGATTTGGTTTGTTAAAATTAAAGTTTATCTTTTTTATTTTCAGAATTATCTTTTCTAAGTTTTGCATCTTTACAATATTCAAACAATATAAATATGAATGAAAAACAAATCTTTTTATGAGCTGCAAATTCATATCTTGAAAACTTGGATTTCTTTGCCAACAAAAGTGTATCAAAGCAAGCAAAAAATTAGGAAAATAGCTCCAGGTATGATCCTACTTCTACGACAGCATCCAAAACGTGAAGGAACAAGCAAGAAGTCATGGCAGCAAGCAATGGTTCAGGAGGGAATTCTCAACCTTTGATTCCGATCTTCAAAGGACAAAACTATCGGTTCTAAAGCTTGAAGATGAAGACGTCGTTTAGGTCCCAAGAGTTTTGGGATTTCGTGGAAAACGGATATGCGGAAGGGAATGGTGAACCTAATGCACAATTGCAAGAAAATCGCAAGAAAGATGCAAAGGCCTTATTCTGCATACAACAAGCTCTAGATGATGAAATCTTTCCACGAATTGCAACAGCAAACACATCCAAAGAAGTGTGGGAAATATTGAAACAAGAGTACTTAGGTAACAAAAAGGTAATCTAAGTAAAGTTACAATCCCTCCGCCGCAACTTTGAAGTTTTAACCATGCTTGAGAAGGAATCTGTGCAAGCATATCTAGCTAGAGTGTCTGAGATTGTAAGTAAGATGAAAACATATAGTGAAGAGATTAGTAACGAAACCATAGTAAGCAAAGTTCTAAGGAGCCTAATGAAGAACTTTGATCATGTTGTTGCTACAATTGAGGAAGTGGAGGACCTATCAATTTACACCTTTGATGAACTAATGAGTTCACTAATTGCTCACGAGGATAGACTGAATAGGCCTACTAAAAAGGGTGATGAAAAGACGTTCTAACTATAGAGGAAAGTGTTGGTTCCAATTAGATTAATCAAGAGGGGGATGAATTGATTAATTACTTAAAATTTCAATTTTTGCAAATTATCCAAAGTCTCTTAACTAACGAAATGACGTGAGCAACAAAAATGAAAAATAATAATGTGCAATAAATAAAATGAGTAGAGAAGAATAAAATGCTCAGAGATTTATAGAGGTTCCGCCTCGAGCGTCAGTCCTCTCTTCCAGCTCCATGCCGGCGTCCCGGTTGTCTTTACCGGTTATGTTTCAATATATCAATAAAATTGAGAGTATACAAAATAAGCCTCTTCAAGGCGAAGTCTCACTACCGAGTCTCTCTAGCTTCTTCACTAAGCTAATCACTCAAACTACAGTGATGAAACAACTCTCAATTCCTCATACAAGAAAGGAATCACAATAACAATGAGGAATATCAAATTTCCTCTACAAATCGGATCACAAGTGTAAGAATATTTTTGCGCCTGAAGATGTATGAGCTTTTTAACTTTTTGTGTGCTTGATTCTAAAAAAATGTTATATATATTCTTCAGCTGAACATCCCTTTTTTATGTAGAAGACATAACGATTACTTTTCTGGAGAATATCTTGTAACATTCATGGAGTTCCATGTGATAAGCTTGGATTTATTTTTGAAATTTTATATTTCAAAAATAAGTTGAACTTGTTGGAGAAAAAACCTGCATTCCCGTGATATTTTGATGAGGATAAGCTTGGATAAACTAGTTTGACCGAGATCTTCCTTGGAGATATTCTTTGGATCAAGTTTATTGAAGATATCCCTCACATTATGGAACCTTATCTTGATATCCCATCTGTTGTGGAACCATATCTTCATGTAACAACCATATTTCTAATTCAAATATGTCCTTATCTTTGTAACTGCTGGATCTCCCAAAATATAGCATAAATACCTAGATTTAAATCTTGATAAAACCTATAAATCTTATACGATCTCACTTTACCATGATTAAAATAAAATCTTTGAATAAAATCTTGTAAAAACTTTATGTAAATTAAAAACCCCATGATATAAAATCCATCTTTAGTAAAACACATCAAGTATATTACCCAAATATACTTGACACATGGAGCTAGGCCTTGAAATTTATTAAAAACCATCGATACAAAAATTAGAACGAAATTTGGAAAAATTCGTGACAGGCATGGAAGGTTCTGAAAGAGCTTCTGAAAAAAACCTATCAACCGTTCTCCTGTTGTAAAGGTTCTGAAAAAGCTTTTGAACAAAATCTGTCTACCATCCCTCTTTTACAAGGGTTTTGAAAGAGCTTCCGATAGGTTAACACGAGAACTACGGATACATTACATAACTTCTAAAATACCTTCTGACAAAACAAAAACAGTCTGTATAACACCATTGAAGATTCTGAACAAGCTTCTGTCTCTTTGTCCAATTTAGAAAAATTCACTTATTATCTTCTGAAACAACTTTTGACAAGCTCAAACATACATTACACATTATTCTCTTTTGTTAACATCAAAACCAAATTAGAGAACTTAACATTCTCCCCCTTTTTATGATAACAAAACACTATTAGATACACAGAATAGAAACAACTTTCATGTTTAAGCAAACATATATTCATAACACCATTAGAAAAATTAACCAGAATTCATAACAAAAAAGCATTATAATCACAACAGAACCATTAATAAAGCATTGAGTTCTCTATGATACCATTCTCCCCCTTTTTGTTAATAGCAAAAGGGATAACTCCCCCTTAGTCCATGCATAAAAAATAAAAGAAGTCTTTCACAACTTGAGTTCAAAACAGGAAATTAAGATAAAAACTAAGACTTTCTAGATCTTGTAACTCGAGAGGTAGAAGTAGTGGTGGAAGGTTTGGTAGAGGAAGGTTTTTCTTATGAAGTATCCAAGTCGATGATATGTGCGCCAGAGCGAACATAATCTGGAAATTTGGTGGATAAGAACAGCTTGATTTCTCCGTGAAGACTTGTGAAGCGGATAAAGAGAAAGAGAGTGTTTTGGTTTGAAAAAGAAACCGACTTTGGTGTTTTTAGAAAGAAACCGTCTGTTATTTTTGCCTCCTTTTCCGTTTTTTATTTAAAAATATTATATATATATATATAAAGATTTTCAAAGATTGAAAATTTCGGGAGGAAAAAATTCAAAAAGGGTTATAAATTCCCAATTCATTTCTAATAAATTCAAATTTTACCTTTTCAAGAGGTTTAGTAAAGATGTTTGCAAATTGGTTTTCTGTTGGCACAAATTCAACATTTATATCTCCATTATGCACATGATCTCTAATAAAATGATGTCTAATTTCTATGTGCTTTGACCTAGAATGATGCACTGGATTTTTTGTCAAATTTATTGCACTCGTGTTGTCACATTTAATTGGCATAGTTTTAAAATTTATTCCATAATCATTCAATTGTTGTTTTATCCATAAAACTTGTGCACAGCAATTACTAATAGAAACATATTCAGCTTCAGTTGTAGATAAAGTAATAGAATTTTGTTTTTTAAAAGACCAAGAAATTAATTTATCACCTAGGAATTGACAAGTACCAGATGTGCTTTTTCTATCAATTTTACAACCAGCATAATCTGCATCAGAATATCCTATTAAATTAAAATTTTGATTTTTAAGATACCAAATGCCCAAATTTGAAGTATTAACTAGGTATTTGAAAATTCGCTTTACAGTTGATAAATGAATTTCTGTTGGTGCAGCTTGAAATCTAGCACACAAACACACACTGAACAAAATATCAGGTCTTGATGCAGTCTAGTACAATAAAGAACCTATAAGGCTCCTATAAAGTTTCTTACTTACCTTCTATCCATTTGAGTCAGAGTCTAACCTTGTTGAAGTACTCATAGGTGTTGTAACCTTTTTGCAACCATCATATCCAAACTTCTTCAATATTTGTTTTGTGTACTTTTCTTGATGAACAAAGATTCCTTCTTTTGTTTGTTTTATTTAAAGCCCCAAAAAGAATGTCAATTCTCCCATCATTGACATTTCAAATTCTACCTACATGGTCTCAGCAAATTCTTGACACAACAATTCTTTAGCAGATCCAAAGATAATATCATCCACATATATTTGCACAACCAAGATATCATTATCAAAAGTTTTCAAGAATAAAGTAGTGTCAACTTTTCCTCTATGAAAACCTTTAGAGATCAAAAACATACTCAATCTTTCATACCAAGCTCTTAGAGCTTGTTTCAAACCATATAACGCTTTATTTAATTTAAAAACATAATCAGATTTGAAAAGATCTTCAAAACCAGGTGGTTGTTCTACATAAACTTCTTCCTTTATAAAACCATTTAAAAATGCACTTTTTACATCCATTTGAAAAACTTTAAAATCCTTATAAGATGCATATGCAAGCATCAACCGTATTGCTTCTAGTCTAGCAACAGGTGCATATGTTTCATCAAAATCTATTCCTTCTTCTTGTGAATAACCTTTAGCAACTAATCTTGCTTTATTTCTTATAATTTTACCATCTTCATCTAATTTATTTTTAAACACCCATTTAATTCCAATTATAGACTTTCCTCTAAGTCTAGGAACTAAGTTCCATACATTGTTTCTTTGAAATTGGTTTAATTCTTCTTGCATAGAGATAATCCAATTATCATCATTTAAAGCTTCTTCCATATTACTAGGTTCAATTTCAGAAAACAACACGCAATGTTTTTCAAGATTTTGTAAATTAGCTCTTGTTTTGACACCAAATTGAACATTACCTATTATTTGATCAGAAGGATGTGTAGACTTATACCTTCAAGCTCTAGAAGCTTCTTGTTCAGATCTTACAACTTCTGAAGTACCTTCTGTGTTTGCCTCTGAAATAGGTTCTAGACGACTAGATCCTTAAGTGTTAACAGCAAGTGCTTCTAACTTAGGTTTTGAACCAGCTTCTGCTTTAGGATTGGAGTCCTTTTCTTCATCAAAATCAGCATCCTTTAAATCCTCAATAAATTTAACATTTATTGATTCTTCAATAGTTTTTGATGATTTATTGAATACACGATAAGCACGACTATTTAGAGAATATCCTAAGAAAATAGCTTCTTCAGATCTTTCATCAAACTTACCAAGGTTGAGGGGATTCTTTTTCACAAAACATTTCAATCCAAAGATATGAAAATATGAACCGTTAGGTTTCTTACCTCGAAACATCTCATAAGCAATCTTTGATGTCATGGGTCGAATGAAAACCCTATTGTTGATATAGCAAGCTGTAGAAACTGTTTCTGCCCAAAAATACTTAGCAATGCCACTTTCATTTAACATAGATCTAGTCATCTCATGTAAAGTTCTATTCTTGCGTTCCACTACTCCATTTTGTTGAAGAGTGTATAGAGCTGAGAAATTGTGAGATATATCATGTTCTTTACAAAAATTTAAAAAACTTGTATTTTGGAATTCTGTTCCATGATCAGTTCGAAGACTAATTATGGAAACTCCCTTTTCATTTTGTATTTGTTTTGTAAATTTTTTAAAAGAATCAAAGGTATCTCTTTTGTGTTGCAAGAATATAACCCAAGTGTATCTTGAAAAATCATCAACAATAACAAGTCCATATTTGCTTCCACCCATGCTTAAGACTCTAGTAGGTCCAAAAAGATCAAGATGCAATAATTCAAGTGGTCTCTTAGTTGAGATTACATTTTTACTTTTATGAGAGACAGAAACCATTTTATTCTTTAAGCAAGTATCACATTTCACATCTTGTTTAATATTTATTTTAGGCAATCATTTAATAATATCCTTTTTAGATAATTTTTCTAAATGATTTAAATTAACTTGTCCTAGTCGTTTATGCCAAGCAAAAACATGATCATTCAAAGAAATTAAACAACAAGCATTATCGATTTCAACTGGTTTTATGAGATAGATATTTCTTTTCCTAATTCCTTCAAATAATCTTTCATCATTTTCATTAAAAGCATAGCACTTGTCTTGATAAAAAGTCATTTTATATCCTTTATCACATAACTGACTAATACTAAGTAGATTATGTTTTAAGCCTTGCACAAGATATACATTTTCAATGAGAAAAGTAGGCATACCAATCATTCCAGTGGCAATTATTTTACCTCTACCATCATCTCTAAACTTTACATATCCTTTTTCTTCCCAAGTTATGCTATTGAACAATGAAGCATCGCCAGTCATATGTCTAAAACATCCACTATCTAAATACCATGTTCCTCTTATTTTAGCTTCATGTTCCTGTACAAATAAAAAGAATCAAGTCCTTTTAGGAACCCAAGCGAATTTGGGCCCTTCAAAAGATAAGCTCATTTGATTTTTTTTTTATTTACTTGTTAACTACTGAGCTTATTTCTTTTATAATAGCAAAATTTCTCAATGTGACCAAATTTATTACAGAAGAAACATGCATAAGAATTAACATTCCTATACCTATCATTTACCTGTTTCTTGAAATTCTTGTTTGTATAAATTATGTTATACCTTCTGGTATTGCTTCTGTAGTACACATTGTGTGGATACCTCTTGTCAGAATAACTTCTGTAAAAGTCTAGTATTTCTTCTTTTAACATTATTTGTATTTGAAATGTACTTTTTGCTGTTGGATTCATCACTTAAGACTTGTTTAACCTTAACAAAAACTATATTTTTATTCAATTTTGAACTCGAACCATGCTCATATCCTAATCCATGTTTTTCATTTGAAACTCTTTGTGAAGAAATTAACATGGTCAATTTCTTGTCACTTTCATCAAATTTCTTAAAGGTAGTTTTCAACGAATTGGATAGATCATCAATCTTTACCTTCATGTCACTTGTTTCTACTTCAAGTAGATGATTTTCTTTTCTTAATTTTTCAATACTCACATGTATGAATTCATTTTCTTGTTTCAAGATATCATTTTCATCAGCAAGTAAAGTATTTATTTGTTTTAATGCTTCTTTTTCATTCTTAAGAGCTTTTATTTCATTTTCATATTTAGCCAATTTTGTATTAGCCCTTTTTAGTGCCTTTAATAACTTACTCATTTCTGCTAGCATGTCAGTATCAGTTATATCTTCATCAGATTCAGAGTGTACCTCAGAACTAGCCATTAGACAAAATTTTGCCTCATCCTCTTCTTCTTCTTCATCTTCTGAATTTGTTTCTATATCCTCTAAATCACTCCACGTTGCTAGCATTGCACGACTTTTCTTTTTATAATTTTCCATTTTCTTGATCAGTGTTGGACATTCATATTTGATGTGTCCTGGCTTTTTGCATTCATAACATTGAATTTCCTTTTTCTCTTTCTTCTTTTCTTTCTCCTTGTAAGCTTTTCCTGCATCATTATGCTTATATTTAGTACTTTTCTTGAAAACACTAAATTTCTTACCTCTTTGCTTCTTGAGCAGCCTATTGAGTCTACGTGCTAGAAGACCGATGTCCTCTTCTTTCTCATCGTCGCTATCATCTGTTTCAGTTTCATTTTGCTTTATTTCCTTGACTTTAAAAGCAATTCCTTTAGTGCTGTCTTCTCCTCTTTGTGTGGTTTTTATGTGAGACTCATATGCCATGAGCTTTTCTCTCAATTGACCGAGAGTTAGCTTGTTTAGGTCTTGAGCTTCTTCTATAGTTGTTTTCTTTGCATCCCAAGATGGTGGCAATATCCTTAACATTTTCCTCACAAGATCAAGATCTGGAAGTTTCTTTCCAAGTGATGCAAGCTCATTTGTAATAGTTGTAAACCTGTTAAAAGCATCTTTGACATCTTCATTAGATTTAAACTTAAATAATTCATACCGTTGAATTAAAACATTTATCTTGATTTCCTTGATGGCATCAGTCCCTTCATATGTATCGGATAAGATATCCCAAATCTCCTTTACATTTGCACACGATGATATCAAATAGAACTCTGATGGAGCAATAGTAGTCAGCAACAGATTTTTTGCTTTGTTGTTCTTCTCGGAATCTGACAAGGTTGAATTTCCATTCAAGGCGATCACATTGTCCCCAAGTGAAATGACCTTCCATGAATCATAATCATTAGCTTTAATATAAGTTTCCATGCGCATCTTCCAATATGAGAAGTTTGAACCATCAAAGTAAGGAGCTCAATTAATTGCAACATTATTTTCAACCATTTTAGATCACTCAAAATAAATGAGTCCTGCTCTGATACCAATTGTTGGTCCTAATTAGATTAATCAAGAGAGAGGTGAATTGATTAATTACATAAAATTTCAATTTTTTCAAATTATCCAAAGTCTCTTAACTAATGAAATGACGTGAGCAACAAAAATGAAAAATAATAATGTGCAATAAATAAAATGAGTAGAGAAGAATAAAATACTCAGAGATTTATAGAGGTTCTGCCTCGAGCGTCAGTCTTCTCTTCCAGCTCCACTCCAGGGTCCCGGTTATCTTTACCAGTTGTGTTTCACTATATCAATAAAATTGAGAGTATACAAAATAAGCCTCTTCAAGGCGAAGTTTCACTACTGAGTCTCTCTAGCTTCTTTACTAAGCTAATCACTCAAACTACAATGATGAAACAACTCTCAATTTCTCATACAAGAAAGGAATCACAATAACAATGAGGAATGTCAAATTTCCTCTACAAATCGGATCACAAGTGTAAGAATATTTTTGCGCCTGAAGATGTATAAGCTTTTTAACTTTTTGTGTGCTTGATTCTAAAGAAATTGTTATATATATTCTTCAACTGAACATCCCTTTTTTATGTAGAAGACATAACGGTTACTTTTTTGGAGAATCTCTTGTAACGCTCATGGAGTTCCACGTGATAAGCTTGTATTTATTTTTGAAATTTTCTATTTCAAAAATAAGTTGAACTTGTTGGAGAAAAAACCTACATTCTCGTGATATTTTGATGAGGATAAGCTTGGATAAATTAGTTTGACCGAGATCTTCCTTGGAGATATTCTTTGGATCAAGTTTGTTGAAAATATCCCTCACATTATGGAACCTTATCTTGATATCTCATATGTTGTGGAACCATATCTTCATGTAACAACCATATTTCTAATTCAAATATATCCTTATCTCTGTAACTGTTGGATCTCCCAAAATATAGCATAAATATCTAGATTTAAATCTTGATAAAACCTGTAAATCTTATACGATCTCACTTTATCATGAATAAAATAAAATCTTTGAATAAAATCTTGTAAAAACTTTATGTAAATTAAAAACCCCATGATATAAAATCCATCTTTAGTAAAACACATCAAGTATATTACCCAAATATACTTGACACATAGAGCTAGGCCTTGAAATTTATTAAAGACCATCAATACAAAAATTAGATGGAAGGTTCTGAAAGAGCTTCTGAAAAAACCTATCAACTGTCCTCCTGATGTAAAGGTTCTGAAAAAGCTTCTGAACAAAATCTGTCTACCATCCCTCTTTTACAAAGGTTCTGAAAGAGCTTCTGATAGGTTAACACGAGAACTACAGATACATTACACAACTTCTGAAATACCTTCTGATAGAAAAAAAAAAACAGTCTGTATAACACCATTGAAGGTTCTGAACAAGCTTCTATCTCTTTGTCTAATTTAGAAAAATTCACTTATTATCTTCTAAAAAAACTTCTGACAAGCTCAAACATATGTTACACATTATTCCTCTTTTGTTAACATCAAAACCAAATTAGAGAACTTAACAGAAAGCCTGAGGAATATGCCGGTAGAGGTCGAAGCCATAGTAGGGGTAGATTTCGAAGTGTTGGAGGAGGAGGAAACGGGGGACATGGTCAGTATAGTGACTGGCGTCAATCTAAGAGCATGATCTAATGTCACTACTGCAAAAAATATGGATACAAGGAAGTTGAGTATTAGAATAAGCAAAAGGAGAGACAGAAGGTAGCAAACTTCACGGAAAAAGTTGATGAAGAGAGCAACTTGTTCAAGGCTCAATCCGCTGCTCCAATTGTAGCACGCGACGTCTGGTTTGTCGACAGTAGATGCTCAAATCATATGACAAATTCACGCTCCTTGTTCAAAAGTCTTGATGAATCATAAAAGAGTGAAATGCGACTTGGTGATGATAAACAAGTCCAGGTGGAAGGGAAAGGCACAATTGTAATCAAGACAATTCAAGGGGATGTAAGACTTCTCCATGACATGCAATTTGTGCCCAGCTTGGCTCACAACTTGTTGAGCGTCGGTCAGTTGATATCCAGTGGCTACACAATGATTTTTTATGGTGATTTATGCGCAATCCGTGACAAAAGATCAGGAAAAGTGATCTTAGTGGTTCGCATGACTCAAAATCGTATGTTTCCTCCATATGTCTCAAATGATGTGAATAGAGCAATTATGGTTAAAGGTAGTGATGAAGCAAAGTTGTGGCACCTACGGTATGGTCATCTGAATGTAAATGGACTGAAATTTTTTAAAGCAAAGGAGATGGTCCTTGGCTTGCCCAAAGTAGGTGATCTTGCATTTTGTGAGAGATGTGTTTATGGGAAGCAAAGACGAGGATCCTTTCCAGTTGGCAGATCATGGAGAGCATCAGGATGTCTTGATTTGATACATGCTGACTTGTGTGGACCTATGACCATAATGTCATTGGGAGGAAGTCGTTATTTTCTACTACTGATATATGACTATACACACATGAGTTGGGTGTATTTCCTAAAGCCTAAATCAGAAGCATTTAAGAACTTTAGGAAATTCAAAGCTCTAGTAGAAAACCAAAGTGGAAGGAGCATAAAGGTATTGCGGACAGATAGAGGAGTAGAATTCTTATCCAAAGAGTTCACAAACTTTTGTGATGAACAAAGAATCCAAAAGGAGCTCACTGCTCCATACACACCACAAAAAAATGGTGTGGCAAAAAGAAAAAATAAGATAGTGGTTGAAATGGCTAGGAGTATGATGAAGACAAAGGATATTCCTAATCGGTTTTGAAGTGAGGCAGTTGCAATTGCGGTGTACTTGTTGAACATCTCCACCACAAAACCTGTTTCAAATTGCACTCCATATGAAGCATGGACAGGAAGAAAGCCTCGAGTAAGTCATCTGAGAATTTTTTGATGTTTAGCCTATGTACTTATGCATTCTCGTTCTAAGTTGGATGAAAAATTCGAAAAGTGCATCTTTCTTGGATATAGTTTACAATCTAAAGCTTATCAATTGAATAATCCTATAAGTGGCAAAGTTATTGTAAATAGAGATGTCCAATTTAATGAAGAAGGAATTTGGAATTGGAACACAAGTGATGCAGCAACCATTCCAATTCATCTGACAGACATGACGATTGAAGACGCAGCAACAGCAACAATGGAAAGTGCAACCCCATCTACAAAATCTACACCAACACGCAACAGCTTATACTCAAGTGATTATCACTCTCCAATATCTTACTCTTCAAGTGAGTCACCTGTAAAGAAGTTCAAGTCTATAAAAGATGTTTACGAAACTTGCAATTTTGCATTGTATGTTTCGGATCCTAGCTGCTTTGAAGAAGCAGCAACTAAGGAGGAGTGGAAGCCTGCAATGAATGACAAGTTGGAGGCTATCGAAAAGAATTCAACATGGGAACTTGTTGATGGTCCTGAAGACAAAAATATCATTAGATTGAAGTGGGTGTTTAGAACTAAGTTCAATGCGGATGGAAGCATTCAAAAGCATAAAGCCAGATTAGTTGCAAAAGGGTACTCGCAACAACCAGGTATTGACTATGATGATGTGTTTTCTCCAGTTGCACGCTTTGAAACAATTAGGATAATGTTAGCATTAGCTTCTCAATTTGAATTGCCTATGTACCAATTTGATGTTAAGTCTGCATTTTTTAATGGAGAGTTAGAAGAAGAAGTGTATGTTTCACAACCTGAAGGATTTATTAAGCAAGGATGTGAAAGTAAAGTTTATAAGTTGAGAAAGGCATTATATGGTCTGAAGCAAGCTCAACCCCTCGTGCTTGGTACAGTAAGATAGATAGTTTCTTTCAAAAGAACAAGTTTATTAGAAGTGAAAATGAACCTACACTTTATCCAAAACGTGAAGAAGAGGGTGAGTTTTTAGTAATATGTCTTTATGTAGATGATATGATATACATGGGCACTTCAAAATCATTGATTGAAAGGTTCAAATTAAGCATGCTGGAGAACTTTGAAATGATTGATTTGAGATTGTTGAAGTACTTTTTAGGGCTAGAAGTAAAGTAATGTGAAGATGGAACATTCATATGTCAACAAAAGTATGCAGCGGACTTACTCAAAAGAATCAAAATGAGCTCTTGTGAGACAACTGATACGTTGATGAACATCAATGAGAAGCTACAGCAAGAGGATGGAACGGACAATGCAGATGCAAGAACTTTTCAAAGCTTAGTTGGAGGATTAAATTACTTGACAAATACAAGACCTGATATTGCCTATTTTGTGAGTGTAGTATCTAGATTTATGCAAAGTCCAACAAAGCAACATTTTGGTGTAGCAAAGAGGATACTTAGATACATAGCTAGAACCGTAAACTATGGCATTTAGTATGCTAAAGTATTTTATTTTGATTTATTTGGATATTCTGATAGTGATTGGGTAGGAAGCTTGGATGATAGAAAGAGAAAATCAAGAAATGTTTTCAGCTTTGGATTAAGAGCAATAACTTGGTGTTCAAAGAAGCAAGAGACAGTTGCACTTTCGTCCTCAGAAGCGGAGTATGTATTAGTGAATGCAACAGCGCATCAAGCATTGTGGCTAAGAAAACTCCTTGTAGATTTTCACTTTGAGCAAGGCAAAGCTACAGAAATCATGTGCGACAATAGGTCTACCATTGCCATGTCAAAGAACCTAGCATTCCATGGAAGAACAAAGCACATAGACATACAACATCACTTCATCCGCAAGCTTGTAGCTAATGGAAAAACCAATCTTACTTTTTGTAGCACAAATGAACAAGTGGCTGACATATTGACAAAGTCACTCCCTAAAGCCAAACATCAATACTTCACAATGAAGTTAGGAGTATGTAATTTTGAATCAAGGGGTAGTGTTAAATGAATGATTCAAAATAAGTTAGGACAACATATGTTTACAAAGATTTGGTTTGTTAAAATTCAAGTTTATCCTTTTTAGTTTTAGAATTATCTTTTCTAAGTTTTGCATCTTTACAATGTTCAAACAATATAAGTATAAATGAAAAAAAAATATTTTTATGAGCTGCAAATTCATATCTTGAAAACTTGGATTTCTTTGCCAACACATCGGGGCACAAGAAGATGCATACGTGCCATGGATATGCTCAATGATGTCTATTTTTGTACTGCAATTGGTGTTTAAGCCCTTTGATTGCTCTAAAAATTTTAACAAATTCCTCTAATCTTCTTAAGGACTTAAGCTTGTTGGAGAATTTAGATTATTTCATGATTCTAGATTCTATATTGATGTCAATCCCTCCAAAACTATTCTGCTGACTTCACAAATTGCCAAGGTGTCGAAACTGTAGATCCTAGTTATTTTATCACTCCCAATAATGTTAAAAGGCTAAAGCAGGCAAAAGAGCAGAACCAAGTGCTGGTATTTTCCCTTGTCTTTCCTTCCACAATTATATGCGCAATTTTACATCCATTTTACTACTACTATACCTAGTTGATGAAGTCTCTGTATAGCAACTGATACAAACATCTTACACTTGCATAGATGAACTAGAGTTTCTTATATGCTCCAAATTGCTGGACTAATTATCAAGGCTTGCACAAATTGATAATTTTTTTTCCCTATTAAGTCTAAAAATTTGAAGTAGTTAATGCAAATAATTGAATGCTCCCAGTTTTCTTGTAAAACCTTATATTGATTTCAATGTAGAGAAAGATGTGAAAAAAGATAGTATTCAAGATAGCGATAGCCAGATAGGGATTGTTAGATGTGTGGTTGTTGACAATGATAGCAATCTAGCTGCTACTACTTCTACTGATGGATTTTTCAACAAAATGGTTGGTAGAATAGGAGATACACCAATTGTAAATACCTGAGTAATATTTCATATAAATGTGTGTAATTAACAATAATAAAACCTACTAAGGATAATATGAGAAATAGGATTTATGGTTGAGGATAAGATGGTCATTTCACGATCTAAGTATATAAGCTTCCTTTTAGTTAGGGTTAATTATTCTCCACACTTTTTAATCCAGAACCCAATTTACATGCTAAAGAGACCCTCTTAGAACCCACGATATAATCTAAAGGAAGTTTAATTGAAGAACATTGGAGACACACCAATTACAATCCGATAAGAATTTAAGTCTATTGTTACATGTATATAGTTGTGGAGGTATGCACTGAAGATTTTTTATGATGTATAATTAGGATTTAAGCCAAGAATAGGGAGATAAGTGCATAAGAACGGCCAATCTGAGAGACTAGATCGCATTCCATAACAAGTAAGTACCATAACTCATTTCGATATAATAGAATTAGTAATTTTTGCGGGAGTATAATGCATAATGAGGATTAGGATCGTTAAAGATTTGGTTAGGGTTAGAAAATTTTAGAAATTTTGAGATTTAGAAAGTGTACTCATAGTGAATATAAAGATACATAGCCCCTTAACACGACTGTGTTGTGACCATGTTAAGAACTCAAAGTGAACTGAGAGATACACAATCTCCCAACATGACCATATTGGAGCTGTGTTAAAGACCCAAAGTGAACAAAGAGATACATGGCCTCCCAATACGACTGTGTTAGGAAAAAAAAAACACAACCTCTCAACATGACCATGTTAAGGTCGTATTGATGAATAATGGACAAAGAGATACATGACCTCTCAACATGACCATATTGAGACTGTGTTGATGAACAGTGAATAAAGAGATACATGACTTTTCAACATGACCATGTTAAGACCGTGTTGAAAAAAAAAAAAAAAAAAGAGAAATGTATACAGCCTATGGCACAGTCGTATATTACCTCATATTCAACTACACAGCCTCCAACATGACCATGTTAAGTTGAAACACATCTATTTTCCTTTTAATATTTATAGGAATACAACTCTAAAAGCAAATAATTTGAATCATGTATAGGTTTGGGAGACTTGTGAAGCTAGAAAAGTATTAGACAAACCAAGTATTACAATTCAAATGTGTGTATACTATGTTTATTGCTTGTGCCTGATAAATTAGATTTTTGTGTATGGGTTTAATAATATTATAAATGAATTTGGTTGTGTGTGCATGTGATTGTGAATCACAGGGTCCAAGAAACCGAGTGTAGGTCAGGGTTCTTAGAGTGACACCCCGATGATTGGTATATGACGTTGTCCCTAGTCGAGTCGTGCATCGAAATGATCTGGGTCTTATGTAGAAGGTTGTGGTATGAAATGTTGTGATATGGAAGGTTGTGACATATATTGTGAAATGTTATATTGTATGGACTCATGGACTCATGAACAGTGGAGAGTACCCACTGTCATATATATATTATCATGTATGGTTATGGAAGGTTGATATGTAAGGACTCATGGGCTCATAGATAGTAGAATGTACCTAATGTCATATATATACTATTATCACGTGTGGTAATAGACTCATGGATAAAGAGGTACATCTTTATCATATATATATATATATATGTATGTATGTATGTATATGTTGCTGGTGGATGGATTGTGAAAGGACATTTAGGAATGTTATGTGTGATAATGTTTATGAAGTGATTGTGTATCGACCAAAGATTGTGAAAGATAAATAAAATTATGTATGAATGTTATGATGCATCTTCCATGTGTTATTGTTTTTGGCATGGCATGTGTATGTGCATGTAGGTATACAGTATACCAAGTGTTAGCTTACCCCTCGTGGGAAATGTTTGTTTTCAGTTGCAAAGGCTACATGAGAGATTATAGGGTATAATGAAATCCCAATAGAAACGAACCAGGATATGAAAGAGAATGTGGATTACATGTATTATGACAAGTAGGATCCTAATGAGAAGAAAGGAGAATATGAAAAAAAAAATTGTAATTGTGATTTAAATTATCATGTTATTTAAATTGTTAAAGGCTTCTGCTGTATCTAAATTGAGGAAATTGAACAAGTATTATGTTTAGGAGGATATACATTCCTTTCAAAAATTGTATTGTTGGAGTTTATAAATGCTTCCGCTATAGTAATTTAAGAGGTTCATTTATTATAATGATTAATTAAAAGATAATATTTGGAAATTTATAGCAATTGAGCCTTTGCGTGTCTTCTAGTACTGAGGACACGTAGCGAGCTATAGCATTCCTATGTTTTGGAGCGTTATAACTTAAGTGGTATCAGAGCATAAGTTAATGATCCTTAGAAGTTTAGGCTTTGATTAAAAGAATGTAGATTTGTGATCTTCAAAGCTTAGGTTGATGAATTTATAAATTGCATAGGTTTGATGATCTTTAGAATTAAGTGAGGATCAATAGTATAAGTTCAAACAATAGAAAGTAAGTCATGATCTTTGGATGAATTAGGTATTAGATTTGTAGGATAAATATATATACTCAGAGTGGTTAGAAAATGGGATTGATATTACTGATTTGTGAACTCCTTCAGTAATATTGAAAATGTTATGTTTAAATTTTTCATACTTTAAGAAATGTATATATATTCCTATATCATTCCTCACTATTGCATTTTGTTTTGTAAAATGCTTAGGAGAATTTCAGGACCAAGATCATCCTTAGGAGCTGGAGTTGATGCCCCTGATAATAGAATGCCTCTTAGAGCTCCTCATCAGGGACAAGGAGAGAATGAGGTGAATGTCACATAAATGCTAGAGGCTATCAATACTCTAGTAAGAGTAATAGCACAGCAACAACAATAGATACAAGACATGCAAGTGCTAAGCATGAGACAGGCCTAGATGAAGGGAGAGATTAGAGAAATGGGCCTAGACCATTTTGTTAGAATGGTTAAGGAATTCAAGCCTAAGGCTGACAATCCATTAGATGCTAGACAGTGGATCAATGAACTAGAAAAGACTTTTAAAGCACTAAGGACACTTGAAGATAAGAAGGTGAAATATGTAATGTACCTACTAAGGGGCTCAACTTCTGAATGGTGGTCGAGCGTCTCCAGACTCACCATGGGGGTGATCACTTAGGATAAGTTTAAAGAGATGTTATATGAACAGTATTTCTTATCTACCATTAAGGACAGAATGCAAGCATCATACTACAGTTGCTACCGGGGAAAGAGATCAATAGATGAATATGAAACGAAACTCAACTATCTGATGAAGTCTATGCTATCTACATTTAGAGCTAATGAGAAGTCCATGGCACATCGGTTTATGTTGAGATTAGAGCCCACATTGCAGCATGAGGTAGTTGCCTTTCAATCGAAAACCTACTCAGAAGCTGTAAACAAAGAAAAACTTTTATAACAAAGTCACAAGAGAACGGACAAGATGAGAACCTTGGGAACAAGAGTGGTATTGGGGAAAAGACCCATTCAGAATATTATAACTCAAAATAAGGGCAAAAGGCCTCACATAGTGCAAACCAAATCTGTAGGCATGGCAGCACCTTCCTCCTAAGCGAAAACCTTATGTATGGGACAAAGTAACAAGTGTGGAAGATGTTACAAGCCACACGAGCTAAACGAATGCAAATGGCCAAAGGGTGCCTATTTTTCATGTGGGAAGATGAGATACAGTAGCAAAACCTATTGAGAGAGGTCAATCCCATTGACATTTTGCTTCTTCTACAAATAGAGGGGTTATAGGATGGTGGATTGCTTGAAAAACTGGAAATAGAATATACAGCTAGCACCAACAACAAGAAACCAAACTGGGACTAATAATGGCAAACCTCAACAAGCAAGGCCAAGGCAAATGGCACCAGCACGGTTGTTTGCACTACAAAGACAAGACACTCCAAATACAAAGACCTCAAGTACACTATTAGTGAATTCTGCTGAACCATATGTGTTGTTTGATATTAGTGGAACACATTCATGTATATTGATGCATTTAAAAGTAAATATAATGTATGTAAAGAAGTGTTGAATGCAGTATTGAGCTTGAGTAATCCTATGGGTATGGGTAAGGGATTGAACCAAATATCTAGAAAGGTTTATATAGAAGTGTAGGGTAGAATATTGTTTACAGATCTTCTGGTGGTAGACATGACTTATTTTGATGTAATTTTGGGAATAGATTAATTAATCAGACATCATGCAAGAATAGATTGTCATGATATGACCATCCATTTCAACACGCCATAAGGAGAGCAATTTAAGTTTAAATTGGAAACTTATAGACCAATAGGATTCCCAACTTATGAACTGTGAGGTAAAAGTATGATGGCATCAGTAGCAATTGAAGCTGAAGAGGTGATGGAAATTAAAAGAGTAAAGGTAGTAAAGGAATTTACTGGAGTATTTCTGGATGACCTACACGATTTACCTCCTATAAGGGAGATTGAATTCAGCAGAGATACAATGCCTGGTACAGCTCCCATGTCAAAAGCCTCATATCGTATGGCACCCACAAAGTTGAAAGAACTGAATGATCAAATGCAAAAGCTATTGGACAAGAAGTTTATCAGACTAAGTGTCTTACTTTGGGGTATGCTAATATTATTTGTGAAGAAGAAAGACAATAACATATGATTATGTATAGATTACCAAGAGTTGAATAGGGTTACAATTGAAAATAAACACCCTTTCCTAAAGATTGACGACTTGTTTGATTAGTTACAAGGAGCTCAAGTCTTCTCAAAAATAGGCTTGAGATCTGGGTACCATCAATTAAGGATCAAGGAGGAGGACATACAGAAGACTACTTTTAGAATTAGATACGGGAATTATGAGTTCCAAGTAATGCCTTTTGGACTCACAAATGCAACAATGGCTTTCATGGATTTAATGAACTGCATATTCAGGGAATACTTGGACAAGTTTGTCATCGTGTTCATAGATGACATTTTAATATACTCCAGAAATGAAGAAGATCACAAGCATCACTTGAGGGTAATATTGAGCATATTGCAAGCAGAAAAGTCATATACCAAGTTTAAAAAGTGTGAGTTTTGGCTGAAGCAAGTAACCTTTTTGGGACATGTGATTAGTAAGGATGGATTATCCATAGATCCTGAGAAGATAAAAGCTATGAATGAATGTCCCAAGCTAAAGACTGTAATAGAAATTAGAAGCTTATTGGGGTTAGTAGGATACTATAGAAGATTTGTGAAAAGATTCTCTAAACTGGTAACCCCTTTAACCAAGTTGACTAAAAAAGGAGTCAAGTTTGTATGGGATGATCAATGTGAAGTAAGCTTCATGACATTGAAGGAGAGATTAACTTATACACCTGTACTTGTAGTACCAACCAGTGGTGAAGAATTTGTGGTGTACAGCAATGCCTTTATACAAGGGCTCGAATGTATGTAAATGCAAAATGATAGGGTGATTGCTTATGCATCTAAGCAGTTAAAGCCCTATGAGAAGAATTACCCGACACATGATCTAGAATTAGTAGCTATAGTATTTGCACTTAAGTTATGGAAACATTACTTGTATGGGGAGAAGTGTAAAATATTCACAAATCACAAAAGCCTCAAATACTTATTTACCTAGAAAGAGCTAAATATGAGGCAAAGACACTGGCTATAATTAATAAAAAACTATGACTTAGACATCCAGTACCATCTTGGAAAGGCAAACATAGTTACTGATGCACTTATTAAAAAGAAACATGGTAATCTAGTAACGATGATCAAAACCCAAAAGAGAATATTGGAAGATATGTAGAAACTAGACTTAGAGATTGTTACCTAGAAAGTTAGAGCTAAACTCACTAGTCTACAAATATAGCCAGTATTAATTAACAAAATAAAAGTTGCATAAGTTGAAAATGCGGAGATATAGGAAATAAAGAAAAGAATGGAAGAGGGAAAAGCTATAAAGTTCAATGAAGATGTAGAGGGAATGTTAAGGTATGGTCGCAGGTTATGTGTGCTAAGTATAGATGAACTGAAGGAAGAGATATTGAAAAAAGCACACTATTTTGGGTACTTTATAAATGCTGAAAGTACCAAAATGTATAAAGACTTGAAGAACCATTATTGATGGAGGAATACGAAGAAAGAAGTGGCTAATTATGTATCTAAGTATATGACTTACTAATAGATCAAGATAGAACATCAGAAACCTGCTAGCATGTTACAACCTTTATCTATACCAGAGTAGAAATGAGAATATGTGACCATAGACTTTGTCACAGCACTACCCCACTCAGTGACTAAATTGGACATAGTATGGGTAATTGTGGATTAGCTTACAAAATCGGCACACTTCATACCAATAGGTATTAGGTATAAACTAGAGAAGCTGGTACAAATTTACATCAAAGAAATTGTAAGGTTACATGGGATGGTGAACTCTATCGTGTTAGACAAAGATATGAGATTTGTGGGGAGGTCTTAGAATAGTCTACACAGAGCTTTAGGGACAAAGTTATAATTTAGTATAGCTTTTCACCCATAAATGGATTGTCAGTCAGAGTGAATGATTCAAATATTTGAGGATATGTTAAGGGCGTGTGCATTAGACCTTGGTGGAAATTGGGATGAATGTCTTCCCTTAATGGAGTTCGCCTATAACAATAGTTATCAAGCTAGTATCCAAATGGCACCATATGAGGCACTGTGCGAAAGAAAGTGCCGGTCGCCGTTACATTGGGATGAAGTAGGTGAGAAACAAACATTGGGACCTGATCTAGTGCAAGATGCAGTAAACAAAGTGAAGTTAATCAAGAAAAGAATGCATTCAGCCTAAAGCCACCAAAAGTCATATGCAGATAAGAGAAGACACTCATTGGAGTTTCAAGTGGGAGATCATGTGTTGTTGAAGATCTCACCTACGAAAGGAGTGATAAGGTTTGGACTAAGAGGAAAATTGAATCCTCAATATGTAAGACCCTTCAAAATTCTCGAGAGGATTAAAACAATGGCATACAGATTGGCATTGCCACCAATTTTAACTAGGGTACACAATGTATTTCACATTTCCATGCTAAGGAAATAGGTACCCAACCTAAATCAAATCACTTCACTTAAACCTCTACAAGTGCAATCAAATCTCATAATAGTAGAGAAACTTGTCAAAATTGTGGATACTAAAGAGAAGAACTTGAGAAGATAGGTTATCAAGTATGTCAAGGTGTAATAGAGTAATCAAATTGAAAAAGAAGCAACCTGGGAACTAGAAGAAGAGATGAGAAGAAGATACCTAGAACTCTTCAGTAATCTAGGTAATTTTCAAAGACGACAATTCTTGTAAGGGGGGAATGATGTAAATACCCAAGTAATATTTCATATAAATGTGTGTAATTAACAATAATAAAACCAGCCAAAGATAATATGAGAAATAAGATTTATGGCTGAGAACAAGATGGTCATTTCACGATCTAGATATATAAGCTTCCTTTTACCTAGGGTTAATTCTTCTCCGCACTTTTCAATCTAGAACCTAATTTACACGCTAAAGAGACTCTCTCAGAACCCATGGTATAATCTAAAGGAAGTCTAACTGAAGAAGATTGGAAACAAGCCAATTACAATCCGGTACTATTGTTACATGTATATAGTTGTGGAGGTATGAACTGAAGATTTTTTATGATGTATAATTAGGATTTGAGTCAAGAATAGGGATATAAGTGCATAAGAACGGCCAATCCAAGAGACTAGATAGCATTCTATAATAAGTAAGTACCACAATTCATTTCAATATAATAGAATTAGCAATTTCTATGGGAGTATAATACATAATGAGGATTAGGATCCTTAAATATTTGGTTAGGATTAGAAAAGTTTAGGAATTTTGAGATTTAGAAAGTGTACCCATAGTGAACGTAAAGATACACGGCCCCTCAACACGACCGTGTTGTGACCATGTTAAGAACTTAAAGTGAATTAAGAGATACACAGCCTCCCAACATGACCATATTAGAGCCGTGTTAAAGACCTAAAGTGATCAGAGAGATGCATGGCCTCCCAACATGACTGTGACCATGTTGACAAAAAAAAAAAAACACAACCTCTCAACATGACCATGTTGAGGTTATGTTGATAAATAGTGGATAGAGAGAGATGACCTCTCAACATAATTAAGTTGAGACTATGTTGATGAATAGTAAACAGAGAGATACATGACTTCTCAACATGACCATGTTGAAACTGTGTTGATGAACAATAAACAAAGAGATACATAACCTTTTAATATAACTATGTTGAGACCATGTTGAAAGAAAAAAAAGAGAGAAATGTATACGGCCTTTGGCACGGTTGTGTACTGCCTCGTATTTAACTACACGACCTTTAACATGACTGTATTGAGTTGAAATGCATCTATTTTCCTTTTGATATTTATAGAAATACAATTATAAAAGTAAATAATTTGAATCATGTATAGGTTTGGAAAACTTGTGAAGCAAAAAAAGTATAAGACAAACCATGTTTATTACTTGTACTTGATAAATTAGGATTTTTTATGTGAGTTTAATAATATTATAAAGAACCTAATTGTATGTGCATGTGATTGTGAATCGTTGGGTCTAAGAAACTGAGTGTAGGTCAGTATTCTTGGGGTAGCATCTCGATGATCGGTATGTAATATTGTCCCTAGTGGAATCATGTACCAAAATGGTATGGGTCTTATGTGAAAGGTTGTGATGTGGAAGGTTGTAACATGTATTGTGAAATGTTGTAGTGTATGGATTCATTAACTCATGGACAGTGGAAAGTACCCATTATCCTCACTACCATATATATATGTATAATTGTTGAAGGTTGATGTGTGAAAACTCATGAACTCATGGACAGTGGGGCGTACCCACTATCATATATATATTATTATTATGTGTGGTAATAGACCCATGGACAAAGAGGTACATCTTTGTCATATATATATATATATATATATATATATATATATATATATATATATGTATATGTTGTCAGTTGATAGATTGTGAAAGGATATTTAGGAATGTTATGTATGATGATGTTTATGATGTGATTATGTATCGGCTAACGATTGTGAAAAATAAATAAAATTGTGTATGAATATTATGATGCATCTTGCATGTATTATTGTTTCTGCATGACATGCGTATGTGTGTGTAGATATGCAGTGTACTGGGCATTAGCTCACCTCTCGCAGAAAATATATTCTTTTAGTTGCAGAGGTTATAGGAGAATTGTAGGGTATAATGAAACCCCAATAGAAACAAACTAGGATATGGAAGAGAATGTGGAGTACGTGTATTATGATTTATGACGAATAGGATCCTAATGAGAAGGAAGAAGAATATGAAAAAAAAAATTGTAATTATGATTTAGATTATCGTGTTATTTAAATTGTTGAAGACTTTCATTGTATTTAAATTGAATAAACTGAACAAGTATTATGTTTAGGAGGATATACATTCTTTTAAAAAATTATGATATTGTTGGAATTTATAAATATTTCGACTATAGTAATTTAAGAGGTTTATTTATTATATTAATTAGTTAAAAGATAATATTGTGAGAGTTGTAGCAATTGAGCCTTTTAAGTGTTTTTTAGTATTGAGAACACGTGAGGGGTCTTAGTGTTTTTAAGTTTTGGGGTGCTACACTAATTATAGATGCTGGCACGTATGCCAACAATCTCTGTGCGGTGTCTGCCACGGGCAAGAAGCGATTATGCGTGGTACTGTTGCAAGGATGTTGCTGCATTAATGGAGTTCAAGGGACTCTATCTTCAGGAGGCGGTAGACTGTTATCCATGATCGCGTTCCTAAGGGGAATGTTGGTCTAATTGCAGTTTCCGCAACAGGGATGTTTCGAGCTTGTGCAACAGAAGATGGACATTCAGAGATTGCAATTTGGTAAATATTGCATGAACGTGCCGATTCTCACTCTGTGAGAGTATGTGCTTAAACCGAATTCCAGATGCATATTTAGGTAAATGATACGAAAATTGTTCTTAGATGTGCTTCAGAATACTGAAGTCAAGTCTCTTGAAGTTGTCATGTTATGCTTATCCCGATTACTGTTAATAAAATTTCCAGTTATTATTACTTTTTATCTGTCCCTTTTTTATTTTTGGGGTGAACTTATGTGATAAAATCTTTGTTTACTGAGACTACTAAATTCAACTTCATGCTCGTCTCATGCAACAAAAATTATTAGTCCTATGCTGATATATTGTATTTTTTTTTTTTTTATCATGATGGCTAAAACACGGTTTGGTTTGGTCCTCATTGCACCAAAAGCGCAATCGAACTTCCCTTCTTGTTTTAGTCTGAACCTTCCGAAACGATTTGGTTCCATTTGATTCACAATTAAGGAACGATGATGGCGTCGAAACCATTACTCTTAAGCTCATATTTTTCACAGAAGTTTGCAGCTTTAGAGGGACACAATATGAAATCACAAATCTTTTATTTATCGGGGAAGCTCTTTTGCCAAGCTCCAAACGTTCTTATACTAAAATGCGCAAGCTTAGTACTATATTGTAATTTGCTGACGGGTGACCATTCTTAAGTTTGATGTTGATATTTGATTTAAGCGTAAATTGTAAATACACTTTTTTCATATTTCCTTTAGGTATACTTAGTCTGTTTATTGTATCCTTTTTAAAAGAAAATCTAAAATTGAAAGCGCTCAATTTCAATGAAAAGGGCCCTAAGTGCATATCAAACAAATATAATAGGAATCATAATGGAGGAAGGCCTCAACATATTATTTGTTTACATTATAATGAAATGAATTATGTAATAAAAGATAGCTACACCATTTATGTTAAAAGTTCAAGCAAACATTAATCTATTATTTGAAGTGGGGGCACATTTAAAACAAGCAATCACTAACCAAAATTAATATATGCACTTACATTTTGATATTGAGCTTTATATATTTTTGTACAATTAACCAATTTCCAATGTCGAAATAGATATTAAAGAGATCCCACTTCCTTTTTAATAATCTTGAATTAGGATCTTTTCACCCAACTTTATCTTAATTATGTTCAAGGACTAATTGAATTGGCCAATATGTACGGAATTCTTACTTTTTATTGTGGCAACTAATATTGCTTTTCATTTAGCTATTGCAATTAACAGGGGAAAGTTCTACTTTTTCATTTGATATTTTTAAGCCTAAGCCGAAAATTTTGAATCAACTGGACTATAGGATTGGTCTTTTAAGCTAGAGAGGGGTGTGTCGTTCTAGCGCAGAAGCAAAAATAATCTCAAGCAAGCTTTTGCTCATTTTCCTATACCACAGCCTTTTCCAATCCTATAGTCCAGTTTCTCTATACCACAGCCTTTTCCTCATTTTATCATAGGAGCAGAGTTTTCGTTGTAGAAGTGAGTTTCACTCGGTTTCACCATTTCATGGCTCATTTTCTCATTATAAGATTTATTTCACTACACAAACATACTTTTCTTCATAAGAGAGATTATCGCACTGTTTCATCGTATCAATTCTCGTTTCCTCATTTAAGACCCTTTTCACCACACAAACACAGTTTTCATCATAGGAAAGGGTTTCTTTCAATTTTATTGTATTGAGGCTCATTTTTCTGTTGTAATGCCTATTTCACCACATAAATGCAATTTTCTACATATGAGAGGGTTTCACTCTATTTCACTATATCAGGACTTATTTTCTAATTGTAAGGCCCATTGTAACATACAAACACAGTTCTCACCATAAAGAATATAATGCTTAGTTTCACTATTCAAAGGCTTGTTTATTTTTTGTAAGCCTTATTTCACCACACAAGCACATTTTTCACCATAGGGGAGAGTTTTGCTTATTTTCACTATTTGAAGGCTCGTTTCCCGGAAGTAAGGCTCATTTCACCGCACTAATAATAATAACGTACAAGGATGACCTACAAGTTATAGTGATTACAGCCACTTGTAACTTACAACATCTTATAGCCTATTAAAAAAGGATGAGACTAATCCCATTATTTTTATGTTTACCTATTTTAATAAAATTTATATATTTTATTGAAACATGTGCACTACATGAGTACTCCACCATAGTAGGTATGGAAGAATCAATCCATGAAATTTTAATGAATTTAACAAAAATTTAGTTTATTTATTCATGTGTGATAGGAAATTTCATAATCTAATACACTATTTGGTATTGATTTTAATAGAAAAATAAAAGTTGTGAAATGAAATTATGCAAAACATTATTGATAAAGAAATTTCATAATAAATTGTGCAACAAATTGATCACAACCCCCTTTCTATAGTAAAGCCAAAATATTGTGCATAACATGAAACTAAATTGATACTTCTCTATTATGATCTTTTGATGGATGTTTCGAAATACTTTCTAGGGACTTAAATGAAAATTTATCACACTTTTAAATGCTTAATCACATGCTTACCCTAATAAGAGGGCTATTTTATGCATTTAGCAAACTTTATGCTCTTTTTCATCTTGAACAACATTCTTTTTGCTTAAGTGAATTTCTCATTTATAAATTTTTTTTTTATTAATCAATTGTAATTAATTGTGGTCAAATTACCATGGGTAAGATCTATTTTTATTAATCCTTCAATTAGTTGATTTTTCTACATGTTTTAGAAAATTACATTTTCTAATATAAAATTAAAAACTTAAATGAGATATGCCAATTAATTTATTTTTCAACCTATTTTAGAAATGTACATAATCTAGTACACTATTGGGCATCAATTTTTCTACAAAATACAAATAATAATAAAAATATAAGTTTGAATTATATCATGCGCAATACATGAAATATCCAAATATAGAAATTTATCATTTTAATTCAGTGTTACTCTTTATAAGACATTAGATTTCGTGATGGACATACGAGTATTGTTCTTTTATTATTATTATTAATTATAGTGTTTTGCTTTAAATTTCGTGAGTGATATATAATCTTTACTTATTTTCTTTTTATTAGTCTAGAAGATGCATTGTGATTATTGATAAAATTCCTACACTTTAATAAAACATGTAAATTAACTTATTTGTCTATGTGTGATAGAAAATTACACAATTTAATACATTATTTGGTATCAATTTTAGTAGAAAATAAAAAGAAAACAGTAAGTAATTTGCCAATGGTAAAATGGAGAAACATTGAAAAAAGAGAATCAATAAGTTGGAAAAAAAGAAAGTATTATAATGATGAGATCATAAAGGGTGTCAAGAAAAGTATGAAAATCCTGAGACGAGTTTGCCTTAACTATTTTACTTTCAATAAAAATTAAATTAAAGATAGACAATATTGGGTTTGGAGTCATAAAATTTAAAAAAACTTATTTAATCGGACTTGATTTTTAGGATGACGATTGTTAGTTTGAAAGCTTTTTGGGATTTCTTGGGAAAGTAGATTCTTATGGTGTAGATTAATTGTGGGAAACAAGAAATGAGGAATTTTGGATGCATGAGTCATACAAAATTACATAAAATTGTACACTTTATTAAAATATATCAATGAATTTATTTTATTATATGTCTTAAAAAATTACTTTAGTATTAGTTATCCACCAAGTAGTTTTGGTCCTTATATAAAATAGAATATATGACTAACTATACAATTTAATTATAATAGTCCTCTACTTTTGATGGTTGCAATTTTCAGCCAGATACAACAACAATAATAATAAATAAATAAATAAAAAGAGACAAATTTATGTGGTCACGTGGTTACAGTTTATTTGTATTTTATTTATACTTGAAGTTTACCACTTGGGCTGCGAGCTGCACCCAAACACAAGGGCAAAAAAGGTCAAAGTAGTGCAAAGACTCCGGAAGGAGTTAAAGAGTTAGAACTTAGAGCTAGGAGCGCGGGGGAGAGGTGGTTGAGAGTTAAAAGTGAGGGGGGCGTAGGAAATGGGATGGGCCATAGCACTCCACGGTGGAGCAGGCAGCATACCACTCTCTCTCCCACCGGAACGCCGCCACCCTCGAGAGGCCTGTCTCCGCCACTGCCTCCAACTCGGTGTCGATGCTCTCAAGACCAAAGCTCCACCCTTGGACGTTGTTGAGCTTGTGGTAACATAACTTAACATAGCATAACTACGATCATTTTTTTTTCCTCTCATGAGTGTATCCCTGTTGGTTTTTTTTTTTTTTTTCATCATATGTTTGATGTGTTCATTTGATGTCTTTTGTGTGACTTGAGATTGTTGGAAATTTCTGATACATAGGCTGTATCTGCCTATTGTGAATTTACTTAGCAGACCCAGTGTAAGGGACTACTTGATCTACTGCATGATGACTTGTATGCAGAAACCCAACCGCAATATATGGCGTCGTATGCAACTTCCTTCTACAACAGATCGCTCCCTTTAGAAAACCGGATCGGACCCTACTTCTGTTCTTTTCTTTTTTAAATTTTAATTTCAATTTTTTTTTCATTATCATCTATTTTGTCGATTTATTTTGATATTTTCTTGATCTCTATTTGCATTTAAATTGAATTTTTAACTTCTTAATCATCCTCTACTTTGAACAGCTGCAACTACTATTGCACCAATTTGAAAATGGAATACACACTAAGAGCCATGATTTTTAGAGTTTCCTGGTTAGAATAGTTTGCTTCGAATGAAAAACTGCAGTTGACACTCTTCTATACCATCCAGCCGCATCATTAAAGAACCGCATTGTGATGCATGTGTTTATGAGTCTCATGAACGAAAAACTGCATAATTTGATGTCATAATGCCAGATCATGTGATGCATATGCTTATAAGTCCCCCCACAAATGAAAAACTGTGGCTGTTTTGTGCATTCAACTCATTATAGTTGGATTGTTTTTCATTGAAATTTTGCTCCATATGCAATTTAGGTGCACTTACACGATCTTTGCTGCTTGCTGGAGCACTCTGAGTTGCTCATGAACTTATATTTAGCTTTCAGTGTTTGTCTGAATCATCAAAGGTATGTAGAGCTAGATATGCATTGTTGTGATGTGAATCTGTAACTTGGAGAATAAGTATACAGGTAAAGAAAGGAAAGAGTGTCACCTGCTTTTAGATAATCACCTTGCCATAAGGGTGGACAGTGGAATGTGGCCAGAAGTGTGGTCTTGTATCTGATTCTCCTTATATCGAATTCAAGTCCTTGTGGGGTAGGCTCTAGGTGACCTCTCTGTAGAGCATAAATCAGATAATTTTGTAGAAACTAGCCCATAGTTTTTTCTTCCAGTGAGTTTAGCTCTGAAACCGTATGACCTAAAAGCTCAAGCTTGTAGATATGACATGGTTTTCATATTTATATTTAACACCTCCTCCCATTTGTGGGTTGAGACTTCTATTGAAGCTTATCAAGCAGATGAATCAATTAAATGGAGTTGAAATGATGGTGTAGGTATTTGAATTATTGATCTTCTGGCTCTAATATCACATTGAGTTTAGTTCCATAAGATGCAAAACTTTAAACTTATTAGATCTGGTGTGATTTTATCTTTATTGGTCAAAATCTTCTATGATTAGAATGAATTTTGTTGCTGTGAAGGATTATCCTTAAATAGGCACAAATACACAAAACATAAAAGATGTTGTTACTTGGTTGGAGCATTTTTACACGTTCCATCAAATGCAATATGCAATTGGTGTATTTACTTAATGAATTCCTTGTATGACTGTTTGGTTTCACTTAATTGAAATGGTTATACCAGGTTCATGAGCTCGAAAACAACCCGCACTTTAATGCTGGTAAGGGTTCTGTGTTGACCAGCAATGGCACAGTTGAAATGGAAGCTTGT
Source organism: Laguncularia racemosa (assembly GCA_037954665.1). Lineage (NCBI taxonomy): Eukaryota > Viridiplantae > Streptophyta > Magnoliopsida > Myrtales > Combretaceae > Laguncularia > Laguncularia racemosa. The sequence goes on along the minus strand of JBBMOL010000022.1, from coordinate 2,335,196 downwards.
ATTATGGATGGAAATACGATGAAATGCGGAGCGGTTTCTGGGCTCAAGACCGTTGTTAATGCCATATCTCTAGCACGAATAGTTATGGAGAAAACACCTCACATTTATCTTGCATTTGATGGAGCAGAACAGTTTGCAAGGGAACAAGTAAGTGAAATTTGTAGTAAATGATCCATTTCTTATATTTGAAACACTCAATAGTGCATCTGATGTTTGTTTCTTTCTTCTGTTCAATCGAATTTCCCTCTCCCTCTCTCTCTCTCTCTCTCACAAATGCGCACAAACGCAAAAGCTTGGATATGCACATGCACCCTTTTTTCAGTTAAAAGGAAACTACTTCATAAAACTTTTAAATGAGGATTCACAAGAAGACATTAATATGGGCTTTATAAGTTCCACTAGTACCTGCCAGCATTATTTTCTTAATGGATAAGAAGACAAGTTCATCAGGGTACAAGAAGATGCATATGTGCCATGGACATGCTCAATGATGTCTAATTTCGTTCTGCAGTTGTTGTTCAAGCCCTTTGATTGCTCTAAAATTTTTTTAGAATTCCTTTAATCTCTTTAAGGACTTGAACTTATCATTCCTACGTTATCATTATAACCCTTGTAGGTAAGCTTTTAAAATGCACTCTAGTGACATTGGAAAATTTAGATTATTTCATGATTACATATTCCAAATTGAAGTTGGATGCCATGTGCCACATTTCTCGTTCTATTATCTTGGAGAATATTTATCTGATTATCAACTTCTGCTGTTTTACTTGTTTTCATTTCAATAATGAGAAGTTAATTACTCCAAAACTTTCTGTTGACTTCACAAATTGCCAGGGTGTCGAAACTGTAGATCCTAGTCATTTGATCACTCCTGATAATGTTGAAAGGCTAAAGCAGGCAAAAGAGCAGAACAAAGTGCAGGTATTATCCCTCATCTTTCCTTCCACAATTAGATGTGCAATTTCACAACCATTTTACTACTACTACTGCTATACGTAGTTAATGAAGTCTCTGTGTAGCAGCTGATTCAATCATCTTATACAGACATAGAAAGATGAACTAGAATTTCTCATATGTTCCAAATTGCTTGACAAAATACAAAAGGCTTGCACGAAATGATATATATATATATATTTTTCCTTTTCTTTTGAATCTAAAAATTTGAAATGGTTGATGTGAATAAGTGAATGCTCACTGTTTTCTTGTAAAACTGCAGATTGATTTCAATGCGGAGAAGGCTGTGAAGAAAGGAAGTATTCCTGATGGTGATAGCCGCAAAGGGACTGTTGGATGCGTGGCTGTTGACAGTGATGGCAATCTTGCTGCTGCTACTTCTACTGGTGGATTAGTCAACAAAATGGTTGGCAGAATAGGAGATACACCAATAATAGGTGCAGGCACGTATGCCAACAATCTCTGTGCAGTGTCTGCCACGGGCAAGGGTGAAGCGATTATCCGTGGTACTGTTGCGAGGGATGTTGCCGCACTAATGGAGTTCAAGGGACTCTCTCTTCAGGAGGCAGCAGATTGTGTTGTCCATGAGCGCGTTCCTAAGGGGAATGTTGGACTGATTGCAGTTTCTGCAACAGGTGAAGTCACCATGCCCTTTAATACAACAGGGATGTTTCGAGCTTGTGCAACAGAAGATGGACATTCAGAGATTGCAATTTGGTAAATATAGCATGAAAGTGCCGAGTCTCACTTAGGGGGTGAGTTCATTCTTAAACCGAATTCCAGAAGCATATTTGGGTTAAGTGACACGCAAATGGTTCTTAGATTTGCTTCGAGTCTATTGAAGTTGTCGTGTGATGCTTATCCCGATTACCGTTAATAAAATTTCCAGTTATTATTACTTTTTATTGTCTTTTATTCATTCATTCATTTATTTATTTATTTATGTTTGGTGAACTTATGTGATAAATCTTTGTTTGCTGCGAGACTCTAAATTCAACTTCATGCTCGTCTCATGCAACAAAAATTATTAGTTTTTGGAATGATTTGGTTCCATTTGGATCACAATGAAGGAACGATGATGGCTTATTTATAAGTTAATATTTTTCACAGAAGTCTGCAGCTTTGGAGGGACACTTGAAATCATAAGTCTTTTATTTATCGTGGAAGTTCTTTTGCTAAGCTCCAAAAGTTTTTAATACTAAAATGCACAAGGTTGGTAGTATATTGCAATTTGCGGTCGGGTGACCATTCCTATGTTTGATATTGATCTTTGATTTAAGAGTAAATTGTAAAATACCATTTTACCACTTAAAAATAATAAAGTGATTTTAATATTTTTTGAATTGTTTTGTCTAAAAGAAAAATAGTAAGGTAGATTCTAAAAACACATTTAAAACACACAAAAAAATAAACTAAAATTGTAAGTACTCAATTTCAATGAAAAGAATCCTAAGTTATCGTTTGGTTACTAATATTGAACAGAATAAGGAGTATTGGGCAGTACTAAAGAAGAAAGACTAAACAAAAAATATTTTTATACCACGTTTGGTTTGTTCAGTACTGGATAAGGATTTTTGTGTTATCCAGTGTTTGGATTGCAAAGTACTGGACTGAATAGAGTAAATTTGACAGTTTTGCCCTTTTTAATTACTAAAGAAGGCTTTTATACTGTGCAGTGTTTAAAATTGTAAAGTAATGAACTGAACAAAGTAAAATTGATAATTTTTCCCTTTTATTTATATCATAGTTATTTATATATATTTGATATTATTATAAGAAAAAATGATTTGAAGGTTTAATATATTATATTAAATATTATTGGGAAAAGAATTATGTTATATTTAATGAAATAATACGTTATTTATGATTTTGAATATGTCATTGAAGACATGAAACACTTTTACACTAAAACATCCACATATCCATCAATCCCTTTGAACAAGTCATTTAGATTGGCAAAATTACAAAATCTATCCACAAATTAGATTGATTAGATTAGAATATCAATCACTTTTATATTTTATAAGGATAAGGAATAAATGACAGATAAGAAAATAATCATACGTTTCAATAATCAAAATAGTTTCTATGATTATGATCTACCAACTACATCTGATAGAAGAACCTGCCAACTCTATTGCAGGAGATTTATGAGATTACAACTTCAATAAATATGAAAATCGGTTTAACCATACAAGGTACTAAACCAGGATAGAGAGATTCGATAATATAAAGCCAATGAAAGAAGTTTCAATTACATAAATACTACAAACATGTTTTACATCAACCAACAATTCGCCTAACAAATGCTAGGCGTTGTTCTCCTTAGAGCCTCCAAAAAAACTTCTCATACTGTGGATTTGTCCATTTGCATAAGAACATCCAACTCTTCATTTTCCGACAATCCTAACGTTTTCAACTCTACAACAATATCGTCCCTAGGAGGATTAGCAATTCTACCTGTAAGTAAAGTAAAATCACTCCTAACATCACTAATGCTCTTTTGAAACGTAGATATAAATTCTACAGCATATTCTGCCATCGGACGCTTGCGAGTGGGTCGCACAGATGGATCACGTGAGGCATAGCAAGAGGCTTCAGTAGACTGTGGCACTTGTTTTGATTCCATGTCTTCATTAAAAGTATCCTCACCCTCATTTTGTAAGTCTTATGTCACATTTGCTGGTGTCTCAACCCTTTTGCCATTTGCTCTATCCTTTCCAAATATCCCTTGAAGTTTTTCAAACTCTTTAAATTCCTTATTGGCATGATTAGCAACCTTCAGATGTTCCTACAAAACAATAAAAATAGTTATTATAACAATAAAGAATTAACGTTTAAAAAATGAGCTTATTTCAAAATAAAGATAATGTTGATTTTACCTCTATGTATTCAGCAAGGACTGCATCACTATCAACAATAACACATTTTTTGACATCATCCCATCCAAAACCACTAGTATTTATCATGTCAACGACTTCTGCCAGCTTCATTGACCACCTCTTCATTTTGTTAACAATTTGCCTGACATTGAGATTGATTTTTGGAATGTGGCTTTTCATCCTTTTTAAAGCTTCTTCATGAGCCACATTCTTAAAACTGCCATTTTCTCCTTTGATGATCCATGATCTATATGACATATCAAAAGAAAGACCCATAAGTGTAACGTTGGGGATCCGAAGATTATTTTCATAATACAAAACATAATTGACAACATGGTATGCTACATAATCTAAATTCAACTAGGGAGTAGGCAATAAGACAACTTGTGTAAGGAGCCGCTATTCTTCCCTAAGAAGCTCTCCTACACAAATATCCAATAAAGGAACCGGTTCTCTACTCATTAAGTTGGACTCGATTGCTTCCAACTCCACCCCCCCCCCCCCTCCCCCCCACCCCCCGCGTAACTTCATTATGCGCTTCCGTTCCATCCAACTTCACTTGTGAGTTGTGAATGGGCAATACTTCTAGTGAAGATGAGTTGATGGCTAATTCTCCTGACTTTTTTCAAGCACACGATCTCGACACACGACTTATACACGCCTGTGCCTTCAACCGTGTGTGCTTTTGTGGATTTTCCAAGCTTAACACACGGTCGTGCCTTCAACCGTGTACTCAACCATGTGTACTTCACACGGTCGTGCCTTCAACTGTGTACTCAACCGTGTGTGCTTCTGTAGATTTTCCAAGGTCAATACACGGTCATGCCTTCAACCGTGTACTCAACATGCATTCGAACCCTAACCAATAAACCCCCTAAAGAGAACCATGCATTCGAACCCAAAAACCAATAAACCCCTAAAGCGTACCATGCATTCGAACCCCAAAACAATGTTAGCTTCCCCCCACCCCCCCCCCCCCCCCCCCCCCCCAATGGATAGCGAGCGACAAATCTTGAACAACGTGCGAGCATTGGGGGACTTGTTGACGGACACAACGAACAAGCATGCGAGGAACATTCAAAAGGAAGCAACAATGTGAGAAGAAATGGAACCATACGTACCTGATGGCGACTTTGGGCTTCACAATGGCAATGGGTGAACTTGCGGCCGATTCCACGGTGGGCGGCAGTGAAGGAGCAGCGCCGATGGCTTATCGTACTTCCTCATTTCGAAGCTCGTGCAGCGTTGGAGGAAAACAAGACCGATTGTAGCAAAGGAAAGGAGAGGCGTCTGTGCAACAGGGTTTCAAGGTAAGCATGAAGGGCAAATTCAGAATTTCAAAAAAATTACATATTAGTCCAATATCGCATTTTTAGTACTGAATTACATGCGGTACTAAAATTTCTGATTTTGTCCAGTACGTAATTGGTGTTTTGTCCAGTATTTCATGTGTGGCAACCAAACGGGGGACAAAAAATTTTGTCTAGTCCAATGCCAAATTTTAATGCCAACCAAACGCTACTTAAGTGTACATCCAACAAATATAATAAGAGTCAAAAGAGAGGAAGGTCTCCACAGATTATTTGTTTAGTTGTAATGAAATGAATTATGTAATAAAAGATATCTACACCAGCTATGTTAAAGTTGAAGCAAACATTAATCTAGTATTAGAAGTGGGGCCACATTTAAAACAAGCAATCCCTTAACCAAAATTACCGTATGCACTGACATTCTGACATTGAGCTCTATATTTTTTTTTGTACAATTAAAGAGACCGAGTCCCTTCCGATAATATTAGTAAATGAGGACATCTTGCGCATGTACTCTTACTAATTAACCAATTCCTAAATATCGAAAGTGGATCCTAAAGAGGTCCGACTTCCTTGTTAATAATCTTGAATTAGGATCTTTTGACCCAACTTTATCTCAATTGTGTTGGAGGACTGATCCATTTACATCAAATTGGTCAATATATGCAGAATTTCTTAGTTTATCATTGTGGCAACTAATATTGCCCATCATTTAGCTATTGCAATTGACTGGGGAAAGTTCTACTCTTTTACTTAATATTTTCAATCCTAAGCCGAGATTTTTGGATCCATTGGACTAATAGGATTGGTTTTTTTGAGCTGGAGAGAAGTGTGTCAACTGTTTTCGCACACACAAGTAGAAATAATGTCAGGCAACCTTTTGCAAAAAATAGACACAGGGAAATTGTAAGGATTACTTACAAATTGATGTAACCACTTTTGTATAACCCTGAGCAATGCTAAATGCGTAGGATAGTTGCTTAACTCATAAATTTAACAAGTACCTTCTCTACTCAACATCTATAATGGTCACTGATCTGATGTTCAGTTTTTCATAAATATTACATAAAAAAAAAAAAGAAGTATCCAAAAGAGGGGGGGGGGATGTAAGACCCTCAAATCTAATTAGATAACGACGAGACGACACTTGAGCAGGTTCTAAAGTCAATGTTACAGCACAAAATAGAGGAAATATGCTCTCCTTATGAGCCCTATTGCTATATATTAGTGTTCATGTAAGAGATCACCAGAATAAGATCAAATCGTACATGCATTTATGTTCCTAAGAGGTTAAAGTTGGCCCCCAGAAACCATGTTCATTCTATGAAAAGGATACTATCTTCAAATGAGTTCCGCATTAAACATGGTGTGCCCACCATTGCCTCAGAATGAAACTTACGGTAAAATATCGAGATAACGGATAAAAACATCATAAACAAGATAGTGAGTACTATGATCTTCACCAAAACCAGCTGCATAGCTCAAGGTGAATTCTACAGATAAGAAAGTTTCAGTAGTGAATCCATTTCGCATATTCCTTAGTGTCTGCAATGTATAATTGTAAAAAAGAATTTGAGAATGTGATTATGATATTTGTTTGACGAGATGCATAGAAAACTATTCCGCAGGCAATGTACCTGCATGTATAAACCCAGAAATGTAATGAACATCCAGGTTTAAATATTAAGTTTTGCTCCTCGTATACTAATCCTAATTTCACATTCATTCAATCAACATGCGGTAGAGTTGAATATTTTTCTTCCGCGGCTCATAAGGTTCTGTCAAAACAAAGGGTCTGGGGATGGCATGAAGCAATCCGACAAACTAACTCAAGAAGGCTACTTACTAGAGAAAAGAAAAATTAACTAGACAAGGGGTGTGTGTTTGGGATTTTTATGAGTTTTGAGCTAATATTATATGACCTAATAAACTGAAACTATTACTGATTTGCTAAAGAAAAAAATAATCATACATTGTGCAGAAGCGCAACAGAAAAAGCACCAGCCAAAAAATTTCAATTGCTCTCAACCCTTCATGTATAACACTACCACTTTCTCATCTATAAGAATCATTCAAGAATTGATACTATAGTGCAATGTAAAGAAAAGCTCCTAACAAAGTCAAAACTTTTCCATCTTTCCACGAGAGTCCAGTGATCCAGACTGAGCATAAAACTTTCAATTGCACGAAATATTTGTGATTAAATATCAACTTGTAACACAATCTTGGATATATGGATGGCCTGCGTTTAAATACTTTTCCCAAAAAGGTTTGTACCTACCAATAGCAATCTTCAACCAAGGTTTCATGTTGCCATTATAGTGAATAACTGCAGCACTTTCTATCAGTCGATTATCAATGTTCACATCATATCCCAAGCCTAATACGTGCCATCTTCGATCCAGTGGTTCTGTCAATCCATAGAAAGCCAAAAGTGCAGGAGGAAGTGTGCCCAATTTCCAAAGTGTCCGATCTGCATTTTGCTGCAGCCAATAATGATATCGAGCAGTAACATTTGCTTTTCTCCATGCTATTAAATCAAAGACATTCATGCCAAATGCCCATCCACATGCTTGGGGATCAAACTTTGAGCTAATGATTGGATTCGAGAAATTAAGATACTTGTAATAGCGATGAAATGCTTCAAGACATGTCTCCACTGCTCCATTGACATTCCCATGCAACTCCAATGAGAACAGGGGTGTCAGTTCCTTCTGGACAACAACATCATCATCCAGAAAAACTACCTTCTCTAACTGGGGATAGACCTCTGGGATGTAAAACCGAAGGTGATTCAACAGGGATACAGATTTTGTTTTTCGCAACTTTGGCTCGACTTTCACATCTTGAGACTCTCCAAAATAGGAGCCATGGAAGTCTGGATCCAAAAGCTGTTTCACTATGGGTGAATAAGAGGCATTTAGCCAAGAGAAGTCCTCAATATTCTGCACCTCTATTGTTGCCCCTTTAAAGTCATTACTCAGAAACCACGACTGCATTGCCCCATAGTTTACTCCATTCGTTACAATGTGAAAGACAAGCTGCTTTGGATGGTCAGCATTGGAGACTGTGGAATTGACAACCACAGCAGTCCCCATCACATTATCTGAAAATATGCAGAAATGGTACAAATTGTTATCTACAAGTCTAGGAGAATTTCTTGTCTCATCTGCAAGTTCCTGCAGAGATGGCTTTTTAATCCAATCAGCACTGAGTTTAACGTTAACACAATGGATGCTTTTCAGAAGTGCTTCAGCTGCCAGTTGCCCAAACACTATACTCTGGACAGTAGCTGCATTTGCACGCTCTTCAAGGGCTTGAATATGGGATTTCATGGTCATTATTGTTGTGGCAATGTCATAATGTGCATCTTGTGCCTTAAATATTAGTGTAGATAGGCTTTTAATTATTGGCTCTGCTTCTTCTAAGGCAATCGACTCTCCTCTCATGGCAGCTTTCGAAAGTAAAAGTTGACAAGTCCTTATCTTTGAACTTAGCTCCCATGCTAGGTGGAGGTTATTATGCTCCTTTGCTATAATGACATACGCCTTGGCAAGTATCATCTGTTCAGCCAACTGTCTAGAAAATGATGTAGCACTTCCTATTTCTTCAGAAAAATTTACTCGGCGAGTTTCCTGTTCAAAGCTTGCATTCTTCTGAACAAGGTAAGAGATAAGCACTGTGTCAATCATCAATCTAATCAATATGAAAATTGAGAGATTAAAGTTTGAGCAATTGCTCTTGCTAACATTAAACAAAAACTGTGCAATGGCACTGTTGAAGAATGCACTAATCAAGAGTTAAAGCATAGGAGATAAAATGAAAGTAGTTTTATAACTACTAGTCATACTTAATCTAAGATAGTCACAAATCTAATTAGCTGATGAAACCACAGTCAATGGTACCTAAAGCTGACTCTGATTTCCAAGAATATCCTTTTCAGGAAGAGGTCTCCTAGTATTTAGATACTTCGTTTCTGTGTGAGTTAATAAGTACTCTATGAATAGGCTGGCCATATCTTTTTTCTTTTCAGATGTGGTGAACATTGGAGACCAACCCATCTCAATTTTGAAAGCCTGATGTGGTCCCTAATTTGTGAAAAATTTAAAAGGAGAAAATTGATGTGCTTTAAAGGACATACTATAAAGGGTATATAAAATGGCCTTGCAGAAGATCCACATTCTGGTATGCGATGCAGTCCCAGAAATCTCCAGCTCATGTGTGCAAAGAGGGCCTGAGAAAAGTAGTTTTCTGATCAAATGGCTGAGCAAAAATCTCACTTTTCCACCTTATCAAAACCTGTGAAGGCGATTGGCAGAACTACGAAGTTTCCCTTCTATGAATTTTCACTTTAGAACTAAACCTCTTGATAGCCTAGCTGCCAGGACCGCATTAGGCAACAGCCTACTGATTAACCTAAGCAGGTCTTCCAGTTGAGCAGAACCATACGCCAAACATAATTGTTTGCAAGAATATTCCACATGATTTCATGTTCCATCAGATGTTTCTTGTAATGATATGACCTATTAGCACCACCATAAAGTCATGCAGATATATCCAAGGGTATTGGACAATAACTGATTTTAGATTTATCAGCAGACTTCACTGAAGCAAAAGAATGTCATCCTCAGTCATCAATTGCACTGTTGTGCTGCTCTGCCCCAAAAAGAGCATGTGGTTTGTTAAATGAAGCTCCCTATGATTGGGAACATGAACAAAATATTCAACCAGCACAATGTTAGTATGCTCTTAAACTCTCTTGCTCTCAATCAGGTCTACTCATTTTTTCTGCTCCAAGAGAAACACAATTACTAAAGATTTAAGTAAATCAGTTTGGAAATATAACTGAAAATTCAGAAACATATAACCAATTATCCATATAGTGAAATGGTCAAACAAGCATGTTACAAAGTCAGGCTTCCTAATGTATCTCCTTAAAAAAGACACAAATAAACACAGGAGTGGGAGAGTATTAAAACGCACAGCAAAGCAACAATTGTGGGGCAAGCACTGCACCATTTCCTATAGAGAAGACCATTGGGAAACAATCCCCATGCATGAACATCTTTCAGCTTTTAAATTTATATATATATTTTTAATCATGATTAGTCCCCAAGGCTTTGGATCATACAAGGAGGATGGAGCCCTTAACAGCTTTCAAAACGTTATTAGAAGAAGTCTAACAGTGATAGACTTGTGTACGTATTTCAAATGATCTTGATGTGAACTTTATACCTTGCCATGTGTCATATGAATTTTCTCATTTCCCAAGTCCTCCAGTTGACTACTTATTCCACTAGACAGTATGAACAACTAGAAGGGAGAGTCAACTTATGATAACACATCCCCCCAGGTAATGCTAGAAATATGTTACAGAGCAATTAGACTTTCTCTATGGCCCAATACAAGTGTTTATTGAGTAATACTAGGAGTTTATAAATCCCCCATAAGGATCTAGAAAAGGATATCAATGCCTTGTAAATAGTTTCCAAGCTGCAATCCTTGGTGAGATTAGGAGTGTAAAGGAGCCAAATATACTTGTGAGCTATTTGAGTTCACTTAATGTTCACTTAAGTTCAATTCGATACCAGTTGAGTCAAGGTCAAGCTTAGGCTTGAGCCATTCAAGGAGTCAACAGAGCTGAGCTCAAGTTTCATAATATTTGGCTCAGTTAGCCCACAAACCTAATTGAGCTCAAGTCAAGCTTCAACAGGGTGCATGTATTGATATTCCAAACTAATTCATCTCAATAAGAAACATTACGGAGTGAAGTACAGGGAATGATATATCTAACAATACTCTCTGTTTCCAGCACTCCGGTGACTTAATATTGATTTTCCAAACGCATTGTTAATCTGCTGAGGTTAAAAATCAATGGGATTCCATGGTCAAATACAGAGGATATCAAATCATGGAATGGTACCATCAAATGCAGAGCTATGCCTTATTATAATGTTGCTAAAGTTGCTTCAATTGATAAGGCTAGCATGATCCACATGCCACTCAGAGAACAAATATTAAGTCAAAGACAACAAAAATAGCTAGCAGAAATTTTGGATGATTAATTTGATAGAAGGCTATCCAAACTATCTTCATATTCTACATCATTCAAAGAGAAAGTTTCGGATGTGATTAAAGGTATATCCAATATAGATGGAGGAGAAAACAAATGTGTGTATTTAGTCCTATCCTTATAAGTGATGGAATGCCTTTGCAGTTTTATCTAAAAGCCTAATATCCTTAAAATTACTGATATAGAAAAGAATTTCAATGAAGAAAAGGCAAATCAGTCTCTTTAGGAGACACAGTTGACCTAATTAAGTGGACAATGAGGTGTATGCCTTAAGATTGATTCACATATATGATATGGGAATATTTAAATGAAGCAATTACAGGATGTCATTCCATGGAAGTATGTATAGGGTAAAGAACTGAAGGTTTAAGAGGATGGAGATAAAGGTTTAAGAAAGCTCTCCATAATTATTTAATAATAGGGTAAAGAACTGAAGGTTCAAGAAAGCTCTCCATAATTATTTGATATTAAGGACATACAAAGGCATGGCCATTGTTGTATTTACCTCTCAAATTTTGCTGAAGCACTTTTCCCAACCACATTTTATAAGAGGAGACATAGAAAACAAAACATAGGGTTTCCTCAAGAAGAATTAAAGGAGTATTACTAAGAGTTCATTACATATTTTTCTCATTAATATGCCGCCATGGGTAATGTACAGCATAATATCTCCACAAGAAAAGTACTTTTGGCAATTTAAACCAATCAATCATGCCATTCAGTTTTTTGTCATTGCTCAATACTTTTATCGAAAATGCCTAGGTAACGGACTGAATTGAAAGTGGCGAACTGCAAGCAGGTTAAAGCAGAAGATCTGATCGAATCCTTTGGTCCAGAGCAACATGGGTGAGCCATGCAACCAAAGGAATTTAAGAGAAGGGAAAGGCAATAAGATCTCTTTAAGAAATCCCTTGACCTTTCAGACCATGAACAGCCCACAATATAGTACTACCTATACTCCTTGTTCCCATCAAGCTTATAACTTTGGCTCATCCATATACTTGACAGACAATTCATTCTTAACGGCACCAAGTTCCCTCTAGCCAGCAGTCAAAGAGAGGGCTCATGCCTTGTAAACCAACTCAACCCATTTTTGGTTCTTATTCTAAAATAACAAAGCAAAGTAAAATATACTAAATACCCCATCAACAACAGAGTCAATTCTCCTTTAGCCAAAAAAACATAGTTAATTCTTATTCCAATCACTCCGTTACTGAATTCTGATTTCCAATAAAACCCAATTTAAATATAAGCATTTTCAAGCAAATAACTAAACTTGTATTCATTGAGGCATCAAACAAACCTATAACTGCACGTACTAGCAATTCAACTACATAGGAATCCTATAATGAAGAGTTACACACAACATAAAAGACTAAAACCGAAAAACCATTGATGATCAAATAGACCTAGTGCTTCTCTTAATAAACAAATTACATCCCCAATCATGAATAAAGCAGATTGAAAAAAAAAAAGGGTGAATTCAGCAGAAGGGTATTAGAAATTTGACCTGTAAAGGCTTAAAGTCCGGATCTTGATGATGATTATGATGAAGTATAAATAAAGCTAAACCTGCAATTGAAAACAACCCAAGAAGGAACCAGATCCAATACCAAAACCTCCTCCTTACCGGGCGCCGATAATCGGCAACCCGCCGACGCATCATTGGCCTATTTCCTCCACAGTTTTCACCGTCAAATCCAAAATTTACGAATACCCATTACCCAGCTTCAATCAAGGCACCGGCTTTATGCTGTTTACTACACACTCTTTGGTCTTAAAGTCTTGATCTTGAATTGAAACCACGGAGAAATTTGACGGGTTTTCTGTGAATTGAGCAACGAAACAACGAGAAAGACCTTTTTTTTTCTCACTTTATAGTGGTTTCGAAGTGAAGGAAATGTTGGATTTTGAAGAGATTAAGATTGTTGTTCCATTGTAAGGTATTTGTGTGATTGTCGATTCCAGCTCTGTTCTAGTGAGGAGGGAAATCTTAGAAACGGGAAAAAGAATAAAAACCCAGCAGCACATGGAAGCACGTGATTCCGCCAGCTGAATTTTACGCCAATTATGCCAAGTCGTGCTCGTAACTCGTAACTCGTAACTTGATGGAGCAGCCTGAAACTTCAATATATTCGGTTGGCAAAAATTAAAAAAAAAATGCCTTCACTAATAAATTTAATTTGAGATTGCACACTTCATTTTTTTTTTTAAACATTTATGTATTCGTTCTAAGATATTCGACCTATTCAATTTACCAACTTGCTAATTATCTATTTTAAAACCATAATTTGGTTATGGATCAGGTTTTAAATAGAATTAAATAAAAAATCTAACTCAATAAAAATAGTAAATAATAATATTTTTAACTCAATTAAATAATTTTCCTTTTATTTTATGATTTTAATATCATACACTATGTCGAAATAAAATCCTAGAAGATCCGGTAATGAATTATTCAATGTATCATTGTTTAAGGAGTAAGTAGAAATTTTGTTTCAAGTTCTTAAAAGAGAATAAAAAAAAAAATCATGAAAGCAATAAATGAGTTAGATAATATACTATCATTATATTATTTGCAAATCATTTTTTCAAAAAAACATAATAATCTCACAATAATTAATAGGAAGGTGAAGTTGAAATTAAACACACAAGCACTCCAAATCAAAAGCTACTCGTCATAAAAATGGTCATACAATGTTTCATAATTAGAAATTTTATACGGTCTTTATAGAAAGTTTGAATAACTAAAAGGATTATGATATATATCCATAATATAAACAATCAAAAAAATTATTTGCTTTTATGGCAAGTCAAATCGAGTCATGAATTCAATAGTATCCTATAAGGCCAAGTTACCAAGTTGAGTTCAAGTTTCATAAAATTTGTTTTAAACTCAACCTAATGGCATTCCTAATTTACATAAGTCTTAAATAGTAAACTAAAATCATGGAATGAGAAAAGGAATTAGTGGAGGGTGGAAAGTGGAAAAAGAATGAAATTTTTAGGATGCTTGTCCATTTTTGAAGAACAAAAGGAAATGGGAAAGAACGAATTTAAGGGTAAAATTTTCAATAGTGCCCAAAAGAAAAACCTGCTTCTAGATTTTGAGAGAAGAAATTTAGAGAAAAATACTAATTTTTCATTAAGATCAAAAGATAAATTAAAAATATATCTTTTTTATTTCATATGAGCTTAATTCTCCTTATCTTTAAAATTATGTATCTTGATCCCTAAATCTTAATAAATAAATAAGTGTATTTAGACTCTCATAAGAACATTTATCTTTAATTTTATATATTTTTTTAATTTTAGTATTTCTTTTTCAATAGTAAAATAGTAACAAAGTGTAAAGAGAGCACATTTTAGAACATTTGAGAGTCTAAATGTACAATTTTAAAAATAAGGGATTAAGTGCATATAAAATAAACCTAAAGGATACAGTGTATTTTCAATTTACCTACAATAAAAACATAATTTTAAATTGTAGAGGATTTAATAGTATTTCAGCAAAATAAAAAACTATAGTATTAACTTTTCTCATCACTTTTATTCACATTAATTCTTTCTTTATCTATATAAGAAAATTTACAATTTTTTCCTCTCTAATCCTTTACCTTCACTTTTCATTCCTCCTAATTCCTTCCCTCTTTCTAAACATAATGTTAATGATAAATTAGAAAGAAAAATTAACTATTTTTAGTATTTCTCATATTTAAGACAAGTTTTACTTAAGATATTTATTTTAAATTATTTTTTGGATCAATTCAGGTTTATATATATTATCCTAAGGGGAATTTTTTTGTTTTTAAATTTATTAGAATAACTTAAGTTTAAAAAATCTATTAAAAAAACAAGATTGTGGTGATAGTGTCAATTTTAATCACATATTTTGTAATATTCATTATAGTTAAAGAACTCAATTTCTCATCCTTTTACCTTTAATTTTTGAAATTATTTTTTGTAAAATATAATTTCTCATTCTTTCACGTTTAAGGGAGAATTTTAATAATGAACGATTTTTATATGTCAGAATGGGAGTATCACATTGAAAAAAAAAAAATGTCAGGACTTTAGTCTCTAAACCTTTCCCAAAGGTAAAAGGCTAATCAAACGTGAATCTGCTCTTAAGCATTCTTAAGAGATTATCAAGCATTCCTTTTTTTCTTTTTCTTTTTCTTTTTTGTTATCGCATTTAATATTCTCAAGTAAGTCAATAAAATTGGCCCAAAAAAATAAAAAAAGTACGTCAATAAGAAGAGCTCTTAGGCAATGTTTGATGCTCAAAATATACAGACTTTATCAAAAATATCAATGTGCAATTGCAGTTAATTTTTGAAACCAATTGAACCATCAATTTAACCATATTATCACTACAATATGAAACCGGTCAATAAAAGCCCTAAATGAGATAACGAGTATGCATAAAAGTTAATTCAAAGTGGAAAAAAAAAAGAAAGAAAAAGAAAAATAAAACTAACCTGATATTGTATTTGAAGAAAACTTTAATATATCAATATTTTTTTATGAATGTAAATATGGTATTTTAGGAATTTATAATGCTTTTATAATTTCTATAGCTTTTAAGAATGATAGTGTAATGGTAATAAAAAATAATTAAAAAAAAAAAAAACTACATCATAAAAGGAGTAGTAGTAAACATAAGATTAAGATATATGGACCATATGAAAAGACATTTGGTTAAGGCATGAGATCTATGCTATTTATTCATGTGATAGTCAATTTTAGGCTGTGTAGGGTTCGCATGAAGATATTATAGTTTGACTGATGTCGGTGTGATTAGGTCTTAAAGCATTAGGAGTCGCTAGGTTTCGGAAATCCATGAGCTCTATAGAATTGGAAAAGCTAAGTGCATTCATTATTAGAAAATAATTCAAGGAAAGACAAGTACTTTCTTCTTCTTTTTTCCCTTTAATATTAAAGATTATTCTTTTCTTTCGTCCAACTCCAAAGCCATAAGTCAAATTGAAGACAGGGTCTTTCACACGCCCCTTGATGAATGGAGATTTCTTTAAGAGATCTACACTATTAAAAGTTTGAACTTCCAATGCCCTTTACATCACTGTCAGATCTCAAAAATACTCATTGCAAATTCTCCCCGTCATATCTCATATGATTGTAAGTCCATGTGTGTGTGTGTGTGTGGATTGCAGAAAATGAGGGATAGTAATTTATCTTAATCTATAATTACCAAACTACTCCTATTCACAAATTATAGATCTACGATTTAATGTAAAAGCATTTGTAGAGTCTTGGGATAACATAGATACTAAAAACTTCGATGGATTGGATTAAAACAGCAGATCCTGTTGTTGGTTTACGCAGTACTCTGCAAAAGGAAATGTTAGTGAAATTCATCTTTAATTCTTTACAACTTGATAAGGCTGGGATGCATAAATTTATAATAACTTATATATTTTTATTCAATTTTTTTGTTACATTTATATGCTTATATTTTTATCAAAAAGAATATATTTAAAATTTAATTATGAAAGCCAACCACTTAAATTACAATAGTAAACAAATTCAATTACGATCCATTAAAAAATCTAAATTAAAATTCACATGCTACATAATAAGAAATTATTAGATTTTGTTTTAATATATATATATAAAGAAAAGAAGGACATAGACCGAAAAGAAAAATTAAAAAAACAAAAAAAGGGAAGTTCGGCCAGGGAGTTACAGACGAAGTATATATATATATATATATATATTCTTTGGCCGACAAAAAGAGGAAGACGAGTAAGGAAGGAGAACCAGAGGGAAAAAATAAAAGGAGATTCGGATGAGGGAGACAGCGAGAGGGAACGGAGAACGGAGGAATAGATGAAGGGATTCACGTTGCACGAGCCAACACACAACTGCAAGAATTCAAAAGGGAACCGGCCAGAAAATTTACGGGTGACGAGCGAAGCCCAGAGAGTGATTTTTTTTTTACACATTATAAATTAAAAAGTTTTAATTCTTTAATATATTTTTCAATGGATTCTTTCTATTTGTTGGTACTTTTTTTTTTTTTTTGATATAGTCATGTGCTAAATTCTTTTGTATAGGAAATTGATGAACTCTAATTATTAATTCGTATTTGTTACTCTATTATAATATACTTAAATATTTACATTATTCTTACTATGAGTCTTGATATTGTAATTATGTGTTTAAGATTCAAAATATATCATTATGAAATGTCTTATTGAATTAATAAGAGATTTATAACTAGTTAAGATTCTTGTTTAACAAGTTAGTTTAATTGAAAGATTTACTATCTTTAATTTAATTGAATTTACAAGTTAGTTTAATCAAAAGCTTTTGGCATCGTTGCTAGGAATTGAAATTGAAATTAATATTAAACCACTTTGATGTTGTTATTAGGCTAAGAAAATTTTAAATATATTCCTTTTAGTTATTTTGTTTGTTTTCTTATATTAATTTTAGTCATAGTTTTTTTTTTTTCTTTAGTTTACTGCATTTGTTTCTATTTTCTCTTATAGGTGGTTGATGTGAAGAAATAGAAGCTTCGAACTTATGCCATTTGATTCAGAGATAATGTGGTTCCATCGGTTATTAAGAGAGAATAGAAATCAAGTAGACTAGAGAATATTGAAATGGTAGAGGAAAATAATAAATTGATAGAGAATGGTAGAGCTTTACGGGAATATGAGGTTTTGGGATTAGGAGACTAATTGTTCAAGCCAATAATTTTGAGCCTAAACCTGCATTCATTCAAATGATTCAAGCAAATCAATTTGGAGGATTACCACATGAAGATCCTAATGAGCACATTGCAATGTTCCTCCAAATTTGCGACACTGTCAAGAGTAATAAAGTGTCAGATGATGTAATCAAACTAAGAATTTTTCCTTTTTCTCTACGTGATAAGATGAGAAGTTGGTTGAATTTAATGCCATAAGAGTTGATAACCACTTGGAACTAGCTCACTGAAAAGTTTCTTTCAAGGTTCTTTCCACTTGCACGGACCACAAAACTAAAAAACAACATCACAAATTTTGTTTAAATTGAGTGGGAAACACTTTATGATGCCTAGGAAAGATATAAGGAAGCATTTAGGAAGTGTCCATGCTATGGGCTACTCATTTGGCTCATGGTTCAGACATTCTACAATAGTTTGACAGCTACATCTAGATTACAAATGCTATAATCAGTGGTACATTAATGAGTAAGTCACGTGAGCAAGCATATGAATTGATAGAAGGTATGACCTCTAATGCATATAGCTAGTAGAATAAAAGGGTAAGACGTAGACTTGCAGTAGTGAATGAGATGGACTCAATTTCCAATTTGGCTGCTGAAGTTGCACAACTCACTACACAGGTAAGTAAACTCACTACATCCAATTCTTTTAATGCTAATTTAGTTGTTTCTTGTGAGTTGTGTGTAGGTGTACATGCTACTAATGAGTGCTTAGTAGGAAACCTATTTGCATCAACATCATCAAGTGGTGCTCCTAAGCAAGTTAGTTTTGTCAATAATTTTCAAAGGAATAATTAAGGACCTTACTCGAGTACATATAATCTTGGTTGGTGGAATCATCCAAACTTTTCATGGAGAAATGAGAATAATCTTTTGAGATCACCACCTAGTTTTTAGAATCAAACACCAAGTTAGAATACACCAACTTAGCTAAAGCAATCAAATTTAGAGGAGCTCATGATAAGTCACATGCAGAACATTGACACTATGTTATAAAATCAACAAGCCTCTATTTGGAATTTGAAAGGACAATATGTCATAGCAATTGAGCAACAGACCATTAGGGTCTTTGCTAAGCAACATTGGAAAGAATCCCAAGAGTGTGAATGCGATTATGCTAAGGTATGATAGGCAATTGGGAGAATCGAGTGATGAAGAGCAAAAACATGGGGATGACATAGAAAAGAAAGATCAAGGGAAGCAGAAATTTGAGGAATTAGAGCCTAAGCCACCAAAGGTGAAATCATATGTTCCTCTAGTTCCATTTTCTAGGAGATTGAAGCAATAGCAATTGGATGCCCAATTTGCCAAATTTCTTGATGTTTTTAAGAAGCTTCATATCAGCATACCATTCGTAGAAGCACTCAAAAGGACGCCATCTTGTGCAAAATTCATGAAGAAGTTGCTTGCTAAAAAGAAAAAGATTGATGATGTAGAGCATGTGATACTTATAGGAGAGTGCTCAATTATATTACAAAATGATTTATCTCATCTTCCTAAAAAATAGAGAGATCGAGGGAGTTTCACTGTTTCATGCACTATTGGAAATTTTCATTTTAATAAGGTACTTATTGATTCTAGTGCTAGTATTAATTTGATGCCTTCATCTATTTTCAAGAAGCTAGGACATGGAGAATGTAAGTAGACACATGTCACTTTGCAACTTGCCGATCGAAGCATCAAATATCTAAAAGGTATTGTAGAGAATGTGTTAATGAAGGTAGACAAATTCATATTTCTAGTTGACTTTGTAGTTTTGGAAATGGAAGATGTAATGTCTTGAAAATTTTGAAAAACTATATAAAAATTAAAGAAAATAAGCAGAGTAATAAATACTTTTAGGTTTGGGTAGCGAGAATGACAATTTCGTAATATTAAAAACTTTGAGAAATTTATGACGAAAAAATTTTAAATATCACGATACATTAATATTATTTTAATAATTTGCAAATAACAAAAAAAACTTATGAGAATTAATTATAGGCTTTAAAAATAGAAAAAAAATGAGGAAGACATGAGATCTATTTGATAAGTATAACAAATAATGAGAAATAGATATTTAAAACAATTGGAAAAGAATAACCATATGCAAAGAAAAAGGATAACAAAGGTAGCATTTTAAACTTTATGAAATTTATTACTAAATAAATTTAGGAAGCGAAGTAATTAAAAAAAAATTCGTATATAGGTATATAAAAAAATAAATAAAAATAATTGTAAGTCCTAAATTTAGTTTGTGTAATTTAAATTAAAAGAATAAATTCTCCAAAACATAAATTTCGAATAATATTGGGTTAAACAACGAAATCAATTGAAACTATAGATTTAGGAATTTCAAATAAAAATTTCGAGTAAATATTTATGTCTGAAATAATCAAATTAGCTTAGACATAAAGTTTCCTAATAAAATACTAAAAATACAAAATTTAAAAAATATTATCGTACATGCACGGAATATTAAAATATAAATAATTATAATATAAAATATATATATATATATATATATATATATATATATATATATATATATGAAAGGGGGCCAGCAGGTCTAAAAAAAATGATATAAAAAGAGAAGAAAGCTCTAGAACATACCAGAAAAGAAAGTGAGAGAGAGAGAGAGAGTAGAGAGGGGAGATGAGACAGTGAGAGAAAGAGAGAAAAGAGAAAAAAAAGAAAAATTGAAGAAAAAAATTCATAACTTTCTCATACGACCTCCGATCGTCGATCCGAGACCACCACCGCGTTTGTTAAGGTAAGTACAACTCAACAAGACTAAGTTTATGCAAAATGGATTTTTTTTTTTTTTAGTATAGGTACTAATGTCAAATATGTAAAACTTTTAGTATTTAGCCTAGAAATTAGAAATACTGTAGATATGAGTATTCTAAGTTCGAATAATATATAATAGTGTATTTTTACTTATGTTTTAAGTGAGGAAAATTTATTTAAAAATATACCCGAAATTTTTATGAAATTGAGGAAAGAAAAGCTTAGCGGTGGAGATCTTGTGGTGTGTGTGGAGATGGGGAGGTGATTCGATGTGAGAAATTGTATGAAGGTGTGTCGATGTGTGGCATGGAGGTGAAGTGTATGTGTGTGTGCGTATGTTGAATCGTGTGTATGTGTGTTGGATCATGTGTGTGTGTGCGCTAGAGTATGTGTGGGAAGAGAATGTGTGTGTGTATATGTGCATGTCTAAGTGCGTGTGCGTAAGTGTGTACATGAGGAGTGTGTGTGTGTATGTGTATGTGTGTGCTAATGCGTGCGTGTGCTGGATCGTGAATATGTGTGTGCCAATGCGTGCGTGTGCTGGATCGTGAATATGTGTGTGTGTATGTGCGTGGTGTATATATATGTGTGTTTACGTGAGATGAGTGTGTGGGTGTGTAAGTGTGCATGTGTGTGTATGTGTATGTGTGTGTGAATGTGTGGTGTGTAGGTATGTGTGTACATGAGTGAATGTGTGTGTATGAGTCTACCAACGCGTATGTGTGCATGTGTTGGTGAGTAAAGGGGATGTAAGGTGTGTGTCAATGTGTGTGAATGCGGAGATGTGTGTATATGTGTAGTGATGGAAGCATGAGTGGGGGTGTAAACCGGTAGAGAGGATGGGAAGCTCTGTTGGTGGAGTAGTCTAGGAAATGAAGGAAGCAGGTGTGTATGTATGTGGAATTGAACTAAAAAGAAGAGATATTATTGGTATAGAAACAGCAACTCAAGTAGCTTAACTAACTGATCAAGTTATAAAAGAAAGTCTTAGAATTGCATGCATGTTGTCGATGAAATGATTATGTGTATGAGTGAGTGTAGAGAGGATATATAATTATAAAATTATGAGGTGCTAAAACAAAACGAAGAAATTATACTAAGATACTAAATTAAGTATAGTTAGAAGATAAACAAACCTTACTTAATACTTTTGACTAAATTAAGGCTCAGCTTAAATTCTAGACATTTACTTTATTTTATTTTATCTTATCATTAGATAAAAGGATTATATGTTAGAACCACTCGACGACAACTAGGACTAAGACGACCATAGATAGGTGTGTGAGAAACTTAATGATACGTTACAATGTTGTGATTTGTTTGATATGTTGTGTTGGATCTCGGTATGTGGTATATGTGTCTTTCCTTGTTTGATTGTGATTGCAATTGTTGTAATTTTTATTATTTCCTTAGTAAACAATAGGGTAAAGAAGTTGGAAAGGAAGTCATACAAAGAAACTAGTAATTAGGTAAATTATGGATAAATACTATTGTAACAATATAAAGACTAGAATGGGCTAAGGTAGATATCATTATCTTGAAGATAGCACCTTGCCCTAGTTTGCTAATGCTATCACTACCAATTTAATATCCAAATTTAGATTTGTTTTCATAAACTAAATTAATACATATAAACTTAACTTTTTCTATATATGTGTGTATAATTGGTGCATACGCATAGACGTATGGAACAAACTATGTATCACTGTGTACATATATAAGGATTTAATTTTGAATACATATATATATGCTTAGACAAACAAATTCCCTACTATATCTATATAGGTTACATTCATACCTATGATTATACAATAATAAATGAAAGTCTTTATTTTTCAATGTAATGATTTTATCCTCTTACATCTCTTGAGTATATGGGGAAAAATATTTAACAAATTTATTCTTTAATTAAAAAAGAATACGTTTATAAGTCTATATATATATATATATATTTGTATGTGTAGGTATTTGAGGATTTAGAAGAGATATATATCGATGGCTATCCTATTTGACTTTTGAATGCGTAAAATTAAGCACATGAGAGGTGAAATGACATAGAGGTGTCATGGAATGATAATTGTAAATCAATCTCGAGTAGTTGATTTGACGTTTGAGTGAAATGGCATAGAGGGGTCCAGAAATGAGGACTATAGCTCAAACTAGAGTGGTTGATTGACAGTCAAGGAGATTTGAACTATATTATATTATTATTTAACTAAAATTTTGTGTCTAGCTTGATCATTCTATCCATTTGGTCTGGCCTTCCTTACCTTATCTGTGATGTGAAATGTATGATCTCGTCTTGTTGTGGTAAATGTGAAAATAAGGTGTAATTGTCTTGCTTGTGGGATTGATTGGGTCCTTAATGTTTGTCATTGGAATTGCATTCCTTAAAGGTTGATAGTTTACTTTGTTACCATGAGCATGGACTAGCCTGTGATTTTCTATTGTTTGATCATCTTGAACTAATTAATTAAAAGATCAAACTCAAATAAAACTGGAAATGCACTATACAAGATATTGCATGAGATTGAAGGCCATCACTACTACAGGGCTCGCTGGAAGTAATCAGAGGATTGCTGTTCCGCCAAGTACGAACTAAGTGATTAGGGGACTGTTGCACCTTGATGGTTTCGAGTCCGGTTGGTCCTTGAAGGTGTTGCTCCAACTATGCAAAGACATAGGAGCATTCAGTATTGAAGTAAAAATATTATAATTATCAAAGTGATAAGATAAATAAACCGGGTAATGAGACTTGGGCACTGATGGTGGCTTCGAAATCCCTAACCCAAGGTCAAGGGAGGCATAAACCCTAGATTTCATGTCGGTTACCGAAAGACCGTGTGAGATGCTGCATTCATATGGTTGTTCATGCATAGCATATGATTTGATAACTTGATTTGAGATTACTTGTGTGTGTGTAACATTGAGAGTATCGCACTCCCATTCACTGAGCCGTAGTGTGCTCACCTCTCCACAAACCATTTTGTAAGTAAAGATTATGAAAGCTTGGAATGGGATAAAATGCGAAGTGTTGAGAGTTTTTGGAAGCCGAAAATGATAAAGTAAGGATTATAACTGGTAGGCTATCTTGATGAAATTCCAATTTAGGACCTCGATGTAAAATTTAAATCTATGAGACTTAAGGTTTTATTCCATTTACTGATTGGTAGGGGATTCCGACTTTCTACGATTTTAGTTGACCGTGGGACATGGAATCTATAGTTATATTTTTACGATATGATTATATATAATATGATTAGTCATAAATGTAATTGATTGTTTAGAGTCTTATGATCTCTGACTTGTAAGACAGTTATTATGTAACGGGTACACATGTGCCATGATAATTTTATATGAAACTTCCAGCCCCCCTTGGGGGTATGATAGAAGAGGATAGGAAGATTCCTATAATACTTGGCAGACCATTCCTAGCAACAAGTAAGGCATTAACTAATGTAGAACAAGGTAAGCTCACTTTGAGCGTAATGGATGAACAAGTTACTTTAATGTTTATGATGCTATGAAACAAGTTGATGATAATAAGTCTTTGTATACCATTGAAGTGGTTGACAAACTTTTATTTGAGTACGTGGAGAAAGAGATAGGTGTAGAGACTATGAAATTGATCTTGAGAGATATTGATGAATGGAGTGATGATGAGTTGAAAGATGATTACATTGAGAAGGTGCCTAAAATTAGATGTAAACAATATGAGGAGCTTGGCACTACTAAGACAAAACCAATGCCATTGGTTACAAAACCCTCGATGCTTGAACTGAAACCTTTGCCTAATAATTTGAAATATGCTTTTCTTGGAATAGATGATACATTGCCAATAATTATTTCTTCTTCTTTGACAAGTGATCAAGAGTAGTAGTGGTTGGATGTTCTTAGAGAGCATAAAGAAGCAATTGGGTAGATGATAGCAAACATTAAAGGATTCGACCCTCTAATATCCGCTTATAGAATTTTGCTAGAGAATGAATGCAAACCTACAGTATAACCATAGAGGAGACTAAACCCAACATTAAAAGAGGTAGTGAAGAAGGAGGTGCTCAAGCTACTTGATATAGGTATTATTTATCCTATCTCTAACAATAAATGGATTAGTCCTATGCACATTGTTCCAAAGAAAGGTGGTATAACCATGGTAAGAAATGGTAATAATAAGTTGATACCTACTCGCATTATAACAAGGTAGAGAGTTTGTATAGACTATAGAAAATTAAATGATGCCACTTGAAAAGATCACTTTTCTCCTCCATTCATAGACCACATGTTGGAGAGACTTGCAAGGTATGAGTATTATTGCTTTTAGATGGTTATTTTGGTTATAGTTAAATTCACATAGCCCTAGAGGATTAGGAGAAAACCACATTTACTTGACTTTATGGCACATTTAATTTTAGGAGAATGGCATTTAGTTTATGTAATGCACTCACTACATTTTAAAGGTGCATGATGGCTATTTTTTTCATATATGATTGAAAACTTTATTGAGATTTTTATGTATGATTTTTTTTGTATTTGGAACCTCTTTTGATTCATGTTTGAAAAAATTGTCATCTCTACTTAAGAGATGTAAGGACACAAATTTGGCTCTTAATTGAGAAAAATACCATTTCATGGTGAGAGAGGGAATTGTTTTGAGTCACAAAATTTCTGCGAGAGGCATTGAAATTGACAGGGCAAAAGTAGAGATTATTGAGAAGTTGCCACTACCTACTTTAGTTAAAAGAGTTAGGAGATATTTAGGACATGTTGGCTTTTACAAGAGATTTATTAGGGACTTTTCTAAAATCTCTAAACCTCTTTGAAACTTATTGTTAAAAGATGCTTCCTTTGTTTTTAATGATAAATATTTACAAGCATTTGATCTTTTGAAGGAAAAGCTCACCTCTACACCCGTGATAGTTGCACCAAATTGGGAGCTTCCTTTTGAGATCATGTGTGATGCTAGTAACTTTGCTATAGGAGCTGTGTTAAGGGAAAGGCTAGGTAAGTTATTCTAGGTCATATACTATGCGAATAGAACCTTAAATGAGGCTCAAAGGAATTATGCCATAATTGAAAAAGAACTTTTAGCTATTATATTTGCTTATGAAAAATTTCGGCCTTATTTAATTGGTTCTAAAGTCATAGTTTATATAGATCATGCTACTTTTAAATATCCCTTTGCTAAAACTGATGCTAAACCAAAGTTAATTCGTTGGATTCTACTGTTGCAAAAATTTGATATTGAAAATAAGGATAGGAAAGGTGCTAAAAATTTGGTGTTAGATCATTTAGCCCACTTAGAAATTGATTCCATAGAGCTACCAATTAATGAGACATTTCTTTATGAACAATTGCATACAATAGATATTCAAGAATTACCTTGGTATGCTGATATCATAAATTATTTAGTTAGCAAAATAATTCCTTATGGTATGAGCTATCAAGAAAGGAAAATTTTTTTGCATGATGCTAAATTTTATTTTTAGGGTGAGCCATACTTGTTTAAATGTTGTACTGACCAAATAATTTGATGATGTGTGCCTAAATCTGAATGGTCTACCATTTTATAGCATTGTCATTTTAAAGAAACATGAGGACACTTTGGAGTTGAAAGAATCGTAGCAAAAATTTTATTTTGTAGATTTTATTGGCCTAATTTATTTGATGATAGTAAAAAATTTATTATGTCTTGTGCTCAATGCTAGAGAACTAGAAATATATCTAGGAGACATGAATTACCACTAAACAATATTTTGGTAATAAAGCTTTTTGATATGTGGGGAATTGATTTCATGGGTCATTTTCCCTCATCTTTTTCAAATAAATACATCCTTATGATTGTAGATTATGTTTTAAAATGGGTAGAAGTTGTTGCTTACAAACAAACGATGCCCAAGTTATTGTAAAATTTTTGAAAAAGAATTTTTTTTACTAGATTTAAGGTGCTTAGAGCAATAATTAGTGATTAGGGAAAGCATTTTTGTAACAAACAATTTGAAAATCTTTTATCTAGATATAGTTACTCATAAAATTGCTACCCTTTATCATCCACAAACTTTTGGTCAAGTAGAGGTACCGAATCGAGAAACAAAGTGTATTCTAGAAAAGACTGTTAGTGCATTTAGAAAAGATTAGTCATTAAAACTTAATGATGCACTATGAGCTTACAGGACAACTTTTAAGATACCTATAAGCATGTCCCCTTATATATAGTCTGATGAATAACGGGTGGTACTTTTCCACCAAAAACAGGTGGTTTATATATTTTGGGTAAATCATGTCACCTACCTGTAGAATTTGAGCATAAGGCATATTGGGCTATAAAATTCCTTAACTTTGATATGTAAGCTACAAGTGAAAAGAAGTTGCTCTAGCTTAATTAGTTAGCTAATTTTAGATATGAAGCATATGAGAATGCTCGCATCTACAAAGAAAAAGCAAAGAGATGTCTTGAAAAGAACATACTAAAACGAGAGTTTTTACTTAGATAGGAGAGTTTATTATATAACTCTTGCCTCAAATTGTTTTCACATAAGTTGAAGTCATAATGGTCTGAACCATTTGTTATAACTAATGTTTTTCCCTATGGTACCGTTGAATTGAAAACTAAAGATAACTGCACTTTTAAAGTGTCTAGTCATCTTCGCAAACATTTTTATGAATGAGAAGACATTAATAGAAACATGACCATTGTTGACTTAGGAAATTCTACTCCAAGAAATTGAAAAGTCGAGCTAGCGACTATAAACTAAGTGCTTTCTAGGGGGGCAACCCACACATTTTCTTTATGAGTTTCAAAAAAATAAAAATAGAATAAATAATAATAACTTAAAAAAATTGTGGTTTTCTTTATTTGCATTTTTCTTTGTTTTTGTTCCTATTCTTTTTTTTTAGGTCATTTGAATTAGTCAGCAAAGCATGGACAAAAAAAAAAAAACCCAAGAAGAAGAGCAATTAAACCAACATCGCAAGGGAGTATTCTTCTTTTTTACTTTATTAATTTATTTTTTATTATTTTTAACATCAAGGACAATGTTGGTTTTAAGGTGGGGGGTGGATAAAATATACTACATGATAGAAATTGCATGATTTAAATGATTGGCTCATTCTGGTTTCTTTTTGCATCAAGATGTAACTTTGGGCTAATTTTTTTGGATTTTACACATTGCTTGATTTTTTTGGGGGTGAAATTTTACCACTTTGTTTGAGTAAAATAATGAAATCTTTGAAGAGTAAGGTCTCATACTTTTTAAACTTTAGGTCTAAAATGTTGGTTGAGGTAACGTTGTTTATGAAAGATTAGTCATGTGCATTTTATGGATTCACTTTATTGTATGCTTATTCTTAGGAAATTTTTGAGAGATATGAAAGTCTTTTATACTTGTGATCAAATGAAGTTTTTTCTTAGTTATCCTTTTTTAAAAATAAAGTTGGGGGCAACAAATTAAAAATAATAATAATAATAAAAGTGCCAATTTTACTCCAATGTCTTGAGTCTTTAACTTAAGTTGTGAGAATCTCTAAACCCTAGCCTTAAATACTTTTTGATCTTCTCTAAGGCGTTTCGATAATAAAAATCCACTTAGCCAAAAGGTTGTGGTATGACACTCAATGGGCTTCATTAACTTGAGTGATTAAGTCTACGAGGTACCCTTTGGGAAATAACACCCGTTGTCTTGAGTGATGAGCTTGGGAGCATTAACCTAAAGCTTGCTACATAGGTTAAGAGAAAGGTATGAGAAAACTAGATTTTTTTTTAAAAAAAAAGCCCTCCTTTATATTGAGAGATTATTGAGATTAAACAGATGAAATATGCATAAGTATTAGAGTTTGAATGTTTAATGAAATCAAATAGGAAGTGTATATAGTTTAGTTCAAATTTATAAAAGTGTGTATGACTTTTCTTCAATGGATTAATGATAAACTCAATTTAAGAACAATGAACTTTAGTTTAAATTTTATGAAAATCTTACATTACTTAGATTAATTATTTTAGTCGAATAGTTTAAGTGTTATTAGGGCATAATATAGAAAGATTAAGCAAATATTTTATGTATTAAAGTTGCTAGTACTTCCATTAATTAAGAATGCAAAAGCAATTCATGTGATTGTGTCAATTTTATTTAGATCATGTAAGAGAGATGGACTAGTATAAGTGTAATTTGATGATTTCCTCTTAGTTTGAATTGATTGTATTTTGCTTGAGGGCAAGTGAATTTTAAAGTTAGGGGCAATTGATAAGTTATATATTTACATATTTTTATCTAATTTTTTTATTACACTTTATGCATATTTTTTTTTTATTTTTAATGGGAAAAATATATATTTAAAATTTAATTGCAGAAGCTAACAATTTAAATTACAATAACAAGTAAATTCATTTACGGTCTGATAAAAAATCTAAACCAAAGTTCACGTACCACATAAGGAGCAATTAGCTTTTGTTTTAATATATATATATATATATATATAAAGAAAAGAAAGACTTAGGCCAAAAAGGAAAAAAAAAAAAAAAAAGAGCTCGGCCAGGGAGTTACGGACGGAGTATATATATATATATATATATATGGCCGACGAAAAGAGGAAGATTAATATTGAGGAGACAGGGGAAAACAGGACTACGAATGGAGAACGGAGTCAAGAACGGCCGACGAGACGAGTACGAAGACAAATAAGTAGTGCTGGGAATGGCCTGCCCAACTCGCAAATTATTGTAGGGTGGGCTAAAAAAATTTGGCTCGTAGGATGTGTGGACTGTTTTGGCCTGCTTTGCATAGTCCATGGGTCGGAGTGGACCACTTGTTGTGGGCACGGGTTGACCCGCATGCTCACCCAAATTAATTAAAAAAAATGTAGAAAGAAAAAGCAGCCAACAACAAAATTAAAATCACAAATTCATAAACCACAATCACAAATCAGATCAGATCAGTTGTGCTATGCACCTGCCTCACCACTGGTTGTTGCCAGTTGCCACCACTTAGCCCAGTCCTCACCCTCAGTCATCGATTTGGGTCTCGTGTACTTGTGTTGTCATGGACTTGTGGTCATGTTGTCGACTCATCGTGTCGTGCTTGTGATTGTCTACTGTAGTTGTCATCTCATTGCGGTCTTCTCTCGTCGTCCTTTCGTCACCAACTAGTGAGCTTGTGCTTTTTTTTTTTTTTTTCTTTTTTTGTTAGCCAACTGCTAAATGTTGATGTATGGCCTATGGGTTCGTTGTGGTTGCGGTTTCAGGTTTGGGTTTAGAGTTGCGGTTTGGGTTTGGGGGGTTCACTGGTCGAATGGCCAACAGTTTGAGGTTGTTGCTTGTTGTTTTGTGCTATTGATGTTGTTTTGAGTTGACTTTCTCATTTTGTAATATAAAAAAAATAAAAATCTCTCTGTGCGGAGTGGGGTAGGCGAATTTCTTTGGCCCGCATCATGTGCATCGCAGGTCGGCTCGCTTTGACCCATTGGCTGGTGCAAATTGAGGCAGACCAGCTCATTTGGCTTGCTTTCCCAATTCTACGGATAGGGATGAAGAACCAGAGGAAAAAAAAAGGGAGATTTAGAAGAGGGAGATAGCCAAAGGGATTAGAGAATAGAGGAATAGACAAAGGGATTCATGTTACATGAGCAAACACACAATTGCAACTTGCAAGAGCTCAAAAGGGAACGACCAGAAAATTTACAGAAGATGAGCGAAGCCAAGCACAAAATCAGAATCGAAAATCTTTTCTTAGGTAATTTTTTTACACACAATTAACTTATTTACTTTACTGGAATAAGATTGTAATAAAATTAGAATTACCACCGAATGAAGTAGAATTATAATTCGTATTACTGTATTCACTTTATTATCATTAAATTAATATTATTGTGTTTAGTTGGATAGATTAAAAATTGAATGGTCTTGCTTATCTTTAATACCATTACATTAAAATGCAAAATAAATAAATAAATGAAAAGGAAACTCGTAGGTGACAATTTGTACGAAATCTTGTTGTGATCCTACTGACAATGATGACAATGAGAGACACGATAGCGACGGTGCTCCAATTTACATGGTGCTTCGATCTACACGAAATCTAGCTGGGTGATGGTTCAAACGAAGGTGCCTGGCAAGGTGGCAAGGTTGCAATGACGGAGATCAAAAAATGGAAACACACGATTGAAGAGGACAAGGGCGAAGATGTTGCAACAATAGAGCTCCAACAACAATGGCGAGGTTGCGATGATGGAGATCTAAAAATGGAAACACCCGACGATGCTTAATGTTCCAGCAGCGGCGAGGACGAATCCAACTTGCACTAATGGATGACAACCCATAGTTCCATAAAATGGATAACTTGCACGAAGGGCGTACACGGACAATGACCCACAATTCCCAACACGAAGACGTAGTTGGAGACGTAGTTGAAGACACAAGGCTAATTTTGAAAGAAAAAAATCTACAATACCTATGTAATGGCAATTCCGAGGTCTTTAAATGTAATTGCAATTTAGCATTTGACCATATTCTAATTCCTCAACAAATGCATATTTTATGATGAAGAGCAATTAAACGTCGTAATTCCTTTTCTATATATAATAGGGCTGTAATATAATTGCTATTAGTAAAAGTGACCTATAAATTAAAAACTTTAATTCTTTAATAGATTCTTTAATGGATTGTTTCTATTTGTTGGTATGTTTTTTTTTTTTTTTTATTTAATCATGTGTTGATGAGTCTTAATTATTAATTTGTATTTGTTACTCTATTATATTATATTTAGATATTTAGATTATTCTTGTTATAAATTTTGATGCTGTAATTATGTGTTTAGAGCTCAAAACATATGATTATAGAATGTCTTATTGAATAGAAAGTGATTTAGGACTAGTTAAGATTCTTGTTTAATTGAGTTAGTTTAATCAAAAGATTTACTATCTTTAATTGATCTAAATTTGCAATTAGGGTTTAATGTAGTGTTTTTGTTAATTTCGAAGTAAAGGAATTTAGGAGAAATTAATTTAAGGCATTAGTCAATTACAATTTGGAAGAGGAGTAATTGTAAATTTGAATCCATGTTAATTTGGCTGGAGGAATCTAGAAAATTAAATTAATTGATTGATAATTCGAAAGATGATTTAAATTATTATATCAAAAAAAGGACTTTAGGACTTGAAAGAGAAATAAAGAACTTTAGCAAATTCATAATAATAGCTAAGTAATTAAATATAATTATAATTTAGTTACAATATAATTAGTATATTAGGTAGATTCAATTTTTTCACCTCCTTATTGATTGAATAAAGAAAGGTTTATTTTAATAATCGTTTCAGTTTCATTATTAGTTTCAGTTAGCATTAGTACATTTTTTTTTAGTTTAGTAATTTTTTGTATGTTTAGATAATAATAAAATTGATATTGGCTTAATAATTAATTTAATTCTTATGGGAACAATAATTCCACTCTTTCTATATTATTTGATCAATCTAGTATATTTACTAGTATCTATATTTATAAACACTACAAGAATTTTTATATTTGGTAACGTTTGTATATTTTACAAACATCGCTGATCCCGCTATACTTTAATCATGTTTATTAAATATTGCACAAAATATATGATTAGTGATGTTTATGACTAATGTTAAATATATAAACCCTAATTCAATAATCTTTTTTTTTTATTATTATTATAAGAGTTGATTTTTTTTCTTGACATAATCTTTCGTTTATCGAATATTTTTTTTTAAATAATTAGGTTTTTTTAGATTTGAAAACTTGGTTAACTAAAAAAAAAAGCCTAATTATTAGAAGAAAAAAAAAACCAAAAATGCCATTCTTTGGTGAAAAAAATAATTAAAAAACCCCCTTTGTATCCAACTCGCCCTTTATACCTAAAAATTGTAATTATTACTGCCCATTGTTTTTCATCCCTCACCTCAGTCATCCCTCCTTCCCTCACATCTGTCTTAGCCTCTTTCTTTGTTTTTGTCTTCCCATTAACTTCCTTGAAGAGGAGCCACGAGGAGCGAACAAGATCAATTGAGCAACTTAAAGAAGTTCAAGCTAACAATGTCTCTCACTTAAGGAATGAAGATCACTTAGAAACGTGAACCGTAGTCTTTAAGGTGACGTTTTTTATATTGAGCATTCAATAAAATTAGGGTTTGAAGAAATTATTTTGGGTAAATCATTTTTTTTTTCTTTAGGTCTCTATTACCTTATTCATAAATTGTGAAGTGTAGAACTACCTTTAATTTGCGAGAAATAGGATGTTGCGGTGTGATTGGTTTCCTATATATTTTTTTCTATTGATTTTTTCCTGGTTAAGTTTGATGATTTTTGTGTTCTTTGCTGTAAAAAGATTTGATTTTTTTTTTAAGTATACGATAATATGGACTCAAGAGATGTTTGATTGTTACTATTGGAGTTTTTAGATCTTACCCCAAGTGAACATGTCATAAATGAAAAACACACACTAATTGTACACATTTGTGGAGAATTGAACTCAATTGACGTATATATCAGTGAAGATGTTTTGAAATATCTAGAAAGAAAGTAGCTTTTGGTGACCTTCCATTGAGGTACAATATCTTTGAACAAGTTATGTAGTGCCAAAACATTGTAGCCTCTACAAAGTGTTAGTTGATCTACACCCTTAGCTGCTATCCTTTTTGACATTTTAGGTGCATGATCTAGGGAAGAAGGGCTTAAGATGCAAACAACATCATCTTCTTTCATGTCCTTGAACACATAGTACTACAAACTACAATTATGCTCTTTATGTGAAATGCATGGATTAGAATGTTAATACATTTTTTATTGACAACTTGAGGAATGGGGAAGAAAGAGGCTAATGAAGGTCTATTTTATGATTTTGATGTGGAACACAAGCATTGATGGCTAGTTGCCCCTTGTGTACAGAAAGCAAAATTCATTTTCACCATTTCTCATAGTCACTTTCCACTAAGAATAAGCACCATATTAGTCATTAATTGTTGTCTTCACCTCCATCTTCATTTATTGCTAAAATCATCTTCTATCCACAACCTTTGTAATAAAACTCATAGTATTTGACAGTTATAAGAACTTGATTATAGTAATAAATGTTTGAGAAAATGTTTATGAAACATTGTCTATGGAACAAAGAATCCAAGTTGTTAAGCTATCCATATAATCAGTTTTTATAAGTAGCAATTGCATCAAGAAAACATTTACAATAAATAATAGGGGTAAAAATAACAAAAGGAAGCCCTCAATAGATACTTGTAACAACCGTGATTAAAGATTAAAATGGCACCAACTATAACTTAGATAGATTAAATTGAGAATAGGATGCAAATGGCAAAACAACTATTTAGTTAAACTGCATTATCACATGAGCAATTGCCTTTTTAGGCACAAAACTACTAATCTGGTAAGAAATTTGTAATTATAGGAATTGGGATATCCTCTGACCCTTCTAGCATATGTAGAACCTTTTTCATTGTTGGGCAAAGAGCCAGATCCTCCACGATGCACCAAAGCCCTACCTTGATAGCCTCTTTTAGTTCTCTCATGTCAATCTCCTCATCACCTACTAATGTTATACATTGACCTATGAGGAAGCAATGTTGAACATAATCTTCCTGCACAGCTTCACTCTTCGAGAGACACCAATTAGTGTTCCTCCTACAACATATTATCTCCAGCAGCACTACTCCAAAGTTGTAAACATCTGCCTTAGCGGTCATAGGCAGTCTTTGATGCCACTCGGGAGGAACATATCCTCTTGTACCTCTTATCCTTATCTAAGTCTTTGTTTGGTCCAGTGCCAGCAGTTTTGCTAATCTAAAATCAGAATTTTTTGCACATTTCTCCATTATAATGTTTTGGGGTTTAATGTCACAATGAATCATTTATGTTTCACACTCCTGATGTAAATATAAGACACCTCTAGCGATGTCTCGTGTGATCTCCATCCTTTCTTCCCAGCATGGTATTTGCCTTTCGGGTATAAAGAGCATGTCCGCAAGTGATCCAAGCAATCAAACCAAGTTCTGATGATGTGTTCTTCCAATAACGTCAACCTCGATTTGAGACTCCTTTTCACCTTTTGATAGTGATGCGCTCGAATCTATGTGATCATTTTAAGTTTTCAATTTACAACATATAAAATCTACTATTGAAGTTCGAAGAAAAAAATCCCCTTTAAAAAATAAAACAAGGTGTTTATTTATAGTTATGCAAAAACAGGGTTTAGCATGGGCGATGGCCGTGCTAACTTCGAAACACGTTATTTTCACTACCCATTTTAGCATAGCCTTCAGCATGGCCGTGCTTGGGGTAGGGTTGAAAAAAAACAAACTTGTATTCTCGTTACCAGCATCAACATAGGCTATGTTGAACCTGGGGCACACCTTGATATAGCTACTGGTCATTTTTTGCATCCAACACTAGCGTCAACGTGGGTTGTGCTAAACTAAAAATCAATTTTCTTTATTTTTTTGCCAAATTTCACCTCGCATTTGCTCATATCATCCTTAAACCTTTCTTTTGTCTCCATTGATGCCTGGAATTAAAATTTAATAATATAAATACCTTTTTCTTCACAAATCACATGAAATCCATATAAAATTATAACTAATAAGCACTAGAATTAAGGGTCTTTCGACACTTATCAAACAACCATTTATCTAGTCTCTTCATAGCTATAGGTTTGTCATTGCCCTATATCATCCCTTTATAGATAATCCCAACTGCACCCCTGCCAATTTCTTCGTTGATGGTGTGTTGTTTCGCTGTCATGATCTACTGAATGATTCCGCTGTCATTATCTTTATCTATTTATGTCATTATCTATTTACAATTTTTGACCTCTACTGATGGTATGTTGTTCTACTATTGTGTGATACCCCAACGTAGTGCATATTCTTCTTTACAGGAGTTTAAATTCCTTCTTTACATGTTACTTTGATTGACAGTTAATTTTCTTTTTACATGTTACTTTGATTGACAGTTAATTTTCCTTTTATGTCGTCATGATCAATAATGTCGTTGTTGGTGTTAATTAATAGGTGACGTTGATTTTTTATATTGTGGGACCTCAATATATTTGCCCATGTCTATTAAGATTAAGTTAGTCATCTTTATGATAGGTAAGTTGTCATATTATAGTAGTGAGACCTCAATATATTTTTTATACATATATTTGCCCATTGAACAGATTGTCAAAAGTTGCCTTGAGAACTTTCTGGAGGAAGAGAAGTTCTATCACTTAGCAGTTGAACTTTGTAGCTTACCTTTTTCATTTGTTCCAGAGGTAAGAAATCAAATGCTATGTTGTTCCTTATTTAAACAGTGAATGCTCAATCTCACTCTTTGTTTTCTTTTTTTCTTTTTTCTTTTTTTACCTCTGATGCACTGTTAGTAGATTATTTGAACTAGGAGAATTGCAAAAACCTATGTTGTTGCGTCCTGCTCTGTTTGAAGTGTAATGTATGATTTTTTTGATGTCTTGACTTGATCTTGTTTGATAAAGATCGTGTTGTAGGCTTGATAGTTCTTTGTATTCAAAAAGAATAATAAGTGAAAGATGAGATGTTTTCAGTCCAATTTGTTAGATATCATTCTCAATGTCTATAGCATTCGACATATATCTACAGTGTTGACTTGATTTTTGACTTAATGTGGATTTTGTTTTTTGGGTGGTACATATGGGAGTTTGATTTACATTTTATGGGAGCCTACCTTCTGTGTTCTATAGCATTTTCAGTCTAGCTCCAGTAGTAGTAGTGCCCATTTATGTTTCGGTGGTTAACTTACAGCAACAGAATTACATTTCTAGCGAGTCCCTAATCCACTTCATCCACTCGAGTCCTTTTAGAAAGCATTATTTTAACCCTTTTAGGCCCTTTATTTTTCTAGACTAACTAAACTTACAAGTTCACAATTTAAATGCTTATATGTTTATCATTTTAGGTCTAATTTACTTTAAAATAAAGTTCATTATATGTTTACCATTTAAGAACTTATGTTTTCATTCTATGTGTGTCAAACATTATTGATTGCACTTTTTCCCCCGACAATCTTATTGGAAAACACTTTTTCATTTTGATTTGCTATGGGATTCTTTTATAGTCATGGATAAGAGTTGGATGAATTATCATATCGAAAGTGAAGAGTACCTACAAGGTGTAGAGTTTTTTATTGCATACTTGCGCATGAAGCATAGAATGGACAAGAGGTTAAGTTGTCCATGTAGAACCTACTTAAACGTCAACTCGCACACTATAAATGTAATAAGAGCACACTTGCTTGTAGATGGGATAGATGTAACTTACCGTTGTTGGATATACCATGGTGAGGGGCTGACCATTGAATTGCTAAGGAGAGCTCGAGGTAGGATACGTCATGAAGAATATGATTTGAGAAGAAACAGAAGTGAGGGGTTTAGTGAGGAAAATGGCAATGACATTGATGGACTTGATGAGATGCTAGAAGATTTAGAGGCATTTATTGACAATCAAGCTAAAGGTCCAACTCCTACAGATGGATTTGATTTCCCACCCAAATTTGTCGATGGGCTAAGAGTTGACTCGCAACAAGAGTTTTATTTAGGGTGTAAGTTATCAAAATTCTCATTTATCGTGAAGCTACGTTGCCAATGTACTATTTCATTGGCAAAAGCTTGATTTCCCACGTTTAAACGTTGCTAATTTAGCTTTATAGTGACGTTTTAACGTTGTCAATGTACTATTTCACAAACGTTGCTAATTTGGCTTTACTACATTGAAACATCGCCAATACTACTCAACTATTATGCTTTTTTGTGTCTATTAATTTTTTTTAATTGTGGTTTCACTACGTTTAAACGTCGCATATAATAATTTTTAGTTACGTGTAAACGTTGCTAATGTTAGTGATGTGCCTTTGTCCAATTACAAGCACACAATGCAATTTAAGATTCGATTGAATGGTGTACGATCAAAATAGCATGAACCCTAATTGAAAATGAAACCTAAAAATGGCATGAAAAGGATAGAAAAGAAAAAGAACTAATTCCTTACTAGATATTACGCATTAGTTGGAATTAGGTTTGATTTTGACTTTGTTGATATTACGCACAACACAATCAAAATCCACTCGCCATAAATCCTAAGAGAATTTGATAAGAGCAATTGCGTGAAAGGAAGTGTCGCTCTCGGTTTCAATATCTCCAAAATGATAAGTTCAAAAGTCCCCTCTAAAACCTACTTAGCAAGTATTTATACTTGCTCTAATTAGGGTAAAGTCAACAAAACAAAATTACAGATAAAACCAACAAGTGACCAATTTTGAATTAACAAATTACAAGTACAAATGATCTTCAAGTGGCTAGTTCTTCACTTCAATTGAACATATTGTTGGACTGGTTCTTCTTTGATTTATGTAGGTCCATGAATAACCCATAAACTAAGCTTTAGCGAATTTATCCATTGTCCTATAAAAACCGACAAGTGTACCTGTTGGAATGCACAACAAATATGAAATAGAAAAGAAGATACTAAACAATTATTCTTGGGGTCTAATTGTTCAAAGAGGACCCTCATCACCAAATTTTGTAATCCCTTGGCTTTTGCTCTAGTGATAGGTCTTGTAGGAATTTGATTCCTATTGGTGGTTGTCGAATCCAACAAAAATAAAAACCTACTCCTAGACAATGATTTGATTTGCGTATAGTAGTGAGTAGGGTCGTATCCACAGGGATTAGTTAAATATATTTCTATTCAAAGAGAATAAAGAGGAAAAGAAAAATGGGGGGTTTTTTTTGTGAATCAAATAATATTGAAACAATATAATAAAGTCGAATGTTGATAAAAGCCTAGCCAAAGGAATCAAGATAGTTTAATTCTAGGAATTGATCATCAATGCAAATGTTTTCTATTCTTATTTCTAGATAAACTGGTTATGGTTATTAACAAGCTCTAACAACCTATCTCTCCTTACTTCCTCGATAACCAAAACAAGCTCTTCGATTATTTCTCTTATCGATTAGACAACCCTAAAAAAAGCTCTTAGGATTTAATCTATCAATAGCATTAAAAACTAGAGAGACCACCAATTCATGCCAGTAGATTATAAGATAACCTATTTAAACAAGATCATACATCTCCATAACATGAATTCGATCATCTATTTTATAATCAAACATGTTATCGTGTCACCGAGACTAGAACTATCAAACAATTACGGATTTGACGTGCTAGATGACAATATATTAACTTGCTAATTGAGTAGAAGAGCTCTAATTCATACCAATCAACAAAGATAATAATGATAAGACGTTTAGAAGATATATGAATATCCAAAAACAAAGAATAGATTGAATACAAATCAATTAGATCTTACAATTCGTGGAGAATCAAACTTCTATGACCCTTTGGCTAGAAAATCTGCTTAGCTACATATGTTCATCATAAAAACGAAAATTAAAAGTAAAAACATAATAAGCCTCTATTCCCGGTTTTTGCTCTGCCTCCCTCCTTCCTTCTTGTCTCCAAGATGATCCAAGATTCTCCTAACCCTCTAGGGTTAGTTCTATTTATATTGTTAAAGGAATGACAGGTGATCTTTTGCTAGCAAGATACGAAAATATCTTTCCTTTTTCAAGTAAATCTCAAGAAGAAAATAATCGTCCGCCTGGCACGCCCTACAACACGGCCGTGGGTCAAGTCGTGCCTTCCTCTATGTATAATTCACATATCATCTTCCGTGTCCAGTGTGTACCACGGCTTCAACCACGGTAAGATCTTAAGCCGTGTCATCCTCTGGTTGATGTTCCACAATTTCTCATCCTTGGCACATCTTCCATTTCAACTTCCACCACGTCTTCAACCACGGCTTCTACCACGGTTGCCACCACGGCTGTGTCACAAGCCTTGTCTCTCTCCTTCTCATGCAGTGTGTAGCACAGTTTGCTCTATGGCCATACCTCAAAACGTGCCTCCTTCTAGACAGATACACGGTCATGTACTTCAACCGTGTATTTTCCCGTGGCTTCAAAATTAAGTACACGACTGTGTACTTCAACTACATGCCCATGTACTTTCCTCCGGCGGTGTAAATCCTTGTTCTTTGATCCAAGTTGTAGATGACTTCTCTAATTTACTTGAATTAGCACCCTTGACTCCATTTAACCTAATTTATCACCATAATAGAATTAAGTACCATTTCCTTATGATTTCTATAAAATCTATAATAAATTAACACACTTCATACTATAAAGATTGAGTATAAAATGGCTCTATCACCTATCATCTCCTCGGGCCATAAGAAGATTTGCCCTTAAATCTGATAGGTCTTCATGAACATCATCAAGTAAACAGAGTGACAGCTCTGTAACATTTATATAGCAAAGACTCTGTATCCTCCTGGCAAGTTATTTGTAAAAATATCACTGTAATCACCTAGTACCTAAGATACCACAAGGGGTAATTGCTCTCGCCCCTCCATCTCTAGGTTATACCTCATCTGCAATAAATGTAACAGTCTATTATCTGCTACGGCCTTCCTTAACTCAAACTGTCCTCTTAATAAGGTCTTCTTCTTCTCAGTTTTACTTATATGTCTCCAATCCTTTGGGTCCTTAGAAGGTTTACTCATCTACCTCTAAACTTCTTGGACCTCTAAAGGTTTATTTATTTGCCTCTAAACCTCTTGGTCCTCTAAAGGTTGACTTAGCTGCCTTTGAACCTCTTGGACCTCTGATGGTGACATTAGGTTCAACACTATACGTTTACCCTCTTGTTGGAACATATAAGTATTTCTATAGCCATCATGCAAAACCTTCCTATCATACAACCAAGGCTTGCCAAGCAATATATGGGATACACACATAGGAAGGATATCACATACAATCTCATCATGATATTTATCCCATATACTGAAAGGTACCTTAGCCCTTTGGGTAACATGGGAACTACCCTACTCACTCAACCAATGTAGTTTATAGGGTTTTAGATGTGGGATAGTTACAAGTTTCAATTTCGATACTAACGATGTAGCCACTACATTAGTACAACTACCACCATCGATAATAATAGCACATAGGTTACCTTATACTCTACAAGAGGTGTGGAATAAATTTTCCCTTTGCTTATCATCTATAGTTGGAAAAGTAGTCATAGCTCGTCATAGTACATTAATAGATAAATATTGATCATTTGACATGGTTACTTACTAACTTCAATAAGCTAACAACACACTTCACTACACGCACCATGGCAACACACACTCACACACCTATGATGCAACAAACAACTAATACAACACACATCCTTAGAGACTTCACATACACACTCCCATAATCATGCAACACACGATCTCCCATGGGTTCATTTTATTTTACACCACAACACACACTTCTGACACAACAATAACACCTTCTACACCCACGGTAGACATAAACTTACGATACTTCAACACACAACAAAAGGCAACAAACACCTTTACAGCAACATGTCTACACCCACGGTATTCACACACTTAACACCTCTCCTACACTGATAGTGCAACACCTACAAGAACAATTCCACAATCACAATTAATCATAGTTCAACACAAATGATTCCAAGTGCATTCAAGGGAATTAATGCACAATTTACTACTCAAGATAAATATGGAATCAATTTGAAAAATATCTCCCCAATCTTCACGGTAAGATGACTTCCACACAAGGAAAAATTTCTAAAATTTTACACTTTCAATTCCAAATTTATCAATGTAGAACACGACATAATCAATTCAATTTCAATTCTAATGGAAACCAATTACAATAATTCCTCTAATTCATCCATGACAAAGGAACCCTAATTTAATCTCCTTTGAGTTTCAATTCACAAATACTATGGAATTAAGGAATAATTCAACATAAGAACTGTTGGTCCCAATTAGATTAATCAAGAGGGGGGTGAATTGATTAATTACATAAAATTTCAATTTTTGCAAATCATCCAAAGTCTCTTGACTAACAAAATGACGTGAGCAACAAAAATGAAAAACATTAATGTGCAATAAATAAAATGAGTAGAGAAGAATAAAATGCTCAGAGATTTATAGAGGTTCCGCCTCGAGCGTCAGTCCTCTCTTCAAGCTCTACGCCGGGGTCTCGGTTGTCTTTACCGGTTGTGTTTCATTAGATCAATCAAATCAAAAGTATACAAAATAAGCCTCTTCGAGGCGAAGTCTCACTGCTGAGTCTTTCTAGCTTCTTCACTAAGCTAATCACTCAAACTACAGTGATGAAACAACTCTCAATTCCTCATACAAGAAAGGAATCACAATAACAATGAGGAATATCAAATTTCCTCTATAAATTGGATCACACGTGTATAAAAAAAATTTTGCGCCTGAAGATGTATGAGCTTTTTTACTTTTCTGTGTGCTTGATTCTTAAAAAGAACGTTCTATCTCTATTTCAACTGAACATCCCTTTTATGAAGAGGACATAACGGTTACCTTTTTGGAGAATATCTTGTAACGCTCATAGGGTTCCACATGACAAACTTCGATTTATTTTTGAAATTTTGTATTTCAAAAATAAGTTGAACTTGTTGGAGAAAATCTGCATTCCCATGATATTTTGATGAGGATAAGCTTGGATAAATCAGTTCGACCGAGATCTTTTTTGGAGATATTCTTTGGATCAAGTTTGTTGAAAATATCCCTCACATTATGGAACCTTATCTTGATATCCCATATATTGTGGAACCATATCTTCATATAATAACCATATTTCTTATCCTTATCTTTGTAACTGCAGGATATCCCAAAATATAGCACAAATATCTAGATTTAAATCTTGATAAGACCAGTAAATCTTATATGATCTCACTTTATCATAAAATAAAATCTTTGAATAAAATCTTGTAAAAACTTTATGTAAATTAAAAGCCCCATGATATAAAATCCAACTTTAGTAAAACACATCAAGTATATTACCCAAATATACTTGACACGTAGAGCTAGGCCTTGAAATTTATTAAAAACCATCGATACAAAAATTAGAACAAAATCTGGAAAAAATTCGTGATAGGCATGGAAGGTTCTAAAAGAGCTTCTGAAGCAAACCTGTCAATTGTTCTCCTATTGTAAAGGTTCTGAAAGAGCTTCTAAATCAAACCTGTCAATTGTTCTCCTGTTGTAAAGGTTTTGAAAGAGCTTCTGAAAGGTTAACACGAGAACTACGGATACATTACACAACTTCTAAAATACCTTCTGACAGAACAAAAACAGTCTGTATAACACCTTTGAAGGTTCTGAACAAGCTTCTGTCTCTTTGTTCAATTTAGAAAAATTCACTTACTATCTTTTGAAACAACTTCTGACAAGCTCAAACATACGTTACACATTATTCCTCTTTTGTTAACATCAAAACTAAATTAGACAACTTAACATTCTCCCCCTTTTTGATGATAACAAAACACCATTAGATAAACAAAATAGAAACAACTTTCATGTTCAAGAAAACATATATTCATAACACCATTAGAAAAATTGATCAGAATTCATAACAGAAAAGCATCATAGACACAATAGAACCATTAATAAAGCATTGAATTCTCTATACTACCATTCTCCCCCTTTTTGTTAATAGCAAAAGGGATAACTCCCCCTTAATCTATGTATAAAAAATAAAAGAAGTCTTTTATAGCTTGAGTTCAAAATAGGAAATTAAGATAAGAACTAAGACTTTATGGATCTTATAACTCGAGAGGTAGAGGGAGTGGTGGAAGGTTTGATAGAGGAAGGTTTTTCTAGTGAAGTATCCAAGTGGATGATATGTGCGCCAGAGCAAACATAATCTGGAAATTTGGTGGATAAGAATAGCTTGATTTCTCCATGAAGACTTGCAACAGATTGGGATGTTTTATCCGTCTTGGAGTCCAAAGTCTTGAAAGAGTTAGTGACTGAATCTCCTATATTCCTTACTTGAGAGACAAACTTGTCAAAAGCAATTACATTGTTGGATAGATCTTGCTTGACTCTCTCACTAAACTCATCATAGAGAATTCTGTAGTGATGGAGGTTAGTAAGCATTTTCTCATAATTTTTCTTACTGTCAGAAAGAGTATCAAAAGTTTGTTTAACTTGTAACTCCATTGCTTCTAATCTCTTAAGATCAGACTATTGAAGAACCGAGATTTCATCTATCAAAGCTGTCTTAACTAAATCTGATTGCTCATGTTTCAAGGCTTCTCGCATAACACTCTTCATTTGTTCTAGATCAACATTGGATGTAGCTTCTTTTGTTCCACTTTTTCCAGCCTCAGAATCATGTGGTTGCTTTCTAGAAT
Source organism: Laguncularia racemosa (assembly GCA_037954665.1). NCBI lineage: Eukaryota > Viridiplantae > Streptophyta > Magnoliopsida > Myrtales > Combretaceae > Laguncularia > Laguncularia racemosa. The sequence goes on along the minus strand of JBBMOL010000022.1, from coordinate 2,291,187 downwards.
GTGTTCCAAGCTCTGTTCTAGGTTTTGAACTAGGTTCTAAACCTCCTTCTTGAACAGTTATCGAAGAAGTTCCAAAAGGAACAATTCTTTTCATATGTCTTTGATGGACAAAGTGTGCACCATCATTCGCATACCACAAACAATCTTTAACAAATATTGACATATGATGAAAAGCTTCTTTACCTATCCTCTTTAACTTAATAGGTTCAGAAGAGCCGGTAGGCAAAACAATTCCTTTAAATACAAACAGCCGCATGAGAGCATTCCCAAATACCAGACTTTCTTTATTTTGCCATATTTGATCAATGACTCTAGAAGCCATGTCCACATTCTTTCTATTAATCATTGCATAGATGATTTGAGCATGTTCTATAGACATTGAAGTAGAACTACCCTTCCTTGGACATAGACATTCAACAATAATTTTGTGTATGATTCGAGGAAACAACTCGAAATCAATAACCGTTGCCTCCTTTCCATAATCCATTTGTAAACCTCCATTAATAATAGCAAAAAGATCATTCCTAGGCATGTTTGTAATCTCTACATCATCATTTACATCATGCAAGTGTAGACATTTAATTACATCTGCCCTAGAAATTGTAATGTCTTGATCACATACCCTGGAAACTAAAACATTCCCTTCCGAAAGATTTAAATTTCCATAAAATTCTTTCACACACTTGCCATAAACTAGAACTTGAATAGAGCAAAGTTCCATGCATCCTATGGGTTCTAAGAGTTCATTCTAGTAAAACCCATTACTTATAAAGAAGTTAAAATCCACAAAACTATAAGGACACACCTCGTTTTTCTTCCTTCGAAGAGATTTCAAAATTGAAGGTTTTAGACTTGGTACATTCCTTTGTTTTGTTTGCTTCTTGGCTGTTTTCTTAGGCGGAGAGGTTTCTTGAGTAACCTTTTCTTTTCCTTTTGAAGACAATGAAACCCGTTTTCTTTTGGAAATTTTCTTGGAACCAATGACAGATTTAGAGTCAAGGGAACTTGGATTCTCCTCTATTGAAGGTTCTTGAGGTTTTTCCGAAGAATCTGAAGATTCATCATGAATCACTAAAGGCTTTTTGGAGTGTTTCATTTTGAAAGATTTTTGTTTGAGACGTTCTGAGGATTTAGGCACCATTGGAGTCACAATGAGAGAGAAGGAAAATAGAGAGAGAGAGAGCAGGTTGCGAGAGAAAAAAATAAGGAAAGAAAGAAATGGATGAAGAGAAAGAATATATATATATATATATATATATATATATATATATATTATAAATAAAGATTTTCAAAGATTGAAAATTTCGGGGGGAAAAAAAAATTCAGAAAGGGTTACAAATTCTCAATTCATTTCTAATAAATTCAAAATTTACCTTTTCAAGAGGTTTAGTAAAGATGTTTGCTAATTGATTTTCGATTGGCACAAATTCAACATTTATATCTCCATTATGCACATGATTTCTAATAAAATGATGTCTAATTTCTATGTGCTTTGACCTAGAATGATACACTGGATTTTTTGTTAAATTTATTGCACTCGTGTTGTCACATTTAATTGGCACAGTTTTAAAATTTATTCCATAATCATTCAATTGTTGTTTTATCCATAAATTTTGCGCGCAACAATTACCAATAGAAACTTATTCAGCTTCAGCTGTGGATAGGGTAACAAAATTTTGTTTTTTAGAAGACCAAGAAATTAATTTATCACTTAGGAATTGACAAGTACCAGATGTGCTTTTTCTATCAATTTTATAGCCAGCATAATTTGCATCAAAATATCCTATTAATTCAAAATTTTGATTTTTGGGATACCAGATGCCCAAATTTGAAGTATTAACTAGGTATTTGAAAATTCGCTTTACAGCTGATAAATGAATTTCTATTGGTGCATCTTGAAATCTAGCACACAAACACACATTGAACAAAATATCAGGTCTTGATGCAGTCAAGTACAATAGAGAACCTATGAGGCTCCTATAAAGTTTCTCACTTACCTTCTGTCCATTTGAGTCAGAGTCTAACCTTGTTGAAGTACTCATAGGTGTTGTAACCTTTTTGCAGCCATCATATCCAAACTTCTTCAATATTTGTTTTGTGTATTTTTCTTGATGAACAAAGATTCCTTCTTTTGTTTGTTTTATTTGAAGCCCTAAAAAGAATGTCAATTCTCCCATCATTAACATTTCAAATTCTGCCTGCATGGTCTCAGCAAATTCTTGACACAACAATTCTTTAGTAGATCCAAAGATAATATCATCCACATATATTTGCACAACCAAGATATCATTATCAAAAGTTTTCAAGAATAAAGTAATGTCAACTTTTCCTCTATGAAAACCTTTAGAGATAAAAAAAAACACACTCAATCTTTCATACCAAGCTCTTGGAGCTTGTTTCAAATCATATAGTGCTTTATTTAATTTAAAAACATAATCTGATTTGAAAGGATCTTCAAAACCAAGTGGTTGTTCTACATAAACTTCTTCCTTCATAAAACCATTTAAAAATGCACTTTTTATATCCATTTGAAAAACTTTAAAATCCTTATAAGATGCATATGCAAGCATCAACCGTATTGCCTCTAGTCCAGCAACAGGTGCATATGTTTCATCAAAATCTATTCCTTCTTCTTGTGGATAACCTTTAGCTACTAATCTTGCTTTATTTCTTATAATTTTACCGTCTTCATCTAATTTATTTTTAAACACCCATTTAGTTCCAATTATAGACTTTCCTTTAGGTCTAGGAACTAAGTTCCATACATTGTTTCTTTGAAATTGATTTAATTCTTCTTGCATAGAGATAATCCAATTATCATCATTTAAAGCTTCTTCCATATTACTAGGTTCAATTTCAGATAACAACACAAAATGATTTTCAAGATTTTGTAAATTAACTCTTGTTTTAACACCAGATTGAACATTAACTATTATTTGATCAAAAGGATGTGCAGACTTATACCTCTAAGCTCTAGAAGCTTCTTGTTTAGATCTTACAACTTCTGAAGTACCTTCTGTGTTTGCCTCTGAAATAGGTTCTGGACGACCAGATCCTCGAGTGTTAACAGCATGTGCTTCTGACTTAGGGTCTGAACCAGCTTCTACTTTAGGATTGGGGTCCTTTTCTTCATCAGAATCAACATCCTTTAAATCCTCAATAAATTTAACATTTATTGATTCTTCAATAGTTTTTGATGATTTATTGAAAACACGATAAGCACGACTATTTAGAGAATATCCTAAGAAAATAGCTTCTTCAGATCTTTCATCAAACTTACCAAGGTTGAGAGGATTCTTTTTCACAAAACATTTAGACCTAAAGATATGAAAATATGAAACATTAGGTTTCTTACCTCGAAACATCTCATAAGCAGCCTTTGATGTCATGGGTCGAATGAAAACTCTATTGGTGATATAGCAAGCTGTAGAAACTGCTTCTGCCAAAAAATACTTAGCAATGCCACTTTCATTTAATATAGATCTAGTCATCTCTTGTAAAGTTCTATTCTTACGTTCCACTACTCCATTTTGTTGAGGAGTATATGGAGTTGAGAAATTGTGAGATATACCATGTTCTTCACAAAAATTTAAAAAACTTGCATTTTGAAATTCTATTCCATGATCAATTCGAAGACTAATTATGGAAACTCCCTTTTCATTTTATATTTGTTTTGCAAATTTTTGAAAAGAATAAAAGGTATCTCTTTTGTGTTGCAAGAATATAACCCAAGTGTATCTTAAAAAATCATCAACAATAACAAGTCCATATTTGCTTCTACCCATGCTTAAGACTCTAGTAGGTCAAAAAAGATCAAGATGCAATAATTCAAGTGGTCTCTTAGTTGAGATTACATTTTTACTTATATGAGAGACAAAAACCATTTTATTCTTTAAGCAAGTATCACATTTCACATCTTGTTTAATATTTATTTTAGGCAATCCTTTAATAATATCCTTTTTAGATAATTTTTCTAAATGATTAAAATTAATGTGTCTTAGTCATTTATGCCAAGCAAAAACATGATCATTCAAAGAAATTAAACAACAAGTATTATCGATTTCAACTGGTTTTATGATATAGATATTTCTTTTCCTAATTCCTTCAAATAATCTTTCATTATTTTCATTAAAAGCATAGTACTTGTCTTGATCAAAAATCATTTTATATCCTTTATCACATAACTGACTAATATTAAGTAGATTATGTTTTAAGCCTTGCACAAGATATACATTTTCAATGAGCAAAGTAGGCATACCAATCGTTCCAGTGGCAATTATTTTACCTCTACTATCATTTCCAAACTTTACATATCCTTTTTCTTCCCAAGTTATGCTTTTGAACAATGAAGCATCTCCAGTCATATGTCTAGAACATCCACTATCCAAATACCCCGTTCCTCTTATTTTAGCTTCATGTTCCTATACAAATAAAAAGAATTAAGTCCTTTTAGGAACCCAAGCGAATTTAGGCCCTTTAAAAGATAAGCTCATTTGATTTACTTGTTGACTACCGAGCTTATTTCTTTTATAATAGCAAAATTTCTCAATGTGACCAAATTTATTACAAAAGAAACATGCATAAGAATTAACATTCTTATACTTGTCATTTACCTGTTTCTTGAAATTCTGGTTTGTATAACTTCTGTTATACCTTCTGGTATTGCTTCTATAGTACCCATTGTGTAGATATCTCTTGTTAGAATAACTTCTGTAAAAGTCTCTGGTATTTCTTCTTTTAACACCATTTGTATTTGAAATGTACTTTTTGCTGTTGGATTCATCACTTAAGACTTGTTTAGCCTTAACAAAAACTGTATTTTGATTCGATTTTGAACTCAAACCATGCTCATATCCTAATCCATGTTTTTCATTTGAAACTCTTTGTGAAGAAATTAACATGGTCAATTTCTTGTCACTTTCATCAAATTTCTTAAAGGTAGTTTTCAATGAATTGGATAGATCATTAATCTTTACCTTCATGTCACTTGTTTCTACTTCAAGTAGATGATTTTTTATTCTTAATTTTTCAATACTCACATGCATGGATTCATTTTCTTGTTTCAGGATATCATTTTCATCAGCAAGCAAAGTATTTGTTTGTTTTAATGCTTCTTTTTCATTCTTAAGAGCTTTTATTTCATTTTCATACTTAACCAATTTTGTATCAGCCCTTTTTAGTGCCTTTAATAACTTACTCATTTCTGCTAGCATGTTAGTATCAGTTATATCTTCATCAGATTTAGAGTGTACCTCAGAACTAGCCATTAGACAAAGATTTACATCATCCTCTTCTTCTTCTGAATCTTCTGAATTTGTTTCTATGTCCTCTAAATCACTCCACGTTGCTAGCATTGCACGACTTTTCTTTTTATAATTTTCCATTTTCTTGATCAGTGTTGGACATTCATATTTGATGTGTCCTGGCTTTTTGCATTCATAACATTGAATCTCCCTTTTCTCTTTCTTCTTTTCTTTCTCCTTATAGGCTTTTCCTGCATCATTATGCTTATATTCAGTACTTTTCTTGAAAACACTAAATTTTTTATCTCTTTACTTCTTGAGCAGCTTGTTGAGTCTACGCGCTAGAAGACTGATGTCCTCTTCTTTCTCATCGTCACTATCATCTGTTTCAGTTTCATTTTGCTTTATTTCCTTGACTTTAAACGCAATTCCCTTAGTGCTGTCTTCTCCTCTTTGCGTGGTTTTTATGTGAGACTCATATGCCATGAGTTTTTCTCTTAATTGACTGAGAGTCAGCTTGTTTAGGTCTTGAGCTTCTTCTATAGCTGTTTTCTTTGCATCCCAAGATGGTGGCAATATCCTTAGCATTTTCCTCATAAGATCTAGATCTGGAAGTTTCTTTCCAAGTGATGCAAGCTCATTTGTAACAGCTGTAAACCTGTTGAAAGCATCTTTGACATCTTCATTAGACTTAAACTTAAATAATTTATATTGTTGAATTAAAGCATTTATCTTGATTTCCTTGATGGTATCAGTCCCTTCATATGTATCGGATAGGATCCCAAATCTCCTTTGCACTTGCACACGATGATATCAAATAGAACTCTGATGGAGCAATAGTAGACAGCAACAGATTTTTTTCTTTGTTATTCTTCTCAATAATCTTCTTCTCGGAATCTGACAAGGTCGAATTTCCATTCAAGGTGATCACATTGTCCCTAAGTGAAATGACCTGCCATGAATCATAATCATTAGCTTTAATATAAGTTTCCATGCGCATCTTCCAATATGAGAAGTTTGAGCCATCGAAGTAAGGAGCTCGATTAATTGCAACATTATTTTCAACCATTTTGGATCACTCAAAATAAATGAGTCTTGCTTTGATACCAATTGTTGGTCCCAATTAGATTAATCAAGAGGGGGGTGAATTGATTAATTACTTAAAATTTCAATTTTTGCAAATCATCCAAAGTCTCTTGATAACAAAATGACGTGAGCAACAAAAATGTGCAATAAATAAAATGAGTAGAGAAGAATAAAATGCTCAGAGATTTATAGATGTTCCGCCTCGAGCGTCAGTCCTCTCTTCCAGCTCCACGCCGGGGTCCCAGTTGTCTTTACCGGTTGTGTTTCACTATATCAATCAAATCGAAAGTATACAAAATAAGCCTCTTCGAGGCAAAGTCTCACTGCTGAGTCTCTCTAGCTTTTTCACTAAGCTAATCACTCAAACTACAGTGATGAAACAATTCTGAATTCCTCATATAAGAAAGGAATCACAATAACAATGAGAAATATCAAATTTCCTCTACAAATTGGATCACACGTGTATAAAAAAAATTTTGCGCCTGAAGATGTATGAGCTTTTTTACTTTTCTGTGTGCTTGATTCTTAAATAGAATGTTCTATCTCTATTTCAACTGAACATCCCTTTTATGAAGAGGACATAATGGTTACCTTTTTGGAGAATATCCCGTAACGTTCATAGGGTTCCACGTGACAAACTTCGATTTATTTTTGAAATTTTTTATTTCAAAAATAAGTTGAACTTGTTGGAGAGAATCTGCATTCCCGTGATATTTTGATGAGGATAAACTTGGATAAATCAGTTCGACCGAGATCTTCTTTGGAGATATTCTCTGGATCAAGTTTGTTGAAAATATCTCTCACATTATGAAACCTTATCTTGATATCCCATATATTGTGGAACCATATCTTCATGTAACAACCATATTTCTTATCCTTATCTTTGCAACTGCTGGATCTTTCAAAATATAGCACAAATATCTAGATTTAAATCTTGATAAAACCTATAAATCTTATATGATCTCACTTTATCATAAAATAAAATCTTTGAATAAAATCTTGTAAAAACTTTATGTAAATTAAAAACCCCATGATATAAAATCCAACTTTAGTAAAACACATCAAGTATATTACCCAAATATACTTGACACGTGGAGCTAGGCCTTGAAATTTATTAAAAACCATCGATACAAAAATTAGAACAAAATCTGGAAAAAATTCGTAACAGGCATGGAAGGTTCTGAAAGAGCTTCTAAAGCAAATCTGTCAACTGTTATCCTGTTGTAAAGGTTTTGAAAGAGCTTCTGAAACAAACTTGTCAACTGTTCTCCTGTTGTAAAGGTTCTAAAAGAGCTTCTGGAAGGTTAACACGAGAACTACGGATACATTACACAACTTCTGAAATACCTTTTGATAGAACAAAAACAGTCTGTATAACACCTTTGAAGGTTCTGAACAAGCTTCTGTCTCTTTGTTTAATTTAGAAAAATTCACTTACTATCTTCTGAAACAACTTTTGACAAGCTCAAACATATGTTACACATTATTCCTCTTTTGTTAACATCAAAACTAAATTAGAGAACTTAACAAGAACTTAATTCCACTTCTCATAAATTCAATTTTTGGAATGAAGGAACAAGAATCCTAAATCCCAGTTTGTGATACACAAAATTCCCTTCTCGAAACCTACGCTTTGATACCAAATTATGATGTGCCTTTGTCCAATTACGAGCACACAATGCAATTTAGGATTACATTGAATGGTATACGATCAAAATAGCATGAACCCTAATTGAAAATGGAACTTAAAAATGGTGTGAAAAGGATAGAAAAGAATAGAACGAATTCCTTACCAGATATTACGCACTAGTTGGAATTAGTTTTGATTTTGATGTTGTTGATATTATGCACAACACAATCAAAATCCACTCACCACAAATTCTAGGAGAATTTGATAAGAGCAATTGCATGAAAGGAAGTGTCCCTCATGGTTTCAATATCTCCAAAATGATAAGTTCAAAAGTCCCTTCTAAAACCTACTTAGCAAGTATTTATACTTGCTCTAATTAGGGTAAAGTCAACAAAACAAAATTACAAATAAAACCAACAAGCGACCGATTTTGAATCAACAAATTATAAGTACAAATGATCTTCAAGTGGCCGATTCTTTACTTTAATTGAACATATTGTTGGACCGATTCTTCTTTAATTTATGTAGGTCCATGAATAACCCACAAACTAAGCTTTATCGAATTTATCCATTGTCCTGTAAAAACTGACAAGTGTACCTGCTAAAATACACAATAGATATGAAATAAAAAAGAAGATACTAAACAATTATTCTCGGGGTCTGATTGTTCAAAGAGGACCTTATTAGCCAAATTTTGTAATCCCTTAGCTCTTGCTCTGGTGATAGGTCCCGTAGGAATTTGATTCTTATCATTTAGTCTTTTACTACGTTTAAATGTCGCCAATATTATTCATTTATTGCACTTTTTGTATCCATAAATTTTTTAATTGTGCTGCTACTATGTTTAAATGTCGTCTATCATAATTGTTAGTTACGTCTAAACGTTGCTAATGTTAATCTTTTACTATGTTTAAACGCCGCTTGTATTACTCATTTACCGCACTTTTTGTGCCCTTTAAAATTTTAATTGTTGTTTTATTACGTTTAAACGTCGCATATTACCTATTTTTAGCAATGTTTAAGCATTGCCTCATATAACACATTTAGCTACATTTCCACCTTTAGCGATAGACCTTTGGCGACGTTTACTAGCAACGGTTATTAAACGTGGCTAAATCTTTTTTGTGATGTTTATTTCATGTTTAGTAGTGTTTATTAAACGTCGTCTAATATTGAATTTGTTGTAGTAAAAATTTTCATGAATCAATTTGGATCCACATTTAAATCATTGATTCATTTAAAGGCTTCAACTGAGTAAATTTCAAAAACTATCTTATTTAGACCCATCTCCCTTGCAATAGTTGAAGCATTAAAAATATTCCAAAGTTCTACTTCAAATGGGGATGTTGGTGCAATCTTGTTCGAGGAGCCGTAGATCATTAAGGCAGGTACCTTCAATTCTGGTAACACTTCCATCCACACTTATCACCGCATCACAGTTAAACTTACTCCAGCCCTTATCCGGTTTCCACCATCCTCCTTCCCATCTATTTACATTCTCCCACTTTTCTTCAAACTAAAACCCACCAATTACTTACCATAATAAGAATCTAATTTATCCATTCTAGGTTCAGCTTCCTTCTCTAAAGATTCGCCTATTTCGCTTATGCCAAATTCCCTATAACATGAACGTAAACACCACCTGCCATGGTCTCTTTCCCTTCCACTCCGGCTTCGTAATGATCGTATTTCTCTTGATCCATTCTTCAAATGTCTCTCCTCACCTATATAAAGACAGGGGGCCTTAGCTCTACTTCATATTTGTTTTTTGATCTCACACTCTCTGAAAATATGTCCTATCGTCTCTCTTTTATTTCCACAGGAAACACAATTCCCATTCTTTCCCATACTTCTCTGTCGTAGAGTGTCCTTAGTTAAGAGTCCGTTAGGGAGTATTCTCCAGATCATCGTTTTAATATTTGGGAATGTACGGGCCTTCCACACTCAATCCCAATTCCTATTCTCAAAATCATTCACTTTGTCCTTTGACTTGATCTTGTATACAATCTTCACTATTACTTCCCCATTGTTGTCATAAGGCCAGACTTTGTTTTTATCATCTCGCGCTTCTTCTTGTAACTGAGTATTTCTAAGCATTCTAACTAGACTTCCATCTAAGGGAAAACCAATGCTATCTTCCTTCCAAATATCCGATCCTTCATGTGCCTCTACCAAACTCAAACTTCCCCCATCTCTCCCTAAGGGTCCACTTAATAGACTCCTTATAGTCTTGTTGGCGTTCCACCTCTCATTCCAAAAGCTCATCTCTTTACCTCTGTTTGCTTTCACTGTGAGGTTCAATTCCAGCCAGCTATTCATTTGTTTAATTTTTCTATAGAAATTCGATCCTCTTTGGACATTGAAATCCCCATTTTGGAATCAATATTTTTGCTTAATTAAATCTATCCAAAGGAGTTTCCTATTACTTACTTTCCAGGCTAGCTTAACGAAGTTTGCTTCATTCCTCATCTGTTAATCAAGCAGTCTCAACCCTCCATCTTCTTTTTCCTTCTTTATTTTCTCCCAGGCAATCCAATGCATCTTCTTTTGCCTCTCACTTTCTCCCCAAAGGAAATCCCTGCTCACTTTTTTGAGCTTCTTAGCTAGGCTTCCAGGTAAAGGTAGAACTTGTGAGTAGTAATTGGAAATACTTTCCAACGTAGAAGAAATGACCACCTGTCGTCCCACCATGCTCAATATTTTGCTTTGCGTTCGATTAGTTTATTCCTTTCCCTAGTATGAAGTTAAAGTCACTTGTTTTACATTTTCCTCCCTCCTTCACTAGGATTCCCAAGTACTTACCCATGTCATTGGTTAGTTTAACGTGAAGGAATTCACTGATTTTCTTGTTTAACTCTTCTTTCGCATTCTTAGAGAAGATTATACAAGATTTCTCCAAGTTAACTCACTATCTTGAGAAGATCCCAAGCGCTTCTATTGTCTTCATCATTACCCTAGCATTTTCTATCGATACCTCTCCAATAAGTAGGATATCATTTGCGAAAAACATATTGTAATGTCTTAGAACTTGGAGCATCACAGCCCACCACGTGTTATTACTGCAAAGTGACACATAAAGGCTCTAACTCCACAATACTTCAAAACCCAATTATTTACATTATCCATCATACTACTATAACTTCAATCAAATAAATGACTCTTAGATGAGTTATTTCACATCTTTTTATTTAATAATAACAATTCTCAAGATAACATATACAACAAACAAGGTAAACACGTACCTAAGATCTTAGCCTTAAGTATGTTTGGTCCCAAACTTAAGCTAAGTTGATATTTATATAATCATCAATACATTCTTCTTAATACTAAATCTAAGAATAATATAACTCTCTTAATTTCTCTTAATCCATTAGGCTATCTAATGTCTTACTAATTATTTAAGTTGTGTGGAAATTGGTTTACATTGGAGTCAAATAGATATAGTATAAAATTGTTTTTTCACTTAACACGGCTATGTTGAAGGTTGTGTAGCTCGACATGGCTATTACATGATCGTGTCAAAAGGTCGTGTATCTCTCTGTGGGTTTTAGGTTTAACACGATCGAAACACAACCTTGTAGACAAGCCATGTATCTTTTGGTTTCAACACAGGAGCAACACAACCGTGTTGGGAGGTCGTATATCTCTCGATAGGTCTTTTCTGATCAACACAGGAGCAACATGACCATGTTGGGAGGTCATATATCTCTCGGTAAACTCTCATAAACCTTACTTTTCTTTTACCAATCCATCTAATATCCCCATTTTCTAACCCTAAGCTTAAGTGAATCCTAAAACATAAATTTGCTAATTACTTTACATTAATTAGAATCCTTACTTGGTTCAGATTACACTTGAAACTCTAAATTCGACGATTTCCGTGCTTGTTCAATCCATCCTTAAACCTAATTCCTATGAATGACCAAGTTAAATTTGTGATCTTTAAGTTCCATCGTTAGGATAAATCTTTATTATGACATATATATATATATATATATATATGTATGTATATATATATCATTACTTGTTTGTTATGCTGCGATGTCTCCTTAGATCGTTTTAGGTTTTTTTTTTTTTTTTTTCCTGAATGAGTTCTCTCTCTTTGTCCCACTTTAGGCTACTATTATAAAAGTGTGCAAAAAGGAGAACCCTAGGTTAGTCCTGCTTATATAGTCCCATTAGGAAAAGACAAAACTATCCCCATCTATTAACCTTATTTGCACGATTGCCCTCGATCTTATATTATTTATTTATTTGTTTACTTCATAATTATGATTATATAAATATGTGCATAAAATGTTTAGAACCATGTCCATGCCTTTGAAACTTATTTTTAGAATAATTATTTCAAGTACAATATTTATGATTTCTTTTTTTAATTACAATATTTATGAGTGTTACCCTAACTTTATATCATACTTCACAAAGCTTCTTGCTCTAATACCATTATTTTATTTTATTTTTTCTTTAGCTACCATTCATGCTATAATTGTTGAGAAGGATGGAACCAAACTTGAATTATCTTATTATGAGATCAATATCTATACTACTCAATTATAATGTTTTTAGTCTAATATCGTTACTTGAATCTTGAAAAAACTGACAAGATTAGTAGATTTAACTAATTTTTCACTTTTGCATTTCATGCAAGTAAATTTAAGAACCCTTAAATGAATGATGTTGTTAAAATAAGACTTAATTGGATCATTTTACAAAGATGAAAGCTTATTTACATCGATTAAAGTTTAGGATGTTAAGTGTATAATTTAAAATTTAATTACAAGGAATTGATTGAAAATTTGAGCAAGAGTTCTTGTATTTCATATGTAAGAGAATTTGCCAGAGCAATCCTAGCATATATGTGGTGGCCAGTGTAAAAATGATTATTTATATATATATATATATATATTTAAAGTTTCTGACATGTTATTAGCTTTTAAAACTTTTATCTTGGGGCGCCCAAATTAGCTGAAACTATATCATTAAAGTTCAAGCTATTTATGTAAGCTTTGAGACCGATATTGAGCACCAAAGAGAAATGGAAGGGCACAGGACTAATCTCTTAAAGTCAAGTTTTGGGAAAAGAGAATAAGATCTTCTAGAAACTTTTCATTATGTGGTCCATTTTTCCGACCATTTAATTACCACTAGAGCACACACGGAATATCTTTATTAAATCTTACTCCTAATTTTCTCTTGATTGTTTACAATCACATCAAGCCAAAAGCCAAAAATTCTTATGCCTCTTGGTGGTTATCAAATATCCACCAAGTTTCTTGCTCTTTCTCCTCACGGCCATGGTCATGCAATTGGCATTCTCTATACAATACTCCACGACCCGGCCGGCGTGGAGGCTCCACCCTGTCCACCGCCTAATTAGCCGCCAGATAACGGTTGGCTTCCTTTGACCGATGATGAGTAATGAAGCCATCTGCCGGTCGGCCTCTTCTACAATAATTGGACCGGTCTTCTTCCCTTCTAGCAAACTCACCTCCACTTGGACCTATTATATGCATAGAAAAGTCAAAGCAGAAGTTTCTCTCTCAGAAAGGTTTTATATAGAATGTGTCTATGCATACAGGCTCTATTTTAATTCATCGATTTGAGTTTGTAAATAGGAATACTTGAATATTTAGAATTATTTAATACAGATCATAACAACCATGTAACTATGATTTATTGGTGTTTTATTGCCATGACAACCCTTCGTATTAAATTCATGGATGTTATGGTGCATAAGTTATATTAAATCTTCATGTCTCTACTTTTTCCTTTTTTTTTTTTTTTTTCTGTACTTTCAACGTTATGGCATTGACTTTCTAAGGTTTCTTGATGAATCTTGGAGGAAATAATGCCGATCACTATCTTAAGCATATTTACATGGAAGATTCATCATCAAAATATACATTCGACATGTAGCAATAAATTGGAGCCTCGATCGAGCTCTTCTTAAGGCTAATTTGGTTCCACAATTGAAAAGAAAAGAGCGATCAGAATATAATTTGACATCACTGAAATAAAATTAGAATACGGATTTTTTTTTTCTGCATAAAATGAGTATTATTTGTAAAATTTTGATTAGTAAGATGATTATGGTACTCACTCCTGGCCTCCTCAGTTCACAAGTATTATTCATGGAATGTAAAAGTTCCCGAGCTCTTAGATTATGCTTCCCAGTTGAATCTGCAAAGCCACCAAGAATACATAAGCTTCTCCATAGTTAACAAAAAAAAAGAAGAAGGAAAAACCCAGAACATGACTATACTGCTAATTAAAAATTGTAAATATTAATTCATAGTACCGTAATTAGAACAAATATTTATGAAAGGGGACTTTACCTGTCCCAGCAGGCTTCATCACATGAAGAAGAACTATGGTATCTTGAATTTGGACCATGTGAGAAAGTGCCCATTCAAGAGCTCCTTTGGCCTCAAGACTTGAATCAACCACAACCATGACCTTATTCCCACGTTTCCCAGAAACCTTTTTATCCTCATTACTCGAAAATCGATGTTTGTCTTTCCGGATGATCGTCCCGGAAGAACCACGATTGATCTTAGGAGATGGCGTTCCAAGTCGAATTTGCTCTGCACCATGACATCTCGACAGCAACCCGAACCATCTCATGGGACCTTTGGCTTTTGCCATTTTGTGTATTCCTCTATTGCTATCGCTATTGATGTTGCTAGCCTCAGTTTTGGTGGGAAACTTAGCGTTTGTATATATACGCGGGTATAGAAAATGACGTTTGACTATACAGTCTATTTTTTCATGCAAAGGTCATCACTAATAAAATCAAATTCTTGTTTGTTTCTATTGTTTTTCAGCAATGTGGGGTTTTCAAATTGAACGTGCTTGGCATTATCCTTGAAGCCGACGAGTCTTGACCTTAAAATGGTTTGCTTGGGACGATCAGTCAACGTAGATGATATGAATTCTTTTTACGGTTCACACGTTGGCTAATGCCTATTCATTCCTTGTGGAATAACGTGGCTTCTTGCTGTCATGGTGTGGCAACACATTCACACGAAATTCAATGCACCGTCATCAACAAGTGGCATTAATATATCAGAAAATGTATACCAAAGTTGAATAATTTCTTTTTTTGTTTTTGTTTTTAGGCATATGCTCTTCTGAAAATTATATAATTGATATTAGTAATATGCTGCGAACTCATGTCTCTAAGCATGGATTTGTTTCATTAAATTTTTATGGACAAATTCTATTTTATATACTTGAATTTATATACTTTAACGCTTTGTATTCCTATATTTTCATTTTTTACGTTTAATGGACAAGAGTTATGTTCTTCCTATCACTATTAGCTTTAACATTAGAAAAAATACATATAAAGATTGAGAAATGGGCGAAATGCCGATTAACAAAACCCAATGACCATGTGAATGCTTTAGTTTGAAAATAATCATGGAAATAACTTAGATTTACCTTGTAGCGTAGGAAGAGTGGAATTTTTTTTTTATCTTTGGATTCATTTTCTTTAAATCTTACATGTTTAAGCACCTTCCAAGAGTGTTAGGAGTTCTTTCAGATGGTTGCTTTAGCAATCAACCTGTGAGCATCAACACGTGCTCAACCAAGAATAATCAGAAAAGAAGTTCACATTCTAGTAGAAAATCCATTTGTCGTTAAGAACATGAAAGGAATAATATCGTCATGAAAGCATCGGCTCACTTGACTAGAAGTTCCAAAACCCAATTTCATCAGGGATAGTAATTGCATTATTGAAAGATACTTCTAGGCCAACTCAATCTAGTAATGTGAACACTCTGGTTTTATTAACAAGCTCAAGCCGATTAAGGTGGTTTGATTTGGGGATTGGGGCAGCATTTCACCCATTTGTTATTTTTTTGTTTGAGATTTTAATGTTCATCCAAGTTAATAACGACAAGGGAATAATTCAGCTGTGTTAAAAATCAAAAACAAAAACATGACCATGCAAAATGCTAAAATATGAAAACTCAAGTGTGTAAAATGAAATTTACCCATATTATATCCACATTATCTAATCTATTTAAATTTGTATCTGTTTAGTATCTTGTTTTAGTCATGGTGATGATTTAAAATCGATACAAAAATGATATTAAAATGGCACGGCCCTACACAATACAATAGAATGAGTTGAACGTATAAAAATTGGTCTGCGTTAATTGAAACAATAGAGAGGAAAATTTTGGTTCATTGCCGGTTGAAGTGCCCATATCCTTCTTAATAAAACAATAGCAATCAACCTCAGATGGGAAAATAAAGAGGATGAGCGAGCACATATATATCTTAATTCTCACCGAGTCAAATTAGTTCCTGTGCCTGCATGGCCCGTACATCACTTTCCTTCAAAACAACCAAGCAGCACCATTTATGTAAGGACAGACTAAATTCTAGATCCATCACTAAATTAAAAACTTAATTAATTAATTATTTAACCACTAGGAGTAATCAAGAGAATAAACAGAGAGGGAACTCTATGCTTATGCCAAAAATATATAGAAAAAGTTAGTGCATGAACCTCGGGCAATACTTTAAAATATTGCACATTTTAATTTTTTTTTTGCAAATATTATATCTATGAAAATTATTCCCAAAATAGATTTCGAAACACAGACCTGATTTGTGACTTTTTTTTTTTTTTTTTCAAAATTTGCAAAATTGAAGGTGCAAATCGGGTTTGAGCCTTTAGCACAATTGTGCGCCTTTAGGCAAATTGCTTGAAGGCGCAAATGACGTTTGTACCTTTAGTGTAATTTTTTTTATACTTCGATAAATGGAAATATAACAATTTTATCCTTATAAAAATATCAAATGGTAACATAGTTTAGTTCTAGTTATAGTACACTCCAATAAGTCTTTTTTTATATATTATGAGTTCCGTAATTGCAAATGAGTAAAAGTTATGATCTTTTAAAGTTAGAAAAACAAATCGTTTAGTTTCAGTTTTTTTTTTCCAACTTTGAAAGGTTATAACTTTTTACTTATTTGGAGTTACGAAACCTATAATATATAAAAAAAGATTGATTTGAATATACTATAGCTAAGACCAAACCATGCTACCATTTGGTATTTTTATAAGGATAAAATTGCTATATATCCATCTGTCGAAGTGTTAAAAAAAAATTACAGTAAAGGCGCAAACAGGGTTTGTGCTTTCAATTTTGCAAATTTTCGTAACATTGAAGTAACAAATTTCATCTGCGCTTTCAAAATTTATTTTAGAAATAATTATTTCGGTTACAATATTTGCAATTTAAAAAAAAAATGCAATATTTTAAAGTATTGCCCCATGAATCTCAATTTATTTTTGGATCATTAAGTTTTTCTATCTCTAAATAATATCTTTTCTATTGCACAGCACTATGTACTACTAAGAGTCTAACATGTATTGTATATAGTTCTTATTCATATATGACATTACGCGATATCAGAGTACACTACTAGGAACATTATTTGAAGTGGAAAACTGTATTCATTTTAGATCAAGTGTCTCCATTTGGTTTGGCTACATTCCATTTGTGCATCGGACAAATGGGGTTCCAATTTTCAACTCTTGTTGCGTTGTCGTCCGGCCGTGAATATTTTCTATCTTTGACTTGTGAGCAAGTTTTTCTAGCCATGCGGGGCCTGGTTAATCAATTATGATGGCATTTTAATCAATAAAATTCATTATAATATATGAATATTATCACTTCACTTACCTGTAAGGACATGAAGATACGTTTTCTTTTTTAGGCCGGCTTAAAAGTTATGAGCTGGGAACTCGGTTTATAGCATATACAAATTGCTATTATACGAGGCTAAATAGTAAATATATAGGGTTATTGCACACTGACAGTAGTAACACTAAGTACAAATAATTGAAGCCTTAACAATTAAAGGAAAAAAACAAATGACTGCGTAATAATTCGGGTTAATTATTATATCTCATTTATATTGTTGTTTATATCTTCTTATTTATGCTGTGCTCTTTCTTCTTCTTTTTTTTTTTTGTGGAGCTAAAAACTGTATTACTAGAAAAGAGCATCATAGTGCCATACAACCAACTTTAGTGGGCTTGAGCACAGCCAGCTCACAACCACTGCAGCTTACAGATAGCTGCAGAAAATAGAGTCAAGGTGGGTTTGTTACCCAGTCACTAAAAACCTCATCCGCATACAGAACGTCATTGCGAAAAGCACAGATACTTCGAGGGAGAGCAGACACAAAACTAAATGTAATATACGGTTCAAATATATATATATATATATATATTATTAATTATAAAATAATAATATAATATAATACATAATTAAGGGCAATCAAGTAAATAAGATTATTAGACGAGGACAAATTAATCTTTTCTTACCTGGACATTAAAAGCCATGCTAACCTAAGGTTCCTCTCTTTTCCTTCATTTGCACACCTACAAACAAAAACCTAAAGAGAGAGAGACCTTGTAGAGAAAACAGGCCATCTAAGGGAGAATCATGAGGACAATCCAATAGGTAAACATTTGAATCATCAATGCACTTAGTTATAATGATGAACGCATATATATAAAGTGATTTTGGTATGTTAATAGAGATCGGATTAAAGGACGGGTTGAAACAAGTAAGGGATCAAATGAATTGAAGAATTTAGACTTTAATCCAAATCAAGTAACTGCACTAGACTCCAAGTTTTGAATTAGAATTACTAGATACATTAGTAAATTAGGATGAGAATCATAGAAATTAAGATTAGAAACAAATTGGAGAAGGAAATTAAGAGTTCGTGATGAGCAATATTATACATGGTCAAGTACATGCCCATGTAGAAATACGAGAGGGAACAATAAGGTACACTGCTACAAGCATAGGCATGCACCTAGGCATGTTGAAATGGCATTTTTCACAGAAAGATGCACAACCTCTAGCATGACCATGCTTTAGCCCCATGCACCTCTTCATAGCCCCTTCCATGACCGTGTTATCTAGGAGCACCTCCTATTTGATTCTATTTCAATTTATTTGAATTCTAAATTATGAGTTAAGCATAATGATACCTTAGGAAAGGGAATTATACAATTAAGATATACCAAATCAATTAGTAAACTTAGATTACTTATAGAATAGAACTAAGTATAGTATTTTATAATTAAGTAGGTTTACTTCATTTCTTTGAAGACGTAATGAACTATAGTGGGAATATCTTTCTAGGTACGTGTTTACCTTATTTGTTGCTTGTGATTGTTAGTTTAGTAACGTAATGAATTTAATTGATTATTGGAAGTTAATGTGTATGTTGCTTGTACTTGGCTTGGCTTAGGGGCCTACAATGGTAGATCCTTAGGAGACAACTTGATGATAAGTATGTCGCGTTATCCTTAATAGAGCCGTATATCGAAACGATTTGAGATAGATTAGGGTTAGAAGGTACCCGTAGTGGCAGCTCCTAGTAAGACTATATATATATATATGTAAATGTTGTATATGATTCGGGATTATGAGTACTCATATGTTGTATGTTGATTAATGAAGTTAAACAAACTGATGAATTAATGTGTTGTATACTATTGATGCATATATGCTTGTGATATTGATACTATGTAGCATGCACATGTTTGTATGGTATTCACGTATTGAGCTTAGACTCATGCCCCTTTATTTTTTCTTAGTTGTAAGTGAAAATGACGAACACATAGATTATGATGAACATGGGAACTTAGTGGGGCATTATGTGGATGGGAATGAGAGAGAACATTATTATTATGTTCATGAAGAGTGATAGGAAATCAATGAAGAACTCTGGATAGAACTTTAAGTTGTCGAACTAAGAATATAGAGATAATTACTGGATTCCTATTCATGTTAATTGTTGTATGAAGATAGATGTTTATCTTAGATTTTAAATTGGGATTATTTGTGTTGGTTTAAATGTTGAGTATTTGAATGACTCGCCTAAGAGTCATTCATTTTTTTTTATTGAGTTATAATGGTTTGAATATAAGAAATAATGAACAGGTTTAAATTTGTATGGAGTTTTAGAGTCTTAACATGTTGCTATATAGTAGTGACATGTGGCGGATTGTGATGTTCCAAGTTTTGGGGTGTTACACTAAACTCTTCATCTCTTTGGTTTTTATACCCTGCAAGGAGTTATGCTACTTTATTGCAGGTTCTTGGTATCCGTGAGAACTTCATTCATTTAAACTGTTAGCATTTTTATTTGTAGAAACAAATAACTTTAGAAGTAGACATAGGAAAATGCACTTTAGATACCCATTTAAACACTCCCTTGGAGTCTAATTTAATAATTAGTCCATCTAGATTTGAACTATGCTCATTCATTACAATACTTTTTTATGTTTATTGGAATATGGTGTTTATATAAAATTTCCACTATATATATTCTTTATTATTAAGAGAATACATGGATTTTGGGCACCACAACCTCCTTATTTTATGTTATACAATGTTATATCTAAATTTATTGAAATAGATTAAATGATTTTATTGAAGAATATTTTTGCAATTTAGCTAAAAGATGTTGTTATTATGGTTATTTAGAGTAAGCACCAATCATTCCACCACCATTTCTATGTTATTGAGAGAATAGGAGGTGTTTTTGACTCCATACCCTTTTTATCCCTTAAAATTACTTAATGTCCTTCATTTTAATGTCTAAATTTATCCACAAGAATTAAGAATAATTTTATCAATTTTATTTTTGAAATTTAGCTAAAAATGCCGTTATTAAGGTTATTTAGAGTAAGGCTTTATTCATCTCCACATCTTTATCTATAGAATTTTAGTATAGTTTCTTATGCTCCATTTGTCTTTTTTCTTTCTCTCACATTCTCTATCTCCATATTGATATGCTTTGTATATATATTTATTATATTTTTATTTCTATTATCTTCTATTATATCAAACTAATAAGACTTTATTTGACTCTACTTTCCTTACTACATGCTTTTGAAATTTATACTCTATACTCAATTTATTATCTTTCTCCTACATTTTTCTCATACATTTTATCTTTTATTATATTATGCCAACAAGGCTTAAATTGACTCCCTTTTTCCTTAATCTATTTTTTTTTTAAATATTTATTTCATACTCTATTCATTTTCTTTCTCTCGTATTATTTCTCAACTATTATATTAAGCAAATAAAACTTTATTTGACTCCACTTTTTTTTTAACACATGATTTGAAATATTTATTTTATATTCTATTTATTCTTTGTCTCCCACATTTTCTCTTATTTTCTATTATCTTATATATTAAGCCAAAAAGGTTTCATTTGTCCCTATACTTTATTTTAGATGTAGTTTAACATAGTATTGTTGCATACATGAAATTTTTGAAGATTATAGTAGATCCTTAAGAAATAGCACTATTCGGATTTGAATTCGATTTTATTTTCAAAACCCTTAACAACATTGTTTCTAACTAATTTTTAGTTGAAGGACTCCTAATATGTTATATAAGATTTGCATGATGGCAATTTTAGGTTAGTAGCACATTTGATAATTATTGTAATTATTTCCCTTAAAATTGCCAATTATAAAGAATTTTCTAATTTAATTGAAATATTTGATTTTTGTGCAATTATTGAAATTGATGACGAACTCTAGTTTCTAGAATTCTAATGAATGTTAGGAATGTTTGATTTGAATATTATATGTAATTGTGTTCATTTATCTAAATAATCACAATTTTAGATATATATTAAAATGAAAATTGGGCAAATCGATACGACAAACTTATGGCATGATCCTTGAATTAACCTGGTAAGTTTGTGGTATGATTTTCAAATCTTCCCAATATTAGTAACTACTAGGATTGATCCTCTAGATTTGTTTGTGGTAAGTAAAAGGCATACTAAATAACTCCCAATGTTTGAGGAAAGAATGTGTAATGGCACAGCTTATGTCAACCAAAGAGTTGGAATGAGGTAATACTAGGATGTACTAGAAATTGAATGAGAGGTAGTGATAAGAGGTTAAGAGTTAAAGTGGCATTGTAAGAAATACTAATACCTTAATTGCATTGTCGTTTTTAACCCATTACATTTTGCGTCATTTGAGTTTGAAATAATGTTTATTACTTTGTCAAGGTGTGATTATGTAAGTACATCATGTTTGTTACTTTTGTTGTGGTTGTTGTTATTATTGTTTTTCTTGTCTTTTATTTATTTATTTAATTAATTAATTCTATACTCACTTTGCTTTATAAAAAGTTGAGAGGTTAGTTTTTGTTGACCTCAAGTATAAGAGAGCATAGTTAAAGTTGCTAGCTTGGGTTTTTGGGATGCAGCCAAGAGCGTTGGTCACTAACTTTTGAAGATTAGATTGTGAATATGAATTTCTAAGAATCATTTAATATATATTGTAACAAAAAGCTAAGGGTGAAAATGAGATATTATAAGAAATAGGGGGGCGATTTTTGTCTTTTCGATCAAGGTATATAAACTCACCATGACCTAACGCCCCTCTCTTTTGCCATTCTCACAGTAACAACATAGTAAAAAATAGGAAAAGGAGGAGACGCTCTCTAGAGGAGACCAGAGGGACTAAAGGAATTTGTTAAAGTCTCAAATTGAGTGTAAGAGGTAAGGAATTCTATGATTAAAGTAATAGACACAAATATAGAATTGGTGTTAAAATGATTTATACAACTTGATTTTATACAAAATTCGAATCGAGGATAAGACACGATGAACACGAAAAATTAACCCATCTAAGGATTCAATTTATGGAAACTTAGAAGTAAGTATGCTAATTCATGTAAAATAATTAGAAATTTCATGTTTTAGAGTTAATTTAAATCTAGGAGCAATAGATTTAGAGTTTGGATGAATTAGTAAGAGAGAAATAAGGGTTTGTGAAATTGTACCGAGAGATACATGGCCTCCCTACATGGTTGTGTTTTGACCATGTTAAACCCAAGTGTACCGAAAGATAAATAACCTCCCAATACGGTTGTGTCATGCCCGTGTCAAACTCAAACCTTATAGAGAAATACATGACCTCCCAACACAGTCATGTTATGACTATGTCGAACCTAGATTTTACAAAAGGATACACGGCTTCCCAATATAGTCATGTCTCACCTGTGTTAAACTTGTATCTTACAGAAAGGAACACGACCTCCTAACATGGTCGTGTCTTACTCTACGTAAAATTTATATTCTACACGAGAAGGTACATGGCCTTTTACATGATCGTATACCACCCCATGTTGAATTACATGGCCTCTAACATAGTTGTGTTAAGTGAAACATAACTTAATTGTATATCTATTTAACTTCTAATTAAACTAATTTCCATGCAATCTAGATAGTTAATAAGACCTTAGATAACCTTAGATTAAGAGAAATTGAGGAATTATACTATTCTTACATTAATACTAAGAAGAATGGATTGATGTTATACAAATTTTAGTTTAGCTTAAGTTTAGGATCAAACGTGCTTAAGGCTAGTATTTAAGGTACGTGTAATTTGTGTGACTCTTATGTTTGCTTAGGTTAGAATATATTGTTGAAATGGATTATGTATAAGATTGATTAAGTGTTTAAGTGTATGCTATTTGTGTTTGGCTCGGCCTAAAGGCCCGTAGTAATAGATCCATTGGGAACACCCTGATGATCTTTGTGTGACATTATTCTTAGTGGAGTTGTGCTTAGAAATGATCTAGCTTAGTTTAAGGTTTAAGTGATTATGAGTGTGGGGCCCGTAGTGGCAGTCCCCATCACCAAGTTTAAGTGGATTAAGAGTTCATGGGTATAGGGCCCGTAGTAGCAGTTCCCATCACTAAGCTTAAGTGGATTAAGTGATCATGGGTGTAGGGTTCATAGTGGCAGTTCCCATCACCAACTTTAAGAGTTAAGGGATCATGTGTGTGGGGTCTATAGTGTTAGTTCCCATTGCCAATTCATGTTCCAATTGTTAAGTGTGTTAAGGGGGTCATGAGTACCTTGTTGTTACTTATAGACTTAATCATGAAATGGTTGCTTGTGTGTAAGTACTACATAATCCATGTGATACCTGTTTATGTTTGTTCATGTATGTGTGCTTGCGTTATATGTACTAGGCATTAGCTCACCCTTTGGAAAATATTTTTTTAAATGCAGGTATTGAGTGTGTTGATAATTTAGAAAGAAATTTAGGAGTGAATGAACTAGAAAGGGAGGAAGAAGACGATTATCACTGCTATTATGGCGAGTAGAACTTGAGAGGATTTTATTATTTGATTGTAATGAATAGATGTTTTCGGAAAATACTTAACTAGTATTTTTAGACTTCCACTGCATTAGATATTGATTTTGGATTCATGAAATTGGTTTTGAAGTTTATGGGATGGATTTAATGTCTTTATAAATAAATTATAGGATGAAGAGGTATCGGAGTAGATTAGAGCCTTAACGTATTCTTATGTGATAAGGACACGTAGCGATCTATAATGATGTTGATGTGGAACCCTATGATCCAATAATGTCTTAGAATGCATTATCAATCAAATCCGAATTTGATCAACACCAAGGTAATCGCATAGGTTTGTTCAATTACTCTAGAACATGTTTTTGATAAGAACCTAAGATATGAATTCAAAATTCCCTTGAACCTTAGATCAAAAGTATTCAAGAACAAGAGAAATAGGGAAAAAAAAATGAATTACAAAAGAAAATCTCAATTGCAATTTAATTTAACACCTTATGCATTACAAAAAAAAAAAAACACACACAATAAAACAAGCTCTCTCATATAACTTAAGAAAAGATACCATTTGTTCTTTTTTTCAAACTAAAAGTGTCTTATATATAAGGTTATATAACCTAAAAGAAGATGAAAGGGCTTTAAGATATTTGTAACATCTTTTGCAAACGTTTATTAAATTTAAGGCCTTAATTTTGCCTTTATTATCCTCTGGTTGCCCATCTTCAAGGAAATTAATTATCAAGCCTTGATTTCGTCCTTATTTTCCTCTAGTTGCCACCTTCAAGCAAATTAATTATCTTGGATTCCTCAAAAACTCCACATGTTGATAGCCCATCATCAACCTATTTTTAGATAAATAGTTGAAGTTGCTCCTTTAACTTTTTAGCTTATGCCCTAGTGATTGGTCCACTAAAACGTTGAACTTCTCCTTGAGTATCTGATAGGAATCAAAATCCGACAAAATCTATCATTAGGGCAAGAACTAAAGGATTTCGAATTTTGGCGATGAGGGCCCATTTTGAGCAAATCGACCCCGAAATTATTTATAAATTAACCTCTTTTCTATTATTCTTGTATTGTGTTTTCCAACAGGCACACTTATCATATTTTATAGGGCGATGGACAAACTCACTCAGACTCAGCTTGTGGGTTATCCATGGACCGACCTGAACAGGCGATGAGCTAGGTCGATGAATCCTATAGAAGACTGGCATCTTGAAGACCAAATTCTTTTATATATTTTTCATTTGCATGGACTATTTATGTTGTAATCATTTTGGAATACTTTTATTTTGATTGTAATTTTCATTTAGGACCGGCCACCCTAAAAGTGGCGTAGTTGTAATTTTGTGCATTTTCTAACCCTAAAGGGAGCAAGTATAAATACTTGCTTATAGTAGGGTTTGGGGAGGCCAATTTTCAGATTATACACTTCACATTTTTTGTGAGAGGGCTTAGGGTTTCCCTAGTTCTAGTTCTCTTATCAATTTCAATTTCTAAGAATTAAAATTGTGGCGAGTGCAACAAAGGGTAATTGTGAGTAGTATCAATTCCTTCTTTGTTATGTTTCCATTTCATCACTAGTGAGTCATATTTAGGGTTGATTTTGGAATTTTCTTGGACATATTTTGATTGCAATTTGTGATCAATTATTTTGTTAAAGATTGATTGTTTTTTTGTACTTGATATCAACATCTCATGTGGCGTGAATTGGAATTGTAGAGGAAGTTGAAGTCACGGTTTTTGATCAATCCATTTTGATTTGATTTATGTGGATTTCACTTGATTCTATTGTTATTTAGTGAAGTTGATCATTATTGGATGTTGATTGCATCATTGGACCTTTGAATTGCATCAAATTCCATTAGGGTTTATGCAAATTTTCATCCAATTGAACCGGTTTTGATTGTGAGTTGGAATTTGTTTATTTGATTCATTTGATTGTGCTTGGACTTGGTTTTGAGTACATCATCTTTTGGCATCAGAGCATCATCATATTTGGATCTAAGATTGATTACATCCTAATTGAAGAATTGGTTACATTCATTGGAAATTGACGCCATTGTTCATGAGATTAAGACTAGTTTGATTGACATTGTTTGTTTGTTTTTCAAATTGGTTTTTGTATGTGCTTAATCTTGGTTTTAGGCACATTAGTATCTCTAATATGAGGATCTTAAACACTAGGGGCTTTTTGTATACCCTTTGTATCATTTTCCCTCTCCTCAAAATGATTCATCCTCGAATCAGACCTTGCATCAATATCAAGAGGAGATAAATCAGAGACATTGAAAGTTGCAGAAACATTATACTCACCTGGCAGATCAATGTGACATGCATTGTCATTGATCTTTGCAACATCTTGAAAAGGTCCATCTCCATGACCATCTAACATTGTTTTCCTTTTTGAAAGAAATTTTTCTTTGCACATGTGAACCTAAACCTAATCTTCTTAATTGGCTTCAAAATTTCTATTTTTAATCTCATTGACCTTAATTATTAATTTGGGGGGTTTTTCACAAACTAATGATGCATGATCTTTCATCTTTAACCATCGCTTAACCATCTTCAGTTTCCTTTTTCTTTTATTTCATTTCTCTATTGATCGTGCCGCTTAACTCCATTGGATGTCTCTGCTAAAAGGCATCGAAGCTTGCACTTAGTCAACAACTGTTTGTTCTTTTTCAGCGTATGCCACCATTGTAGATTGAAGCATCCAAGAATCCTCTTTTCATAATTGAATTATTTTGATTATGTGAGTGTTTAGTGTATTCAATTCGTTGCATTTTGTTAATTAAAAGGTTTTGTCTACGATATTACGTTATTGATTATTGAAAAGAGTGCTGAAGCATGAAGGGTTTCTAATTTGGGTTTGTAGTAGTCATTTGGAATTAATTCCTTAGGAAGAGGCTTTTTTCATTTTTTAGGACTTTGTGTTCCATGAAACTAAGTTATGGCTTTTTTTTTTTTTCTTTTGTTCTTTTTTTCTCTTTTCAATAACTCCTCACTTGCATTGGGTCTAGTGTTTTCATGTTAAATAATGGACATAAAAATTGTGATATTGGACATTGCTATTATCAAACATTTGGAAGTTGATTTTACATTTTATAGACCATTATAAGCTAAGTCGACAAAATAGGTTGTTATTATTATAGAGTTTATGCAATTGGAGGAATACTTATTGCATGAACAAGCCATCTTGCTTATGCTTTCAAGACACATGCTAATTTTTCATGTCTTAATTTTAATTCATTGTTATTTTTAATAGGACCTGCTAAAAGTATTATATATATTATTATTGTTATTATCTATCATACTAAAGTGTGAAGACCCACTTTTGTTGTTCTAGAATTTCTAGCTTTTTTATTTTATTTTATTATTATAGATTTCAAACTATAAAACATCAGATGCCTCTTGCTTATTAACTACAATTTTTAAATTCTTCATGACATATCTATTCTTTCTAATCCCCGCTTTCCTTTCATATATTAACCTTTCTAATGGGAATCAAATAAATTATACATTACGTTTTAACATCATAAAATTTATTGAAAATATGATGGAGTTTCCTACAAATTAACATGTATGTTAATTGAATCCAATTTATTTTTTTCTCCTTGATGTCATCAAGATAAGGAAATTGGACGTATAAGGAAATATGTTGAATAATTTTTTATCCTCTTATTTATGCTTTCGAAGTAATTCTTAATATTTCCACCAATATACATATTAGATGACAATGATAGACTATTGGTATTTCGACAATGTTGTAGTGCATGGTCAATTATTGCTGGTATTAGATTTTCATCTTTTAATTTAATTTATTTTTTTTGTATTTCTAATTTATTATTCGATAGTCAATGCTCATACTTAATGATGTCCAGAAATCCTATTTTTAAAATATTTATTTTCTTTAGATAAATGCCTTAGAAAAAAATTAATTAAATTAATCTCATTCATCCCCTTCTATTGAAACAACTATTTATCATATTTTCTTTATTTAAAGTAAATAATTATTACGGCAACAATTTTCATCCATTTGGCTCTTGAAAAATATTTATTCCTTCATACTTTTCATTCTAAATATTCTCTTTTAAGCACCATGTGAGTCTCGGTATTTAAATCTAGAAAAATTACTTTTTTATTCGGTAATTTTATTATTTTTTTTTTTTAATCATTTGATGAAAATTACTCCATTAAACAGAATGCTCTTCATAATTTTTGCATACTATTTGCATATATTAAGATTTGACATCACATGTAATTTCTTTAATAATTACTCTTATTAGTCTTTCTTAGATTTAAGTTTATACATGGAATGTGGGTGTACCATCTACTAGTATATATATATATATCAAGCTAATTATACTTAACTAAAATTTCCTTAACTAAAAAAATGTGCACCAATCAAAACATGGAAAATGTCACTTTTAATAGAGGATGAAATTAAGTTTGCGAAACGACTTTTTGAGTTAATTCAAAAGAGTTACTAGAGTAGTTAAAAAATAAACAAAAAATGAAAAGATCAAAAACTAAAGCTAATGTTGGAAGGCTTAAATTTTTTTGGACAAATTTCATTTTATTTTCACGCTTTAATATTTTGTATATTTGTATTTTCCTTTCTAACATTTTGTATACCTGAGTTATTATCCATCATATTATTGCCAATTTTATTGTTAAAATCTTAAAAAAAAAAACTAAAAAAAGAAGAAGAAAAACATAAAAGAGACAAAGAAAACACATACCCCAAAACTAGCAAAGTGCATATCCTATTTTCCTTTTTTCTTTTTCTTTTTTTTTTGCGTTTTCCCCATAGGACATACAGTGCTTTCATGGAAAGCATGTTGCAATAAAGGATGGACTCCTTTGATTCGTTTCAAAATGTTGAAGGGCTTACATCGAAAAAAAAAAAAAAAATAGAGTTCAAGTATTTAAGAATGGAGAAAAGAACCAGTAAATTTTCAAAACCTTTTTATATTCCTATATTATTACTAACTTTTATAATTTTCCTATCCAATTTAAATTTTAAGTCTTTATTGCCAACCACAGTGATGACCTAACTAACCCTAAATACCAAACATTCAAATTCAATACCTGACGGATGACTAAGCAAAACCGAGTTCAAAGAATCTCCTATGCATATTACATCTGATTGAGCACATATAATATACACCGGAAATATATTTGAAACGCCGTACAAGATCAAACTCAAATTCAAATTTAAGCATAAGTTGCACTAAACATATATAATCCTACGAATTGACCTGTACCGAAAGAAAGAGACCGACAATTGTAGGACCGTGTATATCGCTTCTTTTTCTTCATACTACTGGTTATTTTCCTTTAGTTTGTTTTATTTTTCTTCTCTTTGGAAAACGAAAGCTCATTATAAAGACGTTTGAGAAATAATGGATGCTCATTAATTAGCAAAAACTCGTTAGGATAGGTCCAGTCCAGCTTATAAGATTCCGGACGCTGCTGGGTGGAAAATTCCGTGACATAAGGGTTAATTGGTAGTTCATTTAGCAATTATATCGTGGCTGATAATGACAGATGGGCTACAGTAGGCAGACCAAACTGGTTCCTTTGGGACATGATATGTTGCTCATTAATCTCTCTCCGATCTTTGAAGGTTGGATCTTGTTCCACTATTCGGATCAGGCAAAACTACTCTAAGTTATACATTTTTTTGTTTTTGTTTTTACTTGAGTCATAACATTTTGGGTATATAGGCTATATGAAGATTTTGATTTAGAAGTATATTTAATGGTAAAAATAATAAGTTTATTTAAAATATATCATAATTAATATATTAATAATATATGTTTATAATATATAGTTAATGAAACAAATAATATAAGTGCTTTTGTGGTAACTCATGACACTTGATAAAAGTGAACAAAAGTGACAAAAAACTATGCGAAATCCGTGAAAAGAAATGTAATTGATCAGTGAAGAAAATAAAACCAAAATGGAAGTCACAATAAGCAAGAAGAACAACTGTGTTGATGCAGTATACAATTGTGAACAGTATTATTGATGCAGTTTATATAACTATGTTGATGTTGTATTTGATATGAATAGTAATGTTGAAGTAGATGAACTAAAATAAAGAAAGTGAATT
This sequence comes from Laguncularia racemosa, assembly GCA_037954665.1. NCBI lineage: Eukaryota > Viridiplantae > Streptophyta > Magnoliopsida > Myrtales > Combretaceae > Laguncularia > Laguncularia racemosa. The sequence continues at coordinate 2,260,913 of JBBMOL010000022.1, read as the reverse complement.
TATTTCAATGCTTCTTTGATACAAATCTTGAAAGAGTTTCTAGAGAAATAATATTCTAAAATCAACTCTTTGAAATTTCAACTAACTAAATTGTGTTTCAAAATATACTATTTATAGTAATTACAATCTAATCTTAACTAACATAACTTTTAAACTTTCTGGATAAAGATAAGAGTAATCCAGTTAGCACTAATATATTCTTTATTTCACCACCTCAAGCCACCCCCGACCCCCTCTCTCAAGGTAGAGCTTCTTGAAGTCCTAACTTGCTAGATAAGAAGTGTAATTGTGCTTTGGTTACTGGTTTAGTAAGCATATCTGCAAATTGTAATTTAGAAGCAACATGTTGAGTGACTATAAATCCTTTTAAAATTTGGTCCCTTGTGGAATGAGTGTTGATATCCAAGTGTTTAGTTTTGGAATGCAAAATAGGATTTGTAGCAAGCATTTGGGTGGATTTGTTATCACAACACAGCAAAACAAGAAGTGAAACATAAATTCCCAGATCTTAAAGAACATACGTAACCCATATTAATTCTTTGGTTGTCAATACCATAGCTCGATGCTCGGCCTTGGTAGTGGATGTGCTTTTTGTTGGTTATTTCTTCGTTTTCCATGAGATTAAAGAATTTCCAAGTAAAATGCAATAACCACTAAGGGATTTCCGATCTATAAGACAAGAGCCCTAATTTGAGTCACTATATCCAACGACATTAGGAGGACGATTTGAAGAATAGAATAGTCCTAATGAATGAGTTCCCTTTAAATATCATAGTAGATGATAGGCTGCTTGTAAATGTGATGTTCGTGGATGAGACATGAACTGACTGAGTCTTTGAACTGCATAGGGGATGTTTGGTTTGGTCAGAGTGAGATAAAGTAGGTGACCAACAATATGTTTATACATTAGAGGTTGATCAAGGAGTTCACCATTGATGTTGTCCAACTTAACACCAAGTGGAAAAGGAATGTGAGTGGGCTTTGTAGCTATTAAACCAACGTCTATCAATATGTCTAGAATGAATTTCCTTTGGTTTAGCAAGATTCGAACTTCATTTCTACATAATTCTATTCCCAAAAAGAATTGTGCTTTCCTAAGATCTTTAATTGTAAATTTATCATGCAATCTGGACTTCAAATCAGACATTACACTACCATCTATATCGGTGATTAACATGTCATCCATATACGTAACACTCTACAAAACTTTTTTCTATTCGACTAGTAAAAAGTGAGAATTCATTCTTGGATTGAACATATCCTTGTTGAAGCAAAAATTGGCTGATTATTGCCTAAATGCTTACTTTAATCCATATAGAGAACAAATAAGCTTACAAACTTGATTTGGCTTGGCTTTATGATATCCTTTTAGGGGCAACATATATATTTACTCATCCAAAAATTCAAGTAAAAACATCTTATTGACATCAACTTGAAAAAGTGGCCATGATTGTGATGCAACAATGACAATTAAAATTCTGAATGTTCCAAGTTTAGCTACAAGTGAGAAATTATCATGATAGTCCTCTCCTTCTATTTGACTGTATCCTTTGGCGACTAATATTGCTTTATGTCTTTCAACAGATCCATCAACTTTATATTTTGTCTTATATATCCACTTACAACCAATTGCTTTCTTTCATGGAAGCAGAGCCATTAGTTCCCAAGTGTTATTTAATTTAAGAGCTTCAATTTCCTTATTCATGGCATCTATCCATTCTTGTTATTTTGAAGCTTATGTATAATTGTGTGGTTCTTTATTAGTTAATATGTGTGCTAAGGAAGAGACATAAACATAAGGTAATTGTGTCCAAGAATTTGAGGTAAAAAATGGATAGGAAGGTGAAGTGTATTGTGATGAATGTGTAGATGACAATGAACTACAAGTTGATACATTAAAGAGTAACATAGTTTTCTAACCATGAAGGAGTTTTCCTATCACGTGTAGACCTTCATACCATAGAAACATTATTTGGACCATCTTGACTAGAATTAGAAACATTAGATGACAAGTTTGGATTATGACATACAACAGTTATAAGTGGTCTGTTGTCATTAAAGGAACATGGCATATGTTTAGCAGAAACATCATTAGAAAAACAATCATTGATAGGTGAAGATGTTCGGAATGGAAACTCATTCTCATAAAAAATAACATCCTTGCTTATATATAATTTGTGAGTTCAAAGATCATATGCTTTGTATCCTTTTTGTTCGAATACATATCTTAGGAAAATGCATTTACTTCCTCTAGCCTCGAACTTATCTAAACATGTGACACGAAACAAAGGTAGCCCATAACTTTTAGATGATCATAATTTGGTCGATGACTAAATAACAGTTCATACGGTGTCTTCCATTTTAATTTTTAACTAGGCATTATGCTTATTAAGCAAGTAGCAATAAGCAAGCAATCTCCCAAAAATTGTTTTGGTAGATTAGTGTGTAAAAATAAGGCTCTAGTTGTTTCTATTAAGTGCCTATGCTTGTGCTCTACCCTCCCATTTTGTTGTGGTGTATAAATCATAATTCACTGATGAACTATGCTAGATTTATCAAATAAAGATTGGCTAGCTTGAGATAAAAACTTAACCCCATTATCAGTTCGGACAATCTTTGGTGTAGCATCAAATTGATTGCTCACATAATGAAAGAATTTTTTTAGTACAATGACTACTTGTGACTTATTGTTCATTAGATAAGTCCAAGTACAGCTAGTACAATCATCTAAGATTGCAAGAAAATAATTTGCTCTAGTTAAAGAGGAGACATGATATGGTCCCCATTTGTCTATGTGGATTAATTGAAAAGGAAATGTAGCATGAGTATTGCTATGAATAAAAGGAACCCTATGTGATTTTCTTTGTGGCACACATCACATATGAAATGAGAAGTATCATAATCTTTACTGAGATTAAGATGCATGAGCTTTGATATTGAAAAGTAATCTAGCCTAGCATGTATCAAATGTAAAGAATTTGTTCTATTACAAGTGTTCATCACCAAGTTTTGTGGTACACTATCTAATTGTGTAGAAGCTCTCCTCATGGATTTGGATTGCAGCAAATACAATCCTCTATGTCCCATTGCTGATGCTATTGTAACATCAACTTTCGGGTCCTGAAATTGAAAATATAAAGGATCAATTCTAGTAACTAAATCATTGTCCTTTAAGGCTTTGTTTATAGAAAGTAGATTATGTTTGAAATCATGAACATAAAGCACATCACGGAGGACTAATGATGTGTTAATCTTGAATATTCTTTTGATAAAGACTACTTTACATTGCCCATTTGGTAATTTGATCGAAATAGGATTAGAAAGCTTTTGTGGACTTACAAGTAGATGTTTATGTGGAGTCATATGATTGGTGGTGCCCATATCTACTATCTAATGATCAATACAATTTTTATCAAGTCCGAAATTACAAGAATAAATTTGAGCCATATTTGTAGATTCAACCATGTTGATCACTCCTACAGACTCCAGGGAAGGCTTCTTTTCTTTTATATTCTCATGATTTATTGACACAACGATTGAACCATCTTTTAATCAAATTGATACTATCCACCTGATTTGCTAGATCCATTATCAATCTCAGAAGGGAAATCGACAGGAGTTTATAAGTTTGAATTTATATCTTCATTGTTGTAGTAAGTTGCCATTCGTAACCCTTTCTAATTTTTCTTCCCTTTTTACCAATCCGGGTACCCAATTAATTAGAAGCAATTTTCAATACTATAACCTTCTCTTTTACAATGCCTATAGAAAAACTTGGCATTTCCTTTTCTTTTATCAATCACTCCTTTACTTACCTCTTTCTTGGTCGTAAAATACACAACCATATCAGAATCATTTATTGTAACTAATGTTACCTCTTTCTATTTTTCGACTTGTTAGACAAGATAAAAGGCTCGATTCACATTGGGCAATAGTTCCATGCTTAATATTTGGCTTCTGATCAATTCATATGAATCTAATAATCCCATTAAGAATTGTATTAATTTGGATTGTGATTCAGGTTTAATAAGTTTTTCCCTCAATTCACAAGTACAACAACTCTTCACTCCACAAGTATAAACAAGGCTACTTTTAAGCATATGCAATTTATCCTAAAGTTTCCTTAGCTTGTTAAAATAACTCTTATTGTTGAGTTTCCCTATACAAGATTGCATATTTCTTATTAAATCTGGAATTCTAAAGGTTCATTAGAATGTCTATACTACTTCTTGACTTCACACCACAATTCTTTAGCAGATTGTGTATATAGGAAATTCCGTGAAAATTCCACAACCATGGAATTCAAAATCCAAGTCCTGACCATATAATCACAACTAGTCCAACGAAGTATATCGGTTGAAGTTTCATCAGGTTTCTTTATTATACCATCAATGAAACCTTGTTTAAGCTTCGCTCTAAGTCCAACCTCAATCGACTTACTGCAGGATAAGTAATTCTTACCATTAAAAATGATATTTCCTATTGTCATATTAGCATTGTTTGATCTGGAAATGAAATATGGATTAAATAGTAATTGGTCTTCATTTAGATTTCCAACATTGTTTGACATTATAACTTTTCCTACTTTGATACTATATGAGAAATTTGTTAAAAGAGATGTAATTGATCAATGAAGAAAATAGAGTCATAATAACTAGAATGAAAGTCGTAAAATGCTAGAAGAATAACCGTGTTGGTGTAGTACACTGTCATGAATAGTATCGTTGTTGCACTCTGTATAACTGTGTTGATGCTATATTCGATATGAATAGTAATGTTGTAGTAGACAAACTAAAATGAAGAGAGTGAATTTATCTCAATGCTTCTTTGATACAAATCTTTAAAAAGTTTCTAGAGAGATAATATTCTGAAATCAACTCTTTGAAAACTTCAACTAACTAAATTGAATTAATCAAGGGTGTGCAATTCTTCAATAGGTATGGTAATTTTTCTTAAAAGTAATGTAATATATTTTAATATATTATTTGTGAAGTTTTTGCTTAAAAAAATGTTCTTTAGAGGATATTTAAATTATTGTAAATTCTATATAATTTAATATTAAAGAATATAACCCTTCTTGTAAAATGATACGTTAATCCTATATTTTAAAAGATTACAACCCTTTCCACCATTTACAACAAAAAGCATTAATGATGTGCATGCTTTAATGTAATATGTGCATAACGACACATTTATGAACCAAACAATTAGCTTCTAGATGAAGAATCCCCCTATTGAGGGTTGACTATCATTAAAAGAAGAGAACATAAGTTTTATCTTTGCACACATTAAGTTTTGGGTATAATTGTAAACACATTTGTAAACTAATAATTAATTAGGTTTAGATAGGTCTTAAGTGATTTTATCTTTGTATAATTTTAAAAAATGTACAAATAACACACAAATCATAATTAATTTAATTAAAAAGTTAGGAAATCTAAAATCACATTTTGAAAGTTTGCATCTAATCAATAGTTCAAGAATGTATCCACAGTTTTAAATCAATAGTTCAAGAATGTATCCACAGTTTTCCTTAAGTTTTATATACCATAACTTTGTTTTCAACACTTTAGGTAGCATTTAGATTATAGTATTGAACAGTACAAAGAGTACTAGATAACACAAAAAAAAAAAAAAATATAATAGTACAACTCTTTTATATTACATTTGATATGCACTATATTGGTCAAAGATTTTTGTGATGTTTATTGTTTGTATATACAAAGTACTGCACTAAACATGATATTCAAAATACTGAATAAGGATTTTTGTGTTTTTGTCTAGTGAATTTGATTTTTATACCATATTTTGAATAATACAAAATATAAATATTTTATCCAGTACTTTTAAATCATTTTTATCTAGTAATCAAGAAAATATGCAAATCAAACAAGGGGCAATATGTTTTATCCAGTACAGTATCATAAATATAACCAAACGATATCTTAAAGTCTTATAATTGTAGCCACAACCAAGCTTTTGATGTATTATGGATAGTAACAAGATTCCACTAATTTAGAAGAAGAAAGACCCATTTCTACAAAACGAAAATTTCAATCCTTTTATCTAGATACTAGAGCCACAGAAGAATTGAAACCAAAGACACCATGCACGCAGATATCATGATATTACTATGAGTATTTGAGAAAAGATGCAACTATTATGAACGTTGAAAGCGCGCGTATGTCAGTTTAGAGGCGGATCATCCAAAGAGGGAGCATAGTAGCTTGATCATTTTTATCAGCAGGAGTTTCCTCTTCTGCAACACGCTTGCTTCTTGCTTCGTATGAACTATAACTATAAAATAAAAGTTCGTAAAAATCAAATGACAAATGTAGTAATACTTATGATCCCATAAACAATGACTAAAGCTATTTATCAAAATATGGCTCCGCTAGAGATAGTCTGGAGGTACAAATTAGGAGCTCTGTATAAGCGAATGTTGAGTCATGAGGTTTAGTTACTATAAGCACAGGAGAGAGATATACCGGAGGTCTAGAGAAGGCAATGTCTCCGGAACAACGACTGAAGATTGCGAAGAGTTCGAGTCATGAGCCGGCAGATCTAATTGAGCCTTTCGTTTCTGTGCTTTTGCCTTCTCTTCCTCCTTTACCTACAACAAAAATGATTAATTGTAAAATCAACCACCCTTTTATCATAAAAATAATAATAAAAAAACTTTATTATCGCATGTGCTTCAACCGATTATTAATAAATTATACAAAGAAATTTAGAATATTCAAACTGAAATATCTTGATGAGTATTCTAAAGCCAAGGGCATAATTATTGGATATGATAAATTTAAATTAATTAAGTAATCAAAGTTATTTAACACTATAGATAAATATGTGTTGTAAGTTAGGAATTTGAGACTTTCAAATCATATATCATAGAATTCAATTAATTCTTAGTTGATAAGTTTGTAAGTCTATCTTTATATCCATATTATGTAATCTTGATGAATGAAGAGACACTAATAGAAAATCCCCTCCTTTCTTCATATACTTGTTCTTTCTCTACAACAAAGTGGTGTCAAAGATTTTTTTTTTCCCTTTCTTTTAAAGGAGTGGGAAGAGTGAAAAAGAGGGAAGAAAGATGATGAATAGTCGAATGTTTCCCTTCCAATTTCCAAAACTCACCAAAGAAAGTTATGATAATTGGTGTATTTGTATGAAAGCCTTGCTAGATTGCAAGATATGTAGGAAATTTTTGAAAAGGGATATGAACAGCTGGAGAATGAAGATAATTTGTCTCAAGCTCATAAGGATCCTTTGCATAAAACTCCTAAGAAGGATCGACAAGCCTCAACTCTAATCCATATGTGTTTAGATAAGAGAATGTTTGAAAAAGCTTCAAATGCTACAAGTGTCAAGCAAGCATGGTAGACTTTAGAAAATTCCTTCAAAGGAGTTGATGAGTTTGAGTCTCTCTAGATGAAAAGTTTTGAATTTGTTTCAAATTACTTCATTAGAGTATTGACTGTTAGTCAACTAAGAAGATATGGTGAGAAGATGGAAGATGTTCAAATAATTGAAAGATTTTGAGGTCTTTGGACTCAAAGTTTGATTATGTTGTTATGGCAATTGAAGAATCAAATGATTTAGAATTGTTAATCGGTTGTTAGGATCATTACAAGCACGTAAAGAAAGGATGAAGGAGAAAGAACCTCAATCACAAGTTCTTCTCCCAAAGGTATCATTAAAAGAAAAGGGTGATGAAAATGAATAGTCAAAAAAAGGAAGAGGTAGAGGAGGTAGAAGTTAAGGTCGTAGTCATGGTAATTTTAGAGGTAGAGGAAGAGGAAGATTTGATGGAAACTCCAATAATTTGGGTTCAAATCAAAGGAAATTGTCATCAAGATGTAGAAGAGGTAGTAGAATAGAAGAGGAATAAGGAATGATGTGCAATGCTATTATTGTGAAAAGTATGGACATTACACTTTAGAATGTAGACAAAGAATGGCTAAAGAAGAAAAAGTATTTTGTGCAAAAGGTGAAGAAGATGAAAAACCTACTTTGTTGCTATCATTTGATGGAAGTGAAGTAGAGATCAAGATGCATGGTACTTAGATACAAGTGCAAGCAATCATATGATAGGCAAGAAGAATTTGTTCATGAATCTTGGTGAATCATATAAAGATAGTATTTCATTTGTAGATGATAAAAAGATATGCTCTAAAGGGAAAGTTCATATCCTAATTTAAGCCAAGAGTGGTTTACACCAATTCATTATTGATGTTTTTTATGTTCTAGCAATGAAAATGAATGTATTTAGCTTAAGCCAACTTTTGGAGAAGGAATACGAGATCAACTTAAACAATGATGCAATGGTGATGAAAGATAATAGAGGTAGTCTGATTGCTAAGGTGAAAATGACTAGAAACTGAATGCTTATTTTCAAAATTAAATTTGCTTGTATGAAGTGCTTGAAGGCATGTGCGTCAGATTCTTTTTAGCTTTGGCATCAAAGGGTAGGTCATTTGAATTTTGATAGCTTAAAGCACTTGGCAAAAGAGAGAATGTTTCAGGGTTTGCCTTTCATTGATCATTGAAATCAGTTATGTGAAGGGTGCATTTATAACAAGCAATTTAGAAATAGTTTTCCAAAGGAGTCTTTTTTAAGAGCATCAAAACCTCTTTAGTTTGTTCATGTTGACATATGTAGTCCGATTAATCCGATTTCTTTTGGTAAAAACAAATATCTCTTATTGTTTATTGATGATTTCAATCACAAAACATGGGTTTATTTTTTGAAGGAGAAATCTGAAGTATTTAAAGCATTCAAAAAGTTCAAAGCACTGGTGGACAGGGAGAGTAAATGATTTATAAAGGCCTTGAGAACTAAAAGAGATGGTGAATTTACTTGAAATAAGGTTAATGTTATCTGTGAATCTCATGGCATTCGAAGATTGTTGACTATTCCAAGATCACCTCAGTGAATTGGAGATGTGGAGTGTAAGAACACAACGATTCTTGACATGACTTGAAGCATGTTGAAAAGCAAGCAAATGCCAAAAGAATTTTGGGTAGAAGTTATGGCTTATACTGTGTATTTGTCTAATAGTTGTCTTATAAGAAGTTTGTAGAAGACTACATCAAAAGAGGCATGGAGTGAAAGGAAGCCAACTCTTTCTCATCTTAGAGTTTTTAGTTGCATAGCTTATGTTCATGCTCCATATGAAACCACAATTAAGTTGGATGATAAAAGTGAGAAACTTATCTTTGTGGGTTATGATGTAAATTCTAAAGGCTACAAGTTGTATAATCCAAGAAGCAAGAAGTTGATGCACGAAATTGGGAAAATCAAGTAGATTATAATTTTCTTCCTTTGATCAATGATTTTGATTGAGCTAATGTTGATATTTAGCCTTCTATACCTCCAAGAACTCCAACAAGTGTTCATGATTACTCAAGTCCTCCCTCATCTGAAAGACCTCACAAGATGAGGAGTCTTCAAGACATTTATGCTAACACTAACGAAATTTCATATTCTATTCATTATAGTCTCTTTGCAACTGCAAAACCAATTCATTTTGAAGAAGCAACAAAAGATAGAAAATAGGGAATGGCCATGGATGAAGAAATGAAAGCAATTCAAAAGAATGACACATGAGAAATGGCAAGTCTTCCGCAAGGCAAGCAAGCTATTGGTGTAAATTGGATTTACAAGATCAAAAAGAGTGAAAGAGAAGAAGTAGAAAAATTCATAGCTCATCTTGTTGCAAAAGGATTTAACCAACAATATGGAATTGGCTATGATAAGTTTTTGCACCAATTACTCAATTGGAAACAATTTGTTCAATCATTAATTTGGTTGCTCAAAAGAAATGGAGAATTTTTCAGATGAATGCAAAATCAGCATTCTTGAATGGATCTTTAGAAGAAGAAGTGTATTTAGAGCAGCTTGTTGGGCATGTTGTTTAAGGCCAAGAAAGCAAAACTCTAAAGTTGATGAAGGCTTTGTATGGACTAAAGTAAGCACCAAGGACATGGTATAGTAGAATTAATGATTATTTTAGGAAGAAAGATTTTGTGGAGTGTTTACATAAATATGGTCTCTATGTTAAGAAGAAAGAGAATGATGATATGCTTTATATGTTTGTTTGTTGATGATTTGATCTTTATAGGAAATATTCACTAATGATTGAAGAATTTAAAAAGGAGATGACTGCTGAATTTGAGATGATAAATATATGACTGATGTCTTATTATCTTGGAATTGAAGTAAAGAAAACAAATAAAGGTATTCTTGTTTCTCCAGAAAGGTTATGCAAGAAAGATCTTAAAAGAATTTAGCATGTAGAATTGTCAACCTATCAATACATCAATTGAGTATAGAGTGAAGTTGTTAAAATATGATGATGGTGAGAATGTGAATCCAACCTTGCATCAAAAACTTGTTGGAATCTTGAGGTGCTTGACTTGTTATAGACCTAATATTTTTTATGGAGTGGGTCTTATTAGTTGCTATATGGAGGCACTAACAAGTTCACATATGAAGGTTTCTAAAAAAAATTTGAGATATGTCAAAGGAACCTCAGATTATGCACTTTAGAAAATTTCAATTTATGAATATAGTGATAGTGATTGGGGGAAGAGATATTGATGATTAAAAGAGTACAACAGGTTTTGTGATTTGTATTGGAGATGCTGCTTTTACTTGGAGTTCAAAGAAGCAATCTATTGTATCTCTTTCAATTTGTGAAGTAGAGTATGTTGTTGTTGCTACTTGTGTTTGTCATACTACATGGTTAAAAAAGGTGATAAAGGTGGTGCATGTGTCTCAGGAACTAATTGATGTTTCTGTTGATAACAAGTCATCCATAGCATTGAGCAAGAATCCTATTTTTCATGATATGAGCCAACACATGATACAAGATATCATTTCATTAGAGAACGCATTAACAAGAGGGAAATGAGCTTAAGTATGTCAAGTCTCAATATCAAATTATTGATACATTTACCAAGGCATTGAAGTGTGAAGATGTTGCAAGATTGAGAGCTAGACTTAGATTAACAAAAAATTGCGTTTAAGGAGGACTCTTGAAAATGATAAACTCAAATTAATTAAGTAATCAAGTTATTTAATAATATAGATAAGTATGAGTTGTAACTTAGGAGTTTTGAGTGTTTTAAGTCATATTTAATAGAATTTAATGAATTCTTAGTTGATAAGTTTGTGAGTCTCTATTTATCCATATTATGTAATCTTGATGAATGAAGTGACACTAAAAGAAAATCCTCTCTTTTCTTTATATACTTGTTCTTTCTCTACAACATTAATAGCCTTTTTACTAGTAGGTCTTCCCTCTAAATAAAACTGATCTTCTCTTTTCTTTCACTTGTAAACAGTAAACCTCATAAAAAAACATTAAGAGTGCTCTCTCTCTCTAACTTGAATCACTTGAACACCATGTGTGCTAGCACCCTCCAAAACCCTAGTGTCATTGCCACCTCTTCTACTGCTCTACACACTACCGCCACCAATTTCTCCTACTCTTATGCACAATGCCAACACTATAGTGCATATCTCATTTTACCAAAAGTAATAATCCTTTCAATTAATTGTTCTTTAAGAATATCGACAAGAAACCTGTAAAAATTCTAACATGGTTCTCTTGCTATAAGTTTATGGTGGTATATAGTAAGCAATCTCAAGGAATGCTAGTAAGTTAATAAGACATTGCACAATCCTTTTTCTTTTCTTAAATATTTCCCATATTGCTAAAATCCTAATCTTGCCTTTTTCTAGAAAGGAATATCATTTTCACTGAAGTGCTATGGCTTTGGACAGATTTCAAGGGAAAAAAAAAAACTAACTCTATTTTGTTCGCATAAGGTTCATTCATTTTATAATTCAACTTTAGGATATAATCACCAATTTGAGTTAAAAATTAAGCCTTAGGTTATTGATAATAAAAACAAGTAGCTATGAAGATATATAATAAACATGATATTTGGAGTTCAATGATTTAAAAAATAAGACTTAATGAGAATCTATTTAGCTTGTAGGATTTTGGTGGTGATAATCATCTTATTAAGAGATTTTGCTTCAAAATGACGTTTTAGAGTTTCTTTGTTCTTTTATGTGTTGATTTTCCAATTACCCTTTCATTCTTCCACGGATATATGCTATGGATTCTGCACTTATTCACAGAAAAAACTTAGCATCACAACAAAATAGTGCTATAAACCGGAAGAATCAATATATAATAACTATAGTAAGAGTTTCTTCTCATTCAATCTTCTTTCTTGACTCACCTATTTTTATGAAGATGTGTTTCTCACTTGCGTACTTGATGAATTGCCAAAATACACCTATTTGAAAAAAGAAAAAAAAAAATCTATTGAGTGTCAACAAATGAGCCACCTATCTAATCCCCTTCGGGTCATTGGCTTTTTCAATGGTTTTCTTAAACTTGGCATCCTCATAAAAGAGATTTGATTTGAATGCTCATCCTTGAACTTTTTTTCTGGGTTGTCCTACTGGGGTCAGGGTTAGTCGTTGTTTGATTTGACCATTGATAAGGGTCTGATCTCACCAGATATCTATTTCTTTTAAAGTCATTTGCCATTCATCACACATTCTTAGAATGGCTAGGATAATTTTACCCTTGTTTTCGACAACAGTAATGTTTCACTTCTTTGTTCTTTCATGGGGTGATTTTCCAATTACCCTTTCATTCTTCCCCGGATATATGCTGTGGATTCTGCACTTATTTCTCGTTCTTAAGACCATTATTTCGTCCTCAGAAGACCACTCGTGTCTTGACTAGTAAGTGATAAACCGGCTTCTCATCATCTATTATATATCTAATCGACCATAAACTTTCCTATGATTCCCTTTGCTTGCATATAAGTTTTTTTTTTTTGCTATTACAGTCTCTTCCGTCATGAACCTACTTATTTTTTTATTAAGCACTAATTTGAACGTCGGCTCATGCAAACTTGTGCAAGAAGCATTAGGTGCTTCAGTTGGTAACAATACGCCGACAATCGTTGATATTTATGCCCATCTTGAGGCTTTTTGATCCAATCATATATTCATTTTTCTTAAATCACTTGTTTACTCGTATAACAATATGTGATATGATTTTTATAGTTTTATTAGCTTCGTATTTGAATGTTAAAAGCTCACTTATATATTTAAAGCTAACGCTTCGTTTTATATACGACTTACAATCTTTGATGATCTCTTTCCCCCTCTCATTTCCTCAGTTAGGCACTGTTAGTAGGATTTCTATTGATTTCAGTAGGTCGCCTCGTTCATATAAATTAAACTCAAGCATATATAACAATACATTGGATATAAAATAGAAGATGCAAGAATTTGCAACTGGTTATTTTGGCTTTTCTATGATTACCTCCCGAAACTTCCAAAAAAGTGATATAGCCTTCCAAAACTCCGGTAAATTGTCGTATTATTTCCATAGAGCAGCTCAAAACATGCATTGACCTCATTTTAAGTTTTCAAAAATAGCTAAAATTTAGGGATAAATAGATCCTCCGTCAAAGTACACATGGAAGTTTATGGTGGCCAAAATCATCGTTTGCAAGTCTAGGAGGTAATCCCATGGAGGAGATTATATTGCAGTTATCCCTAAAATGAAAAATAACTTTCATTAAACAAGAGGTTATACTAACCTTTTTTAAAAGCAAGTTATTTTGCTCTTGCAGTGCCCTATCCTGTTGGCAAAAGTAGTCATTATGTAAGAACAACAAAAATTTGTACTACCAAGAAGGTATACAGGATCTGAACTATCTTAAACAATTTCTTCTTCTTCTTTTTCGTTTTCGTTTTTTTTCCCCTTAAATTGACGCTTCTTTTTATTTGGGAAAAGAAAAGGAAAAATAAAAATTGTCAAATGAATAATATTATTAATCAATCCATATGCACGCCATCTAAAAGGGTCTTCGGCAGATTCCTTTTGGATCACATCAATAGGCTCTTCGAGATGGCAAACAGTATGCACCCTCAAACGATTTCCTCGTACTGTCACCGCAATTAGTAAAAAATGGTAATATATAAAAGATTATATCTTCCTAAGACTTTCAATGTGGGACTCTCTCCGTGGTACAACAGTCTATTAACATAACTAGCTAGGGAGAACTGGGAGGGAATGCCTATGCGGATTAGGATTTATCTGATTGCTTAAGCAATCCAAATTCGGTCCTGATAGATAGCGTGATGGGAAGAATTGTTTCCCCTACTGCAAATCCTTTAGACTCTGCATGAATCGGCTATTTTCGATTTGCTCAAGAAGGTGGATCAGCCGTTGAGGAGACAGAGAGAGAGAGAGAGAAGCAAAATAGATAAATAAAAATAAAAGGGAAACATAACTGGTGCGACGTACCTTTCTTTGTAGCTCGGAAATGGATTCATTCATGACTTGATTCTGCGAGCAAGATGTACAGATAGAAAGGTTAAGCCAAGCGAAGAATTTTTGGGATGAAAAGAAACTAAACTATCACTTGAATAAAATTCATATATTTATACCTTCCTTGATCTTATGTGTTTGAGAGCTGAATCAAGCTGTTGCTCCAAATTTTGGAGCTCTTTCAGGTTCAAAGAATCAAGACCTTCACCCATGAAATTCCTGAAAACATTATCATAAGTATAAATTGCTTGAACGGGTGTGTCGTCGTAATATAATATTTAAATATTTCCACAATGTGCCTGCACCTTTGAGTTCTTTGCAAAACCTCCAACCTCGCACTAAGCTTGGCATGCTCTAGAGTCCAGCATACCTGAACAAGATGACGGTTTATTTGCATTTCCATTACCACGACGTCATTTGTAATTGTGAAATTACAAGCACATTAATTTCATAAATGACCCAGATATCTTGATCCTGGCATCTTGCACTTAATCGAAAGTCAGTCACCGCTACAATCTTTAGTTTTTTTGGACAAGATGTATGCAGTAAGTTTGAATATTAATTTTTACAAAAGTATTGTTAAGATTGAGTTTGAATGCGAAAATATATCTAGTTTAGCCTAATCAAACCTTTTGTCTTATTATAATTAAATGATCTATTAGGAGGTCTTGTGGTCCAATAGGAAGAACACTACTTATCCAGTGGGATACAGCTGGTTTAATTCATCTCCTCTTGTAAAATGTAACATTGAGTAGCTAAACTAGCCAAGAGGAACTACACCCCATGAAATTCGAAACTAGATATTGAAGCAACTTAGTCTAAAACCTCAACCACTGAGGCACACCTTTGTGGATCTAAAACATATTCTCCGTGCTTTGTTATTTTCAATGCCGGCTCACCTTATTTATAATATTCTATACTAATATGACAAGATAATAATAATAATTAAATAAAAAGATTAAAATAGAAATTTTATTTTTATTATTTTTAACGCACTCTAGCTGAAGGACTAAATAAGAACAGGGGCTTAGCCATACATTTGCTTCAGCATCATCGGATAATATCTGCTTCTCGGAGTAGGAATGTCTTTCGTAGCGTTCTAGTATTTTTTCCATGCTGCCAACAGGAAGAGAAAAGCTATAAGAATTTAATAAATAACAATAAAAACATTACTTGTTTTAGTCATAGCATCTAATATAAACAGCACTATGAAAGTAGAAAAAAAATTATTGGTATCAATATGCTATGTGTTTGGCAAATAATAATAATTTTTAAACATGAGATGGTGATAGTTGTTATTTTTCAAAAAATTAATATCTATATTTTTGCATGTGGAGTTTTATATTTTCATGCAAGTGAGGTTTTGTAATCAATTAATGACTTCAATTTCCATAACAATGAACAAAAAGTGATCGAAAGATCATACGACTTTTCAAGAGAAGCCAAACATCACTCTAAACTTTGAAAGTAATTAAACATCAAAGTCTAAACATGTAGAGAGTAGATGGAGACTTAGCTAGTCAACAAATTTCGTCTTCATACTTAAGGCTAAAAGTGCTTTCACTTTCTCTAAGCAGTTCTTATCACTATCCTCTTTACTCCCGCTATGCTTCCGGCCACCATCCACTCACCTTACAGGACCTTCCTCGATTTTATTTCTATCCTTAGCCTGCTTCATGGGATAATCACAAAGAAGATGACGTCCTCTTGCTTCCAAGTGCAAGTAAAAAATTGTACATTTTTAAGTGGTGTATACTGAGGATACATTTTACTTATAACATATGATGCATACTTAGCATATTAACTCTTTATTTTATTGTATTTGTAATCAAACATACATCCTACACGCGCATCATGTATTGTGAAGTTTATCCTCTATTTAAATTTAATGGCAAATATACATTTTTGTTACATACTACATATTATATCGTTTATTTTTAAATATTTGTAGTTATTCCTTTGCATCACGGCGGCATGTCCTTGTGCCATTGGAAACTTACTCTGCCTCATTTATAGGATCGTTTCATGGATTATTGGCCAATGATGAGGAAAGCATAGAAGTTGGTGTTGCTAGGATTTATTGGTTTAGGGTTGTGATTTGAAGTGAAACCAACGGCATGTAGGGCTCCTAGGTCTCCTTTGTTTTTTTTTTTTATTTATTTTTTATGAGGAATAGGATTCCAAATAAGTTAGGTCTCATTTCATTTTTCTGACGAAGAGGATTCTAAATAATCTCAGGTCTTGTTTGTACTTATATCGAATAAGATTTCAAACGCTCCCCATTTCCCTAGTTTTATAAAAGAGCTTGAAGAAACTATAAGATATAATAATTAAGAAATACTACTTCATAGCTCCCAAATGCTTTAAATCCCAATAACTAGTGACAAAGATAAATCTAATTCCAGGAATTCTAAGATATTTATTTATTATTCTACTCATTTTTAATGCTGTGAACTTATTTAAACTTAACCATATATTATCAAAGATCTCTAGCGTGTTTGTCTTCTTAAGGTTTGAGTATACTAAAACATCATGTAGCATCATTTCGGAAAAACCTAATGGAAGGGATGTAATTATTGAAGTTTCCATCTATAGTGCAATATAGGTAATTAAATTGTCAAAAGCTCAAATTGAGCGTGAGCTCGATAACATAGGAACAAGAGAGGTAGAGCAAAAGAACGAAGTTTGTGAAAAAACCAAGATCACACTCTATTATCCACGTCCGTACGTTCTTCTAATCTCATCAAAATGAAGCAAAATTAGATTTTATAAAACTAACCAAACAAATCTACAATATTATAAAAAATGAGTTTCAAGTTGCTTAGCTCTCTAATATTGTTTGGCAACCATTGAATAGGAATGACACAAAAAGAATAGAGTTAGCTTCATTTTCAATTCGACAAGATAAGGAAAAATAAAAAAGAAGAATAAAAAAAACGGGAAGGAGAATTAAGCGAACAAGGAAGATGGACTTATTGCAGGATTTCAATTGTTACGGATGGACAAAGCCATGATACATATAAATCATATAATAATAATGCAAAATATAGAAAACAATTTTAAATAAATAGTTATATTATATATAGTGATAATGTTTCATGCGAACGATGAAATCTAATATTTTATTCGGACAAGCATATGAATGTACAAGCAAGTTCGTACGTTCAAAGTATCCTCGTTCGACGACCCATCCCCCGGTTGGAAAAGTAGTGCACTTTACAAGTACTAATTTTAAATATTATTGATTTATTATTTTTTTATAGGAGTTTGTATGCCGTATACCGGACGATATTAACTTTATCATTACTTCTGAATATTTTTACAAGATTTTTTTAATGTTTGCGGCATATAAAAAAAAATCTAGTAGGAGGATGTAATGACAAGTTTACCACACATTCCCAGGTAATGAAATACGAGCGTCTGCCTTTATTTGGTAATCGGTACGCTTGGACCGGAGGCCCCCCTTCTCTTTTGCAGCTCTTGTCAAATCCCCAAACTTTTCACATTGCATAAAAGCAAAATACTTTCTTAAATGAACGTTATCATGCTTGGATTTAATCGTACAATATATCAGGGCTCCTTGTACTGTCTTTTCTTAGTCAGAATCTTTTATACAATTTAGTACGTATATTTCTCATATACAATTTTCAAAAAATCCAGAGAAACTATCTATCCTATATCTAACGTATTTTGGTTTCAAATGTAATATTTGGACAAACTGCCTTTTAAGGAAAGAAGTTTAAAAAAAAAATTTACTCTCTTTTTTTTTTTGATAAAAATATGCTTTATCCATTAGTGAAATTTTGTAAGCTTTATAATATTTTATTTTGAAAATCACATAATTTGAGACCCGCACTGATACGGTAAAAAAAAAAAAGACGTATCGAAAAGGTCGATAGATTAAACACTCTAGATGATGGTCTGAGTTTAGCCTTTATTCAAACCTTATCTCAACAAATTTTGGTAAGATGAATTCTCAATATTACATTATATATATTTATATATTATATTTAATTAAGCCATAAAAAAATTATTCGATTTCACGTTTTTAGATTATATTTAAAACACAGAGAGCGTGAAAATTTGAAGCCTAAGAAATTAATCGTAGAAGTTCTTTTACTTATTAATTTCTATCTTTTTTTTTTTGTGTGTCTCTTACATATCTTACTTGATGACATGTGAAGTATATCTAAATAATTGACTTAAAATTCTTAAATCTCTAAAAAAATAAAAAGGGATCTCTCCTCTATTATTAATAAATATAGATCCACATATACTATGGACTTTTCCATATATCGGACGGTATAGATTGATTAATTCTATACCCGTAGGTGTGGATTGCTAAAGAAAATTTTACTTTTATTAATACTTATCCACAAAAGAGACCTTTTGAATCCCTATATAATAAAATCATGAAATTTCCCATAGATTTGATGGTTTATGTCGATTGACTCTAGTGTCAAAATTTTCGGTGGAGTAGGACTTCTTTTGAAACCTTTTTCAGCATTAACAGCGGAAAAGCGTGAGATATTATAGCAATCAGTGAAAATTTGTTCTTTTAACACTTAAATATCTGCATAGTGTTCTTCGGGAGTACAAAAATATGTTACCTTATAATATCCAATTTTGAAAGGATAAATTATAAATATACTCATATATACTTAGTTTATATATATTTAACTTTCTTATCTTTAAGATCGTACATTTTCAACTTCTAAATATTTAAAAAATGTGTTTTGAGATTTTTGGATAATTATTTTGAAAATTTAAATCGTGTATTTTTCAAAAATTTAAGAATGTAAACACCCTGATATGAAAGATAAAGATGATTAAGTTTATATAAGTAAAGATAAGAGAAGTATATTTGTAATTCAAACCCTTTTTTCATATTAAGAAGGAAGAATAAAAATTAAAATAAAAAATTTTGGTGAATAAATAAATATTCATATATTATTAACAATAAAATAAAAACTTGCTATATATATATATATATATTTGGGTAATTATATATATATATATATATATATTTGTTTGTATATGGTTGAAATGCATTATTTTATTGGTTTAACTTTTCTCACCTTTTGATTTTGATATTTTATTAACTATTTTATAAAGATTAGGAAAGATATTTCTTAATTTTATTGGCAAAGCAATATTCATATCATGTATACATGAAAGTCATAGTATTTTGTGCTTAATTGAAAGGTTTGAATTATATAACATAAATTTTTAGCTTTAATTGTTTAAATATTAACTATCTCATAATAAATTTTGAATTCTAATTCTTTTTTATTATTTAATTATTTACAAAAAAATTAATTCTAGTTTTTTTTTTGATAAGTGAAAATTTTATTAATACAAAAGGTAATACAATCGTCAAAGACGAGAATAGTATTTCCATAAAAAAGCTAAAGCATAGGTACAATTGCTTGGCATAAAACATTAGGTTACAATGGATTAATATAGGATCTAATCTAGTTAGCTACAAGGCCGACCCCTGCGAGGACCTTGCCTAATCTCACTTTGTTTCAAAGTTGCCATATGCAATAAACTGTTGCCACTAACGCTGCTCTCTAATTTTTATGGGTTGGGTTGGGGGAGTCCCCCGTTGCCACCAAAAAGTTAGTGGCTCCCTACCAGCTATTGAATGAGGTTGGGCAATGCAAAAAGTCATACGCTAAATGCCAGATCTAGGATGTGTAATCGCAATGAAAGAATAAATGGGCATGGTTCTCTGAGCTCCGATTATAGAGAAAACAGGTGGTTGATTGCACAAGCCCCCAATTACACTCTATCAAGTGTGGAGAGTTTGCCTAGCCTAGCTAACCATAAGATATAGAAGTGTTTAGGTAAGGAAGAGTTGTTCTAAACTACTTTATGCCATGGCATGGTGGGCTCAGGAGGATTAAGAAATCCATAGTCACTTTTGATGGTATACTCCCCTAATGTTGAGTATATTCAGCGAAGACGATATGAGACAGCAGCATTCGATTGGATGGAGGATAGGATGTGGATGTTAGTCTAAAATGGGCCATCACGGATACACCATTCATTCCCATCCATGATGGAGCAGAGCCTCGTGGTATGAGGAAAACCTGTGCTTCCCATAGCACGAGCGCTAAATAATGTATCGAGTGGTCTTATTGGGAGCTAAAAGTTTGCCTAGAGTGAAATTTCAAGGCCATTGTTAGGCTCCTAAAGGAAGCAAGATCTCATAGAGCCCCTTAGCTTTAGGGGTTTCTTCCAAGTCCACAAGCATATGGTAGGTGCCTTGGAAGACCAAAAGTTTTTACCCTTTAGTAAGGTGGAATGAACCCATTATGGCCATAAGCTCTTCGATCCTTCCCTGCATAGCCTCCAAATATGCTTGATTTGGATTGCCTTATTCTAATGGTAGATATTTAGGATCCCTAGGCCTCTATTTTTCAGGGGTTTGCATACATCCACCCATTTGACCTTAGCTTTTGTGAAGGTGTAGTGGTTGCCACTCCAAAGGAAATTTCGAAGTAGCTAATCTATCTTTGTAACAATAGACTTAGGCAGAAGAAATACAGAGCACTAGTAGACTTGCATGGAGAATATGATAGATTTTATCAATTGAAGCCTACCAACATAAGATAAGTATTTAGCCTTTCAAGAGTTGATCCATGACTGGGTTCGTTCCACTAGCACCACACAGTCCTACTTCTTGAGCTTAGAGGATATGAGGGGAACCCCCAAGTAACGTACTAGAAGCTGGCCCTCACAAAATTGAGTGATGCATAAAATGGCCTCTTTGATACTTGTAGAGACATAGGAGAAGAAAATGTTGCTCTTGTTATTATTGGCTCCTAATCCTGAGATATTTAGAAGTATTGTAAGGCTTCTTTAATTAGGGAGATGGACTCAATGTTTCCTTTAGCAAATATTAGGAGATCATCTACAAAGTAAAGAGGAGTTCAGTCTTTCAGCCTTACATCTCCAATGTAGTGAGAATTGGGGATTAGAAACCAACCTCCTCAACTGTGTGGAAAGACCTTCTATACATAGGATAAACAAATAAGGGGACATAGGATCCCCTTGTCTCAACCCTCGTCCACTTGCAAAGAACCCAACCATTTCCTCTTTGACGTTGATGGAGAATTTGGGAGTAGATATACATTAACTGATAAGATTACAAATATGTAGGGGAAATCTCATGGCATCGAGGACCATTAGGATGAAGTCCTATTTGACTGTGTCATAAGCCTTTTGTAAATCTACCTTAAGTGTACATCAGGGAGTACCCTTATGAGAGTGGTAACTTACCATCAACTCCTGAGCAACAAAAATATTATCAGTTATCCTTCTACCTAGTATAAATGCTACTTGCTCCCTCTCAATTAGAGTTGGTAACACCGATTTTATCCGTACGACAAGGAACTTAGAGATCGCCTTGTAAATCACATTATAGCATGCAATTGGCCAGAGGTCACCCAATTTAGTGGGATTAGCTATTTTAGGGACTAAGGAGATAGTGGTACTATTAATCTCCTTCAATGGGTGGCCTGTAGTCAAGAATTCTCTAGTGGCTGCAATCATATCAACACCTATGATTTCCCAAGCTTCTTTGAAGAAACGAACTAAATACCTATTGAGGCTAGGGCTTTTCCATTTGCTTGCAACATGAAACCCCATTTGTTCTCATCATCTGTGAACGAAGCTTCAAGTGTGAGCTTTTGATGCTCATTTAATTCCTAGGACACCAAATTATCCACTTCATCAAGGTTGCTAGAGGCTATTGGAAGATCATAGAGCTATTGGAAATACCTAAGTACTAACTGTTAGACCTCCGGTTCCCCCACAGCCTCACTATTATCCTCCTTGGTTAGTTGGTGCATGGAGCTACGATTGTGTAAACTCTTCATGGCCTTGTGGAAATAGGCAATGTTTTTATCTCTTAACTTTAGCCACTTTGCCTAAGATTTTTACTTATAGAAGCTTTCCTCAACCCCTCGAAGTATGTAATACTCCTTATAGGCCACTCATTCCTCTTCTAGTCGAGATGTATCCTCTATGGTGTGTATGTTGGCTTGCAACTGGATCAAGTGGTTCTTCGCTCTTTGAACACGGTCGGAAAGGTTAGAGAAATCGGTCTTATTCAAATTCTTAAGGCCTTCCTTGAGAAGTTTGAGCTTCTTGACAACCTGGAACATTCTAGACCCCTTCACTTCCTCCTTCTACGTGTTGCTGACTATCTCCTTAAACCTCTCGTGGTCTGCCCAAAAGTTGAAAAATTTGAACGGGCTTCTCCTGACTTTTGGTCCATACTCCATTCACACCACAACTAGTGAGTGGTCAGATAGGATTGGCGTGAGGAATCTAGCATGTGCACTTGGGAACAAATTTAGTCAAAGATGGTTGGCCATGATGCGATCTAATTTCCTTAGTATAGGTACCTAATCTTACTTATTAGACCATGTATAGAAATCCCCTATGTATCGTAGATCTTCCACCTCCATTTTAGCAATGTACCTTTAGAATTCTACCATTGCTTTAGTGACTGCAACTCTCCCTCCTTTTTTCTCTAAGACAGCTCTGGTGGAGTTAAAGTCAGCTATTACCAACCACAGACATTGTCCCAAGTTTTGTACTATTGTCTCTAAGTTCGGCCACAATTCTCTTTATTCCTTATCACTCTTGGAACCATAAACAAAAGTGAAAGCCATATCCCTATTTGCTCTCAGGTTGGTTACGGTACAATGTATAAATTGTGCATGTTCAATCTCCACCTAGACATTCCATTCTCTCGGCTGTCAAGCAATCCATATTCATTTCCTTGCCATTGTATTGATCTATACTGCCAGTGAGGACCCAACAAGTTCTTAATTATGTCTTCATTGGTAATGTTGACCTTAGTTTCCAATAAGCTAATAAGACCTATTTTATGAATGTCACATGACTTCCTAACTTTCAAAACCTTGATGGGGTCATTAAGCCCCCGTACATTCCATGCTGCCAGCAACATGGAGGTAGAGGGAGGGATTACATAGTTAAATAAAAGTCCGTCTCCTCTTGTCTTACGGCGACTAGAGGAGTTGGAACTTTTGCTAGATTTAGGATGACTTCTTGATTCTTGGTTCATTTGAACCATAAGCTTGTTAAGTGGGGTGTTTTCATAATCATCACTCCCTTCCTCCACATCCTTTCTCGGGAGGTCTAGCTATGCATCCACTTCTTACCTTGGGGATTTCCGCACCATGGTGGATGCTAATGAGATTAGACACAAACCGGGTCTTATTTCTTCATGTGGGCCAGGTACCTTGACAATCTCGTCAACCTCCATTCCCTCTTCAGCATTCAACTCTCGGCCGGTATATTTATTACCCTTCCCTTTCGGTCCCTTCGTTTTTGCCTCCTTCCTCTATTCCCCACTCTTGTATTTGTTGCTCACACGGGGGTTGACTAATGGTGCCCATTGATCACTGTTGTAGTGGGCTACCAAGGGACTCCCCTACCTTGCCTTCCTCTTCTTACGCCTTCTTTCCCCTACCTCCATGACATACTAGAATCCATTTCTCTACACATGCTTTGGGGTTGCTAGAAGAAGCATGAGTACGTAGTTTTTGGCTAGGACCGCATTTGTGCCAAGAAACATTACAGTTAGCATAACAAGGAGGGAGCCACTGGTAGTCGACATGAACTACAACAATAGTGTTGTTCTCCCCCTCAACTTTTACCTGGGTGACCAACTCTTCATGTGCATCAATTTCGACCAAGACCTTAGAATGGTTGGCCCTTTGCCTAGTTGATGTCAATGCATCAGCCTTCAGTGGTACACCTACACCACTCACTATGTGGCTTAATCCCTCAACAGCTAAGAACTCACACGGTATACGGCTGAAGATTGCCTATATGGGCACATTGGTAGGTTACGGTTTGTCAAGTGACATGCCCTTTCTCCATTTCTGCAAGATGAGGAATCTTTGAGCAAAGTGCCAAGTTTTTTCAAGGACAAGGATTAGATCACTTCCTAAGGCAAATTGGAAGTAGAAGAACCTGTCCATGCTTCTTAGAACGTCTACAACGCTGAAGTCCTTCCATAGCTTGGATGTGGTAGCTTGGACAAGTGAGTAGGGCAACTTCCAGCCAAGGAAATAGTTCATGAGTGTAGAGTTCCAGTATTTTGCCCCTATGTCTACCACTGCCTTAAGAATTTTCACCCTCGAAACAACACCTTTAGCCGCTAGGGGAATGAACATGAGATTAAAGTCCGATACGCTTTCCTTATCTTTAGAAGTGCAAGCATGGGCGTAAGTCTTGGTGCCAGGAGGCTTCTTGGTGGGTGTGTGTGTGGCTAGGTGGTGGCTGGTAAGGTCCTCAATTATATATAAAAAAAATTAAATTATAAATACATCCCCTTATATTCGGTATATGTGCAATTAGTCTCTATTATTGATATATATTAACGATAAAAAAATTAATTGTATATAAGTAAGGTATATTTGCAGTTTACCGAATTCAACTTGTGGTGGTGTCTCTTCTATGTTTTACCTACACCTCACCTCAAGCAGTTCTTAAGAAAAATATAAAACCGTGACATTTACAATTCAATAAAATATATATATATATATATAAAGCACTTGACATACTTGTGAGACTTAAGCGATCCAATTCTACTGTAAAATCAATAATTATAATAATTGTATGAAAAGTTTTTTAACATCATTTGAAAAGAAAAATAGAAAATTTTATAACATGATCACTTGAGAAGTTCATGATCTGGATTCAAGACAATACACCCGAGATCTGCCATTGGCCAATCTAAACCTTCGTTCCTTAAAATAGAAACTTACGAAGAGACACCACTTCAACTTGCATTACTATGAACTTGGGCCGACAAAAACAAAGTTTTTGTACCAACACCGTACTGCTACTTTTCTGATCAGCCAATGATAGTAATTTCTCGAAAAGTAAAACCATTTATATATTTTTCTTTCACATAACCTTAAAAACTACTATTTTAAATGGAAAACACAAGTTCCCTATACTCTTGGCTCAAGGTGGTTTTAGCACCGAGATAGGAAAACACGATCTAACAATATTGTATATCTTAAACAACTACATCCCATATATAAGTAATGTGGTAATCAAGAATCAAGATGAGAAAGAAAAGATCAAAAACATAAATTCCTAAATTCACAACATGAATATTAAATCAAATCAAATCAAGTTAACTTAACATACCTGGCGTCCGTGGAGTACTCAAAGAGCTTCCCTTTGCTGGAGAATACAATCAAAGCCACATCCGCATCACACAACACAGAAAGCTCATGTGCTTTCTTCAACAACCCAGTTCGCCGTTTGGAGAAAGTCACTTGTCTGTTAATTTTGTTCTCAATTCTCCTCAGCTGAACCCTACCTCTCCCCATTTTTTTTTCTTTAACACTCCTCCTCCTCCTCCTCGTCCAATTCTCTTTCTTTTCAACCACGCCACAACTCAAATACAAACAGACAAATATATGTATATATATATATATGTGTGTGTGTGTGTGTGTGTCAAATCTTTAACATCTTGGTATCCAGCTTACATTTGGTTAAATGTTGTAACTTTATATCTCCGTCTGTTTTTTCCTCTCCCTCTCTCTCTCTCTCTACTAGGTGAATGGTGAAGCAGTGAGAAGGGGGATATTTATCGGGAAGACTGGAGTAGTGATTAGGAATAAATGGAAAAGTCGAACACCGTTTGACAAAGAGAGAGAATGGTTTTTGAGGTGGAAATGGAAAACCGGGTGGTTTCGTCATAACGTTGTCGCTGCATGATTGGTTCGTAGGTAGTAAAATAGTGGAACTTGTCGGATGTGAAGTTTATGTGTTTTTCTTTATACTTCTCTGGTCTCACGAAACTCATTTATTTCTCATTTTGCATTTTTACGTTGGGTAAAATATACTCCATGGTTACGGTGCAATTACTTATGTGACACTCTATTTTAGCTCATTAAATTTCGACTATTGAGTGCACTTAATCCACGTGCCGATCGTAACCCAACTGCATCCAATAATAAAATACAGTCTTTTTTCTTAATTATTTAAAAAGTATATAAATTTAATTATTAATATTTGTTATCTTTTCTATTTTAATCTTAAATATTTATTTTTTTATTTCAATATTCAATATTTATAAATAAATCCATTGTTAGTTTATCATTAGTTTTTCCATTAAAAATTCATTGTGGCACCATCTTATTTGTTCATATATTTTTATTGAGTATACAATATAATAAATCACTAAAAAATAACTAAAGTAATAAAAATAAAAAAAACCCAAAAAATAAAAAAGGAAAAATCTAGAAAAGTTAAAAAAAAAAAAAGTTCTAACCACCTTTTAACCTTAGAATAACCAAAACAGTTAAAACAAAGTGGTGGGTTATAGCTCACTAACTAATGTGGACTATAGGCAACTATCCACAATAGAGGGGAAAAAAAAAAGAAGAAGAAGAGAACTTAGATTTCAAATTGTTTTTTTCTTTTCTTGGTAAAAAAAGTTATTAAATTAAGGTGGTCACCCACCACCTTAAAGAGGTTAGTGGTGGGTCGAATCAATCCACTTTAGTTAGTGGGCCTTAACACATTTTTTTCTTTTTGTGTTTTTAATGTTTCAGCCCCCTTTGGCTAATAGGTAGCTGAAACTATTTTTTTCCCAGTATATATTCTTCTATATTTTTCTTATTTCTATATTTTCATATTTTTTTAAATTTTTATTAATTTACTTAAATACTAATACATAAATACATACATATATATATATACACATATTTATATATATATTTATGTATATATATTTTTTATTCATGATCTTTTTGTCATTTTTTACTTTATTACAATTTTTTATATTTTTTACTAATTTTATTTAATTTCTATAACTTTATTGTATTATTTATTTTATATAATTACGTAAACTAATTGAATTACGTCATGTGTCAAATTTTAATAGAAAAGTTAATATTTCCATTAAAAAAACTTGTTTGTAAGTGTTTGCAAACATTGATGAGTGAATTAAAAATAAATAAATAAATGTTTAGGGCTAAAATACAAAAGGTGATAAATGCTGATAACTAAATTTATACTTTTTCCTCTATATGATGATTTGGTTTATAGTTTGGTTCAAAGATGATCCAAAGGGTTCATGGTTAGAATTGGGGAGTTAAATTGAGTCTAATTACTTAAACTTGAATCAAACCACTACTTATTGAAAAATTAAAATTGAGCAATATTTTTAGTGTTAAACCTATTGACATTTATATTAACCCTATTTACCCTTTCTTTTTCTTTTTCTTTTTCTTTCTTTTTTTTAATTGACTTTCATTCCATTGACAATTTTTACAATCCACTTATTTTCCTTCACCATCATTTCTGTAATACCCTAAAATCTGAAGCAAGTATTGATGGGAAATTTTCTGGCACTGTTTATGCTTTCAGAACTAGATTTAGATGATGATCCAAATCGCTCATATTTTACTTTATTTTTTTTATTTAATAAGTATTTGAGAAATAATCTTACAGGTACAATAATAATTCTCCATGGGATGCCAACATGTCTTACACTAGTTGATCGCCATAGGACATCATTAGATTTGCATTCAAAGGCCCGCTGCAATTGTTTCTATTTTGAAGCATTAGCTCCTGAAGATTTATGATATTTTGTACTTTGTAATTATTCTATGGACTATTTTATGTTGTATTTTCTTTTGGGACACTCTCATTTTGATTGTAATTTTCATTTAGGACCGGCCACCTTAAAAGTGGCATAGTTGTAATTTTGTGCATTTTATAACCTTAAAGGAGTAAGTATAAATACTTGCTTAAAGTAGGGTTTGAGGAGGCCATTTTTCAGATTTGAGTATACACTTTCGTGTGAGGATTAGGGTTCTCCTAATTGTCATTGTAAACACCCCATTTTTGCCCTAAGAATAAATAATAATTAATAATAATCAATTTTTAATTTTTTCCAATTTTTCTCTAATTTGGCAAAAATAATAAAAATATTCAAAAAAATAAAAATAAATAGGAAAACACATCAATTTTGAAAAATGATTTCAAAAATAGCAATAATGAGGAATAAATAATTTTTACAAATTTTTGAAATTTCAAAAAATACAAAAAAATAAAAAAATCGCATTGCATATATGCAATTTGCAAAATAAACAAAATCAGGAAAATGGGCTAGCTCAGTGGTCCGAGCCATGGTCAAGTGGGTGCGTGCGGGTGCGAGGTCGGGGGTTTGAAACGTGGGGGAAGCAGTTTCCATGTTTTGCAATTTTTTTCATTTACCTAGGACACGTGGCAGCATCTGATTGGCTGGAGGGAACGCACGCGCCGGGCGCGTGATCGTCTTCAACCTCGGTCTGAGATCGTCGGTGAAGGAAAAAATTCGAATTTCGGCCGTTTCGATTCGATTTTTTGCACAAATCCAACAGATCTCCAACAGAATTGAGATAAACATCATCCAATTGAAATCAAATCTCAACAAATCGAAGGATTTACACGAATTGGAGTTGGTTCATTTAACCGCCAATCCGATTTGCCTCGATCGTGAAATCGAGCTTATCCAGCTCGATTTTTGGAGCTATAAATAGAGGAGAGGGAGAAGCTAAAGACAATCAAAAGAGAAATGAAGAAAAGTGAATCGGAGACACGGAGAATCGAAGCCGCGACCGCCGATAGAGCTAAACAACACCAGGAGGCTTTCTGGAGCAAACATCACCACCATTGGATTCCTTCCTGATAACCTAGGATCGACACCTCACCGCTACAAAAGCCGTCGAAGCCGTAAAAGAGAACCCGCCGCCGTGTTCAACCGTTCGACCCGGATCCAGGTAAGTCGATTCTGATTTGATTATTTATTTAATAGTTTATATTATATTGAATTGATTATTTAATTGTCATTATTTATTAATTTGTATTTAGTTATTATTTATTATGTTATTTACATTCAACAAATAGAAATGTTAGAAATTAGATCCTTTAAGATCTAAAAATTGTAATAAACTAAAAAACCTCACACCTAAAATAATAAATATAAAAATAGAAAAATAATCAAAATTTAGAAAAATAATAAACTTTAGATTTTAAATTAGTATTAGATAAGGACTAGGGATAATTTTTAATCATGAAAAATAATTTAAGATATAAATTATAAAAAAAAATAAAAAATCATAAAAATCATAAAAAAATCAAAAAAATTACAAAAATATAAAAAAATTAAAATATAAAATTCAAAAAAATTAATAAAATAGAAAAAAATGAGTTTTAATCACATTAGATAAAAATCATTTTCTCAAATAAATTCCAAAATTGATGTTTTTCCTTTAGAAATTATTTTGCAAAAATCAAATTATTAAGCTTAGGTTTAGATTTGTTTTAGAAAAATCCCAAAAATGTTAAAAACATAAATCAAAAGAGATTTTCAAATTAAAATTCACAAGCCCACTAAATCTTTTCAGGAAAAGCGAACTACGACTTGTTTGATCCTGAATAGCAGGTACGTAGGCACCATTGGTCAACCCATAAAATGAAATAAAAAATCATTTTTTCAAATAACTCATTTAAAAACACAATCAAAGGCAACAGAAACAAAATAAAAGACATTTCTAGATGGAGATAATTTTAGGAGATTAGGTGGTAACCGTAAGGTTTTAATATGTTAGCCTCCGAACTTAGAAACTCTGGTTTTCCTTTTCCTCTTTTCACCAAAAACGAGAAGAGGAAATCACGACGACTAGTAGTCCAAATTAAGACTAATCCACTCCTTTAGTCTTAATTCAATATTTCCCAACAATAGTTGGGTGGCGACTCCAAAAATTAAACGAAGTTACTAACTCAAGTCGATGGTCTATATTAGATAAGCATAGGGTTTAGTCTAGATCGGATTAGGAATGGGAAAATTCAAAATTAGACTCGACAGTCATTAGACTCTTATCAATTTCAATCTACGGAGTTGAAATTGTGGCGAGTGCAACACCTTGAAATTGTGAGTAATATCAATTTCATTTTGTTGTGATTTCTTTTCTTCTCTAGTGTGTAATATCTAGGGGTGAATTGAGATAGTTCTTGGTCGGATTTGCATCATAATCATTGCGAGATAAATTGAGTGTGTTGGATTACTTTTTATAGTGTTATTCATCAACACTTTCCTATCATTGTTTCACATGGAATGCCTATTTCTTAAGAGGAAATCACGGTTTTTATTGCTACTCAATCTTGATATTCAAGTGTTGATTCAAGTGTTGATTAGTATTTATATTGAGGATGGATCATTATTTATTGATTCCGGACCCATTTATATCTTTGGAATTCACGCAATTCTCCAATTGTTGATTTTGAATAAGGGATTGCTTTTAGGGTTGAATTTTTATTCCGTTTGATTGTGCTTAAATCCCTTTTAGGCACATCATAATTTGGTATTAGAGCTTAAGGTTTAAGAGGAGGGATTTGCAATTTTGAATTTCAAAAATTTAGGGTTCATGTTCTTATATATTCAATTCCAAAATTGGGGGTAAATTGAAATTTTTGTTGTAATTGCTTGAAGTGGCGTGATTGTCTTATTTGGGAAGTTGAATTTGCTACTTGTTGAGTGATTTTTAAGTACTTGTTGAAGCCTCTTTGTTGTGGACTTCACCATGAAGGAAGAAGAAAGATAGTGCATTTTTTAATGCAATTTCGAAAGTACAATTGTGTAAGAAGAGAATTATGATTCTTACATTGTTTGAATTCGGAATTGGTGAGAGCATTTGCAATTTCCAAATTTGAGTAGTGTGGAAGAATGGAAGTTATTTGATTTTCAAAACAAACATTAAGATTGAAGGAGTTAATGTGTGTTTGTTTGAATTTGAAAATTACTTCTTACTAAATGTGGAAGGGTTGCAATTAATGAAGTGGTTTGATTTTCAAATTTAAATTGCTGCCTTTTTGTGTAAGTTGCGGATTGGTTTGTATTTGAAGTGAAGAATTTGCAACATGTTATCCTTGAATTTGCTTTGAGAAGGAGTAGTGAATTGAAGAAGTTTGTGTTGCATGTGACGTGTGTATTGTTGTAAGTGACGGTGTGAATGTGTTGCACTTGAAGTGTTGTAAAGTGGTGTGACATTATGTTGTATTTGGGAAGGTTGTTACACCGTGACTTAAGAGGCGTGTATGTGGAGTTGTGCTTTGCAAATTTAGTGAAGGGTCTGTGTGTATTTTTGGTGTAGTTTTGTGTATGTTGAATTGAGAATTATTGATAGTGGCGTGATTGGTGGTGGAACCATGAGCAAGGGAGTTTTATGATGGTGGAGTTGTGCATTTGTGCTTATGTTAAGGTTCTGCAATTTGTGATTTATTATAGTGTGAAACCTTAACAAGAAAGGAAGGTTTTGAGTAGTAGAATTTGAAATTCAAACAAGTCATTAAAGTATGAAAGTAATTGACTAGTTACTTAAACACTTGTAGTTGAATTTAATTCTAACTACTTGAAAGTAGTTGTGTGTGTACTTCATTTATTGAACTTTACTTGGAGTACTAAATTATTTCCTTGTACCTGATAGAGCCATTTTATACTTAATATTTATAGTATAAATTGTGTTAAATTATTATTGATTTTATAAAAATCATAAGGAAATGGTACTCTAATTCTATCATCGTGATAAATCAGGTTAAATGGAGTCAAGGATGCCAATTCAAGTAAATTAGAGAAGCCATCTACAACTTGGTTCAAAGACAAGGATTTACACCACCGGAGGGAAGTACATGGGTGTGTAATTGAAGTACACGGTTGTGTACTTGGTTTTGAATCAATAGGAAGATACACGGTCGAAGTACACGGCCGTGTATCGGAAGCACGGGTTGAGGCACGGCCATGGCGTAAACCGTGCCCCTCACTGGACAAGAAGGCGGAAATGTGGACTTGGAACAGAGAGAGACACGGCTTAAGGCACGGCCGTGGTGGAAGCCGTGGGAGAAATCGTGCTTGGAGCCGTGGAGGAAGCTAGACGTGCCAAGGAGAGGAAAGTGTGGAACATCAACCAGATGAAGGCACGGCTTGAAATCTAGCCGTGGGGTGTAACCGTGGTACACACTGGACATGGATGAAGACTTGTAGATTATGCACAGATGAAGGCATGGCTTGAAATCTGGTCGTGTGTGTAACCGTGGTACACACTGTTCGCGGATGAAGACTTGAAGAATATGCATAGAGGATGGCATGGCTTGACCCACGGCCGTGTGGTAGGGCGTGCTAGGCAGACGAATCTTCACTTCTCGAAATCTACTTGGAAAAGGAAAGACATTTTCGTATCTTGCTCGCAAAAGATCACATGCTATCCCTTTAATAATATAAATAGAGCCAACCCTAGAGGGTTAGGGGCAATCTTTGAATCTTGAATCACCTTGGAGACAAGAAGGAAACGTGGAGCCAGAGCAGGCAGCCGAAAACAGAGGCTTGTTATGTTTTTATTTTTATTTTTCGTTTTATTGATGAACATGAGTAGCTAAGCTATTTTTCTAGCCAAAGGGTCATAGATGTTTAATTCTCCACGAATTGTGAGGTCTAATTGACTTGTATTTATTCTATTCTTTGCTTTCGGGTATTCATATATCTTCTAATCGTTTTGTCATTATTATCTTTGTTGATTGGTATGAATAGAGCTCTTCTACTCAATTAGCAAGTTAATATATTGTCAACTAGCACGTCAAATCCGTAATTGTTTGATTGTTCTAGTCTTAGTGACGCAATAACATGTTTGGTTATAAAAGAGATGATCGAATTCATGTTATGGAGGTGTGTGGTCATGTTTAAATAGGTTATCTTTTAATCTACTGGCATGAATTGGTGGTCTCTCTAGATCTTAATGCTATTGATAGATTAAATCCTAAGCGTTTGTCTAGGGTTGTTTAATCAATAAGAGAAATAATTCAAAGTGCTTGTCTGAGGTTATCGAGGAAGTAAGGAGAGATAGGTTGTTAGAGCTTGTTAATAACCATAACTAGTTTATCTAGAACTAAGAATAGAGAACATTTGCATCGATGATCAATTCCTTGAATTAAACTATCTTGATTCCTTTGGCTAGGCTTTTATTAATATCCGATTTTCTTACCTTGTTTTACTTTATTTTGATTCACAAAGAAAACCCCCCATTTTTTCTTTTCCCTTTTATTCTCCTTGAATAGAAATAAGTTTAACCAATCTCTGTGGATTCGACCTTACTCACCACTATATGCAAATCATATAATTGTCTAGGAGTAGGTTTTATTTTTGTTGGATTCGACACCCATCAAATTTTGGCGCCGTTGCCGGGGATTGGTGTCAAATTTATTTCTATTCTTGTATGACTCGTTCTTCTCAGACAGGTGAACTAATTTATAATCCGGAGATTGAGAAGACTCTAAAGAGACTACGACAAGAAGCTAGATCATCCACTAGACCGAACTTAGTATCGGACTTGTCTGATTCTGAAAAAGAGGACGACATGGCAAATCTTGAGAGAACCTTAAGGGAGTTGGCTGCACCGGATGTGAATCAACAACCACTTTGTATTCACTATCCCGAACTAGCTGTGGAATTCGAATTGAAATCTGGGTTGATACATCTTTTACCTACATTTCATGGTCTTGAAAATGAAGATCCTCATAAGCATTTGAAAGAGTTCTATATAGTGTGTTCTAGTATGAGGCCGCAAGGAATAACCGACGATCAAATCAAGTTACGTGCTTTTCCATTTTCTTTAAGTACTAAAGCTAAAGATTGGTTGTTTTATTTGCCTCCAGGTTCTATCACCACTTGGACAGATATGGTAAGACTCTTCTTGGACAAATTCTTCCCCGCATCCAGAGCCGCTGGTATAAGAAGAGAAATTTGTGGTATAAAACAGAGGGACACCGAGACTCTTCATGAGTATTGGGAGAGGTTCAAGCAACT
Source organism: Laguncularia racemosa (assembly GCA_037954665.1). Lineage (NCBI taxonomy): Eukaryota > Viridiplantae > Streptophyta > Magnoliopsida > Myrtales > Combretaceae > Laguncularia > Laguncularia racemosa. The sequence continues at coordinate 2,226,626 of JBBMOL010000022.1, read as the reverse complement.
TTGTGCAAGCTGCCCACAACATGGGATATCTGAACAACTCCTTATCTAATACTTCTACGAGGGCTTACTTCCGATGGAGAGGAAGATGATGGATGCTGCAAGTGGAGGCGCCATAGTAAACAAAACCCCTGGTCAAGCTAGGGAATTGATCTCCATTATGGCTGCCGATTCGCAACAATTTGGGTATAGGCATGATGCGTCTTCAAGGAAGGTAAATGAGGTAAATGTGTCTAACCTTGAACATCAAATTTCTAATCTTACCTCCCTTGTGTAGCAGCTAGCTCTTGGAAATACCCAACAGGTGAAAGCTTGTGGAATTTGTGCTGCTCCTAGTCATCTGACCGACATGTGCCCCACATTGCAAGATGACAACCATGAACACGCCAATGCTGTAGGTGGATTTCCAGGACAACCGCAAAGGAAGTATGACCCCTACTCGAATACTTACAATCCTGGATGGAGGGATCATCCTAACTTCCGATATGGCAATAACCCTCAACATTTCCAACAATTCCAGCCAAAGCCATCACACCACGTACCCCAAGCTCCTTCCACTTCAGGTATGCCCCTTGAGGATATTGTTAAGTCTCTAGCTGTGAATACCAAACAATTTCAGGAGGAAACCAAGCAAAGCATTCAAAACTTGGAGAATCAGGTAAGCCAACTTGCTTTAGTCGTAAACAGGTTAGAAACTCAAGGTAAGTTACCTTCTCAAACTATTACAAACCCGAAGCAAAGCGTTAATGCAATTACCTTGAGAAGTGGAACAGAATTGCAGAGATCAAATAAGAAAGGAAATCCGTCTAATCTTGAGGAAGAGACCAAGAAAGAGACTTCGACTCCGAGCCAGCAGGGCGACCAGATTAGCAAGTCTCTAGTTGAGCCATCGAAGGTCACATTGATACCACCTCCTTTCCCCTCCAGATTAGCGAAATCCAAGAAGGAAGCGGAAGAAAAAGAGATTCTGGAAACGTTTCGTAAAGTCGAGGTAAATATTCCTTTACTTGATGCAATTAAGCAAATACCGCGCTATGCTAGATTCCTCAAGGACTTGTGCACTAACAAAAGGAAGCTGAAAGGCAATGAAAAGATTAGTGTGAGTGAAAATGTTTCAGCTATTATTCAGAAGAAGCTTCCTCCTAAATGTAAGGACCCAGGTATGTTCGCCATTCCTTGCAAAATAGGTAGTCTTGGAATCGCTAAAGCCATGTGTGATCTAGGAGCTTCTATCAATGTCATGCCTTTGTCTGTTTATCAACGTTTAAATGTTGGTCCTTTAAAGGAAACGGGTATTATTGTTCAACTTGCTGATAGGTCCAATGTTTATCCTGAGGGAGTTCTAAGGATGTTTTAGTTCAAGTCAATGGGTTGGTTTTTCCTGCTGATTTTTATGTGCTTGATATGGACGATAGTGATTCTCATACTTCATCACTAATATTATTAGGGCGACCATTCCTTAAGACTTCTAAAACGAAAATCGATGTAAATGATGGCACCCTCACTATGGAATTTGATGGTGAAGTGATTAAATTTAACATTTATGATGCCATGAAACATCCTAACGATATCTCTCCTGTTTTTGTTACGGATGCTATTAACCCATCACCACAGGCACTAAGGCTGGAATCAAAATCCTTATCCGAATATTTAGCCGGGAACGTCTAGCCAAAGACATTAAAGAAAGGCGCTTCATGGGAGGCAACCCATGTAAAAAAAAAAAAAAAGTTTTGTTTTGCATTAGTTTTGGTTTGTTTTTGTTTTAGTTTAGTTTGTTTTGATTTTAGTGTAGTTTTGAACTCTTTGGATTGGCTGCAGCAAGGATACATATCATTAGATGACACTTTCCAGAGCTTAAAGGGAGCACTCCAATACCAGGGAAGTACCAATATTTCCTTTCTCTTATTCTCTAATGTCCTTTGTGTTGTTAATTCCTCTTCAATTGTGCTGAATTAGGAACAGTGAGGACACTGTTTAAGCTAAGTGTGGGGGAGAGGATAATAAAATATAGAGAATAGAGAACTAACTTATACTCTGAATGTTTGTCCTTAAGCAATTTTAAGCCAAAGTTTTTCAAAATTATCATGAAATCTAGAGATTATACTAAATGTTGTAATAAGCATCTACAAAATGTGAAATTGACTTGTTCAAATTCTTTACTCACCCACTGCTGTGATTAGAATACATGGTTAAAATTAAGTAGTGAAATCTTTAAGAAACAAATTTACCTTGTATTTAGCTTTAGAATTGGAAGTCTAAGAGTAAGTCGAGTCCTTAAGTGAAAAATAAACAAGTTTACTTCTAGGTTATATTAGCTACTGTATACTCTTTGAAGTTGTTTGTAAAGCAATCATAACACTTAAAAAAAAAAAAAGAATCAAGCATAGCCATTACTCCAATGATTCAACTAATTGAGTTAAGAGTATTCAAACTTGAATGTTAGAGTGAGGAAGAGTCCGTAGGGGTATCTCAAAACCCGGTCACTTGAGTGATGAGCTTGGGATGTTGCCGACTCAATGAACTCACTATAACGATAAGGGCAAAAAAGGCAAAAGTTCATGAAAAGAAGCGGGCAAAAACCTGTCAAAATAGATGCTTGAATAAATCAAAAGAACATGAATGTGAACATTCATTGAATAAAACAAAGATGTATAAAAGGGAGAATATCTAGCAAAGAGCTTATACCATATGCTTTTACTTTATACTACAAGGATTATATGCTTGATAATATCTAATGAAGTTTAATTGGGTGTTTTTCCTTAGTGGATTAAGTATTTACTTTTGGAATAAAAATTCTTTTGCTAAACATGAGGATTAAAGTTTGTTTTGTTTAGATTAGCTATTGAATTTTGTCCATAGTAATTTGATCATAGGAAACCAATTGGGTTGAAGTAGTAGACATTAAATTACAAGTCATGAATTACAAATGAATAGATGCTTGGAATGATGAAAAGAAAGTTTGTATAATCTATGATAGATTTCTCAATTGATTTAATGCAATTGCTTGAGGACAAGCAAGAGTTTAAGTGAGGGGGAATTTGATAGAGCCATTTTATACTCAATCTTTATAGTATAAATTGTGTTAAATTATTATTGATTTTATAGAAACCATAAGGAAATGGTACTCTAATTCTATCATCGTGATAAATCAGGTTAAATGGAGTCAAGGATGCCAATTCAAGTAAATTAGAGAAGCCATCTACAACTTGGTTCAGAGACAAGGATTTACACCACTGGAGGGAAGTAAATGGGCATGTAATTGAAGTACACGGCCGTGTACTTGGTTTTGAATCAATAGGAAGATACACGGTTGAAGTACACGGCCGTGTATCGGAAGCACGAGTTGAGGCACGACCATGGCGCAAACCGTGCCCCTCATTGGACAAGAAGGCGGAAATGTGGACTTTGAACAGAGAGAGACACGGCTTAAGGCACGACCGTGGTGGAAGCCGTGGGAGAAACCGTGCTTGGAGCCGTGGTGGAAGCTAGACGTGCCAAGGAGAAGAAAGTGTGGAACATCAACCAGATGAAGGCACGGCTTGAAATCTAGCCGTGGGTGTAACCGTGGTACACACTGGACACGGATGAAGACTTGTAGATTATGCACAGATGAAGGCACGACTTGAAATCTGGTCGTGTGTGTAACCGTGGTACACACTGTTCGCGGATGAAGACTTGAAGAATATGCACAGAGGATGGCACGGATTGACCCACGGCCGTGTGGTAGGGTGTGCCAGGCAGACGAATCTTCACTTCTCGAAATCTACTTGGAAAAGGAAAGACATTTTCGTATCTTGCTCGCAAAAGATCACATGCTATCCCTCTAATAATATAAATAGAGCCAACCCTAGAGGGTTAGGGGCAATCTTTGAATCTTGAATCACCTTGGAGACAAGAAGGAAACGCTGAGGCAGAGCAGGCAGCCGGAAACAGAGGCTTATTATGTTTTTATTTTTATTTTTCATTTTATTGATGAACATGAGTAGCTAAGCTACTTTTCTAGCCAAAGGGTCATAGATGTTTAATTCTCCATGAATTGTGAGGTCTAATTGACTTGTATTTACTCTATTCTTTTCTTTCAGGTATTCATATATCTTCTAATCGTTTTGTCATTATTATCTTTGTTGATTGGTATGAATAGAGCTCTTCTACTCAATTAGCAAGTTAATATATTGTCAACTAGCACGTCAAATCCGTAATTGTTTGATTGTTCTAGTCTTAGTGACACAATAACATGTTTGGTTATAAAAGAGATGATCGAATTCATGTTATGGAGGTGTGTGATCATGTTTAAATAGGTTATCTTATAATCTACTGGCATGAATTGGTGGTCTCTCTAGATCTTAATGCTATTGATAGATTAAATCCTAAGCGCTTGTCTAGGGTTGTTTAATCAATAAGAGAAATAATTCAAAGCGCTTGTCTGAGGTTATCGATGAAGTAAGGAGAGATAGATTGTTAGAGCTTGTTAATAACCATAACCAATTTATCTAGAACTAAGAATAGAGAACATTTGCATCGATGATCAATTCCTTGAATTAAACTATCTTGATTCCTTTGGCTAGGCTTTTATTAATATCCGATTTTCTTACCTTGTTTTACTTTATTTTGATTCACAAAGAAAACCCCCCATTTTTTCTTTTCCCTTTTATTCTCCTTGAATAGAAATAGTTTAACCAATCTCTGTGGATTCGACCCTACTCACCACTATATGCAAATCATATAATTGTCTAGGAGTAGGTTTTATTTTTGTTGGATTCGACACCCATCAGTACCTAAAATTCTCTTTGGAACGTGAGCTATTGCATTATTGTGGTAATTAAACGTATGGGTTGGTGTTGTTGAAGGAGTGTGCTAAAATTTGTAGGATTACTTCTTAAGTTAAAACATGTCCAACGAAAGTGTGAATGGGGGAATTGGCAATGAAGCTAATAGCCAGGTTAGTGGAGGTTAGGGTCATAATATTGCAGGTAGGAGGACTTTGGAAGAACAACTTTAGGATCTTACTACCATAGTTGCTACTTTGGCAACTAGGATTGATAGGATGACATTACTACAAATACTAGTGGTGGAAATCTGAATAGAAGGAGATAAGATTAGTAGGAGATGGAAATCTGAATAGAAGGATGGATGGGGTCATCATCTATGCAGGGAAGAAAGGGATGACAACTTTAGGGCTAATCCATATCAGAATAGGGATTTCAGGCCACCTCGGGGATTGGAGTATGTGAAGTTGCAGATGCCTTCTTATGATGGCAAGGGATCAGCTTATGATTATTTGGATTGGGAGGACAAGGTTGAGGGTCTATTTAAATGTTATGAGATCGATGATAATACCAAGAGTCCGATTGGCTACTGTCGAGTTTATAGGATACGCTGCATTATGGTGGAAGAATTTGATTATCAGCAGGCGTAGGGATGGAGAGGTTGAGATTCAGACATGAAGGGATATGAAAAGGGTGTTGAGAAAAAAGATTTATTCCTTAGCACTACAAATAGGAACTATTTATGCAACTGTAGACTTTGAGGCAGGGAGGCAAGACAGTGGATGATTATGTGCAAGAATTTGAAACCTTTATGATTAGATGTGGGTCAATCAAACCTCCAGAACAAACCGTAGCATGCTTCGTCTCGAGTCTGAAATATGAAATAGCGTGTGTTGTTGAGCTGCAGCACTATAGTACACTTGATGAGGCTATTCAGTTGGCTTTGAAAGTGGAAAGGCAAAGGAGTTTCAACTTGTTTAGGGCTTCGAGCAGTAGGCTCAGTACTATAACCAGACCCATAGCTGACAGTCGATCAGGGGGAATAAAGGTGGTAGGTGAGGCTGTAAGAGCAATAGACAAAACTACCCCAAACACTGCGAAAGAAAATATACTCGCTGGGAAGGGTAAAGAGGTAATAGTACCAGATGTGAGGTAGACTATTCCTGGATCTACTAGTGGAAAAGCATGCCAGATCAAATGCTTTAAATGCATGGGATTTGGGCATATGGCAGCACAATGTCCAAATAAGAGGGTGATGACTGTTATGGAGGGCACTGGGGAAGATGTTGAGGTTGACGAGGAACAGATTGAGCCTACAGATTTACCAATAGCACTGCAGGAGTATTATGATGACCAGACTGCAGAAACACATGAGGAGCGTACAGGTGAATATTATCTACCTATTAATGTGTTACGCAGGGCTCTAACCATATCTCCTAATGTTAGAGATATTCAAAGGGAGAACATATTTCACACCTCTTGCAAGATCAGAGGTAACCTTTGTGTACTTATCATTGATAGTGGTAGTTGCACGAATGTTATATTTGTTGCACTAGTAGATAAATTAAATTTGTCTACTAGCCTACATCCTAGCTTTTATAACTTGCATTGGTTGGATAATCGAGGCAGTATGTATGTTACGCTAAGGGCGAAGGTACCTGAAAGTGTTAGGCAGAAATAGCATGATGAGATCCTATGTGATGTAATTCCTATGCATGCATTCCATTTGCTGTTGGGTAGACCCTGGTTGTTTAATCGGAAAGTGTTACATGATAGGTTTAGAAACACCTATATGTTCAGTATGGGCGAGTCTCGTATAGTACTGTCACCTATGACTCCATCTAGGGTACATCAGTTTCAGGAATAGAACAGAACTACTTCCACTACATTTGATAGCTGGGAGAGCAGGCTAATAGAGATATTAGGGTTCAATTCCAAAAATGATCCTCTAGATTTGAGGGCAAATCTTTCAGAAGCTTGAGGAGATGATGGAAAATTTTCCGGCACCGTCTATGCTTTCAGAACTGGATTTGGATGATGATCCAAATCATCATATTTTACTTCATTTCTTTTATCTAATAAGTATTTGAGAAATAATCTTATAGGTACAATAATAATTCTCCATGGGATGCCAACATGTCCTACACTAGTTGATGGCCATGGGACATCATTGGATTTGCATTCAAAGGCCCGCTGTGATTGTTTCCATTTCGAAGCATTGGCTCATGAAGATTTATGATATTTTGTACTTTGTAATTATTCTATGGACTATTTTATGTTGTATTTTCTTTTGGGACACTTTCATTTTGATTGTAATTTTCATTTAAGACTGGCCACCTTAAAAGTGGCATAGTTGTAATTTTGTGCATTTTCTAACCCTAAAGGGAGCAAGTATAATTACTTGCTTAAAGTAGGGATTGAGGTAGCCATTTTTCAGATTTGAGTATACACTTTTGCATGAGGATTAAGGTTCTCCCAATTGTCATTAGACTCTTATCAATTTCAATCCAAAGAGTTGAAATTGTGGTGAGTGCAACACCTTGAAATTGTGAGTAATATCAATTTCATTTTATTGTGATTTCTTTTCTTCTCTAGTGTGTAATATCTAGGGGTGAATTGAGATAGTTCTTGGTCAGATTTGCATCATAATCATTGCGAGATATATTGATTTTGTTGAATTACTTTTTATAGTGTTATTCATCAACACTTTCCTATCATTGTTTCATGTGGAATGCCTATTTCTTAAGAGGAAATCATGGTTTTTATTGCTGCTCAATCTTGATATTCAAGTGTTCATTGAAGTTTGATTAGTATTTATATTGAGGATGGATCATTATTTATTGATTCCAAACCCATTTATATCTTTGGAATTCACGCAATTCTCCAATTGTTGATTTGAATTAGGGATTGCTTTTAGGGTTGAATTTTTATTCCATTTGATTGTGCTTAAATCCCTTTTAGGCACATGAAGTATAGCCCACCATGTGTCCTCACTAGGTGAAAACACATAAAGACTCAGAATCTGCTAAACTCCACAATTAATATCCAGTCATTATGGTAATTGATAAAAGAAATCTCCACATGTATAGATGAGTGGCTTAATAAATTTCACTATGTTTTTTCCACATAAACGAAACTACAAGGAATGACTGTTCACATCAATTAACCATAGTCCATTACCTACAATCAATTAACAATAGAAGCATTTTAAAACTCAAGTACAATAATAGTCTCAAGTATAACACAACTAAACAAAATCATCTAATGTCTATCTTTCTCTTCGCCTACCTATTACTCAACATAATATACATGTTCCATATCCTCATTATCTAAGTCTTAGCTTATGTTCACTAGTATCTCATCATACCCTATAATCTCACCAGAAGTACCTATAGCTTAAAAAGGGCTCTATAAGGGGTGAGCTAAAGCCCGGTAGGATATATGCCAACAACCACACACAAATGCCATACCAAAATACAATCACAAACATGATGCAAATAAGATACTCAAGCAAAAAATTGTTATCTTTTATATCACTTATTCCAACATGTAACCCTCAACATCACAAACACCATAAACACACAATACATATATAAATATATATATATATATATATATATATACATACATATATACAATAATGGGTATTTCCCATTATCCATGAGTCTCTGAGTGCATGAGTCTATGAGTCCAAGATTCTATAAGCCCATATTATACATATATACATATACAATAGTAGGTACTCCTCATTGTCCATAAGTCTATAAGTCTATAAGTCTAACTATTCTAAATTTACTTAGATCATTTCAATACACGACTCCACTAGGGATAATGTCACATATTGATTATCAAGGTGCCATCCCGTGATCACTAAAATTCTTGGTTCCTTGGGCCTAGCTAAACACAATCATATAATTACTTAGTTCCAATAATAGTTTAAGTTAATTCGCATTTATAACTTAATACGCATAATAAACAAACATAGTATACACGTACTTGATAAGCATTGAGTGATCTCTCCATAACTCTACACTCCTTAAATTCTTAAACCTATTTAAATCAACAAACACGCGCATTTGGAAAACCTATAACAATTATCTTAATCCACTTTTAGGTATTCAGTTAAGTTAGGAGAAATGATGAATAGAAATTGAGTGGGAAAACTTGACTTTAGAAAACATAGGTTTGATACGTTCAAGTATAAGAGCGTGTTCTCATCCATGTGTTATTGTAGTCATTAGATACGGGCAGATACATGATCGTGTCTCTTGCCTATGTACCTTACTATTAACTTGTGATTTTTAGCATAGGGCCATGTCTCTTGCTTACATACCTTATTATTCATTTTGTGATTTTGGCATAGGATCGTGTAAGTCTCCTAAGTGGCTGTGTACTTTAAGTACATGAGTGTAGCATGGTCATGTTGTAGACAGTATACTTATAAGATTCTCAATTTTTTTGCGAAAATGAAACGTTTCTCCAAAAATCCAAATCTCTAATCACAATTATTCTCCAATCTTTTCTACATTTGCAATTATTACATTCCCACACTTAGTATACAATAACATTACCCTAAATTTCACTCTAATTATATAGGATTTAGAGGACTTAACCAATTGCCGTCCTATGAACAATCACCTAAATCCTGTTACTATAGATGTGTAATCGTTCTAACACAATTTGGATCATTCTAATGATCGAAGTTTCACACACTAGCCTTTCGTGTGTAAATTCACTAGATTGCCCATCCTCTCCTCGGGTTTTAGATTACACAATATGGGGAAAAGGGTTAGAAAGATACGTAGGGGCTTTATTTATACCTTCCTCATAAAATAACCATATTTCCCCCTTTGCTAAGTCCTTTTTATGTTCATTTGCCTCAACCATGCTATTTTCATATTTTGATTTTATTTTTTCTCTAGTTTAAACACTATTATTTAATTTATACTTTATTTTAATTTATTCCGATTATTACATTCTCCCCTCCCTTGACAGAACTTTTGTTATCGAAAGTTACTTGGATTGTAAAAGAGATCTAGATATCTCTTCCTCATCTCCTCTTCTAATTCCCAAGTCACTTCTCTTTCTGTTTGATTATACCATTAAACCTTGATGTACTTGATTACTTGTCTCCTCAAAATTTGCTCCTTAGTATCCACAATTCTGAAAGGCTTCTCTATTGTTGTGAGGTTTGGTTGCACTTTTAGAGGTTCTAAAGTAGTTACTTAATCCAGGTTTGATACATATTTCCTTAATAAGGAAATGTGAAATACATCATGCACCCTATTTAGATTCATTGCTAAGGCTAGTCTATTCGCCACTATTCCAACCTTTTCTAAGACTTCAAAGGGCTCTACATATATGGGGTCCAATTTTTCTCTTAACTTAAATCTCACCACCCTTTTTGTAGGTAATACCTTCAACAAGACGTGATTTCCCACTTTAAACTCAAAGAGGCATCGTCTTCTATCTACATAAGACTTTTGATGACTTTGAGTTAACTGCATTCTTTGCCTAATCAACTTGACCTTATCTATAACATCTTGTATCAAGTTAGGTCCCGATACTTGTTTCTCACCCATTTTATCCTAATGTAACGACAATTGATACTTTCTATCATATAATGCTTTGTAGTGTGCCATTTGAATCATCACTTGCTAGCTATTATTGTAGGTGAACTTTACTAAGGGCAGGTGCTCATCTCATTTTCCACCAAGATTTAGCACATAAGCCCTCAACATATCCTCTAATATTTAGATGGTTCGTTTTGACTGACCATCTCTTTATGGGTGGAAAGTCGTATTAAACTTCAATTTGGTTCCTAGTGCCTTGTATAAACTCCTCCAAAATCTCCCAATAAACTTTGTGTCTTTGTCAAAAACTATCATGACCAGTATCTTATGTAACCACAGAATTTCCTTAATGTACAATTGAGCTAACTTCTTGAGTTTATTCTCGATACCTATAGGTATAAAATGGGTAGGTTTATTGAGTCTATCTATGATTACCCATATGATGTCTAGTTTATTGAAAATTTTAGGTAATGTGGTGATGAAATCCATGGTCACATGCTCCTATTTCCACTTTGGTAGCAGTAGAGGTTGTAACTTGCAAGTGGGTCTTTAATGCTCTATTTTGATTTGTTGACAAGTCAAACACTTATATACGTACTTTGCAATTTCCTGCTTCATATGCTTCCATCTATAGTGGCATTTCAAGTCTTTATACATCTTGGTACTTTCAGGGTAGATTAAGTATCCAGAATAATGTGCCTCTTTTAGTATTTCATTCTTCACTTCGGATACACTTAGAACACACAGTCTTTGTCCACACCTTAGTACTCCCTCTCCATCTACATTAAATTCCATTGCCTTTCCTTCCTCCATCTATTTCTTAATTTCTTGCATTTCCACATCATCAGCTTGTGTAGCTTTTATCTTGTCTATTAATGATGTGCCTAAAAACAAGATTAAGCACATGCAAATGAACCAATTGAACAACTCTAAAACATAAGATCAAAACCGATTCAAAATTGGAACAAATTTTGCTTGACCCCTAATTATTGCAAGATGATCCGAATGCAATATTTCATGATAATAAAAATCACAATGATGAAATCCTCAATTGAATCACTGAATTAACTTAAAATCCCAAGAGATTTCCAAACATCAACAATCAAAACAAGACCATGATCCTCCTTCCCAATAAGGCCAATTCACGGTTCAAAATGTGGCGAAATTGATGGTTAGAACTAATGTCAAAACCAATCAATCTTATAACATGATAAAGTGATTACAAATGAAATCAAAATCTGACCAAGAACAATCCTAATCAACCCTAGATATAACTCACTAGTGATGAAAAGGAAAATTACAACAAAGAGAATTGATATTACTCACAATTCACTTTGAAGCTAGACTCCATAATTTCAATTTTTAGGATTGAAATTGATAAGAGTAGTTTAGATTTAGGATAACCTTAACCCTCACACGAGAAGTGTATGTTCTGAAAATTTTCTAAGCTCCCTTAAAACCCTACTTAAGCAAGTGTTTATACTTGCTTCCTTTAGGGTTAAAAAGTCCACAAAATTACAACTATGCCACTTTAGGGTGGCTAGTCCTAAAACACAATTACAATTAAATAAAAGTGTTCCAAAAGCTTATACATAAATAGTCCAAAGAAATAATTACAAATACAAAATAATAAGAATCCTCAAAGAGCCAATGCATTGAGGCGATGTTGGTCACAACTGGCTATTGGATGAGAATCTTATGATGTCCCTAAGTGATCAACAATGAGAGTCATTTGGCATCCCGTGAAGAACTAACATTGTACCTATAAGATTATCACTCAAATATTTATTAGATAAAGAAAAACAAGTGTAAATATGAGTGATTTGGATCATCATCCAAATTAAGTTCTATATCCATCTAGGTCGCCGGTAAAATTCCCATCAATTAATGTCGGCTGTATGTGCAAACTGGCTAATCTTGCCCTAGCCTCCTGGGCTATAATTTCTAGTTCTAATCATTGCATGTCTTCTAATATGCTCCGTTGAGTTATGATTAGAGTTGCCAAATTAGCATGTCTCTTTCTACTAAGAGCATTGGCAATTACATTCGCTTTCCTACGATGATATTGAATTTCAATGTCGTAATTCTTTATCAACTCTAACTATCTTCTTTATCTCATGTTTAATTCCTTTTTGGGTAAAGATGCACTTGAGACTCTTATGATCAGTGAATATTTTGTACTTCTCTCCATGTAAATAATCTCATGCCCTAGGGGGTACCCTAGTTGTAATAGCTCACCATGTACTATGTTGAAGTCAATGATTAGTCGTATTTTAGCACACATATACTTCATAAACGACCATAAAGATAATAGTTTTTAAAAATAGTAAGATTATAAATTTTAATATATAATTAAAGTAAAACATACAATTTTGCACACATAATAAGTGGAAAAATAAGTCTAGATAATTAATATTACATTCATTAAAGATTTGAAAGAGTCTATTCAAAGTTGAAAATATCTATTCTAGTAGTCTTCATTCTTACTCACCTATTTAATACTATCTTGAGGACTTTCATCGCTGGTTGGATTCTACCAAGGTAAAACTAGTATGGTGCCTACAAAAGGAAAAACTATAGGGGTGTAAGCTACATTTAGCTTAGTGAGGTCCCAGCTCAAAACCACCTTTCATGCAAGATAAACAAGTCATTATTGTAATGTATGAACAAACATATGCCAATCATCTCCTATAGTTTACCGAAAATTACATGAAGTCTAAGGATATTTTCGACCATTTTATCCATCCTTTGACATTAGGTTGAGTATCTTTTTAAAATTGCATTAGAGTTCAAGCTACATATTCCATTACACTAGCACACATCCTTGGCTACACAAAAGTTAGAGCCATGCTTTATATATAAAAAATTATGCTAGCAGAATGATCTTCTAAGCAAGGACCCAAGAAAAACTGAAAAAAAAAAAATGTTTTCCTTGCTTACACACCTCCAGATGTATGTGCCTAAAATAGTAATAATGAACATAGATTCATACCAATACACGATGATCCTCAATTTATTTTTGTATTGTTAAAATAAGATACTCCTTAAGATATCCTTCCATTACTTGTGTAAGTGTGATCGAATATAACAAGAATATGCAAAAGGTGCTATGCATTATCCATTTCAAGTCTAGACTTTCAATATACTTAACATAAATTGAAAGCTGACCAAACAATTTGTAGACACTTAATTAATTAAAAGAATAGTCATGAATACAAGAAATTTTACTTTTTTTTTTCTTTGGGTTTCATCAATCTGATAAATCAGCCAAATCAAACACATACATGGGTTTATTAGTATTCAATTTTAAGTTCTACTAAAGTTACAAGTATAAATTAAGTGGCAATTATCGTTGGTACTCACCTTGCTATTGTTTTCAAGGATCGTAATAATCCTTGGGTAAAAGCTATGAATCTTTTGAAAAACCTATTTAAACATAGAAAATACATACAAGGATAACTATTAGTGAGATAAACTGCTTTAACATCCCATTATTAGCTCCATATCTTATTATAGTCTTTCAGAGTGTTTTAGTATTAGGTCCTTCATTCAAGGATTGGTCCATTGTCAGGATCTACACTAAGGGTTTTGTTTGGGAAAGTCCTATTCTCAATTCATGTCATAATAAGATAAATATATGTCCAATGAAGTTCAATAGGTCAAAATGGTCACAGATAGTCATAAGTCCTCAAGGTTTGGGAATCATTAAAGGTTCAAAAATATATCTAATTACCCAAAAAAAAAATTTAAATGAAAGAAAAATAGAATAATGTTATGAAGGTAAAGTTTCCTGAGGTGGGGTTATTGACAGGACCGACAACTTTTACAAATAGGGGATGCTAGTATACTTATACAAAGGGTGTACTACAAAGACAACTAAAGTTAATTGAGATTACCTTGATTGGATAGAGTTTCCTTGAAAACCTAAATTAAAGGTCATAAAATATAGAAAATAAGCAAGATTAGTAACTTCCTTAAGAGAGTTAGAAATTATTTAAACTTCTTGGAAGTTTCTTACCTTAGTACATGGGATAGGCGGTCCCGAGACCTTTATCGGTTTTGGAGTTATATGTAGAGCTAATTATGGGTGTAACTTTCTATTATTCTAGTGGAATGTTAGGTGAGGAGAAATCAAATGAAAAGGTTTAAAGTGGCATGGGAAAAAGGGAGGGGTTTTACTTAGGTAATTTAAGCTTTTTTACTCCCCTTTTTATAATGGTTAAACTTTGTTGGTATGTTATTTATTAAGGGTCTGTTTTTTTAATGCCTAGGAGAAAATATTTGGCATATTTTAAAGTCATTAATGGCCTAGGATATCATAGGATAAGATAAGGTAATTATATGTTAAGATAAGATAGGGTAAATGATGGCATAGTGGATGAGATCACATGTTATTTGTCATATCTAAAGGAGAAGCTAAACTAGTTAGACTAAGTAGATTTTTAAATTAATTTTAGGTTATTCCATTAGCTTAGACATGGTAATTTTAGGTTAATTTAAGATAGATTAGGATTAGGTAAGATGGTTTTAGGATGGGGTAGGATAAGATAAGGTAACAATTTGTTTTGAAGATAAGATTTGCATGGAAATTTCTCCTTCTTGACCAGCTTTAAGACTTTAATTTTTTTCATGATATTTTTAGGTATTTATCTTAGTTTAATCATGTTCATTTAGGGTAAATTAGATTAGATTAATATAAGATAAGATATGGTAAATTAGATGAGGGTATGGTAGGTCAAATTGCAAGGGAAGGTCTACGTGAGAGAAGGGAGTTTGCAACCAATTTTAGTTGGTGCTATTCTAATTTTTTTTCATGTCTTTTTCCTAAGTAGTGTTAAGTTCTCTAATTTAGTTTTGATGTTAACAAAAGAGAAATAATGTGTAACGTATGTTTGAGCTTGTCAGAAGTTGTTTCAGAAGGTAGTACGTAATTTTCGTAATTTTTCTAAATTGAACAAGGAGACAGAAGCTTGTTCAGAACCTTCAAAAGTGTTATATCGATTATTTTTATTTTGACAGAAGGTGTTTCAGAAGTTGTGTAGTGTATCCATAGTTCTCGTAATAATCTTTCAGAAGCAGTTTCAGAACCTTTACAATAGGAGAACAGTTGACAGGTTTGTTTCAGAAGTACTTTCAAAACCTTCCATGTCTGTCACGAATTTTTTCTAGATTTCGCTCTAATTTTTATATCGATAGTTTTTAATAAATTTCAAGGCCTAGCTCCACGTGTCAATTATATTTGGGTAATATACTTGATGTGTTTTACTAAAGTTGGATTTTATATCATGGGTTTTTTAATTTATATAAAGTTTTACAAGATTTTATTCAAAGATTTCATTTTATGATAAAGTGAGATCATATAAGATTTACAAGTTTTCTCAAGATTTAAATCTAGATATTTATGCTATATTTTGGGAGATCCAGCAGTTACAAAGATAAGGATAAGAAATATGGTTGTTACATGAAGATATGGTTCCACAATGTGAGGGATATCTTCAACAAACTTGATTCAAGAGATATATCCAAAGAAGATCTCGGTCAAACTGATTTATCCAAGCTTATCCTCATCAAGAATATCACGGAATGCAGATACTCTCCAACAGATTCAACTTATTTTTGAATTACAAAAATTCAAAAATAAATTCAAGATTGTCACGTGGAAAGTAACCGTTATGTTCTCTTCATATAAGGAGTGTTTAATTCAAATAAAGAAGTGTGTAAAAAAAAAAAAACGTTCTTTTGAGTAAGAAAAAAACACATGGAAAAGAAAAGGCTCATACATTTTCAAGCGAAAAATCTTTACATATACATGTGATCTATTGTATAGAGGAAATTTGATATTCCTCGTTGTTATTGTAATTCCTTTCGTGTAGAAGGAATTGATAGTTGTTTCATCACTGTAGTTTGAGTGATTAGCTTAGTGAAGAAGCTAGAAAGACTCAGCAGTGAGACTTCGCCTTGAAGAGGCTTATTTTGTACCCTTTCAATTTGTTTGATATAGTGAAACACAACCGGTATAGACAACCGGGACCCTGGCGTGGAGCTGGAAGAGAGGACTGATGCTCGAGATGGAACCTCTATAAATCTCTGAGCATTCTATTCTTCTCTACTCATTTTTTTTACTGCACATTATTGTTCTTCATTATTGTTATTCACGTGATTTTATTAGTTAAGAGTTTTTGAATGATTTGAAAAAAGTGAAACTTTAAGTAATTAATCAATTCACCCCCCTCTTGATTAATCTAATTGGGACCAACAAGTAGACAAGGTATAATTAGGATACAATAGGTTATGATATGATAAGGATAAGATAAGGTAGGATAGGGTAAGATATATCATTGCAAAGATGGAAAAAAAAAAAAACACAAGCCTATCGTTACTTCTTTAGACCAGCTACCCTTTGTCCCTTTCAATGTCATTTTCTTGAATTAATTATGATGATTCTTAGATACGATATGGTGATATTTGATGAAGATAAGAGAGGATGAAGATAAGATGTGATGAGGTTTGAAAAAGTTTAAGATTTGCCTGGAAAATTCCTTTTGAAGATGATACCATGAAAGATAGTGCAACTAGTTTGGTTTTGTATAGTTTTTCTTGTATTTTATGTATTATTAGGTAATTAAAGATGTAATAATGGATTATAAAAAATATTAGTTAAAATAGATTAGGATTTGGTAGTGGTTTCAAATTTAACTGCTTAGGAGACTTTAGGTATAAGTTTAAGGACTTCCAATTGTTTTGTAATTTGATTTGTTATTAATTTGGGTTTATTTTTGCTAACTTGGGTTTTAGGATGTTAATCCTTATGATTAGGAAAGGATTGAATGGATTTAGAAAGGATTTGATTTAAGTCAATTCTTTCTTCCTTAAATGGTCTAATTATCTATTGAAAGTTAACTTTGGTCAAATTAGAGTGAACTTTAATTAATTGTGTTTAATTTTTTAGATCTAATACTCTAAGAACAATTGGGATTGAGTAATAGTCTTATAGATAAAATTTGATCAAATTTGAGTTTAGTTTACTAGACAATATCTTGAGATGAAAATTGAATCCTTGGGTAAGGAGTTTAGTGGTGACTAGTGCAGCTGATGGTTTTTGACTGAAATTTCACTGAGTCAAATCTATCAATTTAATAGGAAAAGGGCATCATATAAACCTACAGTGTCTTATCTTCTAAGAATAGGCAAAGGTTGAAGTAGCCCTCTTAGCCTTTGGTGTTCTACTTTTACCCTTTGACTTATGTTACATTTCATTACAAATTTTGCTACGTCTTGTTTCATTCCGTTCCACCAAAAATTCTCTTTAAGATCTTGATACATCTTGGTTCCTCTTAGGTAGATGGTTAGCCTGAATGGTATGCCTCTGTCATAATCTCCCTTTTGAGCTCCTTATCATCAAGTATGCATAGTTTTCCTCTCATTTAAACAATCCTATCATCTCGAACTTAAAAGTCTGCATACTTGTTAGTGTGTATTCCTTACCTTACATATATTAACGTAGGGTCTTTCTATTAAGCCTCTTTAGCCCTTTCCATTAATGTGGGTTTGATGGTCAAACTTGACAACTCTGAATTTGCATTGTGCTACATAAATTCAAGATTGAGTCTTTTGAATTCTTAGATTAGTTTCCTTTGTTTAGTCAACAAGGATGTAACTTTAATGTGATTCTTCCTACTTAAAGTAGTAGTAACTACATTTACTTTTCCTAGGCAATAATTTATTCCCAAATCATAATCTTTGATTAGCTTTAACTATCGCCTTTCTCTCATATTTAGCTCTTTTTGCATAAATGAGTACTTGAGACTTTTGTGGTAAGTATGTATCTTGCACCTCTGATCTATAAGTAATGCCTCCACAATTTTAAGGCAAAAACTATTGCAACTAGTTCCAAGTCATTTTTCGAGTAATTTTGTTCATGTGGTCACAATTGTCTCAATGTGTAAGCAATTAGCTTCCCTTTTTACATCAACGCATAACTAAATCCGTTTCTTGAAGCTTTACTGCACACTGTGAATGGCTCGTCAGTGTTAGGTAACACTAGGATTGGTGCGAATACTAACCTTTGCTTTAGCTCTTGAAAGCTTTGTCCTCTTGTATTAGTCTATTCAAACCTTTCATTTTTCTATGTCAACTTAGTAATTAGTTTAGCTATCTTTGAAAAATCCTTAACTAATTACTTGTAATACCTTGCTAAACCTAGAAAACTTTGCACCTTAGTCACCATCTCAGGCCATTTCCAATCTTCTATAGCCTTAATTTTCTTTGGGTCCACTAATAGACCTTGCCTAGAAATGTTGTGCTCAAGGAATGGTATCTTTTTTAACCAAAATTTGCACTTAGACAATTTAGCGTATAGTTTATGTTTCCTTAAAGTCTAAAGTGTGGTCCTTAAGTGTTCTTCATGTTGTTCGGGTGTAGTCAAATAAACCAAAATGTCATCAATGAAGAGGATCATACACTTATTTAGAAGGGATTGAAAAATTCTATTCACCAAGTCTATGAAAGCAGCGAGTGCATTAGTTTACCCAAATGGTATTACCAAGGACTCATAATGTCTCTATCGAGTTTTGAAAGTTGTCTTAGGAACATCTTCTAGCTTAACTTGGAGTTGATGATATCTAGAGCATAAATCAATTCGTGAAAATACACTAGCTCCTTGCAACTAGTCGAACAAGTCATCAATTTGGCGTAATGGGTACTTGTTCTTTATAGTGACCTTATTCAAGTCTCGATAATTGATGCAAAGTCTCATAAAGCCATCTGTCTTTTTTCACGAATAGTGTAGGTGCTCCCTAAGGTGAGGCACTTGGGCGAATAAAACCTTGGTCCAATGACTCTTGTAATTGCTTTTTTCAACTCTTTGAGCTCGATTGAGGCTATTCTATAGGGTGCTTTCGAAATAGGTTTGGTTCTTGGCACCAAGTTGATCTCAAAATCTATCTCCCTCTTTGGTGTTAGTCATAGTAATTCTTTCGAAAATACATTGGGGAATTCATTGATGATTTGAATATGTTCCAAGTTAGGCTTTTCTGCCTCTTCTTTTACAGTACTCATCAAGCTCTCAATCCAAGGGATTCTCTCATTGCTCATAATAATCTTGTATGAGCTTAATTTTGGAAATCTCGAAAGTGTAGATTCTCCTATGAATTCTACCTTCAACTTGTCAGAATCTTCAAAAGCCACTTTCTTCCCTTGCAATCCATTATAGCCTTAGTAGCTAACATCCAATTCATTCCCAATATGGCATTATACTTATTCATATTTAGCATGATAAGATCCACGTTGGTCTTATGTTTCTAAATCTCCATTAGGCATTTCTTGATCATCTCCTTGGCGATTATGACATTCCTAGTAGGTGTCTTTATACCCAAGCTCGAGTTTGTTGTAATTATTGTAGTTTTACTTATTCGGCTACCTTGGGGGTGATAAAGGAGTGAGTTGATCTTGTGTTGAAAAGTGTGAATATAGGTTGATTGGAGATCATAATGTTTCCCGAGTCTAAAAGGATAAGGTTTAAGTTTGGGTATGTATTCTATTTACATACCTAATTGGGTATCGAATTTTGTTACTAAGTCTGCTATGATTGGTTTACTTATCTTTTAACTTTTTTCTCTTTAGTTAAACAAAAAGTAAGAATTGAATTTATGTACTTATTTGCAACCAACTCGGTATCACTTGTACCATTAGCATCAAAAGCACCAAACTCCTCTTCCTCATAAAATTCGCTATCCTAAGCTCCTTCAACATTGCACACTTGAGTGTTACTAGTGGTAGGGCTTGCACGATTACCATTATTGACCTAGCCATTTGCATTCTTGTTAGCTATTGGCCTCCCCATAACTTGTAAGGGTTTAGTTATAGGTGTAGCTACTTGCTTTCACCTCAAGAAATTGACTGACAAGTAGCCTACTTGCTTACAATAGAAACAAGTGGCTGTACTCTTCTTTGGGCATTCAATAGAGCAATAAGTTGAATCCCCACAATAATAGCATTTATTTCTCAATAATGGGCACTCCCTAGGGTAATGCTTACCTTACATTTCCAACATAGTATGGTGGGGCATTCCTTAGCCTCGCCCCTATTTGAAAGGAATTATGGGGGCATGCAAAATTCTTATTCTTTCTACTATATCCTAGTCCATCATGTGGCCTTTTCCTAAAACCATTTACCTTGCTTCCTAAGGTCTCATCCTATTTCTTGGCATTCTCCAACACTCTCACCCTCTCTACCATTACACTAAAAGTACAAACCTCAAACTCAACTAACTTCCTACTCATCTCGGGATCTAATCCTTTAGCAAATTCCCATATCTTCAATTGATCACTCTATTGGTATTCTAGAGGGGCAAATTGCAACAATCAATTGAACTCAGCCTCATATTGTTCTATGCCTTTACTCCTACCTAAATGGCAAAAAAATCTTCAGTATATTTGGCATGCAAGCTCTTTAGAAAATAGTGCTCTAGAAATTCATGTTTGAAAGCATTCCAATTAATCGGGGGAGGTATAATCTTGCTTTTAGAATCCCACCATGTTTGAGCCCTCAATCTTAGCAAATAAGTGCCATAACACCATCTAATTTAGTGGTACCTCAAAGGCCTCAAATGACCTCTCAATTTAGGATATCCAATCTTCAGCTTCATTAGGGCGTCTTGTGTTGCCATCAAAATACCGGTTACACCAAATAAACGTTAGCAACATACTCCTCTGGTATCGAGGTTTTGGGGGTATAGCTTGAACCACCTCAACTAGTGTTGCTAGTGGTAGGGGTGGTAGTGGTGTTTCTTCCACAACCATTAGTGGTGGTGGGGTTAGAGTTGGTGGTGGTTACCTCTCTAAATATAGCTAGAACCACTCATTCTACCTTTCTATAGTTGCTAGAATTTCATCTATTCTGTCTTAGGGTTTATTTTTCCTTTATTCATCATTTCTAGCATTGTCTTCTAGTAATGGTAGTTTATGTAGCCCTTGATGTATGCAATTTTTCCTTAGGTTAGCTCTCAATACAAATGTCTATGTTGCTAATTTGCATTCCATACATATCTGTCCATTTCATATGTGAAGATACATTTTCCCTTGTGTTTCAAATTTCATTTCAATATTACAATAACAACATAAAATAAGATGAGAATACATATGATTTCGTTAATATAGGAGTACATCCATTTTTTTTTCCATTAATGCAGCAGCATGAGGTTACAACTTAAAGGTAATCACTTCTAGTGAGTGAGTCTCCACTTGTAGAGTTGAAATACATCAATGGGTACATATGTCAATGCAATGCTAGACTCCTAAATACAAAATGACCATCTATGATCCCTATAACAAAATTTGGAGTATCTATTATCATAGTACGTAATAGTTGCTAAATTCCATAAGGTATATCTATATAGATTAGCCATACTCTTGAGTCCATTCTTCGTGATATGAGGTCACTCCCCTTAGGTGACAAGTACAAGTAACAGTATGTCTAATAGTTAAGCTAGCTTTTGGTGAGTCATCACCTCTTTTCGTCTCCCACTTAGATGAATAGGTACCAGTCAATCCAACATTAGAGGGTGTCTTTCTTGGACCTTGCTTAAACTCTAGCCAGTCTTCAAAACATTCTAGGCCATCCTCACTAAAGGTTAGAAAATCCATTGAGTTCAGCTCAACTGCGAGCTCATCCAAATTAGTCATGTCCTCACCACCTATCAATATAATCGGTTCACATGGTATCAGGTTTAGACCGACTAGAGTAGGGTCTATATATGTTAGCTCCTCATTAACCAAAGGCATCATTAAAGTATCCTAAAAATCTAGTGGTAATGCCATTACATCAATTCTTGCCCCATCTTCCTCCTCTTACACTAGCTCCTAGTCTATCGGGACTGTAGTAATTGCAATCATATCCGTAAACCAACCCGAGGAAATATCAAAAGTCCTATTTTGCTACTTTATTGGCACTAGCTCATGTGTCTCTCCCTAAATTGCCTTTAGAACTGCCTTTATCTATACCTTCTCGTGTACTACCTCCTCTTCCCCTATACTTGGAAGGGGTGGGAACATCAACTAATTCTACATAGAATCCCACAATTTGTGGGTAGCTTTAGCAATCTCCTTAGTCTCGAGATTTAGATGATCACTCTTCCTATCCTTCACATATATCAACCTTAGCTTGACTTGGGTCCACTCAATGAAGTTTGGAAAGCTGGGTTTACTTGAATCAGCTACCACAAATGCCACCTCATCACCATCTCTATCCTACCCCATCTCTTGTGTTTGTCTCTCCATCATATAGATCATCTTAGCATCCATATACCTTCTTTAGTCCATCGGGTCTATAGATAAATGAGAGTCCAAAACTATCCAAGTCCAACTCTCTACCACATCATAACCGACAATAGTGTCCATAGCCTCCCCATAAGAGTTATGTCCCCATAGATCAACCTCAACCTATGCTGATACTCCACAAGGGTCTCTTCCTCCTTAATCTTAAAGGAGATCCATCTATTCCATGCATAAGCTAAACTAATCTATAGTGTGAATGAAGTACATTCAGAATACATGCATCAAATAAGTAAGTAAACATAATTACATACGCCTTATCTTGGTTCTACCTACACTTCTCCTCACATCGGGTTGGTTTCTCTTAAGGTTTCTAAGTTCAAGTTTTAGTTTATTCATTCATGCTTTGATTCCACCCAGAGCTATAACACCTTGAGGGGTACCTTAAACATAATAGCCTATTGTACACTATATGGAAATTCGAGAATAACCCCTTTATTACTCAAGGATTAGCTTTATGGTATACTGGGCATACACACATCCAATTACCCAAACAAGATTTAGTGTTTCCAAGTAATAAAGAGACAAAATAATTAAACATAGCATGGTGAGCATCATAACATTAAGCGACTAAGGTTCCATCAAATATCCATAAGGCACTACTACCATCTAATGGATAGTAATTACTGAAGTAGTCTAAGTCTCTACTAGAAAATAAGTACAGCTAAGACATAAATTCAAGTCTCTATATGTATATATAATGGTGATCACTATGCTCAATCCTCATCCTTCACACATCCTATTGTGTTCCCTATTGACCTCTAGCAAGCATTTACTAAGCTTAAGCTAGATAGGCTCTTGTAACAACGAAACACTATTAGGAGGGGGTGGAGGTAGAAGGGAGGTGTAAATTGTGATAACTTAGTGAGAAAACCCTTATATTGTATTGACAAGAAATTATACACAAGTTATTTAAACAAACATATGGATGCATGATCACGCATATGAATGCAATAGTACACATGATTGTTTGGAAACCACATATAACATGGATTTATCACCCTTTATTGCTTGGATTGGAAATTATGAATTAAAAATTGGCTTTTGGTTGCAATTAGCTTGTGCTTTCTCTTTTAAGATAGTCATAAAAGTCTATATTTGTATTATATCAAAATAAGCTTAAATATATATATGCATATATGCCCATGGTAGGATCACTCGCCTGCCATGTCGATATTGGTCATAATAATCTAGGGGTAGCTTAATCTTGAAATCGATGTTACTTGATAGGGAAAGTAGTAATTCCAATTGGTTAAAGTGAATTCGTTAGTTTTATCGATTTAGGTTGTTTCAGTGCTTTAGTCATAACTTTTTCGTCTTAAGTTCGTTTTTCACATATTTATAGTCATTTCAAATATTTTAGCAAGTACTTTCCATTTTTGAAGTCATTTTGGTCATTTGGGTTTTGAAAATTTGGGTTTGGTTATAATTAGTTTCGGATAGCCATGTTTAGGGCTTATTTTGAGGTTATTTTCTAAACTAAGCCTAGAGTTCAAGGGAAAATCAACTCTAATTAATCCATAGATCTCTTTAAGCCTTTGTTTGGGTGTGTATGGATCGCATGTGTTGTTGTAAATCTTTGGTTTTGGAGCAATGATTCAATATTGATCACTAGGTTTTTGGTTTCACTCGTCTTTCATCTATATGTCTTTTTTTTTTTTTGGTCCTAAATCAAAGGATTTAACTTTCCAACTTTTCCAAATGATATTCAAATAAAATATATTTTGAGAATTATGAAAATCATGAGTGGAAATCTCTTTTGGCATCGGTCTCCTCATAGAAAACTAAATCATCCATTTTTCCATCTTAAATTATCTCCATCATGTGTTAGTCATCACCTAAAGCTCCTAAATGTTGGTATTTGCTTAATACATCAAAGATAAATATCCCTTATACTCCTCAATAGTGGCAACCAAAATAGGGGAATAAGTTCAAAGTGTAATTATTTCCATTAATATTATAGGTTGCATATATAAGCTTGCATACATGAAGGTTACAATATGTTGTCTTTTATGCTGACTAAAGTTTGCAACATATCCTTTAAAATTCTCAAGCAATACAATGAAAATTCATTGCTAAGTGACAAAATCAGAAGTTTTCTAGACTATTTTAATACACCAATACAAAATTACAAAATAAGAAAAAGGAGTAAGTTCTAGTTGTTGTCTAGTCTTTTTGGCTTCCTTGTGTATACAACTACTTCAACTTATTTGCTCTTTTCTAGCTTGATGCTATTACTGGGTTCCCTCTAATATTTTGGCTCCTTAAATGTCTTAAGTGGTGTGGAAGGTTGCTAGGTTTAGGTGAATTATAGTGGTTGTGGTGTAGTGTTTTCTTGTTAGAAGTGGTGACATTGAGGGTAGTTGGAAGTCGTGGTTTAGTGATTATTATTACTCTTCTTGGAGAGTGTTTTGAGGTGTTTTTGTTGGTGAGAAATTTCAAATAGTAAGGTGTCCATGTTTCACGTGTAGATGAGGCTAAATGAATGGGTTTTGGTGATACGAACCACGTCAACCCGTGACAAAACCCAATACCAATACGTTCGGAATTCGTTGCCTAAGATGCCCAAACACCTAAAGTGGAAACCGCGACCTGTTGTCTATAAGTGAGACAAGAACCTTGGTATAAAATGAAGACGCCACAATCGGGATGGAATACCGATTGATAAGTTGGGATGAACGCCATGAAAATCAATCCGATAAGTTCGATTTAGTTCTTGAAGAACCAAGAGAGGTGCCTCTCAAAAGTGTTTAATGTTCAAAGATGTTTGTTGTTCATTGTTCTAAACCCTAGGAGCTTTTATACTAGGGTTACAATTCGTGTAAAACAAGTCCAAAACGACATAGTTTAGATAAGTGGTGTAAAAACGCGAAAATAGAACAAGCTGGCCGGCAGGGGATACACGGCCGTGTACCTTTCTATACAACTTCTGGCAACATACACGGCCGTGTACACGACCGTGTACTTTGACCGTGTACTTTTCTGTGCACATTCCGTCACATACACGACCGTGTACTTCTGGTCGTGTATCTTTCTGTAGATTTGCTTGTCTCCATACACGCCCGTGTACTTTGGCCGTGTATCTTTCTGTGGATTTGCTTGACTCCATACATGGCCGTGCCTTGAAAGTACACGCCCTCTTCAACCCGTGTCCGGTGTGACTTATATAAGAGCAAGGGTCTTCCCATGGTTGTTCCAATCCATTCCAACTTCATGATTGCCCCAATCCTTTTCGGCTTCATGGACATCCTTTATCAACCCGTTAAGTGCTTCGTTGAGTCATTTCGCTCGACTTCTTGTGATCGGTCCTGGCGGCACTTCAAGAGGATCCACATAAGCGTCTGAAAGGCCTTCTCTTGTTGCTCTCCCCAGCTGAACACCACGTTCCTCTTAATTACCTCAGTAAGTGGTGCTGCAATGGTGCTGAAATCCTTCACAAACCTCCTGTAAAAGCTCGCTAGTCCATGGATACTCTGCACATTACTTACATTGGTTGGACTAGGCCATTCTTGGATCGCACGAACCTTTTCTTCATCAACCTGTATTCCCTGCGCACTAACAACAAAACTAAGAAACACAAGTTTGTCTGTGCAAAAAGTGCACTTCTTGAGGTTAGCATATAATTGTTCCTTTCGAAGCACTTCTAAAACATCCCTCAAGTGTGGCATATGATCTTCCAAAATTTTGCTGTAAATAAGAATATCATCAAAATAGACAACCACAAATTTTCCAATAAAAGTTCTCAAAACATGGTTCATAAGTCTCATAAAAGTACTAGGTGCATTAGTTAAACCGAAAGGCATCACTAACCACTAATACAATCCATATTTTGTCTTAAATGTAGTTTTCCATTCATCACCCTCTTTCATTCTAATTTGGTGATATCCACTTTTTAGATCAATTTTAGAAAAGATACTAGACCCATGCAACTCATCTAACATGTCATCTAAGCGAGGAATAGGATGACGATACTTTACCGTGATGTTGTTGATGGCGCGGCAGTCAACACACATTCTCCATGTCCCATCTTTCTTAGGCACCAAGATCACAGGCATTGTACATGGACTCATGCTTTCTCTCACGTACCCCTTCTCCATTAGTTCATCGACCTGCCTTTGGAGTTCCTTTGTCTCCTCCGGATTGCTCCTATGAGCTGGCTTGTTTGGAATCGATGCTCGGGTACAAGGTTAATCTGGTGCTCAATACCACGAACAGATGGTAATCCCTTTGGAATCTCCTCAGGAAAGACATCTTCAAAGTCCTGCACAAGAGACACAACCACACTAGGCAAAGAGTTAGACAATTCGTTAGTAGTCAAACATGTTTCTTTAAAAACCAGCAACAACATAGGTTGCCTCATCACTAACGCTCTCCTTACTACACTTGCTCTTGCCACATAACTCTCCTTTTGCAAGGCCGCCCTCTCCTTTTCACTCACCGCCAAAGTTGATCCCCCTTTAACTTAGCCTCTCACACTCTTTCCAGCCTTCCTCTCCTTTTCCTTTTGATCTTGACTTTTATATTCCTTTTTCTTCTCATTGTCTTTTGCTCTCTCACTCTCACTCTACTTTTCACTCACCTTGTGTTTTGCAAACGACTGTTGTAGCTGCAACGGGTCCTCATACACCTGCTTAGGTGTTAACGGTTTAAGATTAAAGCTCTTCCCTTGGTGAACAAGCGTATACTTGTTAGAAAAGTCATCATGCACAACCTTCCTATCAAATTGCCATGGTCTCTCCAACAACACATGATATGCTTGCATTGGCACTACATCACATAACACCTCATCCTCATACCTACCAATGCGAAACCCAATCAAGGCTTGCTTACTCACCTTAGTCTCACCACTATCTTTCAACCACTGCAATTTATATGGACTAGGGTGTCTAACAGTTTTGAGCCCCAGCCTCTCAACAATAAAATTACTCACTACATTGGTGCAACTTCCCCCATCAATAATCAAACTACAAATGTGATCTCTTAGATAACATCTAGTATGAAATATATTCTCCCTTTGCACCTCCTCTTCTTCCTTCACCTGCACATTCAAAGCTCTCTTCACTACTGCCACTAGCCTTCCCATTGCAGGCTCCTCATCATCACTAGCATCCTCTAATGGAGGCATATCCTCTTCTTCACTATCCCCCTCAGTCTCATACTCTCCATCATCACGCAAAATCATCACACGCCTATTTGGACATTGACTAGTAATATGGCCTCTACCTTGACATTTAAAACATCTAATGTCACGATTTCTAGAAGTAGAAGATTCAGGGTTACCTTGATTACCAGGAGTAGAACTCGCTTGCCTCAGCTCCCCTTTTGGTTTGGTGGGTAAAGGCTTTTCTTCCTTCTTCCATTGATTATTCTTCCAAGTGGATGAACCATTACCCTATTGCAACCGTGCATTACTACTACCTCTCCTCTTGTGCTGGTTCTCAACTTTTATAGCCATGTGGACCATATCCTCCAATTCTACATAATGCTGCAATTCAACAACATTTTGGATTTCTCTATTCAACCCCGTAAGAAATCTAGCCATTGTAGCCTCTCTATCTTCCTCTACATTCGCCCTAATCATAGTGACTTCCATCTCCTTGAAGTACTCATCTACACTTCGGCTTCCCTGCCTTAAAGTTTGCAACTTGTTGTGTAATTTACGATAGTAATACGCAGGTACAAACCGCTTCTTCATCACTCTCTTCATCTCTTCCCAAGACTCAATAGGTGGCTCGCCACTCCTTCTCCTATTCAACATTAGTTGATCCCACCACACTATAGCATAATCCGAAAATTTAATGGCAACAAGTTTTACCTTCTTTCTCCCACTATAGTTGTGACAATCAAATACCATCTCCACCTTTTTCTCCCAGTCTAAGTACGCCTCGGGATCATTCTTCCCTTGGAAAGGAGGAATCTTCATCTTTATGCTAATCAATTGATCATCCTCTCTATTCCTATCTCCTCTATCTTCCCAATCCCTAGTTCCTCTATTTCGACCACTATATCCTCTATAACTCCCGACAGAAGGCTCATCAAAATCATCATCCGACATTTCATCTCCACCCCTCGGTACTCTCTTAGAACGACTCTCCCGCTTACGCCCTTGGAATACGTTTGTAGATTGCTCTAGTCTTTGCTCCACCGTCTCATGAATTTGTTCCATTCCTTCTTGGAACATCCTCTTCATTTCTCCCCTCAACGCCTCAATTACTAACCTAGCATCAAACTTTCCCTTCCACCTTCAGGAGAATGTTATCTCGACATAGTCCCTGCAGAAAAGATTAGTACTAACACAAATATATATATAATTAAACCTCACGATACACTCCCTTACGTGTTTCGCTCAAATGATGATATCACACAATCACTCGTGTATTCTCACAAATAATGATTATATCAACTCGCCAATTTCCTCTTCTCAATTCTCTTGGAACTAACCCGAACTATACCAATTTCCTTCCGTAGAATTCAAAACAACTCTAGGGTTCGTAAATTTTCCCTCTATTTTTCTATCCGAATTTTTTTTTGTTTGTCTCGGTTGTTGCTCTTGATCACGTTTTTCTTTTCTTTTCTTTTCTCTTTTTTTTTTTTTTTAACAATCGACTAGGCAATATTACACTATCAAAAGACAATCAATACTACGAAATTGAAAACGATAATTGATATGAACGATTGGAGTTAGGGTTTTTGATATTACCTTCCTCAACCGAACTTGATGTTTTGACAAACCTAAGCTCTGATACCAAATTGATACGAACCACGCCAACCCGTGACAAAACCCAATACCAATACATTTGGAATTCGTTGCCTAAGACGCCCAAACACCTAAAGTGGAAACCGCGACCCGTTGTCTATAAGTGAGACAAGAACCTTGGTATAAAATGAAGACGCCACAATCCGGATGGAATACCGATTGATAAGTCAGGATGAATGCCACAGAAATCAATTCGATAAGTTCGATTTAGTTCTTGAAGAACCAAGAGAAGTGCCTCTCAAAAGTGTTTAATGTTCAAAGATCTTTGTTGTTCATTGTTCTAAACCTTAGGAGCTTTTATACTAGGGTTACAATTCGTGTAAAACAAGTCCAAAACGGCGTAGTTTAGATAAGTGGCGTAAAAACGCGAAAACAGAACAAGCTGGCCGGCAGGGGATACACGGCCGTGTACACGGCCGTGTACTTTGGCCGTGTACCTTTCTGTACAACTTCTGGCAACATACATGGCCGTGTACACGACCGTGTACTTTGACCGTGTACTTTTCTATGCACATTCCGATCACATACACGACCGTGTACTTCTGGTCGTGTATCTTTCTGTAGATTTGCTTGTCTTCATACACGCCCGTGTACTTTGGCCGTGTATCTTTCTGTAGATTTGCTTGACTCCATACATGGCCGTACCTTGAAAGTACACGCCCTCTTCAACCCGTGTCCGGTGTGACTTGTATAAGAGCAAGGGTCTTCCCATGGTTGTTCCAATTCGTTCCAACTTCATGATTGCCCCAATCCTTTCCGGCTTCATGGACATCCTTTATCAACCCGTTAAGTGCTTCATTGAGTCGTTTCGCTCGACTTCTTGTGATCGGTCCTAGCAGCACTTCAAGAGGATCCACATTCCTTCTTCCAGCTTGACTCTCATCATGGATCTCATCATTTGGTTACTTAAGTAAGAGGATAGACACATTGGGTATTAGAGTAAGTTGGTTAATGGGCTTGCATGTCAATTAAGGGAATGTTTTAGGTTAAATCACTTGAGATTTTTGGTAATGATCTTTTTCATTAGAATTAAGATCTTATCTATGTCATAAACCTACACACCTAGGAGTATGTGGTGGATTTTAAGCCCTTAGATCAAGTGTGTTGTCTCCTTCTCTTCCCTTAGATGTGGTTGGTGGTCCATGGGGATTTTCCTATGCTTTTAGTTGTTTTGTCCATTAGTTAATAAATGTGGTTAATTAGGCCTTAATTAGGGTATTTTTGAAGGTCTAAATGGATCATTTCTTTAAGTTAATGATGGGTGTGAATTGGCCTAATTGCCCCTCTTGATTCACGTCATTTAGAGTCATATAGAGACTTGTTTTCTACCATTTTCATTGTTTGATTTCATTAATTAGTGGGATTAATTCTCATAAATTATGTGATCTTTTACAGTTTTCTTAGAGTAAATTATTGCTTTTAAAGTTTTGATTTCAATTGAGTTGAAATTTAGGTTTTTTGAGCTTGGGGTTGATTCTAATAGCCTTTAATGTGGCTTTAGGGCTTGTTAATCAATTTAGGGTTTTGGAACAATGAATTTAGGTCTTGAGTAAACCTTATTTAAGGTTTATGTCTGCTATTGTAGTGTTCTAGGGTAGGGATTCGTAGTGTTTCAATCTGGTAAACCTTAGAAAATTTCACATTAAAGAATTAGTGTGAAGGAAAATATTAGGAAATACATCAGAAAAAGCATGAAAACCCAACTACAAATTAAGATCTACCTTACAACACTCAAATCGACTAGTGCATAAAAAACCTAAGAGATTCAAAACCTAAATAAACCTTGACAATAGAATGTCGCATTAAGAAACCCAAACTTAAACTAGGATGTACGAAAAGCCCAAATTCAGTAAAAAAAAAAATCTTAAAACCACTTGTCAACATTAGGATTACCTTTAGAATTGGGAAGACCAACTTCAAGCTCGGAAAACCCAAGATCTAACCCAAATGAAACTAAAAATTAAGTGAAGAAAAAATACCCCATAATTAGTATAAAAATACCCAGTAATTTAACTAAATCTAACTCCACTAAATAATCAAATTGGGTAAAATAAAACATGGAAAAATGAACTCTAAACAACCTTCACGTGTGGCAATGCATGGAGGGCAAAAAGAACTAAATTTCACCTACCAAATGACATGAACAAAAGCCCAAATTAATTCTAGAATATCCCCTAACTAGTCCTTATTTAATTTCCATTTATCTACAAGGATACAATTTGGATAAACCAAATAACTCCTTTCCTTGCAACTGGCCAACATGGATGTGTAGGAGACTTGGGGATAAGTTAAATGAGAGCCAATGATTGCAAGTACATTTGAGGATTAAGCATATGACAAGAGAGAACTATAATTCTAATGTCTAACCACTCTAATTTTAGAATTAAGCTAGAGTGATTTGATAAATCTACTCTATTATCTAACATGCAATAGCAATGCTTAACCTCTATATACTTTGCCCCATATACAAACTTCCTAAACAAGCTACTTAGACATCCTCAAATTTCCCCAATTTGCACGTGGAAGACGTCCCCTTCTTTTTTAAGTTTTCCATGAGAAGTTACTCTCTAAAAACACTTTGATAGGAATCAAAATCCGTCAAGACCTATCATTAGGGCAAGAGCTAAAGGATTGCAAAACTTGGCGGTGAGGGCCCATTTTGAGCACATCGACCTCGGAATTATTTGTTTACTAACATCTTTTCTCTTATTCATGTATTGTATATTCCAATAGGCACACTTATCATGCTTTATAAGGCGATGGACAAACTCACTAAGACTCAGCTTGTGGGTTATCCATGGATCGACCTAAATCGGCGATGAGCTAGGCCGATGAATCCTATGTAAGAGTAGCATGATGAAGACTATTTTTATTTATAATTATTTCTTTAGACTATTTATGTTATAATCTTTCTTTTGGGACACTTTTATTTTATTGTAATTGTCTTTTAGGACCGACCACCCTAAAAGTGGCATAGTTGTAATTTTGTGAACTTTTTAACCCTAAAGGGAGTAAGTATAAATACTTGCTTAAGTAGGGTTTTGGGGGAGAATTTTTCAGAATAGACACATCATTTTCGTGAGAGAATTAGGGTTCATCCTTATTTCAATCCCTCTTATCAATTTCAATCCCAAGAGTTGGAATTGTGGCGAGTGCAATAAGGAGAAATTGTGAGTTGTATCAATTTTTATTTGTTGTGTTTCTTTTCTTCTCTAGTGAGTCATATCTAAGGTTGGATTGAAGCTTTCTTGGTCATATTTGATTGCATTTGTAATCAAATTATTATTGCCTAATTGATTGGTTTTTAGCACTTGTTATTTACCATCAACATTTGCTTTATTTGAACCGTGAAATCAATCCTTTTGGAAGGTGGAATTACAGCCATTGTTCTTGTTGAATTTGTGTATTATTTCACGTGGTATTCAAGAGTATTAGTGATCTTTGTTGAGGAATATATCATTTTGATATTTCATTTCATGGAATATATCATTTGGATTAACTATTGCATTTAGGGTTCACGCAACAATATTGTTCCAAATTAAACCGAATTGACCTTATCTTTTAGGGATTGTTAGTTGGATTATTTTTCTTGTGCTTAATTCCCATTTAGGCACATCATCTTTTTAGTATCAAAGTTAATCACAATTGGGTATTCATTATTGATCACGTCAACATTTGAGGAATTGGTTATAAACATTAAGTTTTGACGCCATTGTTCATGTGATTGGAAACTAGTTTGATTGACATTGTCTAATTGTTTTTCAAATTGGTTTTGCATGTGCTTAATCTTGGTTTTAGGCACATCATCTTTTGGTATTAGAGCTTGAGGTTGTGAGAAGGGATTGATTGCAATTTGAATTCAGAAGTTAGGGAATTGTTGAATAGCACATTGATTTGAATTTGTTTGATGTGAAGCTTGAATTGTTTAATTGTGTTGTTGAGGAGTTGTAGTTGCTACTTGTTGTTGTAGATGTGGAGCAATTATGAATCCTTATCATTTTGTTGTTGATGTGAACTTGGAAGGAAAAGTAAGAAGTGCATTTCCTAGTGTTTTATTGTGGAATTGGAAATACAATAATTTGTGGTAAAAAGAGAAGTGTGACCTTTGTTGATTTCGGAATTAGGGAGAAAAATTTACCATTTCTAGATTTGAAAGTGTGTGGAAGGATAAGCATATATTTGAAATTCAAACACCTTCTTTTAGTTTGAAGTAATTCATTGAGTAGCATTGAATAGGTGTTATTTGAATTTGAATTGTTTTTACCATTTGTGGAGAAGGTTGCATTTAGTGAAGTAAATTGAATTTGAATTTTGTTGCTGCCATTGCTTATGGTTTACGGTGTGAATTGGAGTTGTGTAGTGGCAAGGAAGTGTATACTTTGAAGTATTGTGCGTGTGTTAAATTAGGGAGGTTATTGCACCGTGGTTGTATGTATGTAAGTTGCGGTATAAAAAGGAAAAAAAAAATGAGTTGTTAGAGTTGTGTTGTGTGTGTTAAATAGAAGGGACATTAGCACCATGACTTGAAGGTGTATGTGTGTAGAGTTGTGTTTGTAAAATTTTGTGAAGGTTGTGTGCGTTTTGGTGTGAATTTGTGGAGTTGTGTAGAGTAAGGTGCTGCACGTTGAGGCTAAAGTGTGAGTGTGTAGTGCATGAATAGCAAACTGTGAAGGGGAAGAGTGGTGTTTCAATTGTGAAGTGGAATTGTGTAGTGTGTGTTTTTGGAAAAGGTGGAGGAATTACAATTGTCATTTTCAGATTTGAAATTAGAATTGAAAGTGTACATTAAGAGGTCAATTTGAAATTTCAAATACACATTAAGTCATAGTTAATTGTGTATCATTTGAATTTGAAAAAGCCTCTTACCATTTGTGGTGTTGTGCACTTATTGAACTTTTTTTGAATTTGAAAGTGGGCTACCTTTTTGTGTTGAAGTTGTGGTTTGATGTTTGTGTGAAAGTGAGGAAAGTGCATCATGGCTTGAAGTAGTGTGTATGTAGTGTTGTATTTTTTGTAAATTTAGTGAAAGGTATTAACATTTGGTGTTGGTTGTTGTATGTGTTGTCAAGCTACTTGTTGTTAGTGGCGTGGACATTGTTGAACCGTGAGTAAAGGAGAAGTTGTGTGGCGGTGAATGGTGTGTTGTGTATGTGTTTTAATTGCTGCCAGTTGTGTATTTAAGTGGTGAGAAGTCAAGGCAAGAATAAGGAAAGTTGAGTAGTAGAATTTAAAATTCAAACAAGTCATTAAAGTGTGAAAGTAATTGAACTAGCTACTTAAACACTTGTAGTTGAATTTAATTCTATCTACTTGAAAGTAGTTGAGTGTACTTCACTTGTAGCTTGGTTGTGTACTTGAACCGTAGAAATGTGAAGATAATTATTGTGTTGTTAGGTTTGAGCATAATCATGTCTAGTGAGATGTTTCATTATACTAATGTATTGCATCGGACATTGATTACATTTACTACTAAGGATGATGAACAAAGGGAAAACTTGTTCCATACCTTTTGTAGGGTATAAGGAAACTTATGTGTCCTTATAGTTGATGGTGGTAGTTGTACCAATGTGGTAGCAGCATCGTTAGTATCGAAACTAAAACTTGCTACTACTCTACATCTTGAATCGTAAAAATTGCATTGGCTTAGTGATCAGGGGAGTTTGCATGTGACCTAAAGAGCTAGGGTACCTTTCAGTGTAGGGGATAAATACTGAGATGAAATCGAGTGTGATATTCTACCTATGTGTGCATCCCATATATTGCTTGGCAGGCCTTGGTTATATGACAGGAGGGTCTTACTTAATGGCTTCAAGAATACTTATGTATTCTAGAAGAAGGGAAAACGTATTATTCTAAATCCGATGTTGCCTTTAGAGGTTCAAAAGGTTCAGCAACAAATCTATAGACCATCAGAGATTCTTGAGAATCACAACCACATGAACCAACCTTCAGAGGGCCACATTGTGTAGAAGTAAACATGCAAACCTTTAAAGGTAATAGAGGCTCATGAGCAGTTGAGTAAACCATTGGTGAATTCTAAGGGTCAGAGTTAGATGAGCCCATCATCAGATAGCCAGACTGTTTAGAGACAATTGTGTTCACCTTCAGAGGTTTTAGAGGGCCGTGAGCAGTTGGACTAACCATTTGAGGGCCATGAGGGTTAGCACCATATAGATGAGCTAGAGAAGGAGAAAACAATTTCAGTGGAACAGGTTGAGACAGGGGAGACCTCAGTGGATAATGGGTCATTATTTGAGTTGCAGATGAGATACATCCTAGAAATGGCGGAGAGAAAACAATCATCCCCCTGTGGTATTTCAAATATTGGGATTCTGTAGTGATACTTCTTCAGGTGGCTTGCTAGGAGGAAATAGAGTATCTAATGCATTTGATCTATCAGATTTGAGGACAAATCTTTTTGAGGCTCGAGGAGATGATAAGAATCAAAATTCGTCAAGACCTATCATTAGGGTAAGAGCCAAAAGATTTCAAATCTTGGCATAAGGGCCCATTTTGAGCACATCGACCCCAGAATTATTTGTTTACTAACCTCTTTTCTCTTATTCATGTATAGTATATTCCAATAGGCACACTTATCATGCTTTACAGGGTGATGGACAAACTCACTAAGACTCAGCTTGTGGGTTATCTATGGATCGACCTAAACCGGTGATGAGCTAGGCCAACGAATCCTATGGAAGAGCTAGCATGATGAAGACTATTTTTATTTATAATTATTTCTTTGGACTATTTATGTTGTAATCTTTCTTTTAGGACATTTTCATTTACTTGTAATTGGTTTTTAGGACTGGCCACTCTAAAAGTGGCATAGCTGTAATTTTGTGAACTTTTTAACCCTAAAGGGAGCAAGTGTAAATACTTGCTTAAGTAGGGTTTTGGGGAAGAATTTTTCAGAATAGACACATCATTTTTGTGAGAGAATTAGGGTTCATCCTTAGTTCAATCCCTCTTATCAATTTCAATCTCAAGAGTTGGAATTGTGGCGAGTGCAACAAGGAGAAATTGTGAGTTATATCAATTTCTATTTATTGTGTTTCTTTTCTTCTCTAGCGAGTCATATCTAGAGTTAGATTGAAGCTTTCTTGGTCAGATTTGATTGCATTTGCAATCAAATTATTATTACCTAACTGATTGGTTTTTAGCACTTGTTATTTACCATCAACATTTGCTTCATTTGAACCGTAAAATCAATCCTTTTGGAAGGTGGAATTATGGTCATTGTTCTTGTTGAATTTGTGTATTATTTCATGTGGTATTCAAGATTATTAGTGATCTTCATTGAGGAATATATCATTCGGATCAACTATTTCATTTTGGGTTCACGTAACAATATTGTTTGAAATTAAACCGAACTGGCCTTGTCTTTTGGGGATTGTTAGTTGGATTATTTTTCTTGTGCTTAATTCCCATTTAGGCACATCATTTTTTGGTATCAGAGCTAATCACAATTGGGTATTCATCATTGATCACATCAACATTTGAGGAATTGGTTATAGACATTGAGTTTTGACGCCATTGTTTATGTGATTGGAAACTAGTTTGATTGACATTGTCTAATTGTTTTTCAAATTGGTTTTGCATGTGCTTAATCTTGGTTTTAGGCACATCACACTTAAAGTCACTCTAAAAAAAACCGGATCAAGAAACAACACCTAAACCCGCAACCCTCATCTACCACCAAACACTTCCATTTCTAACGAATTGACTAAGCCTTAAACAACACCCATCTAAGCTAATTTCCATATATAATTTACACCAATTAAGGGGTACCTCAAGGATCTAAGGTCTCAAGAAAAATCATAACAAAAGACCATGCTAAGAGGGAGTAAGAAGAGGAAGGTTGAAGCACTCTTAAGTGACTCCAATGTGTAAGACTTCCCTCCTTTTCTTGCTAATATTTTTGTTTGTGTAATATTCTAGTTGCTAGATTAGAATAGGTTATTTTAATTTGACATCATAAGTTTTACATGTATATTTAGAGTGTATTTAGCTTAGGATACAAGTTGGAAATGTAAGCCTAGAATTAGGATGCAAATCATGAAAGATTAACCATGAAATGTATCATATATGTTGAGTTTAGGAGAAATGTAATAGAAATTAGAATTTTGAGACTTGTTGTACTTTAGGATGCCCATCTTTGAGAGCTAAAGGAGTTTATTTTTGATATGTTACATGCATCTTTAATTATGGAAAGATTTAGGTGACAAACTAGACACTTTAGTAGTGGGAAAAATGGAAAGAAGTGCAAGATGTGTTCATGAGCCTTCAACCGATGGCCAAACCCAATTTTATCTAGAAATTTTTGAATTTTCAGAACCTAAGGAGAATGATAAAACATTACGAAAATTCTGGAAGTAAAAATCTTGAAGGAAAACATAAAAATAATGTGAAATAGGAGGAAAAGTGTAAAACTAAGGACTTGAGCAAAACAACCAAAACTCTTAGACAAAAATTGTAGAATTTCAGAAAAGATCAGAACCTTTACATGCTAAATAAAAGTCCTAAACAAATTTCGAAGTGAGTGGAATTAAAGCTTTTAGGCTATTAGATCAAATTAGATGAAAAGAACTCTAAAAAGGAGCTTAGACAATGTGCACCTAAATTGTTCTGACCATAACTTAATTTTCTAAAGCTCAAATGACCAAAACGACTTCAAAAATGGAAAGAACACTAAAAAACCTTTAAAAAGACTATAAGTACATGAAAAAAAGCATAAAATGAAAAAGTTAAGATTAAAATACTAAAACTTTCATAATTAGGAAAACTGATAATTTTACTAAGATCAATGTAGGTTGATATTCAACTCAAGCTTTGAGAATTATTGTTGCATTATTAGGTGACATGTCTTTAGAGGATGACCTACCATCAAACTATTACGATTAAGGGCGACATGGTAGGGTGAGTGAAATTTGATGACTAGTGTTCCATGTTTGTGCTTGTAGTTAGTGCACTTGCATGTAAATTTTGGATATATGAACTGGCTTTATGTGTAGGGTTTGTCGGGATATTGATTGTGTTTGGAAGCTATGATTGATTGCTAAATCACTTTCCTAGCTAAGTTCTTATTGATTTCCCTTACAATTAAAATGTAGAAATTCTGAGTGTTTGTATTTAATTGCTGTGGATACCAAATAACTAGACCTATCATTATTTGGTCCTTAAGTCATGCATAAAGTCTTGAGTGTAAGAAAGTTGTTGACATTATGTGGTGTTACAAAAAGGCCCCATGGAGGTGCTCTCCATGGGTATACCTTGTCTTCACCTTTGGGAACTAATTGGAACCAGCAAATACTGCCTTTTGATTAAGACTTAGGAATACTTAGTTTAGGGATTCATCACTTAGGGGTGATTGAGCTTGCTAGCCTTTCACAATCTATACCCCATATGGGCTTAATATATATACACATATTTTTAAGTCTATTGAAATATAGTATGAAAATATATAAACTTTATGACTCATCTTAAATGACAGCCAGAGGTCACTAGAGCCTAAAGTTGATGTGTAGTCCGTGATTTCCCAGCTTAGGTAATGGAGGGCGATAAATCCGTCCTGTATACAGTATCTAGTATATCATATATATTGTTGCATTCATGTAATTTCTCATGTATGGCATATACTTGATTAAATGACTTGCTTACTATTGCTTGTCGTTTCAATAGAAGGGTACATCTCACTAAACTTTCATAGCTTATACCCCCATAGAATTTCCTTGTTGTGGGATCATATCTGGTTAGAGCTTGGAAGATAGATGTTAAAGGTTAGTATGGGAAGCTAGGAAACATTGAAGGACTTAATGGAGAGATCACAATTATATTTATGTTTAAGTTCATACTTTAGATGTTTGATATTTAGTAGAGACTGAGATGTATTAAGGTTACTAACCTTTAAACTATGTTATTAACCTATGGACTTTTGATATATTTTGCTACTTTAATTAATTATCCATCTCTGAATTTCTTGAAAATGTTAAACCCTGATTGGGAATTTAGATGTGAGTACAAGTACACCTTATATGCTATAAGGTGAACCCTTAGATACCAAAAGGGTTATCCTTGGGTTTCAGTATAGCAGAGGACGAAAACTATATGTCCTAAGGGGCCTATGGGGCATGACTGTTTTTTAAATGGTATTAGAGTGTGGATGAAGAAGTAAAAATTTGAACTTAGAAACCCTAAGAGAGTTAACCCAGGGAAATGCAAAGTGTAGGTAAAACTGGGATAAGGCAAGTACATAGTATGTTTTCTAAATCTGGATTGATGGATGTC
Organism: Laguncularia racemosa; assembly: GCA_037954665.1. Classification (NCBI taxonomy): domain Eukaryota; kingdom Viridiplantae; phylum Streptophyta; class Magnoliopsida; order Myrtales; family Combretaceae; genus Laguncularia; species Laguncularia racemosa. Next base: position 2,186,917 of record JBBMOL010000022.1, on the reverse strand, counting down.
ATTTAGGCTTTGAGGTAGGGAGACGTTAGTGGATTATAGGCGTAGTTTGAGACTATTATGTGAGGATTTAGCACTTCTCGGTAAGCTCCATTCACTACTACCTATTTTGATGTGGTAGAGAGTTGGAATAGGATAGTATTGGATGTCTATTTACTCACAGACCTGACGGTCAAGGAGGTCTATATTTTGAGACTAAGATGATTTATTTATTAAAGTGGAGAGCTCGAGAGATGGGCTAGGGGGGATCGAGTAAGGAGACAACCTTTGTGGTTGTAGACTACGGTAGGCTAAGATTTCCCAACTTTGCTTTATAGAATCCTATCAAACTAGGGATTGTGTTTACGAGGGATAAATAAGATGATCATTTGAGGTTGGAGTGGGAGGAGATAGTAGGAGCCCCTCTTGAGATATGGCATCATAAGCAAAATGACTTGATGTTCCCACCTCTCTTAAGGATAAGAGAGGAGGAGATAGCCTTAGTAGAGGAGACATAGGGGGATATAGCCTTAGTGAAGATTTAGGATGCAGGACAAGACATAATAGTAGCTAAGCTATAGGAGAGATCACTTAGCATTTCCTAGATGTGGTTTAATGATAGTATAGAAGTTACTATAGTTTCACTAGATTGGAACATGGTGTAAGATGACGGAGCAGGCATAGAGTTAGATGTGCTGGTGATGCCTCTAGATTTTTGGGACACTTTAACGATGCTCAAGGTAGAGAAGGAGGTAGTGCATGCAGCTCCTACTATGACTGACCTCAATTTGGCATCGAATGAGCCTATCATATTGGTTGGAGGTGAGCATTTGACAAATTTGGATGAGCTAATTGTTAAGCCTGATCCCATGGACTTCTTGATACTTAGTGAGCTAGACATAGCATAGTCAAATGATTGGCTCAAGTTCCCAAAAGGGCTTAGCAAGACGCCTTCTAGTGTAGGTTTGACTGGTGCTTATTCACCAAAGTGGGAGGTAGAGCGAGATGATGCTTTGCCTAGAGCCCACTTAGCTAGTGGGTAAATGGATGTTTAAGCTTACTAATTTGAGGGATGACGTCTCATTTAGATTGATGACTTTCGGATTTTGATGGCATGTACATGTGTGTGTATATATATATATATATATAGGTATATATGTTGATGTATTTTTGTAGATTCCAGTAGCCATTTTTGGATTGTGATCATTGATGGTCCAAATTTTATCTTAGGGATCATAGATGATCATTTGTATTAAGGAGTTTGATATTGTAATGAATATATGTACACATTGATGTATTTAGACTCAATGGGTGGAGACTCAATCACTAGAAGTGACTACCTTTAAGTGTGATATCATGCTACTGAAATTAATGAAAATTAGATGTATTATTTTATCAATAAGAATTATATGTACTTTATCTCAATTTTTGTTACCAATGTACTAGTGAAATGAAATTGGAAATGCAAGGAAAAGAACACTTTATACATATGTATATGAAAGGAAGGTATGTGTAAAGAATGTAAATTGGCACCATAAACATTATATTGGAGACTAACCTATTACAGACAACGAGGTCACCATGGACGATTGCTACAGGTAGATAATACTGGAGAAAATGAAGTGGGACCTAGCCAAACTCATGATAGGGCAAATGAAATTTTGGTTGTTATTGAGAGGTAGAATGAGTGGTTCCAATTGTATCCAGAAAGAAAACTATCACCACTAGCTCTAACCCTACCACCACTAGTGGCCGTAGAAGAGGTACCATTGCCACTACCACGACGATTGGCAACACCAATAGAGATGGTTCGAGTTGCACCACTAGAGCCATGTTACCAGAGAAATATGTTGCCTAACTTTATTAGGTGCAAAAAATACTTTAAGGGAAATATTAGACACTCGGAAGAGGCTGGGCATTGGATATCCCAAATTAAAAGATCATTCGAGGCTTTTGATGTGCCATTGCATTAGAGAGTAAACTTTGGAACCCATTTATTGACGTTGAGAGCTAGAACATTGTAAGATTGCAAGAGTAAAACCATGCCACCCTTGATAAATTATGAGGCATTCAGACGGAAATTCTTGCATCACTACTTCTTGGAGAGTTTACGTGCTAAGTACAACAAGGAGTTATTTGCTATTTAGGTAAAGGGGAGAAGTATTGATAAATATGAGGCTGAGTTCAATTGACTACTACAGTTTGCGCCCCCAGGGTATCAAAAGAGTGATAGGTTGAAGATATAAGTATTTACAAAGGGACTAGATCTTGAAATGCAAAGAAAACTTGTTGAATTTGAAGTTTGAACTTTCAAAAAAATGGTAAAGAAAGTGAGGGTGTTGGAAAAGGCTAAAAAGTAGGAGGTGGAGACTTTTAGGAACAAGGTAAATATTTTTGGAAAAAGACAACTTAAGGGAGCAGGATATAGCAGAAAGAATAAGAGGTTTATATGGTTCCAAAGTTCATTCCAAGTAGGGGTGAGGTCTAAAAATACCCCTTTTGTCACATGATGGAAATGCAAGGGCAAGCATTACCTTAAAGAATGCCCATTGTTGAGAAACAAGTTCTACTATTATGTAAAGGGCACACCTCTTGTTACCAATTACCCTAAGAAGAACACGGCTATGTGTTTCTATTATAAGCAATTTAGGCATTTATCAGTGAACTGCCTAAAGAGACTAGTGCCCAATAGGAATGGCAATGGCCAAGTTAATAAAGGAAATTGTGCCAAATCTATGGCTGATACTGCCTGAGTATATAATCTCGAGGGAGCCTCAGATGGCAATATTTATGAAGAGGCAGAGTTTGCAACCTTAGACACTAATGACCTAGTTGACACAAAGCTAGTTGTAGGTAAGTACTTGAACATAAGTTCCTATTATTATTTTTCTGAAAGACTAAATTTTAAGAACGTAAAGATAAATTATAAAAGCTTTACGGAAGAAAATCTAACCCCTAGTGAACACATGAATAGATATTACACCTAAACTATAATCTTATCCTCTTGAACTCAGGGTATATCGCCTTATCCTCTTGAACTTAGGGTATATTGCCATTCCTAGTAGACCGACTTTCAGTCTCTTTAACACTGGAGCAACTCACTCCTTTGTCACTTCTAAAGTAGCCGAACAAATAAGATTACCCCTATAAGAAGCATCGTAATTACTAAGGAGATGATTTGAGGTTGCCCAATGGATATTCAAGGATATTAGACAAGTGGTGCTTTTGTCATACAAGACATAAATAAGTATGACACCATACTGGGGATGAATTGGATGTCAACTACACGAGCTACAGTAGATTGTTAGAAGATGAAAGTAACATTTGATGACTTCGATGGATGAAAAGCAAAATTCATTGGAGAGTCTACTTTTGCAAGATCTTTGGAGTTAAGCTCTTATGAAATCATCATGGACCATGAAGAATTCTCTAAGAATAAGAGCTTAATAAATGCAAGAGAAGTTGAATCGGAAAAACCAAATTTGGAGGATATTCCAGCAGTTAATGAATTTCTTGTTGTATTTCCTAAAGAGCTATTAGGATTACCACCCAAGAGGGATATTGACTTTGAGATCAACTTGATGTTAGGGATGGAACCTATTTTGGAAGCACCTTACAAGATGGCCCCAATTGAACTTAAGGAGTTAAAGGAGCAACTATAAGAATTATTGGATTAGGGTTTCATTCACCTAAGTGTTTCACTATGAGGAGCACTTGTACTCTTTGTGAAAAAGAAGAATGGCTTGATGAGGCTTTGCATCGATTATTGGGAGTTGAATAAAGTCACTATAAAGAATAAGTACACGTTGCCCCAGATCAATGAGTTATTTAATTAGTTAAAAGGAGCTAGTATGTTCTCTTGAATTGACTTACATTCTGGGTATCATCAACTACAAATTAAGTCGGAAGATGTTCCTAAAATGGCTTTGAAGACTCGATATGGGCATTATGAGTTTATGATGATGCCATTTGGATTAACCAATGCCCCAACTACCTTTATGGACTTAATGAATAGGATTTTTTGACCGCAACTAGGTAAATGTGTGATCGTCTTCATTGACGACATTCTGGTTTATTTGGTTACTCTAGAGTAGTACGAGGAGGAACACTTAAGAACCATACTTTAGAGATTGAGGAAACACAAGCTATATGCCAAATTGTCTAAGTGCAACTTTTGTTTGAAAGAAATATCGTTCCTTGGACACATAATTTTTTGCCAAGGCATATCTGTAGACCTAGAGAAAATAAAGGCCATAGTGGAATGGAAAAGGTTTGAGACGATGACAAAAGTACGAAGTTTTCTAGGATTAGGGGAATATTACAAAAAAAAATTCAAAGACTTTTCAACAATAGCCAAACCACTCACCTAGTTAACATAAAAGAATGAAAAGTTTGAGTGGATTGATGCTAGGGAATGAGGATTCTAAGAGCTAAAGTAGAGATTGGTATTAGCACCAATTCTGGTAGTACCAAACGTTAACGAGCTATATACGATATATAGTGATGCATCAAGGAGTGGACTTGGATGTGTATTGATGTAGAAAGGAAAAGTAATTACTTACACATCATGGCAATTGTGACCATATGAGCAAAACTACTTGATGCACAACTTAGAATTAGCTATAGTAGTCTTTGCTTTGAAACTACGGAGGTGTTGCTTATATGAACAAAGGTGTGAAATGATGGGAAAATTTCTGGCACTGTCAACCTCTTCAGAACCCAATTTGGATGATTAACCAAATTGCTCATATTTTACCTTATGTCTTTATTTCTAATAAAATTTGAGAATAATCTTATAGGTACAATTATATTTCTCCATGGGATGCCAAAATGTCCTACAACTTTAGTTGGACACAAAACATTTTCTGGATAACAATCAAAGACCCGCTGCTATTGTTCTCTATTCTGAGGCATTGGATCATGAAGATTTATGTTATTTTGTATCTTGTAAATGTTTATTGAACTATTTTGGTTGTATTTTGGTTTTGGGACACTTTTACTTCCTTATAATTTTCATTTAGGGTTAGCCACCTTAATAGTGGCAAACTTGTAATTTTGAGCACTTTTTAACCATAGGAGTAGCAAGTATAACTACTTGCTTAAGAGAGGGTTTGCGGAGGCTTATCATTTTGCAGATTATACACCTCTTTTCACGTGAGAATTAGGGTTCATACCTTGGTTCCAAACTCTTATCAATTTCAATCCCAAGAGTTGAAATTGTGGCGAGTGCAACATCTTGAAATTGTGAGTTATATCAATTTCATTTTGTTGTGATTTCTTTTCTTCTCTAGTGTGTCATATCTAGGGTTGAATTAAGATAGTTCTTGGTCAGAAATACATCTTATTTTTCACGAAATATTGTGTTTATTTGAAGTACTTAGCAATTGGATTCGGATCATCATTGAAGAATCCACTTAAAAACGTGTTCTTCTCTATTGGAAAGGAATTCTTATAATTAAGGTTTTCTTTTGAATTTGTGGAATATTTGCGTGGATTATATGAGATTAGAGTGTTTTTAGAAGATATTATCATTGTGGTATTATAATTATATCTTTGGAGGTTTGAATCTCATCATTTCATCATTAGTGTTCATTTGAAAAGTTCCCTTTGTGGATCCGATTTTGCCTTGACTTAAGATATCCTTTCTTAAGTCTTTTGAATGTGCTTTCAAGTGTGTTTAGGCACATCATCTTTTTGGTATCAGAGCTCTTGTTGAGAGAAGGGAATTGGTTGTATTCAATTTCGTGGAAGTGATCATCAATTAGGGTTGATCAAGTGAAAATCGCAATTGTGTTGTTGTTGTTGTTGTTTGAGATTGCGAAATTACCTTGGATTGGGATTTGATTTGTTGATTGTTGGAGTTGTTTTGGGAAGATTATTATATCACTTTGTGGTCACTAATTTACATGGAAGAGCAGAAGTACAAAGTGAAGTTTACTTTAGCAATTTTTTTGAACTTGCAAAACTTACCAATTCTTGCCGTGAAATAGCTTGTGGCGTGAGGAGTTGTGTTGTTTGTTGTCTTTGAATTCCATTGTGTAATTCTGAATTGGTGGAGTACAATTTGTAGATTTCATTAAGTTTGATTAGTAAGGAATTATTTGAATTCAAATCATATGCAATTAAGTTGTGGGAGTTAATGATTGCTATTTGAATTTGAATTCATTGTTACCAATTGAGGAAGGCTTGCAATAAGTGAAGTTATTTGAATTTCAAATTGAAATTTGCTGCCTATAGTGGGATTCGGAATTCATTTTGGGAAAGCTACTTATTAATCTTTTGTTTTCATTATTTGCCGTGGAAGTTGAAGTCTACTTATAATCAATATTTACCTTGTTGTTGCCGTGGAAGTGACACATCTTAATTGTTGTTGTTGCTTGTGTGTTGCCGTGGAGTGACTTGTGGAAATTAAATTTGTTGCACCGTGTAATTGTGTTGTGTTGTGGAGAAGAGTATTACACGTGAGTTGCAATTATATAATTGTAACATTAAGTAGGTTTGTTTGTTTGTCTTTTGTAATTGCTATTGTGTGGAGTTTAGGGAAGCCTAGTAGTGGAAGTGTGTACCTTTGAATCAAATTGTTTTGAGGAACAACATACAAGAATATACAAATATGTCTAATGGCAGTGTGAATGGGGGATTGGGTGAAGAAGCCAATAGCCAGGTTGGTGGAGGTCATGGTCATAATGTGGTAGGCAGGAGAACTTTGGAGGAACAACTTCAGGAGCTTACTACTATAGTTGCTACACTGGCAGCTAGAGTTGATAGGATGACTTTGCCACAACCACCAGTGGTAAACCAACCAGCACCACCTCGAGTAGCTCTACAAAACCCTCATCGAAATAGAGTAGTGGAAGAAAGGGATGACAATTTTGGGTAAACCTAAATCAGAATAGGGATTTCAGGCCACCTTGGGGTTTGGAGTATGTGAAACTACAGATGCCATCCTATGGTGGTAAAGGATCAGCAGATGAATACTTAGACTGGGAGGATAAGGTTGAAGGTTTCTTCGAATGTTATGAGATCGACGACAATACCAGGGTTAGATTGGCTGCTGTTGAATTTGTAGGGTATGCTGCACTTTGGTGGAAGAATCTGATCATCAACAAGCGTCGGGATGGAGAGGCTGAGGTTCAGACCTGGAGGGACATGAAGCGGTTGCTAAGGAAAAGGTTCATGCCTGAGCACTATAAATAGGAGCTGTTTATGCGACTGCAAACCTTGAGGCAGGGGGGCAAAATAGTGGATGATTATGTGCAGGAATTTGAGACCCTTATGATTAGGTGTGGGTCAGTTGAGCCTCCAAAACAAACTATAGCACGATTTGTCTTAGGTCTAAAATATGAGATAGCGTGTATTGTTGAGTTGTAGCGCTATACCACACTTGATGAGGCTATTCAGTTGGCCTTAGAAGTAGAGAGATAGAGGAGGTCCAACTTCTTTAGGGCTCCAAGCAGTAGGCCCAACACTGTTAATAGACCCATCTCAACTGACAATCAATCAGGGGGAACAAAGGTGGTAGGTGAGGGAGTCAAGGCAGTGGACATAACTACCCCAACCATTATAAGAGAAAACTTACCCACTAGGAAGGGTAAAGAGGTCATGGCACCAAAAACGAGGCAGACTGTTCCCGGATCTACTAGTGGGAAAGCGCACCAGATAAAATGTTTTAAATGCATGGGATTTGGGCATATGGCTGCACAATGTCCAAATAAGAGGGTGATGACTGTTATGGAAGACATTGGAGAGGATACTGAGGATGACCATGAATAGATTGAGCCTACAGATCTACCAACAACATTGCAGGAATATTATGATGATCAAAATGCAAATGCGCTTGAGGAGCATACTGGAGGGAAATATCTACCCCTTAATGTGTTACGTAGGATTTTGTCCACATCTCCTGATATCAGTGATATTCAGAGGGAGAACATAGTTCATACCTCTTGCAGAATCACAGGTAACCTTTGTGTACTCATCATCGATAGTGGTAGTTGCACGAATGTTATATCTGCTGCACTAGTAGACAAATAACAACTGTCTACTATACCACATCCTAGTCCTTATCATTTGCATTGGCTGGATAATAGAGGTAGTATGCATGTTATCCTTAGGGCAAAGGTTCCTATGAGTGTCGGGCAGAACTATCATGAGGAGATCCTTTGTGATATAGTTCCTATGCATGCATTCCATTTGCTGTTGGGTTGGCCCTGGTTGTATGATCGACGGGTGATACATGATGGGTTTGAAAATACCTACATGTTCAGCATGGGCGAGAAACGCATAGTCCTATTACCGATGACTCCATCTGAGGTCCAGGGTTTTCAGAAACAGGTTAGGCATCCATCCACTACCATGGTTAGTCGGGAGAGCAGGACAACAGAGATCCTAGGGTTCAGTTCCACAACAGATCCTCTAGATTTGAGGGCAAATCTTTCAGAAGCCCGAGGAGATGATGGGAAAATTTCTGGCACTATCAACCTCTTCAGAACCCAATTTGGATGATTAACCAAATTGCTCATATTTTACCTTATGTTTTTATTTCTAATAAAATTTGAGAATAATCTTACAGGTACAATTATATTTCTCCATAGGATGCCAAAATGTCCTACAACTTTAGTTGGACACAGAACATTTTCTGGATAACAATCAAAGACCCGCTGCGATTGTTCTCTATTCTGAGGCATTGGATCATGAAGATTTATGTTATTTTGTATCTTGTAAATGTTTATTGAACTATTTTGGTTGTATTTTGGTTTTGGGACACTTTTATTTCCTTGTAATTTTCATTTAGGGTTAGCTACCTTAAAAGCGGCAAACTTGTAATTTTGAGCACTTTTTAACCCTAGGAGTAGCAAGAATAAATACTTGCTTAAGAGAGGGTTTGAGGAGGCTTATCATTTTGCTGATTATACACCTCTTTTCACGTGAGAATTAGGGTTCATACCTTGGTTCCAAACTCTTATCAATTTCAATCCCTAAGAGTTGAAATTGTGGCGAGTGCAACATCTTGAAATTGTGAGTTATATCAATTTCATTTTGTTGTGATTTCTTTTCTTCTCTAGTGTGTCATATCTAGGGTTGAATTGAGATAGTTCTTGGTCAGAAATACATCTTTTTGTTCACGAAATATTGTGTTTATTTGAAGTACTTAGCAATTGGATTCGGATCATCATTGAAGAATCCACTTGAAAACGTGTTCTTCTCTATTGGAATGGAATTCTTATAATTAAGGTTTTCTTTTGAATTTGTGGAATATTTGCATGGATTATATGAGATTAGAGTTTGTTAGAAGATATTATCATTGTGGTATTATAATTATATCTTTGGAGGTTTGAATCTCATCATTTCATCATTAGTGTTCATTTGAAAAGTGCCCTTTGTGGATCCGATTTTGCCTTGACTTGAGATAGCTTTTCTTATGTCTTTTGAATGTGCTTTCAAGTGTGTTTAGGCACATCATGAAATATATGTCGATCTCAAAAGCCTCAAGTATCTATTTACGCAGAAGGAGTTGAATATGAGGTAAAGATGGTGGCTATAGCTAATCAAAGACTATGATCTAGGAATAAAATACTGCCTAGGAAAAGTAAATGTTGTCACTGATGTCTTGAGTAGGAAGAATCATGCAAAGGTTACATCCTTGTTGACAGAACAAAAGGACTTAATTTGAGAATTCAAAAGGCTCAATTTAGAATTTATGTCTCATGATGCGAATTTAGAATTGTCAAATTTGACCATTGAGCCTACATTGATAGGAAGAATCAAGGAAGCTCAATAAAAAGATGCTATATTGATGCAAATCATACAAGGGAAATACGTAAATAAATATGCGGTCTTTGAGGTATGAGATGATAGAGTTGTCCAATTGAAAGAAAGATCGTGCATACTTGACGACAATGAACTCAAAAGGAGATCATGATCAAAGCACATCAATCTGGTTATGTTATCCACCTAGGTGGAACTAAGATGTATCAAGATCTTAAAGATAATTTTTGATGGAATAGAGTGAAGTAGTATGTGGCTGAGTTTTTGATGAGATATGACACTTGTCAAAGGGTAAAGGCAGAGTATTAAAGACTCGGTAGGTCACTTCAACCCTTACCAGTCCTAGAGTGGAAATGGGACCAAATGACGATGGATTCTATAAGTAGGTTGCCAAGAACTGTGGTAGGGTTTGATGCTATATGGGTCATGGTGGATAGACTTACCAAGTTAGCACATTTTCTTCTCATCAACAAGATGTACCCATTGGAGAAATTGGCAAAGATTTATGTTAGGGAGATAATGAGACTTCATGGGGTACCCATAGGCATCGTGTCAGATAGAGATCCTTGATTTGTGTCAAGGTTTTAGGAAAGCCTATAGAAAGCATTAAGAACAAAGTTACAATTTGGTACAGCTTATCATCCCCAAACTAATGGCTAATTAGAAAGGACTATCCAGACTCTAGAGGATATGTTAGAAGCTTATGTAATCGAATTTACAAGGAGTTGGGATGCTGACTTGTCATTGGTAAAGTTTGTGCATAACAACAGCTACCACTCCATGATCAAGATACCTTCATATGAAGCTTTGTACGACAAAAAATGTCGATTATCATTATTTTGGGACGAAGTGGGAAATTTAGCAATTGGACTAGACTTAGTAAAAAAGGCTACAAAAAAGATAGCTATTATTAAAAATAAGATGAAAGAGGCTTAGGATTGACAAAAGAGTTGGGTAGACTTGAAATGATGACTATTGGACTTTGAAATAGGAAATCATGTGTACTATAAGTGAGCCCAATCAAGAGCATACATTAGGCTAAGACTGTCATGCCCCAAGGGTTACCCTAGTCTTAATAGCCTACGATTGTACTATATTGAAGTTTATGATTAGCCAAATTTTAGCACACACAAACTTCAACATGGTACATAAGGCATTGTTACTCTAGAAACCACCATAAAGGTAATAGTTCTACTAATATTAAAGTTAACATCTATTAATGTAAAACATAAAGTTCTACGTATATAATAGTTAGAGAAATAAGTTTATATGGTTAATATTACATTCATCCAAAAGTCTATTCAAAATTTAAAATATCTATTCTAATTGTTTTTTTCCTCACTCACCCAGCTACCATCATCTTTGAAGATTCTCACTGTCGTTTGGATTCTACCAGGGTAAAACTAGAACAGCGCCTGTAAAAAGGGTAAACTATAGGGGGGTAAGCTTATAAAGCTTAGTGAGATCTCATCTCAAAACCACCTTTCACGCAAAATAAGCAAGTTAACATTTTTAATGCATAAATACATGAACAATCATATGCCAATCGTTACATGTAGTTAGCTGGAAACTACATGCGGTCTAAGGATATTTCTAACCAATATACCCCTCCTTTGATCTTGGGTTAAGGATCATTTTAAAATTCCATTAGAGTTCGGGCTACCAATTTCGTTACACTTGCATGCATCCTTGGCTACATAAATCAAAGCCACACTCTATATATCAATAGTCATGCTAGAAGAATGATCTTCTAAGCAAGGACTTGGTGATGGGAAATTTTCCGGCACCACCTATGCTTTCAGAACTAGATTTGGTTGATGATCCAAATCGCTCATATTTTACTTCATATCTTTTTATCTAATAAATATCTGAGAAATAATCTTATAGATACAATAATAATTCTCCATGGGATGCCAATATATCCTACACTAGTTGATGGCCACAAGACATCTTCAGATTTGCAATCAAAGGCCCGCTGCGATTGTTTCCATTTCGAAGCATTGGTTCATGAAGATTTATGATATTTTGTACTTTGTAATTATTGTATGGACTATTTTATGTTGTAATTTACTTTGGGACACTTTCATTTTGATTGTAATTTCCATTTAGGACCGGCTACCTTAAAAGTGGCATAATTGTAATTTTGTGCATTTTCTAACCCTAAAGGGAGCAAGTATAAATACTTGCTTAAAGTAGGGTTTGAGGAGGCCATTTTTCAGAATTAGACAAACACTTTTCGTGAGGATTAGGGTTCTTCGTAATTGTCGTTAGACTCTTATCAATTTCAATCCGAAGAGTTGAAATTGTGACGAGTACAACACTTGAAATTGTGAGTCATATCAATTTCATTTTGTCGTGATTTCTTTTCTTCTCTAGTGTGTAATATCTAGGGATGAATTGCGATAGTTCTTCGTCAGATTTGCTTCATAATCATTTCAAGATATATTGATTTTGTTGAATTACTTATCATAGTGTTATTCATCAACAATTGCCTATCATTGTTTAAGTAGAATGCCTAGTTCTAAAGAGGAGAATTCACAGTTTTTATTTGTTGCTCATTCTTGAAATTCACGTGATGATTCAAGCTTGATTAGTATATATTGAGGATTTGATTCTTTGTAATTGAATTAGTCCATTGTTTATTGATTCCGGATCCATTTTCACCTTTTGGAATTCACGTAATTCTCCAATTGTTGAATCGGAATTAGGGATTGCTTTTGAGGTTAAATTTTTATTCCATTTGATTGTGCTTAAATCCCTTTTAGGCACATCATAATTTGGTATTAGAGCTTATCATTCTTGGATATGCAATCTTCATACACGTTTATATTTGTGGATTTGGAATTATAAAGATTGACGGTTTATGCAATTTTGAGGACTAGTTTGATTTCATTGTATAATTGGTCTTTCAATTGGGTTTTGTGTGCTTGGGCTTGGTTTTGAGCACATCATCTTTTGGTATCAGAGCTTGAGGTTTAAGAGGAGGGATTTTCAAATTGAATTTCGGAAATTTAAGGTTCTTGAGTTTACATTTTGATTCTGAAATTGAAAGTGGAAAATTGAATTGTTTATGTGATTGCTTGAAGTGGCGTGATTGTCTGTTTGGGAAGTTGAAGTTGTGCTTGTTGAGTGATTTTTGAATATTTGTTGAAGCCTCTTTGTTGTGGAATTCACTGTGAAGGAAAGGGGGAAGATAGTGCACTTGTGAATACAATTTCGGAAATACAATTGTGTAGGAAGAGAATTGTGATTCTTACATTATTTGAATTCGGAATTGGGGAGAGCATTTGCAATTTCCAGATTTAAGTAGTGTGGGAAAAAGGAAGTTATTTGATTTCAAAACAAACATTAAGAGTCAAGGAGTTAATGTGTATTTGTTTGAATTTGAAAATTACCTCTTACCAAATGCGGAAGGGTTGCAATTAGTGAAGTGGTTTGATTTTCAAATTTAATTTGCTGCCTTTTGTGTGTAAGTTGCAGATTGATTTGTATTTGAAGTGAAGAATTTGCAATGTGATTATCCTTGAAATTTCTTTGAGAAGGAGTAGTGAATTGAAGAAGTTTTGTGTTGCATGTAACGTGTATATTGTTGTAAGTGGCGGTGTGAATGTGTTGCACTTGAGGTATTGTAAAGTGGTGTGATATTGTGTTGTATTTGGGGAGGTTGTTGCACCGTGATTTAAGAGGCGTGTATGTGGAGTTGTGTTTTGCAAATTTAGTGAAGGGTGTGTGTGTATTTTTAGTGTAGTTTTGTGTTTGTTGAATTGAGAAATGTTGCAAGTGGCGTGATTGGTGGTGGAACCATGAGCAAGGGAGTTTGTGATGGTAGAGTTGTGCATTTGTGCTTGTGTTAAGGTGCTGCAATTTGTGATTTATTATAGTGTGAAACCTTAACAAGAAAGGAAGGTTTTGAGTAGTAGAATTTGAAATTCAAACAAGTCATTAAAGTGTGAAAGTAATTGACTAGTTACTTAAGCACTTGTAGTTGAATTTAATTTAACTACTTAAAAGTTTTGTGTGTACTTCATTTGTTGAACCTTACTTGGAGTACTAAATTATTTCCTTGTGCCTATAATTCTTCTTGGAATGTGAGCTATTACATTATTGTGGATATTAAACATGTGGGTTGGTGTTGCTGAAGTAGTGTGCTGAAGTTTGGGGAATTACGTCTTAAATCACAACATCTATAATGAAATTGTGAATGGGGGAATTGGCAATGAAGCCAATAGTCAGGTTGGTGGAGGTCAAGGTCATAATATTGTAGGTAGGAGGACTTTGGAAGAACAACTCTAGGATCTTACTACCATAGTTGCTACTTTGGCAACTAGGATTGACAGAATGACATTACCACAACCACCAGTGGTGAACCTTCAGGCACCACCTCGAGTAGCTCCATAGAATCCTCAAAGAGACAGAGTAGTGGGAGATGGAAATCTAAATAGAAGGATGGGTGATGATCAACATCCAAATAGGGAAGAAAGGGATGACAACTTTGGAGCTAATCCATATAAAAATAGGGAATTCAGGCCACCTCGGGGCTTGGAGTATGTGAAACTGCAAATGCCTTCTTATGATGGCAAGGGATTAGCTGATGATTATTTGGATTGGGAGGACAAGGTTGAGGGTCTCTTTGAATGTTATGAGATCGATGATAATACCAGAGTCCAATTTGCTGCTGTCGAGTTTATAGGATACGCTGTACTATGGTGGAAGAATTTGTTTATCAGTAGGCGTAGGGATGGAGAGGCTGAGATTCAGATATAGAGGGATATGAAAAGGGTGTTGAGAAAAAGATTCATTCCTAAGCACTATAAACAGGAATTGTTTATGCGACTGCAAACTTTGAGGTAGGGAGGCAAGACAATGGATGATTATGTGCAGGAATTTGAAACTCTCATGATTAGATGTGGGTCCATTTAATCTCTAGAACAAATCGTAGCACGCTTTGTCTTAAGCTTGAAATATGAAATAGCAAGTGTTGTTAAGTTGCAGCGCTATAGTATACTTGATGAGGCTATTTAGTTGGCCTTGAAAGTGGAGAGGTAAAGGAGGTCCAACTTGTTTAGGGCTCCGAGCAGTAGGCCTAATACTATTACCAGACCCATAGTAGTTGACAGTCAATTAGGGGGAACAAAGGCGGTAGGTGAGGCAGTGAGAGTAGTGGACAAAACTACCCTAAACACTGCGATAGAAAATTTACCCACTGGGAAGGGTAAAGAGGTAATAGCACCAGATGTGAGGCAGATTGTTCCCAGATCTACTAGTGGAAAGGTACGCCAGATCAAGTGCTTTAAATAGGCATATAGCAGCACAGTGTCCAAATAAGACGGTGATGACTGTTATAGAGGGCGCTGGGGAAGATGTTGAGGATGATAAGGAACAAACTGAGCCTACAGATTTGCCAATAGCACTGTAGGAGTATTATGATGACCAGACTGCAGAAACACATGAGGAGCGTACAGGTGAACAATATCTACCTATTAATGTGTTAAGCAGTGCTCTAACCATATCTCCTGATACTAGAGACATTTAGAGGGAGAACATATTTCACACCTCTTATAGGATCAGAGGTAATCGTTGTGTATTCATCATCGATTGTGGTAGTTGCACGAATGTTATATCTGTTGCACTGGTAGACAAATTACATTTTTCTACTATTCCACATCTTAGCCCTTATAACTTGCATTGGTTGGATAATCGAGGCAGTATGTATGTTACACTAAGGGTGAAGGTCCCTGTGAGTGTTGGGCAGAAATATCATGATGAGATCCTATGTGATGTAATTCCTATGCATGCATTCCATTTGCTATTGGGTAAACCCTGGTTGTTTGATTGGTAGGTGTTACATGATGGGTTTAGAAACACCTACATGTTCAGTATGGGCGAGTCTCGCATAGTACTGTCACCAATGACTCCATCTGAGGTACATCAGTTTCAGGAACAAGTCAGAACTACTTCCACTACATTTGATAGCCGGGAGAGTAGGCCAACAGAGATATCAGGGTTCAATTCCAAAAATGATCCTCTAGATTTGAGAGCAAATCTTTCAAAAAGCCCGAGGAGATGATGGGAAATTTTCTGGCACTGCCTATGCTTTCAGAACTAGATTTAGCTGATTATCCAAATCGCTCATATTTTACTTCATATCTTTTTTATCTAATAAATATTTGAGAAATAATCTTACAAGTACAATAATAATTCTCCATGGGATGCCAATATATCCTACACTAGTTGATGGCCACGGGACATCTTCAGATTTGAAATCAAAGGCCCGCTACGATTGTTTCCATTTCGAAGCATTGGCTCATGAAGGTTTATGATATTTTGTACTTTGTAATTATTCTATGGACTATTTTATGTTGTATTTTCTTTTAGGACACTTTCATTTTAATTGTAATTTCCATTTAGGACCAGCCACCTTAAAAGTGGCATAGTTGTAATTTTGTGCATTTTCTAACCCTAAAGGGAGCAAGTATAAATACTTGCTTAAAGTAGGGTTTGAGGAGGCCATTTTTCAGAATTAGACAAACACTTTTCATGAGGATTAGGGTTCTTCCTAATTGTCATTAGACTCTTATTAATTTCAATCCCAAGAGTTGAAATTGTGGTGAGTGCAACACTTGAAATTGTGAGTCATATCAATTTCATTTTGTTGTGATTTCTTTTCTTCTCTAGTGTGTAATATCTAGGGATGAATTGAGATAGTTCTTCGTCAGATTTGCTTCATAATCATTTCGAGATATATTGATTTTGTTGAATTACTTATCATAGTGTTATTCACCAACAATTGCCTATCATTGTTCAAGTGGAATGCCTAGTTCTAAAGAGGAGAAGTCACGGTTTTTATTTGCTGCTCAATATTGAAATTCACGTGATGATTCAAGCTTGATTAGTATATATTGAGGATTTGATTCTTTGTAATTGAATTAGTCCATTGTTTATTGATTCCAGATCCATTTTCACCCATTGGAATTCATGCAATTCTCCAATTGTTGAACCTAAATTAGGGATTGCTTTTAGGGTTGAATTTTTATTCCATTTGATTTTGCTTAAATCCCTTTTAGGCACATCATAATTTGGTATTAGAGCTTATCATTCTTGGATATGCAATCTTCATACATGTTCATATTTGTGGATTTGGAATTATAAAGATTGATGGTTTATGCAATTTAGAGGACTAGTTTGATTTCATTGTGTAATTGGTCTTTCAATTGGGTTTTATGTGCTTGGGCTTGGTTTTGAGCACATCACCTAGGACAAACCAAAAGAAAATAATGTTTTCCATGCCCACATACCTCCAAATGCATGCACCCAAAACAGAGTAATAAACACGGATTCATACCAATACATGACGATCCTCTAAACATTTTTGTATTGTTAGAATAGGACACCCCTTTAGGACATCCTTTCATCATTTGTGTAACTGTGATGGAATATCTGAAAATATGCAAGAAGATGCTTTAAATGATTCATTTTAAAATAAGTATTTCGATATGCTTAACATAAGTTAGAAGGTGACTAAACAATTTGCAAACACTCCATCAATTACAAAAATAGCCATGAGTACAAGCAACTTTACTTTCTTTTCCTTTAGGCCTTAACAATCAAACAATCAACCAAATCAAATACACACATGGGTTCATTAGTATTTAACTTTAGGTGCTACTAGAATTACAAGCACAAATCAAGTGGCAATCATCGTTGGTACTCACCTTGCTATTCTTTTCAATTGGGTAAAACTTAGCAATCTTCTGAAAAACCTATATAAACATGAAGAAATATTTATGCATATAAGAAATAACTACCTTTAAGATAAACTAATCTAGTATCTTGTAGCTAAGCCCATATTTTATTAATGTCTTTTAATATTAAGTCCTTTGTTTAGGAAATCAATCCATTGTCAAGGTCCGCGCTTAGGTCCTCGTTCAGGTAACCTGTCCTTGCTATAATAAGGCAAATATGTGTCTAAAGCATATGTCAAGAGCAAGTCCATGAATATATGTCCATAAAATGTTCACAATATGTTAAGAATGTGTCTATAGATGTCCAATAGATCATAGATGGTCATAAGTCCTCATGATTCGAAGATAAGGCCTTAATATCTTGTCTTTGCACTTTTATGCTCATTAAGAGTTTGAAATATGTCTAATTATTAGAAAAATATTCTCAATGAAAAATAAATAAGTTAATCTTATAAAGATAACATTTGTTTGATGTGGAATTGTGATTAGAATTTATAACTAATACATATAAGTAGTATTAGTGTAAGTATGATGAATATGCTAAGGAAAAGGATTTGGGTAAATTGCAATTACCTTACTTTGATGAAAATTCCTCAAGTAAAGTACCTAAAACATAGAAAATAAGTTTGGCTCGTAACTTCCTTAAGGGCATTTAAAGATAGCTCAACCTTCCTAAAAGTTACTTAGCTTAGATTTAGAAATTGGTGGTCCAAAACTATGATTGTCTTTGGGGATGCAAGTGGGGTTATTTTTGGGTGAAAATTTTTTATCTTGTTAGGGAATATGAGGTGTGTTTGGTGGGAAATTTTTTAGAGGAAATGGGCAGCAAATGGCGTGTGAAAAGTGGGGTTGCTTGTAGGGGTAAATTTGCTTTTTACCTCCCTTTTTATACTAGTTAAGTTTTGTTGTTTTGCAAATTAATTTGAGTTCTGATTTGGTACACCTAAGGGGACACGATTAGGCAGGTGTTAGGGTTATAATTGGCCCAAGGTCTTATAGGATAAGTTAGGGTAGTGATTGCATAAAATAAGATAAGGTTGAGGTGGCAAAATCACATGGAGTTGATATAGTCAATAGGGGGTGGCCGATTTTGGTAGCTTCTAGGTGGTTTCTTGGGCTGATTGTTTACATATTTTTAGCTAACCTCCTTAGCTTAGTCGTGACAAATTTTGGGCTAATTTTGATTAGTTTAGGATTAGGTAAGATGGTCTCAAACATGGGGTGTGAAACAAGGTTAAGTAACAAGGTGTTTTTGGGAGATGAGATTTACATGTAATTTTTCTTTTATTTAAAAGACTTTAAAACTCAAAATTTTTCATGATATCTCCAAGCTCTTTACCCATTAAGTTAATTTAGGATATTTTATATTGAATTAAATCAAGATTGCAAAGGGTGAATTGAATGATGTCAAGCTATATGGGTTTTCAATGCTTCATGTGAAAAAAAAAGGGCTCCTAATTTATTTTTTTGAGGGCTCATCTCTTCGAATTTTTCCAAGCCCTTTTACTAGGTAATCAAGGTATATCTATCATATAATAGGGTAAAATTTGGATAAGATTTATTCACTATAGGATAAGATAGATTAAGATAAGTAAACCTTGGAAAAAATTGGAAAAATCATATCTTTAGTGTATTTAATTGGGATCCGATTTTCATATGTTTACTTTTAAATTATTTTGTGTCTTTTTCTTAGGTTAGACAAGATAAAATAGGGTAGGATTGAGATAAGATCAGGTGTAATAAATGGTGATCTTGATAAGATAAGGTAAGAGGAGAAGTTTGACTTCTCTTTGGTGGCGTCTTGGAGAAGGGGATGTAGCTGATGGAGTTTTGTCTAGATGTTTTGATATTTTGTGTATTATTGAGTAATTAAAGGTGTAATATTGAATTAGAAATTTTTTGATTGAAATAGATTAAGATTTTGGGGTGGTTTCAAGCTTAATCACTTAAAAGGCTTTTAGGGCAAGGTTTAAGAGACTTTTGATTTTGATTTGGTTTGTTATTAGTTTGTATTTGTTTTTGTTGATCTATGTTCTAGGCTATTAATCCTCATAATTAGGGTTAGATAGGATAGATTTGGAAAGGATTAGACTCAAGTTAAATCAAGTCTTCTTGAGTCATCTAATTATTTAACCAAAGTTGACTCCAGTCAAATTGGAGTGGACTTTAGTCAATCGAGTTCAGGTTTTTAAATCCAATACTCAAGGAATGGTTGGGGCTAAGTGCTGGTTCTATAGGTGAAATTTGATAAAATTCGAATTTAGTTTACTAGGTGAAATATCAAGAATAAGATTGGACTCTCAAATAGGGAGTTTAGTGGAAATTAACACAGTTAACGATTTTCAACTAAACTTTTGTTAAGTTAAATCCATCGGTTCCATTGGAAAGGGACATCGTGTGAATCCTTGGTATTTTATTTATCAAATCCTTTCTAAGTCAACCCAAGTCTTAGCTTTAATGCTTTAAGTCTACTCAAGTCTTCTCGGGGGTATTGAATGGAAGACTTATGTTAATGAGTTGAATTAAGTTAGTTGACTTTTGTTGACCTTGCTTTAATTAAGTTGACTTAGGTCAATTTATGATATATCGGGTTATCTCTAATTTCTAGACTAATCTTAGGTTCATTTGGAGCTATTGATACGAACCACGCCGACCCGTGACGAAACCCAATACCAATACGTTCGGAAATTCGTTGCCTAAGACGCCCAAACACCTAAAGTGGAAACTGCGACCTGTTATCTATAAGCGAGACAAGAACCTTGGTATAAAATGAAGACGCCACAATTGGGATGAAAGACCGATTGATAAGTCGGGATGAACGCCACGGAAATCAATCCGATAAGTTCGATTTAGTTCTTGAAGAACCAAGAGAGGTGCCTCTCAAAAGTGTTTAATGTTCAAAGATGTATCTTGTTCATTGTTCTAAACCTTAGGAGCTTTTATACTGGGGTTACAATTCGTGTACACGCCCGTGTACTTTGGCCGTGTACTTTTCTGTGCAACTTCTGGCAACATACACGCCCGTGTACTTTGGCCGTGTATCTTTTTGTGCAACTTCTGGCAACATACACGCCCGTGTACTTTGGCCGTGTATCTTTCGTGGATTTGCTTGACTCCTACACGGCCGTGCCTTGAAAGTACACGCCCTCTTCATCCCGTGTCCGGTGTAACTTGTATAAAAGCAAGGGTCTTCTCATGGTTGTTCCAATCCGTTCCAACTTCATGATTGCTCCAATCCTTTCCGGCTTCATGGACAACCTTTATCAACCCGTTAAGTGCTTCCTTGAATCGTTTTGCTCGATTTCTTGTGATCGGTCCAGGTGGCACTTTAAGAGGATCCACATTTCTTCTTCCGGCTTGGCACTCATCATGGATCTCATCATTCCCCTCCTCTTGAAAAGGATTTGTCTTCAAATCATTGCCTGCATCAAAGGGACTTAGATCAGTAACATTAAATCTGACACTTACTGGATACTCACCTGATAAATCTTTCTCGTATGCATTATCATTGATGCGCTCAAGAATTTGAATTAGTCCATCGCCTCTAGGCTTCAACTTGGATTTCCTCTGCAATGGAAACCTCTCCTTGCGAAAATGCACCCAAACCCAATCTCCAGGCTGAAAAATCTTGGGTCTCCTATCCTTGTTCACCCTTGAAGCAACCTTGGCATTTTGTTTTACAATCCTACTCTTTACCTGTGCATGTAGATTTCTCACGAAGTCTGCCTTAGAATCAGCATCAAAACTCACAAACTTGTTAAGTGGCAATGACAATAAATAATTAGGATTCAGTGGGTTAAAACCAAACACAATCTCAAACGGTGAACAATGAATAATGCTATTTAAAGCTCAATTACATGCAAAATCCACAAATGGTAGGCAATCCTTCCGAGTCTTAATGTTCTTCTCTATGATTGCCCCTAACAATTGAATTAAAGTCCTGTTAACCACCTCAATTTGCCCATCAGTTTGTGATGGGAAAAATTCTGGCACTGTCAACCTTTTCAGAATCCAATCTGGATGATTGACCAAATAGCTCATCTTTTATCTTATGTCTTTATTTCTAATAAACTTTGAGAATAATCTTACAGGTACAATTATATATCTCCATGGGATGCCAAAATGTCCTACAACTTCAGTTGGACACAGGACATTTTTCTGGGTAACAATCAAAGGCCTGCTGCGATTGTTCTCTATTCTGAGGCATTGGATCATGAAGATTTATGTTATTTTGTATCTTGTAAATGTTTATTGAACTATTTTGGTTGTATTTTGGTTTTGGGACACTTTTATTTCCATGTAACTTTCATTTAGGGTTAGCCACCTTAAAAGTGGCAAACTTGTAATTTTGAGCACTTTTTTTAACCCTAGAAGTAGCAAGTATAAATACTTGCTTAAGAGAGGGTTTAGGGAGCTTATTTTTGCAGAACATACACCTCTTTTCACGTGTGAATTAGGGTTCATACCTTGGTTCCAACTCTTATCAATTTCAATTCCAAGATTTGAAATTGTGGCGAGTGCAACATCTTGAAATTGTGAGTTATATCAATTTCATTTTGTTGTGATTTCTTTTCTTCTCTAGTGTGTTGTATCTAGGGTTGATTAGAGATAGTTCTTGGTCAGATTTACATCTTATTGTACACGAATTCTTGTGATTATTTGAAGTACTTATCATTTGATTTGGATCATCATTGAAAAGTTTCCTTGAAAATGTGAATTTCACCCATTGGAAAAGGAATCTTACTTTATGGTTTTCTTTGTCAAATTGAGGCTTCATTTGCGTGGATTATATGGCATTAGAGTGTTATTAGAAGGCATTTTCTTTGGGGTATTCTGATTATATTATTAGTTGATTGAATTTCATCATTTCAACATTAGGGTTCATTTGAAAAGTGCCATTTTTGGATCCGATTTTGCCTAGACTTGAGATATCTTTTCTTAAGTCTTTTGGATGTGCTTTTAAGAGTGGTTAGGCACATCATCTTTTTGGTATCAGAGCTCTTGTTGAGAGAAGGGAATTGGTTGTATTCAATTTCGTGGAAGTGATCAACAATTAGGGTTGATCAAGTGGAAAAAACGCAATTGTGTAGTAGTTGTTGTTGTTGTAGTTTGAGATTGCGAAATTGTTTTGGATTGGGATTTGATTTGCTGATTGTTGGAGTTGATTTGGGAAGGTTATTATATCACTTTGTGGACATTAATTCACGTGGGAGAGCAGAAGTACAAAGTGAAGTTACTTTAGCAAATTGTTTTGAAGTGTGAAACTTACCAATTGTTGCCATGGAGTAGCTTGTGGCGTGTGGAGTTGTGAAGTTTGTTGTTTGAATTCCATTGTGTAATTCTGAAATTGTGAAGTTAAATTTGCAGATTACATTAAGTTTGGTTAGTAAGGAATTATTTTGAATTCAAATCATATGCAATTAAGTTGTGGGGGTTAATGATTGCTATTTGAATTTGAATTCATTGTTACCAATTGAGGAAGGCTTGCAATAAGTGAAGTTATTTGAAATTCAAATTGTAAGTTGCAGCCTATAGTGGGAATTCGGAATTCATTTTGGAAAGCTACTTATTAATCTCTTGTCTTCATTATTTGCCGTGGAAGTTGAAGATTACTTGTATTCATTGTTCACTTTGTTGTTGCCGTAGAAGTATTACATATTAATTGTAGTTGTTGCTTGTGTGTTGCCGTGGAGTAAACTTGTGGAAATTAATTTTGCTACACCATGTACTTGTGGCTTGTTGTGGAGGAGAGTATTACACATGAGTTGCAATTATAAATTGTAACATTAAGTGGGTTTGTTGTTTGTCTTTTGTAGTTACTATTGTGTGGAGTTTAAGGAAGTATTGTAGTGGAAGTGTATATCCTTGAATCGTATCATTTTGAGAAACAATATACAAGGATCTACAAATATGTCTAATGATAGTGTGAATGGGGAATTGGGTGAAGAAGCCAATAGCCAAGTTAGTGGAGGACATGTTCGTAATGTGGCAGGCAGAAGAACTTTGGAGGAACAACTTCAAGAGCTTACTACTATAGTTGCTACACTAGCAACTAGAGTTGACATGATGACTTTACCATAACCACCAGTGGTAAACCAACCAGCACCACCTCGAGTAGCTCCACAAAACCCTCATCGAAACAGAGTAGTGGAAGAAAGAGATGATAATTTTGGAGTCAACCTAAATCAGAATAGGGATTTCAGGCCACCTCGGGGTTTGGAATATGTGAAACTACAGATGCCATCCTATGATGGTAAGGGATTAGCAGATGAGTACCTGGATTGGGAGGATAAGGTCGAAGGTGTTTTCGAATGTTATGAGAATGACGATAGTACTAGGGTCAGATTGGCTGCAGTTGAATTTGTAGGGTATGCTGCACTTTGGTGGAAGAATCTTTTCATCAATAGGCGTCGGGATGGAGAGGCTGAGGTTCAAACCTGGAGGGATATGAAGAGGTTGTTAAGGAAAAGGTTCATTTCTGAGCACTACAAACAGGAGCTGTTTATGTGACTGCAAACCTTGAGGCAAGGGGGCAAAACAATGGATGATTATGTGCAGGAATTTGAGACCCTTATGATTAGGTATGGGTCTGTTGAGCCTCCGGAACAAACTATAGCACGATTTGTCTCAGGTCTAAAATATGAGATAGCGTGTATTGTTGAGCTATAGCGCTACACCACACTTGATGAGGCTATTCAGTTGGCCTTAAAAGTAGAGAGACAGAGGAGGTCCAACTTCTTTAGGGCTCCTAGCAGCAGGCCCAATACTACTAATAGACCCATCTCAGCCGATAGTCGATCAAGGGGAGCAAAGGCGGTTGGTGAGGGAGTCAAGACAGTGGACACTACTACCCCAACCATTATCAGGGAAAACTTACCCACTGGGAAGGGTAAAGAGGTCATGGCACCAGAAACGAGGCAGACTGTTCCCAGATCTACTAGTGGGAAAGCACGCTAGATTAAATGTTTTAAATGCATGGGATTTGGGCATATGGCTGCAGAGTGTCCAAATAAGAGGGTGATGACTATTATGGAAGACATTGGAGAGGATACTGAGGATGACAATGAACAGATTGAGCCTACAGATCTACCAACAGCATTGCAGGAATATTATGATGATCAGAATGCAAATGCACCTGAGGAGCATACTAGAGGAAAATATCTATCCCTCAATGTATTACACAGGATTTTGTCCACATCTCCTGATATCAGTGACATTCAGAGGAGAACATATTTCATACCTCTTGCAGAATCAGAGGTAACCTTTATGTACTCATCATCGATAGTGGTAGTTGCACGAATGTTATATCTGCTGCACTAGTAGACAAATTACAACTGTCTACTATACCTCATCCTAGTCTTTATCATTTGCATTGGCTGGATAATAGAGGTAGTATGCATGTTACCCTTAGGGCAAAGGTTCCAGTGAGTGTCGGGCAGAACTATTATGATGAGATCCTTTGTGATATAGTTCCTATGCATGCATTCCATTTGCTGTTGGGTCGGCCCTGGTTGTATGATAGATGGGTGATACATGATGGGTTTGAAAATACCTACATGTTCAGCATGGGCGAGACACGCATAATCCTATTACCAATGACTCCATCTGAGGTCCAGAGTTTTCAGAAAGAGGTCAGGCAACCGTCCACTACCATGGTTAGTCGGGGAAGCAGAACAATAGAGATCCTAGGGTTCAATTCCACAACTGATCCTCTAGATTTGAGGGCAAATCTTTCAGAAGCCCGAGGAGATGATGGGAAAAATTATGGCACTGTCAACCTTTTCAGAATCCAATCTGGCTGATTGACCAAATAGCACATCTTTTATCTTATGTCTTTATTTCTAATAAACTTTGAGAATAATCTTACAGGTATAATTATATATCTCCATGGGATGCCAAAATGTCCCACAACTTCAGTTGGACACACGACATTTTTCTGGGTAACAATCAAAGGCCCGCTGCGATTATTCTCTATTCTGAGGCATTGGATCATGAAGATTTATGTTATTTTGTATCTTGTAAATGTTTATTGAACTATTTTGGTTGTATTTTGGTTTTGGGACACTTTTATTTCCATGTAACTTTCATTTAGGGTTAGCCACCTTAAAAGTGGCAAACTTGTAATTTTGAGCACTTTTTTTAACCCTAGAAGTAGCAAGTATAAATACTTGCTTAAGAGAGGGTTTAGGGAGCTTATTTTTGCAGAACATACACCTCTTTTCACATGTGAATTAGGGTTCATACCTTGGTTCCAACTCTTATCAATTTCAATTCCAAGACTTGAAATTGTGGCGAGTGCAACATCTTGAAATTGTGAGTTATATCAATTTCATTTTATTGTGATTTCTTTTCTTCTCTAGTGTGTTGTATCTTGGGTTGATTAGAGATAGTTCTTGGTCAGATTTACATCTTATTGTACATGAATTCTTGTGATTATTTGAAGTACTTATCATTTGATTTGGATCATCATTGAAAAGTTTCCTTGAAAACGTGAATTTCACCCTTTGGAAAAGGAATCTTACTTTATGGTTTTCTTTGTCAAATTGAGGCTTCATTTGCATAGATTATATGACATTAGAGTGTTATTAGAAGGCATTTTCTTTGGGGTATTTTGATTATATTATTAGTTGATTGAATTTCATCATTTCAACATTAGGGTTCATTTGAAAAGTGCCATTTTTGGATCCGATTTTGCCTAGGCTTGAGATATCTTTTCTTAAGTCTTTTGGATGTGCTTTTAAGAGTGGTTAGGCACATCAGTTTGTGGGTGACAGATAGTCGAAAACATCCATTTAGTTCCCAAATTTTTCCACAATACTCTCCAAAAATGACTAAAAAATTTCTCATCTCGATTACTAACAATGCTTCTAGGTATACCATGCGGACGCACTACCTTTCTAAAGAACAAATCAACAATGTGTATAGCATCATCAGTTTTATGACAAGGATTGAAATGAACCATTTTAGAAATCCTATCCACAACAAAAAAAATAGAATCTCGACCATGCCTAGGCTTAGATAATCCTAACACAAAATCTATGGACATGTCTATCCAAGACTTATGAGGAATGACACTATACTCATATAACCAATCTAAGAAGTTATCTAAACGATGAATGGGATAACGATACTTTACCGTGATGTTGTTGATGGCGCGGCAATCAACACACATCCTCCATGTCCTATCCTTCTTAGGCACCAAAATCACAGGCACTGCACATGGACTTATGCTCTCTCTCACGTACCCCTTCTCCATTAATTCTTCGACCTGCCTTTGGAGTTCCTTTGTTTCCTCCGGGTTGCTCCTATAAGCTGGCTTGTTTGGAATCGATGCTCCTGGTACAAGGTCAATCTGGTGCTCAATACCATGAATAGGTGGTAATCCCTTTAGAATCTCCTCAAGAAAGACATCTTCAAAGTCCTGCACAAGAGACATAACCACATTAGGCAAAGAGTTAGATAATTTGTTAGTAGTCAAACATGTTTCTTTAAAAACCAGCAACAACATAGGTTGCCTCATCACTAACGCTCTCCTTACTATATTCGCTCTTGCTACACAACTCTCCTTTTGCAAGGCTGCCCTTTCCTTTTCACTCACCACCAAAGTTGATCCCCCTTCAACTTGGCCTCTCACACTCTTTCCAGCCTTCCTCTCCTTTTCCTTTTGATCCTAACTTTTATATTCCTTTTTCTTCTCATTGTCTTTTGCTCTCTCACTCTCACTCTGCTTTTCACTTACCTTGTGTTTTGCAAACGACTGTTATAGCTGCAACTGGTCCTCATACACCTGCTTAGGTGTTAACAGTTTAAGATTAAAGCTCTTCCCTTGGTGAACAAGCGTATACTTGTTAGAAAAGCCATCATGCACAACCTTCCTATCAAATTGCCATGGCCTCCCCAACAACACATGACATGCTTGCATTGGCACTACATCACATAACACCTCATCCTCATACCTACCAATGCGAAACCCAATCAAGGCTTGCTTACTCACCTTAGTCTCACCACTATCATTCAACCACTGCAATTTATATGGACTAGGGTGTCTAACAGTTTAGAGCCCCAACCTCTCAACAATAAAATTGCTCACTACATTGGTGCAACTTCCCCCATCAATAATCAAACTACCAATGTGATCTCCTAGATAACATCTAGTATGAAATATATTCTCCCTTTGCACCTCCTCTTCTTCCTTCACCTGCACATTCAAAGCTCTCTTCACTACTGCCACTAGCCTTCCCATTATAGGCTCCTCATCATCACTAGCATCCTCTAATGGAGGCATATCCTCTTCTTCATTATCCCCCTCAGTCTCATACTCTCCATCATCACGCAAAATCATCACACGCCTATTTGGACATTGACTAGCAATATAGTCTCTACCTTGACATTTAAAACATCTAATGTCACGATTTCTAGAAGTAGAAGATTTAGGGTTACCTTGATTACCAGGAGTAGAACCCGCTTGCCTCAGCTCCCCTTTTGGTTGGTTGGGTAAAGGCTTTTCTTCCTTCTTCCATTGATTATTCTTCCAAGTGGATGAACCATTACCCTGTTGCAACCGTGCATTACTACTACCTCTCCTCTTGTGCTGGTTCTCAACTTTTATAGCCATGTGGACCATATCCTCCAATTCTACATAATGCTGCAATTCAACAACATTTTGGATTTCTCTATTCAACCCCGTAAGAAATCTATCCATTGTAGCCTCTCTATCCTCCTCTACATTCGCCCTAATCATAGTGACTTCCATCTCCATGAAATACTCATCTACACTCCGACTTCCCTGCCTCAGAGTTTGCAACTTGTTGTGCAATTCACGATAGTAATACGCAGGTACAAACCGCTTCTTCGTCACTCTTTTCTTCTCTTCCCAAGACTCAATAGGTGGCTCGCCACTCCTCCTTCTATTCAACATTAATTGATCCCACCATACTATAGCATAATTCGAAAATTCAATGGCAGCAAGTTTTACTTTCTTTCTCCCACTATAGTTGTGACAATCAAATACCATCTCCACCTTTTTCTCCCACTCTAAGTATGCCTCGGGATCATTCTTCCCTTGGAGAGGAGGAATCTTCATCTTTATGCTACTCAATTGATCATCCTCTCTATTCCTATCTCCTCTATCTTCCCAATCCCTAGTTCCTCTATTCCGACCACTATATCCTCTATAACTCCCGACAGAAGGCTCATCAAAATCATCATCTGACATTTCACCTCCACCCCTCGGTACTCTCCTAGAATGACTCTCCCTCTTATGCCCTTGGAATACGTTTGTAGATTGCTCTAGTCTTTGCTCCACTGTCTCATGAATTTGTTCCATTCCTTCTTGGAACATCCTCTTCATTTCTCCCCTCAACGCCTCAATTACTAACCTAGCATCAAACCTTCCCCTCTCACCTTCAGGAGAATGTTATCTCGACATAGTCCCTGCAGAAAAGATTAGTACTAACACAAATATACATATAATTAAACCTCACGATACACTCCCTTACGTGTTTCGCTCAACTGACGATATCACACAGTCACTCGTGTATTCTCACAAATAATGATGATATCAACTCGCTAATTTCCTCTTCTCAATTCTCTTGGAACTAACCCGAACTACACCAATTTCCTTCCGTAGAATTCAAAACAACTCTAGGGTTTGTAAATTTTCCTCTATTTTTTTTACTCGAATTTTTTTTTTGTCTCTGTTTTGCTTTTGATCACGTTTTTCTTTTCTTTTCTTTTCTTTTCTCTTTTTTTTTGTCGTGATTTTTACTCTTTTTTTTTTTAACAATCTCCTAGGCGATATTACACTATCAAAAGACAATCAATACTACAAAATTGAATACGATAATTGATATGATCGATTGGAGTTAGGGTTTTTGATATTACCTTCCTCAACCGAACTTGATGTTTTGACAAACCTAAGCTCTGATACCAAACTGATACGAACCATGCCAACCCGTGACGAAACCCAATACCAATACATTCGGAAATTCGTTGCCTAAGACGCCCAAACACCTAAAGTGGAAACCGCGACCCGTTGTCTATAAGCGAGACAAGAACCTTGGTATAAAATGAAGACGCCACATTCGGGATGAAAGACCGATTGATAAGTCGGGATGAATGCCACGGAAATCAATCCGATAAGTTCGATTTAGTTCTTGAAGAACCAAGAGAGGTGCCTCTCAAAAGTTTTTAATGTTCAAAGATGTATCTTGTTCATTGTTCTAAACCTTAGGAGCTTTTATACTAGGGTTAAAATTCGTGTAAAACAAGTCCAAAATGACGTAGTTTAGATAAGTGGCATAAAAACGCGAAAACAGAACAAGCTGGCCGGCAGGGGATACACGGCCGTGTACATGCCCGTGTACTTTGGCCGTGTACCTTTCTGTGCAACTTTTGGCAACATACACGCCCGTGTACTTTGGCCGTGTATCTTTCTGTGCAACTTCTGGCAACATACCCGCTCGTGTACTTTGGCCGTGTATCTTTCTGTAGATTTGCTTGACTCCTATACGGCCGTGCCTTGAAAGTACACGCCCTCTTCATCCCATGTCCGGTGTAACTTGTATAAAAGCAAGGGTCTTCTCATGGTTGTTCCAATCCGTTCCAACTTCATGATTGCTCCAATCCTTTCTGGCTTCATGGACAACCTTTATCAACCCGTTAAGTGTTTCCTTGAATCGTTTTGCTCGATTTCTTGTGATCGGTCCAAGTGGCACTTCGAGAGGATCCACATTTCTTCTTTCGGCTTGGCACTCATCATGGATCTCATCAACTATAGCTTAAACGTATTTTCTTATTGTAACCTATTCGATAAAGTTTCTATTGAATGAAATTTTAGGAAGTTACAAGGACATAAGGGAAGTCAAGCCCTATGTTACATCAGACCTTTTAAGATATTGGAGCGAATTGAGAATCTAGCATATTGTTTGGCGTTGCCCCTAAATATGTTTAAAGTTAATAATGTCTTCCATGTATTGGTCTTGCATATGGATATTCCCAACCAGACTAAATTACTACCATTGAACTAGTGGTCCTAAAAGAGAATCTAACATGTAAGGAACATCTGATTTAGTTCTTGGATCGAAAGACCTAGAAATTAAGGAATAAAGAGATCAAGTATGTCAAGGTTTTGTGGTGAAACCATGGAAGAGTAGAGGCCACTTGGGAAGTGAAGGATGAAGTGAATAAGAGATATCTACACTTGTTCACAAATCTAAGTACATTTTGGATTTTTAAGGGCAAAACTTATTTTAAGGGGGGGGATGTAAACCCTAGAAAATTTGAAATTCAAGAATTAGTATGAAAGAAAATTGATGTGCCTAAATCCAAGTTTAAGCACACAAAACCAAGATTGAAAGACAATTAGACAATCTCATTCAAACTAGCTTCAATTTCATGAACATTAGTGTCA
Source organism: Laguncularia racemosa (assembly GCA_037954665.1). Classification (NCBI taxonomy): domain Eukaryota; kingdom Viridiplantae; phylum Streptophyta; class Magnoliopsida; order Myrtales; family Combretaceae; genus Laguncularia; species Laguncularia racemosa. The sequence continues at coordinate 2,156,020 of JBBMOL010000022.1, read as the reverse complement.
AATCTCAATGCTTTTGAACCAATTAGACAACAATGATGTGTTCAATCTTAAATCCAAATATGATATAGCTCTGATACCAAAAATATGATGTGCCTAATTCCAAGCTTAAGCACAATCAAAAGAATCAAGGAAAACTCCTCAATTCACACACACAAAAACCGGTTCACTTGACTAGGTAAATGCGGAAATCCTAAGGCAATGGAATGAAATCCAAAGAGCTCCAATTGCTATTATCAATCCAAACAAGTAATCTTCATCAAATAATAACGATTATAATTGAAACCCACGTGAATCAAATCAAGAAAACAAATGGGTCAAACCGTAAATTCCAATCCCTTCCTTTAACTATCCAATTCACGTCACAATGAAGAGAATGATATCATATATCAACACAATCAATCCTATAACTAGCTATTGATCATGAATTGCAAATTAAAACAAGTCCAAGAACATCCAAATCAACCTAGATATGACGCACTAGTGATGAAATGGAAAACAACAATAAGGAACCGATATTACTCACGATTTCTCCTTGTTGCACTCGCCACAATTTCAACTTCTTGGGATTGAAATTGATAAGAGAATTTGGAATTAGGAAAACCCTAAGCCCTCTCACGAAATGTGAAGTGTTTGTTAATTTCAAGATGTTGCACTCGCCACAATTTCAACTCTTGGGATTGAAATTGATAAGAGTTTGGAACCAAGGTATGAACCCTAATTCTCACGTGAAATGTAGTGTTTAATCTGCAAAATGATTAGCCTCCTCAAACCCTCTCTTAAGCAAGTATTTATACTTGCTACTCCTAGGGTTAAAAAGTGCTCAAAATTACAAGTTTGCCACTTTTAAGGTGGCTATCCCTAAATGAAAATTACAAGGAAATAAAAGTGTCCCAAAACCAAAATACAACCAAAATAGTTCATAAAAGAAGAAATATATAAAAGAAATAGTCTTCAAGATGCCGGTCTTCTATAGGATCCATCGGCTCAGCTCATCGCCAGTTCGGGTCGGTCCATAGATAACCTACAAGCTGAGTCTGAGGGAGTTTGTCCATTGCCCTATAGAATATGATAAGTGTGCCTGTTGGAAAATACAATACAAGAATAATAGAAAAGAGGTTAATATATAAATAATTTCGGGGTCGACTTGCTCAAAATGGGCCCTTAACGCCAAGATTTGAATTCCTTTAGTTCTTGCCCTAATGATAGGTCTTGTCGGATTTTTATTCCTATAAAAAATATTAGGAGTTACATCGAAAAATAAACACAAAAACCTGACTACGAATTATAATTCGCCTTATGACACTCAAATGCACTAGCATATCTAAAACCTAGGGGATTCAAAACCTAAATAAACCTTGACTATAGAATGTCGCATTGGGAAACTCAAACACAAACTAGGATTTATGAAAAGCCTAAACTTGATTCCAAAAATCTTAAAACCACTTGTCAACATTAGGATTACCTTCAGAATTGGGAAGATCAACTTCAAGCTTAAAAAACCTAAGATCTAAGCCAAATGAAACTAAAACTTAGACGATGATAAATTACCCCATAATTAGTATAAAAATACCTAATAATTTAATTAACCTAAGTCCATAAATAATTAAAATTGGAAAAACAAAACATGGAAAAATAAACCCTAAATAAGCTTGACGTGTGATGAGGAATGGAGGGTAGGAAGGACTAAATTTCACTTACCAAATGACATGAACAAAAGCCCAAATTAATTTTGGAAAATCTCCTAACTAGACCCTATTTAATTTACATTTATTTGTAAGGAGACAAGTTGGATAAACTAAATAACTCCCTTCCTTGCAACCAGCTAACAAGGAGATGTAGGAGACTTGGGGATAAGTTAAATGAGAGCCAATGATTGTAAGTACTTTTGGAGTTAAGCATATGATAAGAGAGGACTAGAATTCTGATGTCCAACCACTCTAATTTTAGAATTAACCTTGATTTGACAAATCTAATCTATTATCTAACATGCAATAGCAATGTCCAACCATCATGTACTTTACCCTATATACAAACTTCCTAAACAATCTACTTAGACTTCCTAAAATTTCCCCCATCTACATGTGGAAGAAGTCGTCTTCTTGTTGAATTTTTCTATTAGATTTTACTCTCTAAAAACACTCAAACCCACTCTTAAAAAAATCGGATCAAGAAACAACACCCAAACTGTAACCCCCATCCACCACCAAACACCTCCATTTCCAATGAACTGACCAAGCCCTAAACAACACCCATCTAAGAAAATTTCCAGATATAATCTACACCAATTAAGAGGCTCTCAATGAGCTAAGCACTCATGGAAAATCATAAAAAAAAGGCCATGCCAATAGGGAGTAAGAAGAGGAAGGTTGAAATACTCCTAGGTAACTCCAACGTGTAGGACTTCCTTTCTTTTCTTGCTAATATTTTTCTCATGTAATATTCTGGTTGCTCATATTAGAATAGATTATTTTACTTTGTTTTTTTTTTTTTTATGTTTTACATGTATATTTAGAGTGTGTTTAGCTTAGGATACAAGTTGGAAATGTAAGCCAAGAATTAGGATGCAAACCGTAAAGGATCAACCATGAAATGTATCATATATTTTGAGTTTTGGAGAGATGTATTAGAAATCAAAATTTGGAGACTTTTTGCACTTTTAGATGCCCATGTTTGAGAGCTAAAGGAGTATACTTTTACATGTTATATACACCTTTAATGATGGAAAGATTTAGGTGACAAACTAAACATTTTAGTAGTAGGAAAAATGGAAAGCAGTGCAAGATGTGTTCATGAGCCTTCAACCGATGGCCAAACCTAATTTTATCTAGAAATTTTTAAATTTTTAGAACCTAAGGAGGATGATAAAAAATTAGGAAAATTCTAGAAATAAAAATCTTGAAGAAAAAGATAAAAATGATGTGAAATAGGAGGAAAAGTGCAAAGCTGAGAACATGAGCAAACTAATCGAAAATTTTTGACAAAAATTCCAGCATTTTAGAAAAAAAATAGAACCTTCACATGCTAAATAATTGTCCTAAACAAAATTCCAAGTGATTGGAATTAAATCTTTTAGGGTATTAGATCAAATTAGGCGAAAAGAACTCAAAAAGGAACTATTACAATGCGCACCCAAAGTTTTCTGACTATAAATTCATTTTCTGAATCTCAAATGACCAAAAAAACTTCAGAAATGGAAAGAACACTCAAAATCCTTTAAAATGAGTATAAGTACACAAAAAATGGACTTAAAATGAAAACATTATGATTAAAACACTAAAACCTTTAAAACCGAGAAAATTGATAAATTTACTAAGACTAATGTAGGTTGAAATTCAACTCCAACTTATAGAATTATTGTTGTCCTATCAGGTGACATGTCTTTTGAGGACAACCTACCACCAGACTATTATGATTGAGGACGACATGGTGGGGTGAGTAAAATCAGATGATTACTATTCTTTGTTTATGCTTATAGTTAGTATACTCACATGTAAATTTTAGATATATGAATTGGCTTTGTGTGTGCGGGGGGGGGGGGGGGGGGGGGGGGGGGGGGGGGGGGTGGTAATCAGGATATTGATTGTGTTTGGATGCTATGATTGATTGCTAAATCACCTTAATTATAATTTGTTAAGTTCTTATTGATTTCCGCTACATTTAGAACATAGAAATTGTGAGTGTTTGTATTGAATTGCTATGAATAACAAATAACTAGACTTAATATTATTTAGCCTTAAATAAAGTAAGTCATGCATTGCAAAATCTTAAATGTAAGAAGACCATTGGCATCATGCTGTGGTATGGAAAGGCCCCATGGAGGTGTACTCCATGGGAATACCTTATCTTGACCTTTGGGAACTAAGTGGAACTGGGAAATGCTACCTTTTGATTGAGACATAAGAATACCTAGTTCAGGGATTCATCATTTAGAAGTGATTAAGCTTGCGAGCCTTTCATAATCCATACTCGATATGGGCTTAGTATGTATATACATATTTTTAAGTTTATTAAAATATAGTATGAAAATATATGACTTTATAACTCATCTCAAAAGATAGCTTGGGGTCAATAAAGCTTAGATCCAATTTGTAGCTCATGATTTCCTAACCCAGGCAATAGAGGGCGATAAATTTATGCTGCATACGATATTTGGTAGACCATATATATTATTGCATTCATGTGATTGCACATGCATGACATATGCTTGATTAAATAACTTGCTTATTATTACTTTTCGTTTTAGTAGGAGGGTACATCTGACTAAGCATTCATAGCTTACACCCCCACATAATTTCCTTGTTATAGGAGTAGATTTAGTTAGAGCCTAGGAGACAGATGCCAGAGGTTAGTACGGGAAGCAAGGGAATAGTGAAGGACTTGAGTGGAGAGATCACGATTATATTTATGTCTAAGTTCATATTTTAGATGTTCAATATTTAGTAGAGATTGAGATGTATTAAGGTTATTAACCTTTAAACTATGTTATTAACTTGTAGACTTTTGATATATTTTACTACTCTAATTAATTATCCATATCTAAATTTCATGACAACGTTAAACCCTAATTAGGAATTTGGATGTGAGTACACCTTATATGTATAAGGCAAACCCTTAGATACCAGAGGAGTTATCCTTGGGTTTCTGTACAACATATAGCGAAAACTGTATATATTAAGGGGCATGTAGGCATGATAGATCTATTAGGTTTTGAGTACACTAATCGTGTCAATGATGCTATAGCAAATCCTATGTTTAGAGTTGCTGTTTTTTTTTGTTCGTTTTTTTGATATATTTCCTAATACTCCACTAGTCTTAGCTCTTGATGTTGAAAATTTTTTAGGGTTTACATTATCTCTCCCTTATCTCATTTGTGAATTGTTATTTTGTCATTTGCTTGTTAACTTTCATAGGAGTGTTGCATGTTTAAGCAAATTATGAGAGTAAATGTTCTTTAGTAACTTCAAGTACTTTTGCAAATCAATTTAGAAGTGGTTAGTGTAGTTTTCATTGAAAATATTTATCAAAGTGAAGTTTATACTAAAAAAAACATTTTTAAAATAGAGACTTGACAACTAAGTTATTAAATAAGTTAAGTTATAGGTCAAGTTTTCAAATAAAATTAATAAATGAATCATATTATGAGGTTATGGTTATAAAGAAGAAACTTATTTGCTAAGGCTCTCATAGCTTAATGGTATGAATGCTAATCTCCTAGTGAGATAGACTTGATTTGAATCCCCTCTTCCTTGTTCTAATGAAAAAGAAGAAGAAGAAAAAGCTCATTTAGATATGAACACAAAACATAGTTTATTAAAAAGAATTGTAGATCCTAGTTATGACATTTTAGATAACTAATCCTTAGTAGCTTTAGACCCCTCTTTAAATTTTTTTATGACTTTTTGATATTTTTCAACCAAAGTATATCAATGTTGTATGTCAAATCTCACACCCTTCTTTCAATTAGGTGCACTAAAATACTCCTTGACACTTTAGGCATTTTTATTTTGTGTAATTGTTTTTTCAATATCTATTTGTATTTGTCAAATATTATCATTATATTATTAAGAGATTGTATATACTAGTGATTTTTAGTAGAAAATGAAGATGGAAAGCAACAATAATAGTGGTTGGCTCTTTGAGTCTTTCTTCATGTGCCCAGTTTTAGCCTTAGTACCTTTAAGGGTCTTGGTTGTGATACTTAAGAAGCTTCACATTAGGCTCAGTTCATTAAAAGGCCTCCCATTCTCTTCCATGGCCTGGGTTAGAATATTAGCTAGATGCTGATCGTTTGGAACAATTTGATTACCTTTGTTCTTAGGTTCACCTAACAATCTTAGAATTTTAGCACCTCAGATGTTTCAATCACAACATACTTCACTTTCCAATCGCGCACCAAGGATATCAGTCCATCCATCAACTTCATGCCTCCTTAGCTTAATATGTAATACCACCTTAAAGAAGGCCCTGAGTGCATCATACTATAGAAGGAGCGGAATAGTTGTGTAATAGGGCTTAACTCCAAATGATTTGCATAGGCTCTCAAATGCCACGAGTAGCATATATGCATGTAAGATGAGCTGGCATGGATTGACTAGGTGTTAATTGAAGAATTGTTCCTTAAAGTAGTTAAAGGGAAGTAGCATCTTTAACTCGAAAAATCTATGGTAAACACAGAGTCTATTACCTCCCATTATGGCAACCTATTAATGCTTGAAGGCAAGGCGAATGATCCAACCCTTAGGAAGGAGGGAGCTATATAAATCGACAATGTTTGCATCTTCCTTGTAGATTGTCCTCTTTATTACCTCTAAGCCTGACCTTAAAGTAGATGGCTCATTTGAATAGGCTTTGATGGGCTTGCGTTCTTCCCCATTATCTAGATAAATTTCTAGAGCAAGTTCACCACAAATAACTTCTTAACTTTAATCCCCAAAGGACCTCAACACTTTGCTATCCACCTCCTTAGCTTGTGTTGTTACATTCTGGGGTCAACTTAAAGGTCTTGTTATGTTCATCACTACAATCAAGGGTGGGGAGGTAGGTGGAGGGGGTTTGGAAATGACCCTTTGAATGGGGTTTGATAGGGTTTGAGAAGGAGAAGACATAGCCACACTTATAAATAATGATGGCATCTAAGGAACAATGAAATTTGAAGGGAATAGAGGGAAAGATCGAATAAAGTAAGAAGATGAAAGTGGAGAACTCTAAATGTTAGGAAACAAGAGCATGCAAAAGTAAGAAATGTGGACATTCCATGTCCTTATATAGGTAGTTACGAAATGCATACACAACTTATGAGAACACATCGAATTGTGCTGTGTCTCATTATTAAAATGAAGAGCCACAATCTCTTTGGCCTCTATGGCTACTTTTCTTCTCAAGGCGACATGTGGCCCTATGTAATAAATGCATTAATTTGTATATAGGAGGGATTTGGGTTGCTGGTGAACCAAGAACTCAGGACTTGCTCATTACTACTCATTGGCATAGGTGTGGCTCATTTGAGCAAGCCTCAGGTTAGGCCCCCTAGATGGCTTAGCATTATACCTCTTAGTTCGTGTGAGTAACTCAACTTAGAAAAATGAAACTAAGGCATCATATCTTGATGAGCAACTTGCTAAAAAGAGGTTTGTGTGCTTTGAATGCTAAGGTTGGTCGTAAACTCCTTAGTTTGAATTAACAACTCTTGGTTAAAGCATAGGTCACCCAATAAATTTGGGCCTTGTTTCACATGGATGAAGTTCATCTTAACCTCTACTCTCATTAATGCCTCACCAATAATGAGAGTAGGGAGCAAGTGTTATAGGTCGATATGGCCTCAGATCATAGCCTACCTCGGTTAAGCCTAATGCCAGACTAAGTAAGTGCCTAAATTGGTTAAGATAAATATGGAAGGTAAATTTAACTCACTTAGGAATACACTTTACTGAAACTTTCCTAGAATAAATCGATTTTTTTTAGGGGATATTTACTTGTCAAAAATGTCACATTACTCCAACTCTATAAATAAGAGATTTCCTTAGCTAGGCAAGGCATTAAATACTCTCCACAAGTTTGATCATTCACACCATTATGTTGTTGCTCTAGCTTAAGTGTTGAAGATAACTTTGGTGCTTGATAGCTTACATTTGTTTATCTTGTAAGCCATATTTTGCCTAATCGAAAACTCATCTTGGTCCAAGATCAGTTCATAACAACAGAAGCAATCAACAATTCCATATCACAATGATTTTTTTTTTCTTACAATCATTTCCATATTGTTATTACCTTATATAAGGATCACTCATAGGAAGTATTCATGTAATCATGTTATAATGTGTTCACAACTCATATATATATATACCATGACATCTCATTCAAAACAACAAATGATGTCTATTAAAATATTCATGTCTTCATAATATGAGATAATTATGGAAAGTAAATCTAACTTGCATAGGAATACATTACTAAAACTTTCCTAAAATAAAGTGAGATTTTTTAGGGGAGATTTACTTGTCAAAAATGTCACATTGCACCAACACTATAAATTGGAGATTACCTTACCCAAGTAAGGCATTGAATACTCTCCACAAATTTGATCATTCATGCCATTACATTGTTTCTCTAACTTGAGTGTCAAAGTCCAAGATTTAAAGACAACATTGGTGCTTGATAGCTCACATTTGTTTATCTTGTAGGCTATATTCAGCCTAATCAAAGACTCATCTAGCTCTAAGAACAATTTATGACAATAGAAGCAATCAACAATTCCATATCGTAATAAATTATTTATTTATTTTTACAATCACTTCCATATTGTTAGTACCATATATAAGGATCACTCATAGAAAGTATTAATGTAATCATGTTATAATGTGTTCACAACTCAAATATATATATAATGACATCTCATTCAAAACAACCAATGATGTATATCAAAATATTCATGGCTTCATATTATGGGATAATTATGCATTGTAAACAACTAATGTTTGTGCATTCTTATTATCAAGGCAATCACATAAATATTTTACAAAGAATATAGCAAGACTATTTTTAGAAAATATATAGTAGATCATATCAATATGAGAAACATTTATAAGTCATGTGCATAACATTATATTATGATTTTCTATGAAGAGCAATTATAGCAAATTATAACATGTCTCATAATGACCTTAAAAATATGGTAGCACACATAAGGAAATAATTATAAGTTTCCAATACAAAAAGATATGCTTGTTCGTTAATCATCAATCATAATTAACAACATATCAAATGTTGAAACAATTCATATCTAGAAGCTTCATATTAATTAGTTATAAAGAAATGAATTCGTGTAAATCAAGTGCTAATTATTCACGAAAAAATATTGATACCAATTTTCATATGTAAGGTTTCTCCCCCTTAACATGATACTGATTTATTAAGAAATTTAATATCCTTTTCCTTTTCTAAGTTTATTGTTTTTTAAAGGAAGCTCTCCCTCAATATAATAAGGTTTTATACTAATTGAAATAGCAAGTGTAGACACAAAGAGCTAATAGATAAGATTAGAACAAAACTATTGAGTTATAAACATATGCTAATTGAGGCTTTCAAGATTATCTCCAGTTACGCTTTGCCTCAGATACTTGCAATCACTAAAAAAGATTCATCTATTTTTCAAAACCTAAATAAGCTTGGGGTTCATAATCTTATTATTTTTAACTTGATTTTTACTGAGCTTGTAGGTTTTATAAAAGAAATGGTTTTCTATGTGTGTTATGTGGTTACAAAAAGAAACACACGTAGGGTGTTTGATTAACATGCCTATTATTTATTGCATGGCATCATTTACTTAGAGTAGGAAACCTTCTATGTTGACCAAAATGCCTTTTATATTGGCCTTGATAATTTCCTTATTGCATTGGTTATCTTACAAGTTGAACCATATTCCTTCTAGATTGTTCAATAACCTTTCCTTTATCATTTTATTTTTGTTTTCTAACTGTTCACCTTGCATTACTTCTTTAGCCTTTACAAAAAAAAAAAAAATTTGTAGCCTTTTTTGAATATTCCCCATTTTCAAAACCTAAACCAACTTTTGATGAATTAAGATGTTAACTTGATAAAATCATTTGATGTTTTTTTTTATCACTTTCATTAAATTTATTAAAAGTATTTTTAAGAGATTGAGAAAGATTATTTGTAACGCCCTAAAACCTAGAGTATCATAACCTGCCACGTGTCACTATTACCTAGTGACACGCTAAGGCTCCAAAAACCCCATCACACTTCAAAACCTAAACATATACATTATACATCATACTACTATAACTATAATCAAATGAATGGCTCATTGATGGGCCATTCCAAATTTCATTATTTAACAATAACAAAAGCTCAAGCTACAATTTATCTCCATAACTTCAAATTAAAAATAAAACAACCATTTACAAATATTCATAATTCTTGTCACTCTTCCTCCACATAGTAATAGTGTTCTCTTCCCATTTCATCCATGTAATGTCCCACCAAGTTTATGTTCTCATCATACTCTAGTTGTTCATCATTTTTGCCTACAGCTAAAAGAAAAAATATAGGAAGGGGGATGAGCCTAAGCTCAGTACGTGAGGACCACAACTACATGCACATGATACACCACATTAATATCACATGCATATATGCAACATTTATCCACAACTCATTCACAATTTAGTTCACACATCAACACTGAAAGAATTATCACACATAGGGGTACTCATGACCCCGATGGGCTCTGTTTAACCCTAATGGGAACTGCCACTATGGGGCCTGTCTAACCCTAATCTACCTTAGATCATTTCGATACACGGCTCCACTAGGGATAACATGGCATATCGATCATCGAGGTGCCTACTAGGGATCTGCCACTACAGGCCCCCAGGTCGAGCCAAGCACAAGCAACATATCTCATTCTTTTCACATAACACTGGATTACTTCATGATACCACATAATTCACATTATATCTTATTATTTCATTATTCCACATACAACTCATTAGATATCTTCCTAGTAATCAACTACAACAAAGAAAGTAAACACATACCTGGTATCCTAGCCTTAAGCACTTCTTGTCCCAAAATTAAGCTAAGTTGATATCTGCATAATCATCAACACAATAATCTTAGTACTAATCCAACATAATATAACTCTCCTAATTCCCCTTAATCTATTAGATTATCTAAGGTTATAACTTAGTTAATTTGATATACAAGGATCATGTCCATCACTTAACATGGCCATGTTGGAGGTCGTGTTGCCCAACACGAGCTAGTACACGACCATGTTAAAGGTCGTGTATCTCTCGGTGAGATTAGGCTTTAATATGGTTAGAACACAACTGTGTTAGGAGGTCGTGTTTCTCTTAATTCAACACAGTTAAAACATAACTATATTGGGAGGCTGTGTATCTCTCGGCATGACTTTTAGACTCAACACGATTGAAACACGACAGTGTTGGGAGGCTGTGTTCTTCTCATTTTAACATGGGGGGAACACGACTGTGTTGGATGGTTGTGTATCCCTCGATATGTTTTTTTAACCCTAATTTTTCTACACTAATTCATCCAATCTCCTTATTTTCTAATCCTAAGCTTAAGTAAATCCAAAAATATGAATTAGAACTCCTTACTTGGTTTAAATTATGCTTGAAACTCCAAATTCAATAACTTTCGTGCTTGTTCAATCTACCATTAATCCCGTTCTTCAATTAAATCCCTGTACACAAACAAAACCATTTAGTGATTAGGTCTTCACTATTAGAATAAGTCCTTGTTTAACTAATTGTGATACTTACCTATTCAATTAACCGCTTGATTCCTCTTTAGTCACCTTAGGTTTTCTTGCAGGATTCCTTCACCTTTTATCTTTCTATACGACTGTAAGTTATCTAAGTGTGAAAAAGGAGAAACCTTAGGTTATTTTGTTTTTATAATCCAACTAGGAAAAGACAAAACTGCCCTTATCCCATTGTCCTATTTACAACATTGCCATTTATTATGTTTATACATATATTTATATAAAAAAATTATGTATTACATCATCAATACATACCTCTAGATTTTTAATTTCTTCCTTTGAAACTAGATTTTCATTTGATAATGTTTCATTGTTAACATGCAATACCATATTATCGTTTTTCAAAATTTTATTTTCATTAAATAAAATTGATTTTGTTTGATTTAAAGTTTTCATTTCATTTTGTAATACATTATTCAAGGTTTTTTATTTTTACTTTAGACTTTGAAAGAGCAACCAAAAGTTTTTGCATTTCAACATGCACATCATTAGGTTTCAAATAATAACTATTAGAATTAGAAAGTACCTTTGAGTACTCTATCAAACATATGTTGGCTTTATCTTCAATTGCTTTGATGCCCTCAACATCATTTTCTAACTTAACCAAATCACTTTAGGTGGTTATCAAAGACTTGTGCTTCCTCTTTTTATGCTTTTTTAACTTCATGGCAAGCATGAGCCATTCATATTTGATATGTCTTAGCTTTTTTCATTCATAGCATATGACATCCTTCTTTTCTTTATTATTTCAACTTGCAACATTTTTATTAGTGTTATAATTTTTATAGTTAAATAATCTCCTATCTTACCTTTTGAAAACCCTTTTAGAACATCGAGATAATGATTTAAGACCATCCTCCTTGTCACTAAATTTAACATTAGTATCTTCTTCAACTTCTCTAGCTTTGAAAGTAATTGACTTGTTTTTGTTTTCATTGCCTTCAGCTTAGAGCACATCTGCCTCATTAGCCATCAATTTGCTCCCTAATTGACTAAGTGTAAACTTATTCATGCCACATGTCTCTTCTATGGCTATTTTCCTAGGAGTCCATGCTTTTGGTAGTATCTACAACATTTTTTGTACCTATTCTAGATCGTTTATTTTTGTGCCAAGAGAATTTAATTCATTAATAATAGTAAGAAACAACTAAATGTATCTTTAATTTTTCCATCAAGCTGAACTTGAAAAAGTTTACATTGTTGCATTAAGGAATTGATTTTTGTCTCCTTGATAGTGTCGGCCCCTTCATGAATTTCTCAAAATATATCCCATATGTCCTTTGCTGTATTGATGGGAATCAAACCAATGGATCTACAAGACCCACAACAAGAGTGAGAGCCAAATGACTATAGAACTTAGCATCGAGAATACTTTTTGAACAATTGGAACCTGAAGACATTTAAATAGTGTCTTCTTTTACTTTATATAATTGTTTTGTATTTAATCAGGTATATTTGTCAGTATTAAAAGACTACGAGCAAACACACTAGTGCTTGGTTTGTGGTTGATTCATAGTCCATGGTGAACCTAAATGAATCAACAAAATTGGCCTTGTATTATGTTCTATTGACCGAGGAGAGCATCAAGAACTAGCACCCTATGTAGCTATTTTCCTTTTGTTATTTTTCATATTTAGGACAAGTAAAAATACTTGTAAAAAGACAACAAAAAGACACTTTTGAGAGGTCATTTTTACAGCTGCTATTCACGTGGAAAGGAGTCCTCTTCTCTTTCATTCTTACTCTTATCAATTTCTATAATTAGGGATTATGGCGAGTGGACTTGAAATTATTGTGAGTTGCATCAACAATTGCAAGTTATTCCTAATTCAAGTAGTGCGTAATATCTGGTAAGGAATTGGGAATTTAATTTTATTCTTATTACATGCAATTAGGGTTCACGATTAATATGGAACATGCCAATTTTGTGGACATTTGTTGAATTGTTTCGTCAATTAGCATTGTTAATTGGAATTGGATCTTGGCATATCATCTCTTGGTATTAGAGCTACGATTTGAGGAAGGGAATTAACTTGTGAGTCTTGATTTTGATTTAGGAATTCGGGGTTTTGCCGTGCCATTTAGCAATTACTTGTTGTGTGAATTGAAATTGAGGAATTTTTTTGAATTGTGCCATGTCTACCTTGGTCATTGCAGATTGAAGTTGAGGAAATTATATCTAGGGTTCTTACTGTGAGTTACTTGTGTGGAAGGTTGGGAGATTTACTTCAATTTGATTCCATAATTGTGAACTTGTGTAGTAATTATTCATTAATTTGCTTTGATTGCAATATTGACTTGAGTAATTGAGGAAATTGTGTCGTGGGAGGTGTGTAGTGCCGTGAGTGCATGTGGTGTCGTGAGCTGTGTTGAGTCGTGAATGAGTGTGTGTTGTGTCTTAAAGTGTGTTAAACCGTGATTGAATGTGTGTTGTGCCTTGAGGTGTATTGTGCTGTGAATGAGTGTGTGTTGTGTCTTAAAGTGTGTTGAACTATGATTGAATGTGTGTTATGCCTTAAGGTGTATTGTGCTGTGAATGTGTGTGTGTTGTGCCTTAAGGGGGTTTGAACCATGAAGTATGTGTGAGTAGTACCGTGAGTTGTGTGTGTAAAGTGATGAATACATTTAAGGTTGGAAGAAATTGGTATTGCGGAGGTGTGATTATATAAAAAAAAATGTTTTTAATCAAAGTTTCGTTCAACAACCATGTCAAATGATAGTGTGAATGGTGGAATTAGGAATGAGGCCAACAGTCAGGTTGGAGGAGGTTAGGGACATCATGTTGCAGGTGGAAGGAACTTTAGAAGAACAATTGCAGGATCTTACCACTATTGTTGCTACACTAGTAACACGGGTTGATCAGATGACATTGCCACAACCACCAATGGTAACCCATAGGCACCCCTATCTCAAGTAGACCCTAATGATGCATATAGGGAAGGAGTAGTAGGAGGAAATAGGGGTAAGAGATTGGGAGGAGATTATCATGTTTTTCTGGAGGAAAAGGATGATAACTTTGAGGATGAGCCTTACTCTAATCGTGAGTTCAGGCTGCCTAGAGGTTTGAAATATGTAAAATTGCAAATGCCTTCATTTGTTGAAAGGGGTTCTACAGAGGTGGAAGAACCTTGTAGCCAATATAAGGAGAGATGGTGATGCTGAGATTTGTACTTGGCAGGAAGTGAAATGGGTTATGAGGAGGAGGTTTATACCAAAGCACTATAGGCAGGAGTTTTTCATGTGTTTCCAGACATTGAGATAGGAAGGCAAAACTATAGATGAGTATATCTAGGAGTTTGAGACATTGATGATCAGATGTGGGTTAGTCGAACCTCCTGAACAGGCCTTAGCGCGATTTGTGTTTGGGTTGAAATATGAATTGCATGTATTGTTGAGCTACAGAGGTATGACACCTTTGATGAGGCCATTTAGTTAGCTCTAAAAGTGGAGAGGCAGAGGTGATCTAATCTGTATCGAGTAGCAAGTAACAGGTATGGAACCTCTACAAAACTATATGGTTCAAAGGGCAAATAGGTTGATAGAGAAGGATATAGTAGAAATATGGAAAAGAATGCAGTAGTGCTAGACAATGGAAGGGAGAAAGGAAAAACAGTTGTAGGGAATGATAACAAACAGGTCGTAGCTGGGACATCAGGAAGACGAAACCGCCGGGTTAAATGTTTTAAATGTCTGGGTTTTGGACATATGGCTGCTCAATGTCTAAACAGAAGGGTTATGACTACTATAGAGGTTGAGAGTGAGGAAGAAGAGGAAGACATACACGAGGCCACAGATCTATCAGTTGTATTAGATGAGTATTATGGTGATGTAGATGCTGAGGTATGTGAGGATAAAGGGAATGATCGGTATTTGTCCTTTAATGTATTGCGCAGAGCAATGACTACCTTTCCTACTAATGAGGATGAGTAGAGGGAAAATTTATTTCACATCTCTTATAGGGTCTAAGGTAATATTTGTGTTCTTATTATTCATGGAGGTAGTTGTACTAATGTAGTGGCTACTTCATTAGTGACTAAATTGAAACTAGTCACAACCCCGTACACAAAGCCCTATAAACTACATTGGTTGAGTGAACAAGATAGTTTACATGTCACTTAGAGGGCTAAGGTTCCTTTCAGCATGGGAGATAAGTACCATAACGAGATTAATTGTGACATTCTTCCTATGTGTGCATCTCACATATTACTTGGCTGGCCTTAGTTTTATGACAAGAGAGTATTACTTGATGGCTTTTGGAACATTTACGTGTTCTAGAAAGAGGGTAAGCATATAGTGTTAAACCCTGTGTCACTTTCTGAAGTACAAGAGGCATAGAGGCAAATAAATAAGGCTGGGAAGAAGAAGACATTATTATTGGGGCAGTATAAACTGGAGGAGGCCATAGAGGATGAGAGGTTAATGTATATATTGTAGATGGGATATGCATTAGAGGTGGATAGGCGTAAATAGTCACCCCATTTGGTAACTCAGGTATTGGATGAGTAAAAAGATCTATTTCCACATGAATTACCTAAGGGATTACCACCTTTGAGAGGCAATAAACATGCCAATGATTTTCAGCTTGGATCAGTTTTACCAAATCGACTTGTATATCGCATGAATCCTGAAGAGGTTGAAGAATTGAAGTGTCAAGTGGATGAATTGGTAGAATGGGATCTTGTCAGGGAGAGTATCAGTTCTTATGCTATTCCTACCCTTCTTATTTCGAAGAAGGATGGCACATGGAGAATGTGCATTGATAGTAGAGCCATCAACAAAATTACCATCAAATACAAGTATCCCATTCCTAGACTTGATGATATGTTAGATGAGCTACATGGTGTACAGGTATTCTCCAAGGTGGATCTTAAAAGCGGGTATCACCAAATTTGAATGAGGAAAGGAGATGAGTGGAAGACCGCTTTTAAAACATGCCATGGGTTATATGAGTGGATGGTCATGCCATTCGGACTGACTAATGCCCCTAGTACTTTTATGAGGCCAATGAATCATGTAATAAAAGAATTTCTGGGAAAATATGTTGTTGTTTATTTTGATGACATTTTGATTTACAATAGAAACTTGGAAAATCATGCGGAGCATTTATAGGTCGTGTTTTCAGTATTGAGGGAGCAACAATTGTATGCAAATCTCAAGATGTGTTCTTTCTATCAAACTGCGGTAACATTTCTTAGATTTATCATAATTGGTTCTAGTGTTAGAGTAGATGAAGAAAAAGTGAGTGCTATTAGGGATTGGTCAACACCAAAATTAGTTGCTATGGTAAGGAGTTTTCATGGACTGGCTTTATTCTATGGACATTTTGTCAAGAAATTTAGTAGCAATGTCAGTCTATTAACTGAATTTTGACAGAATTTTTGAATTAGAGTGTGATGCCTCAAGGGTATGGATTTGTGCTATATTGATGTAGGACGAGAAGCCCATTGCTTATTTCAGTGAAAAATTGAGTGGTGCACCTTTAAACTACTCAATATATGATAAAGAGTTCTATTCTTTAGTGAGGGCATTGATGACATGGAAACATTATCTTCTTCCTAAGGAGTTCATTATTTATATAGATCATGAGTCACTGAAACACTTCAGAGGTCAACAACATCTATCAAAACACTAAGCCAAATGGGTAGAGTTTTTAGAGAGTTTTACCTATGTGATTAAGTACAAGAAGGGAAGCATGAATGTTGTAGTTGATGCCCTGTCACGCAGGTATGTACTTATCACCTCTCTCCAAACAAAACTGCTTGGGTTTGAATTAATGAAGGAAAAGTATTTTTACGATGAGTTCCTAAAATTAATTGTTGAGAGATGTTACGGAGGAAAGATGGCTGATGGGTATTATATGATAGATGACTTTCTGTATAAGGTAAGAAAATTATGTATACCCTATGGGTCTATTAGAGAGTTGTTGGTGAAGGAAGCTCATGTTGGAGGATTATCTGGTCATTTTGGTGAAAAGAGAACTTTGGAGTTGTTAAAAGAGCATTTTTACTAGAAGGGTATGATGAAGGATGTCCACAAGGTATTAGAAAGGCGTGGTGTCTATAAGAGGGCAAAAGGAAAGAAAAGAGTTCAGGATGAATATATGCCTTTGCTTCTACCTACACAATGCTGGACTGATATTAGTATGGATTTCATTTTAGGTCTAGCCAGGACATCAAGAGGAAAGGATTCCATTATGGTTATCATTGATCACTTTAGCAAAATGTCACATTTTGTGCCTTGCCACAAAACAGATGACACACTTTTTATAGCTAACCTTTTGTGTAAGAAATTGTAAAACTACATGGTGTCTCAAACGGTATAATGTCTGATAGAGGCACTAAGTTTCTGATGGGAAATTTTCTGGCACCATCGACACTTTCAGAACTCGAATTGGATGATGATCCAAATCACTCATATTTTACATTATATCTTTTATTCTAATAAATATTTGAGAAATAATCTTACAGGTACAATAATAATTCTCCATGGGATGCCAATATATCCTACATTAGTTGATGGACACGGGATATTTTTAGATTTACAATCAAAGACCCATTGCGATTGTTTCCATTCCGAAGCATTGGCTCATGAAGACTTATGATATTTTTGTACTTTGTAATTGTTCTATGGACAATTTTATGTTGTATTTTTCTTTTGGGACACTTTCATTTTATTGTAATTTCTATTTAGGACCGGCCACCTTAAAAGTGGCAAACTTGTAATTTTTGTCCATTTTCTAACCCTAGGAGTGGCAAGTATAAATACTTGCTTATAGTAGGGTTTGAGGAGGCCAAATTTTTCAGATTTGAACGTCACTTTTTGTGAGAGGGCTTAGTGTTTCCTAAATCCAATTTCTCTTATCAATTTCAATTTCCAAGAGTTAAAATTGTGGCGAGTGCAACAAAGGGTAATTGTGAGTAGTATCAATTCCTTCTTTGTTGTGTTTCCATTTCATCACTAGTGAGTCATATCTAGGGTTGATTTGGATTTTTCTTGGTTAGATTTTGATTGCATTTGTGATCAATTATCTTGTTATAAGATTGATCACTTTAGTACTTGATATTATCATCTTCATTAGTGGCGTGAACTGGGAATTATAGGAAGGAGTTGAAATCACGGTTTTGATATCTTCCTCTTGATTTGATTCACGTGGATTTCTCTTGCATTTGTTATTATTTGAAGAAGATTATGTGTATGGATTGTTAATTGCATCATTTGACCTTTAGATTTTCATCAAAATTCCATTAGGGTCACGCAAATTCCATTCCAATTGAACCGGTTTATGTTTGAGATTTGGAGTTTGTTTCTTTGATTCATTTGAATGTGCTTGGGCTTGGTTTTGAGCACATCATCTTTTGGTGTCAGTGCACAAGTTAAGAGAAGGGATTTAGTGTTGGTTGATTTTTTATTCTTCATGTTCAATTTGGGTTCTTTATATTGTGATCCGAAATTATGTGTTGAGAATTGAGAAGTGAATTTGCTGCTTGTTGAAGTTGAATTGAAAGGCTTGTTGTAGCTTCTTGTGGTTAAACATTCTTGTGGAAGGAAGAAGAGTAGAAGTGTATTATTGATTCAAATTTCTAAATTTGAAAATTACTCCATCCATACCGTGATTGATTTGTTGTTTGAAGAAGCTTGTGGAGTGTGTTGTGTGATTTCTTGTGCAATTCGGAAGTGGAAGTGTGCAATTTTCCAGATTTGCATTGTGTGGGATAATAGGGAATCTATTTAAATTCAAACACATCCATTAAGTTGAGGGAGTTAATGAGTGTTTGTTTGAATTTGAAAATCATTTCATACCAATTGTGGAAAGGTTGCAATTAGTGAAGTGGTTTGATTTTCAAATTTGAATTGCTGCCTTTTTTGTGTAAAGTTGCGGTTAGAACTTGTGTTGGAAGTGGAGTACATTTTGTTGTTATTGTCGTGGAAGTGGGCTACATTTTGTTGTTGTTGCCATGGAAGTGGAGTCTTACACCGTGAGTGTGTTATTGTTGTTTGAAATTAAGTATGGCGTGTGTATTATATAAGTGGCGGTGTGAACCAATTTGGCGTGGAGTTGTTTGTGAAGTGAGTGTCTTGTGGAATTTGGGGAAAAGTTATTGCACCGTGATTTGAAAGGAGTGGGGAATATTATTGTTGTGGTGATTGAATTTGTTGTGCACCGCGTATATAAAAGGTGTGTGTATGTGGCATTGCATTTGTGTGCTAAGCAAATGGTGTGTGTATGGCATTGTGTGTGTGTTGATTAAAAAGGGGATTGTAAGTGTTGGACGTGATGGTGAATTATAGAAGTGTTGCACTATGATGTGTTAATGTGTTGTAGAGAAGAGTGCTACACGTGGATTGTAATAGCATACATGTGTTTTGAGTGAAGTTAAGTGGAGTTGTTTGTTTTTCCTTTTGTAGTGGCTATTTTGTAACGTTAAAGGAAGTGTGGTTGTGAGGTGTGCTCCTTTTCTTCAACTTGTCTTTGAGGTTCAATATACTGAGTCTACAACTACGTCGAATGATAGCATGAATGGGGGAATTAGCGATGAAGCCAATAGTCAGGTTGGTGGAGGTCAGGGTTATAATGTTGCAGGTAGAAGGACTTTGGAAGAACAACTCTAGGATCTTACTACTATAGTTGCTACTCTGGCAACTAGGATTGACAGAATGACATTACCACAACCACTAGTGGTAAACCATCAGGTACCACCTCGGGTAGCTCCACAGAATCCTCAAAGAGACAGATTATTAGGAGATGGAAATCTGAATAGAAGGATGGGTGAGGAACATCTTCCATACAGGGAAGAAAGGGATGACAATTTTGGGGCTAATCCATATCAGAATAGGGATTTCAGGCCGCCTCAGGGCTTGGAGTATGTGAAATTGCAGATGCCTTCTTTTGATGGTAAGGGATCAGCTGATGATTATTTAGATTTGGAGGACAAGGTTGAGGGTCTCTTTGAATGTTATGAGATCGATGATAATACCAGGGTTCGATTGGCTGCTGTCGAGTTTATAGGATATGCTGTATTATGGTGGAAGAATTTGATTATCAGCAGGCGTAGGGATGGAGTGGTTGAGATTCAGATATGAAGGGATATGAAAAGGGTATTGAGAAAAAGGTTTATTCCTAAGCACTACAAATAAGAACTGTTTATGCGACTGTAGACCTTGAGCCAGGGAAGCAAGACAATGGATGATTATGTGCAGGAATTTGAAACCCTCATGAATAGATGTGGGTCTATTGAACCTCCAGAAAAAACTGTAGCACGCTTCGTCTCAGGCTTGAAATATGAAATAATGTGTGTTGTTGAGCTGTAGCGTTGTAGTACACTTGATGAGGCTATTCAGTTGGCCTTGAAAGTGGAGAGACAAAGGAGGTCCTACTTGTTTAGGGCTCAAAGCAGTAGGCCCAATACTATTACCAGACCCATAGCAGCTGACGGTCGATCAGGGGGAACAAAGGCAGTAGGTGAGGTAGTGAAAGCAGTGGACAAAACTACCCTAAATACTATTAGAGAAAATTTACCTACTGGGAAGGGTAAAGAGGTAATAACATCATATGTGAGGCAGACTGTTCCCGGATCTACTAGTGGAAAGGCATGCCAAATCAAGTGCTTTAAATGCATAAGATTTGGGCATATGGCAGCATAGTGTCCAAATAAGAGGGTGATGACTGTCATGGAAGGCATTGGGGAAGATGTTGAGGATGACAACAAACAGATTGAACCTACAGATTTACCAACAGCACTTCAGGAGTATTATGATGACCAAACTGCAGAGACACATGAGAAGCGTATGGGTGAGCAATATCTACCTATTAATGTGTTACATAGGGCTCTAACTATATCTCTTGATACTAAAGACATTCAGAGGGAGAACATATTTCACACTTCTTACAGAATCAGAGGTAACCTTTGTGTACTCATCATTGATAGTGGTAGTTGCATGAATGGTATATCTACTGCACTGGTAGACAAATTACATCTGTCTACTATTCCACATCTTAGCCCTTATAACTTGTATTGATTGGATAATCGAGATAGTAAGTATGTTACACTTAGGGCTAAGGTTCCTATGAGTGTTGGGCAGAAATATCATGATGAGATCCTGTGTGATGTAGTCCCTATGCATGCATTCCATTTGCTGTTGGGTCGGCCTTGGTTGATTGATCGGCGGGTGTTACGTAATGGGTTTAGAAATACCTACATGTTCAGTATGGGCAAGTCTCGCATAGTTTTGTCGCCAATGACTCCATCTGAGGTTCATCAATTTTAGGAACAGATCAGAACTACATCCATTATATTTGATAGCCGGAATAGCAGGACAACAGAGACATCAAGGTTCAATTCCAAAAGTGATCTTCTAGATTTGAGGGCAAATCTTTCACAACCTCGAGGAGATGACAGAAAATTTTCTGGTACCATCGACACTTTCAGAACTCGAATTGGATGATGATCCAAATCACTCATATTTTACGTTATATCTTTTATTCTAATAAATATTTGAGAAATAATCTTATAGGTACAATAATAATTCTCCATGGGATGCTAATATGTCCTACACTAGTTGATGGACACGGGACATTTTCAGATTTACAATCAAAGACCCGCTACGATTGTTTCTATTCCGAAGCATTGGCTCATGAAGACTTATGATATTTTTGTACTTTGTAATTGTTCTATGGATAATTTTATGTTGTATTTTTCTTTTAGGATACTTTCATTTTATTGAAATTTCTATTTAGGACCGGCCACCTTAAAAGTGGCAAACTTGTAATTTTTGTCCATTTTCTAACCCTAGGAGTAGCAATTATAAATACTTGCTTATAGTAGGGTTTGAGGAGGCCAATTTTTTAGATTTGAACATCACTTTTCGTGAGAGGGCTTAGGGTTTGCTAAATCTAATTTCTCTTATCAATTTCAATTTCCAAGAGTTGAAATTATGGCTAGTGCAACAAAGGGTAATTGTGAGTAGTATCAATTCCTTCTTTGTTGTGTTTCCATTTCATCACTAGTGAGTCATATCTAGGGTTGATTTGGATTTTTCTTGGTTAAATTTTGTTTGCATTTGTGATCAATTATCTTGTTATAAGATTGATCATTTAGTACTTGATATTATCATCTTCATTGGTGGCGTGAATTGGGAATTATAGGAAGGAGTTGAAATCACGGTTTTGATGTATTCCTCTTGATTTGATTCACGTGGATTTCTCTTGCATTTTTCGTTATTTAAAGAAGATTACATATATGGATTGTTAATTGCATCATTTGACCTTTGGATTTTCATCAAAATTCCGTTAGGGTCACGCAAATTCCATTCCAATTAAACCGGTTTATGTTTGATATTTGGAGTTTGTTTCTTTGATTCATTTGAATGTGCTTGGGCTTAGTTTTGAGCACATCAACTTCTTAGCTTTTTCTAGAAGACATTAGGGAAAAGACTTGGTACTATACTCATGTATAGTACCTTATGCCATTCCTAGACGGACGGCCAAACAGAGGTTGTTAATCATACTTTTGTTGCCTTACTAAAAGCAACAGTTGGCAAGAATCTTACTGATTAGGACTTGTGTCTTCCTATTGTTGAGTTTGCTTACAATAGGTTAACTCATAGTTCAACCAGTAAGTCTCCCTTTGAAGTCGTATATAGCTATAATTCTACCCTTCCATTGGATTTAATAACTAATCCAACAACAAAGGAAGAAAGCTTGAGTGGAGTAGAACAAGCCAAGGAGATTCAGAAACTTCATCATAAGGTGTTTGAACACCTTTAGAAAACTTAAGAACAGTAGAAACTTTAGGATAACAAAAACAGGAAAACCAAATTTTATAATCCAAGTGATCTAGTTTAGATTAATCTCGGGAAAGACAAGTTTCCTCACAAAAAGTCACAAAAGCTTTCACCTAGAGCAGATGGACCTTTCAAAGTTCTAAAGCACATCAATAACAATGCATACATGATAGAATTGCTAGGAAGATACGGCGTCTCTACTAAATTTAATATTGTAGATCTATCACCATATATACCTGATGATACTCATGAAGACATATCAGATTTGAGGGCAAATCTTCTACAGGCCCGAGGAGATGATGGGAATTAAACCAATGCATCTATGAGACCCATAACAAGAGTGAGAGCCAGAGGACTATAGAACTTAGCATTGAGAATACTTTTTGAACAATTGGAACCTGAAGACATTCACATAGTGTCTTCATTTACTTTATATAATTGTTTTGTATTTAATTAGGTACATTTATCGATATTATAGGATGACAAGCAAACATACTAGTGCTTGGTTTGTAGGTAATTCATGGTCCATGGTGACCCTAAATGAATAAACAAAACCAGCCTTATATTATGTTCTATTGACTGAGGAGAGCATCAAGAACCGACACCTTATGTAGCTATTTTCCTTTTGTTATTTTCTATATTTAGGACAAGTATAAATACTTGTAAAAAGATAACAAAAAGTGACTTTTGAGAGATCATTTTTACAGCTGCTATTCATGTGGAAAGGATTCCTCTTCTCTTCCATTCTTACTCTTATCAATTTCTACAATTAGGGATTGTGGTGAGTGGACTTGAAATAGTTGTGAGTTACATCAACAATTGCAAGTTGTTCCTAATTCAAGTAGTGCGTTATATCTGGTAAGGATTTAGGAATTTCATTTTATTCTTGTTACATGCAATTAGGGTTCATGATTAATTTGGAACATGCCAATTTCGTGGACATTTGTTGAATTGTTTCATCAATTAGCATTGTTAATTGGAATTGGATCTTAGCATATCATGTATTGTATGAAGACATTAGATAAAATTTAGAAGGAGTAATAGTAGTCAATAAAAGACTCTTAGCATTGAAGTTCATTTTATCTCTCTTCCAGTCCTTGTATCTCATGATGGGATCCTTGATTTTAATATCACCATTTTCGATAATTTCCCATGTTTAATAGTCAATTCCCTTCATAAACGTCTCCATCTTAAATTCCCAATAAGAAAAGTTACATTCATTGAAATAAGGTGCCTCAATGTTTGAATTGTTAAATTATTCACCATTGATCTTTAAATTTGAAAGTTATGAAACTTAGCTTTAATACCAATTGTTGGTCTTAGTTAATAATTAGGAGGGTGTGAATTGGTTGCTTAATATTAAAACTTTTCATAAACAATCCCCTTTAGATTATTAAATTTTCAGATAATAAAAGTACAGTAACGTATGCGACTTGTGTATAAAATAAATGAAGTAAGGATAAAAAGATCAGGCAAATTGAATTATAGTGGTTTCGCCTTGTGCATTAGTGCACTATTCTAGCTCTACTTGTCGGGGACTCGATCGTCTTCACCGATATTATTCTACTATAACAAATCAAATTCCTTTGAAAGTTACAGAAGTCTACCAATCCTAGGCACAATGACTTAATACTCTACCTATCTACCTTTTACGGAGTTATTTATAGATTTATAGTGAAAAATATATAGTACCTCAACATAGCTTAACATTCACTTCCTTTCACATATACAATTGAGGAATAAAAATAGATATCCTCTAATATTTTAGCATTATTATAAAGTGAATGCTATTAATAAAATGTAGCTTGTTAAAATTATATATATAATTTTTTCATATCTTTTGCCTTGTATTGCTCCTTTATATAGCCATCCTTCGAAACTTTAATACAGAAGTAGTTGTTGTATGTTAATTGAGTCTTCCATTTTCACTAATAGCTAGTTATTTTTATGAGATATTTATCTTCTCATTTAAATCCTTTTTTTCATAATAACCTTTATAATATTTATTTTCTTAATTAAATAATCTTTTCAATTCGTTTTCGATTTTTCGAAACTAATTACAATGCTACATGGTTCAACCTGTACTGTCAATCTCTGGTTTTTCCTATTTTGATATTCCCCTTTAACTTTGGCTCTTCATCCGAATTCATTTCCGACTTAATGATGCTTCAATTCCGAAATTGTATATATATTAATTCCGACGTTGTGATGCTTCAATTCCTTTTGATGACAAACTTTGATTGACATATTCTATTTTTGGCTTTTCCGAAAATTAACTTGAAGCTTTTTGAAATTCCGCTCCTACTGCTTGGTGCCAAGCCATTTCACTTTTCACTGTATAAACTAATAAATTATTCCTTTTTTAATATGATAAAATTATCCTTATTCCGATTTTTTCGTAATCTATTCTTAAATTTCATTGTACACTTAATATTTAATCACCAAAATAATAAATCCAATTTTAGTACAGCAAAGTCAAACGTATTATCCAAATATGTCCGACTAGTGGAGGTGAGTCTTCAATTAATCAAACGGACCAACTTAATCTTTTATATAGCAATTTCACATTATTTTTTACTTATAAATTTAATAAACTTGTTAGTAAATATTCAACACTTATTTCGTTATCATTAAAATTGAACTTAGAAGATTGAAAAAGATCACATAAACTTTAAATAATAATAGGTTGGGATTTTTTTTATTTCCTAAATTTTGCTATAGGTTTTATAGGTTTTGCATATGAAATACTTATAATATCACATATAAATTACATTTTTAATATAACATAAATTGAAATTTATAAGAAAAAAAATTATAGTTTCCATAAGCTTTACAGAGTATAAGTTTCAAAGCGATTTTAGGGCATTACATAATAGGTTTTGATTAAAAAACTTGGGAACTTATACTTTATAAGATAGGGTATAAGTAGAGTTTCATATTTTACCCATCCTATACTTGATCACTATTAGTTTCAAGGTTTTTAATTTTTGTAATAGGCAAATGGGTTAAGAGTTGAGTATGTATTGAGTTTAGAATGTTTTATTTTGTTATATTCACATTATTAATTAAGGATTTCTATAAAGTGAGTATAAGATATTTAAAACCTATATTTTAAAACATTTAATATTAATTAATTTGATAATGAATATAAAATATAAAAGTACTATATTTTATATCATAAAAAATTAAAATTAAAATTTATTTTATAATTTTTAATACTTATTTAGAATCTATCTATTTACATAGAGTAAAGCAGATTAAGTAGGGATTGTTGATGGCAACGGGCAACTACAAATATCCGAATACCCTCTTAAAATGTCGGTTCGTGTGAATTGGTGCATACACACATATAAGTCTGTCCATATAGAAAATAGATAATCGTAAAAATATACCATCTTAACACGTGATTGCATATGAAGCGATTCGAGTCTATAGGCTAAGCTAAGCCGGTTAGATATGTCGGCTTTTCTTTTAAATAGAGGTGGACCATTTGATTGGCCAGATTTGGTATGGATGGAAAAAGGAATCTGGAAAAGAGGAAAAAAAAATACATATAGTAATAAAATAAGTAATCCGATCTAACTTAAAAATAAGTTTTCAATCTAAACTATTAAATAAATAAATAAATTAATTTTTTTCTATTAAATCTTTTCAAGTTGTTAAAGGGTGACTTATAATAATAATTGTATACACTCACATACATACATACATATATATGTTCACATATTTGCGATGATCGACCTCTGCCATCTTGTCTTGACCAAGACGAATCTCGATGCGACGAGCATGATGGGGAAAAAGAATTAAGAGGAATATTAATCAGAACCTCTGTGTTTGGCACGTAACTGGTGGAAGTAGTGGAAATTGATGGGAAGCGAAGAAAACGAAGGAAAAGATTATTTCTTCTCATTTGTTTGGAAATATAAGAATTTTACTTCAACTTACAAGCATATATATATATATTTTATAATTTTACATATGTTTCTGCACAGTTTTTTCTTTAGAAATCGTTAAGCATACAAGGGGAAAAATTTTTCATTTATTTTTGTAAACACCTAAAATAAAATATATTTATTTAACGTTTACTTAAAATACTTAATTTTTATAAATATAAAAAATAATTTGATCTTTTTATGAACGAGATATAAATACCCTAGTTTGACCTAACACTCATTTCTTTACTAATTTCACAGTAGCAAACAAGTAATGCTCTCAGAGACCACGATTCAATCAAGTAAGGCGCTTTAATGATTGAATTATTATTTATGAATATAAAATTGATGACTAAATCAATTGTCATTATCCGATTCAATTAGAACTCGGATTGAGGAAAAGGGTAGCACGACCATAGAATCAAGTGATCTAAGAGTTCAAATCTCAAGTTAGGACAAGTAAGTTTACTAGTCCAAGTAACTCATTAGAAATTACAAATATTGAGAATCAAATAGATTTAGGATCATAGAAATTAGGTTTATGAATGAATTGAAAAAGTGGAAATAAGGTTTATGAAGAACAGTGTAGTACATAGTCATGTATATGCTCGTGTACTTGCCCATGCAGAAACATGCATTGGGTACAAAAAGGTACATAGATGAATGACACACTCGGGTATTTAGGTGTGTCAAAAAATGGAAATCCATAGAAAGGTACACAACCAACTACATGAGTGTATATCTAGGCATGCTAAAAAGACAAAACCACATAAAGATATATGGCCACTTTACACGACCATGTTTCTAAGCATGCTAAAAATGCAAAACATATAGAAAGATACACTGTCACTACACTTGATCATGTATCCCAACTGTGCCAAAGTACACAGCCTACAATATGACCGTGTACTTATAAAAATTTTGTTTATCGATTTAATTTACATTCAATTGAAACTCCATGCAACCTAGACATCTAGTAAAACCCTAAAAACTCTAATAGAGTAAAGAAGGAAACATATAACAATTAAGTGAATAGAATTAATAAATGTAGATTATTCTTAGATTAGTACTAATAAGGAATTACTAGTGTTTTTATAGATTTTAGCTTAGCTTTAAGTTTAAGACTAGTTATGCTTATGACTACGATTCTAGGTACATGTAGCTTTGGTTGTTTCATGTGATTGTTAAGTTAGTATTAAACTAGATTAAGTTGGATGGATTGGTTTAAGTGGTTAAGTTACTTGTTGATTATTTTGGCTCAGCCTAGGGCTCATAGTGGCAAATTCCTAGGAGATACCCTAATGATTTTTGTATAATGTCATCCCTAGTGGAGTTGTGCTTGGAAATGATTTGTGTTGGTTTAAGGTTTGAGGACTAATGGGATTTGGGGCCCATAATGGTAGCTCCTAACATAGTACTAAGTTTTAAATATAGCTAAGGTTTAAAGACTCATGGGTGTTGGGACCCGTAGTAGCAGTTCCTAACACTGTATTAAGTATTAAGTATTTTTTTATATGTGTTTGATGAGGTCATGAGTGCCCCATTAGTGTTCTGTGGACATAAGTAAAACATGAACTTCTTGTTTGATGTTTAGTGTTTTCATAAATGTATGTGAATTATTTCATGTTTGATTTTGCGTATGTATTTGTTTGCTATACATACTAGGCATCAGCTTACCCCTCTAGGATATTTGTTTTTTTTTTATATGCAAGCATAGAGAGAAGCATTATCCATGAAGAGGACCTAGAAGTGAATGTATAGGAGAGGGAGGATGGAGATTTGTATTATTATTATGTTGATTAGGTGGAGTTAAGAATTCAAGATCTTTATATGTAATAATGATGATTTTCTTTATAAGATAATAGGGTAGTGAATTCAAGTAGTTTAGTTGCTTTAGATTTTGATCATGAATGATTTGTTTCAAAAGTTTAAAGAGTGAATTGGGTTGTACTTGTATTATGTTGGAATAATGGGATTTATTAAATTGATGAATGTTAGGTATTACAGGCTTGAATGGTATTAGAGTAGAGTTAAGAGCTTAACGTGTCTTTATCTAGTGAGGACATGTGGCAAGCCATAACATTCCTGGGTTTCAAGGTGTTACAACTTAGATGGTATTAGAGTCTAGGTTTAATGATCCTTAGAAACTAAATCATGATCAATAGGTATAGGTTTCAAATAATTGAAAATAAGATATGATCTTTAGAGAAATTAAGCATTTGACCTGTAGGACAGTGAGAAATGAAAAGAGTGTGAGAAATGATGGGGCAATTATTTTATTCAAAAATTTATTTTACTATATTATTACTTTATTTGTGCTTCTTTTAATTGCTAAGTTATATATATATGAGTATGTAATTATGTGTAGGGGTATATATGTATATACTGACACATAATGACACTAGCATTTACTTATACTAATTTTTAAGTCTATCAGGTTGTCTCTTCTCAAATATAATGCCTTTTAGAAGAATCACCAGATCAAGCTCAAAGAGGGGTGTTAGACATAGTAACCCAAATGAGGAGAACATCAAACGTCAACAACTATAAGGGGGATAAGGTCAAATGGCAGGATAAACTACCCAACTTTTGCAGACTGCGAACAACTTCGTGGGGTTGTTGACACAACAACATCAAGTCCACCATGACCTATAGAATAGAAATGCCAATCAACTTTGATAGGTTCATTAGTGTGGCAAAGAAATTCAACCCCAAGGTGGATGACCTAATTGAGGCTGAGGATTATGTCTAGGAGATTGAGAAGACATTTGTTGTTTTCCAAATACCTAAAAACAAGAAGTTTAACTATGTTGTGTTTATGTTAAAAGGAACTTCAGCAAAATGGTAGGTAATAGTCCCTAAACTGTTAAGAGAGTGTATGAACTAGATGGTGCTTAAGGAACTATTTTATCAAAGGTGCTTTCCTAATAGCTCCAAAGATAGAATGGAGAACAAATATTACAACTGTGAATAGGGGAATAGGACAGTGGAAGAGTATGAGGTGAAATTGAATTGCCTTATTCAATTCCTACCCAAGAATACTCATGCTGATGATAGAACTAAGACTAGAAGATTTTTTAGGGGATTGCGGAATGGAGCTAGATTTGAGGTTGGGGCTTTTTAGTTGAACACATATGCTAAAGTGGTAGATAAGGCCAAATACTTGGAACAGAGTAAGATAAGGATAGAAGAATAGATAAGCCATAGAGCAAGGATCACTTTGGGTAAGAGACTCACCTTAAACATGATGGTACAAAGTAAGGGCAAGAGGCCCCAAATGCTCCAAAACAAATCATAGAGTACAACGACCCCTCCTTTACATGTTAAACCAGTGCCTATTGCACTTCCTGCAATAGCACCTACTATTAGATACACTAGGTGCTATGCACCTCCGGAACTAAGGGAATATAGATGGCTAAAGTAATGTGCCTAAGTGATCTCAATACCAATCATTAAGAAGATACGTACAATTGATTCAAATCCAATTAAATGGCATGAATAAGCCATAAGTAAAATTCCCAAATGGCGTGATGAGTTTATGATGTGCCTTAATTGATGTATTGCAATTATATAAAGTCAATTGAAGAATCAATTGATTAAATCCACAATTGGCGTAAATCCCTAATCCTTATGAACCCTAATTGGGGGTGAAAAGAACCAATGAAACAACCAATTACAAACTACATATGACATACTAGTAATAATTGGAAGCAACTCAAGAAATATTGATATAACTCACAATACTCCTTAAGCCAACTTGCCACAATTTCACAAAGAAATTGATAAGAGTAGATGCATGTAAGAGGATGTCTCTCATGGCAACAAAGTCTGAAGAATGATGTCCAAAAAGCTCCCTTCTAAACCTACTTAGCAAGTATTTATACTTTCTCTAATTGGGGTAAAATCAACAAAAGAAAATTACAAGTAAAACCCACAAGTAACTGGTTTTTAGCAACATAGGACAATTACAAATAAACCTTGAAAAGTGGCCGGCTTCTTCTCTTACTTAGAACAATATTAGACCAATTCTTCTTTGATTTACGTAGGTCCATGAATGACCCATAAACTGAGTATTAGTGAATTTATTCATTGTCTTGTAAAAACCGATAAATGTACCTACTGGAATATACAGGAAATATATAATAGAAAAGAAGATACTAAACAAATGTTCTCAGGGTCTAATTGTTTAAAGAGGACCCTCATTGCCAAATTTTGTAACCCTTTGGCTCTTGCCCTGGTGATAGGTCTTGTAGGTATATGATTCCTATCATCTCCTCCAGCTTCAGGAAGATTTGCACTTAAATCTGATTAGTCTTCATGAACATTATCGGGTAAATACAGTGATAAGTCTATAACATTAAATGTAGTAGAGACTTTGCATCCTCCTAGCAATTTATGTGTAAAAGAATCACTATAGTCATCCAGTACCTAAGATACTATAGGGGGTAGGTGTTCTTGCCCCTCTATTTCTAGGATATACCTCATCTACAATAAATATAATGGTCTCTCATCTACTATGCCCTTCCCTAACTCATACTGTCCCACCAATAAGGTCTTTTTCTTCCTAGTTTTACTTATATGTCTCTAAACCTCTTGGTGTTTTGAAGGTTTACTCATCTGCCTTTGAACTTCTTGGACCTTTGAAGGTTTATTTATCTGCCTCTAAACCTCTTGGTCCTTTGAAGGTTGACTTATCTTCCTTTGAACCTCTTAGACCTGTAAAGATTTACTAATCTATCTCTAAACCTCTTAGACCTCTAAAGGTGACATTAGGTTCAATATGATATGTTTACCCTTTTTCTGGAACACATAAGTATTTCTGAAGCCATCATGCAAAACCCTCTTATCATACAATAAAGGCTTGCTAAGCAATATATGGGATGCACACATGGGAAGGATATCACATACAATCTCATCATGATATTTATCCCCTATACTGAAAGATATCCTAGCCCTTTAGGTAACATGGAGACTCCCTTGCTCATTCAGCCAATGCAATTTATGGGGTTTTAGATATGGGGTAGTTACAAGTTTCAATTTCGATACTAATGATGTAGCCACTACATTAGTACAACTACCACCATCGATAATAATAGCACATAGATTACCTTGTACTCTGCAAGAGGTGTGGAACAAATTTTCCTTCTACTCATCATAAATAGTAGGAAAAGTAGTCATAGCTCATTGCAGTACATTAACAGATAAATATCAATCACTTGACATGGTTGCTTACTAACTTCAATAAGCCAACAACACACTTCACACCACGTCACCAAAATGTCTCAACAACACTACATCATACATCCACTTAACACAACAACACACCACGGCAACATGACCATACCTCATACACAACTCCTACATCCACTTACATAACCTTAAACCACACACCACAGTTTCACACACTCACTCCCACGGTGTAACATACAACCACACAACACACACACTACAGCCTCACTTATACACCCACGATGTAACACACAACCAATACAACACACCTACACAGTTTACCTACACACTTCTACGTCCACTTACACACCATGACAACACAAAGGAAAACAGAAGCAAATGTGGACACTTCTCCAAATGGCAAGCAATTAATTCCAACTAGTCAAAGTGCAATTAAAGTGATCAATATACAATAACTCCACAATTAATGATTGATTTGAATTCAAAATTGTTTCCTAATTCTCTATGCAAGTTGAGCAATTCTGAAAATGAACCTTCCAATTCCAAAATTTCAAGGAAACAACAAACACCAATAAACTCTTCTTCAACTTATGGAATTCCAAATTATGGAATTCAATTTAAGAACTTCCCCTTCTTCCACACACAATCAACTCACGGCAAAGGATGAAATTTAATTTCTACACTCAATTGGAAATCACGCAAGCAATTCAAGGAATAATTCAACACAAGACTTTAAGTTTCACTTCTCACAAATTCAATTTCGAAATGAAGGGTCAAGAACCCTAATTCCTAAATTGACAATCACAAAAATTTCCCTTCTCCAAAACCTTTGCTCTAATACCAAAAAGTATTTTGTGCTCTGATACTAAAAGGATGATGCCTAAGTGATCTCAATACCAATTAACAAGAACATAGATACAATTGATTCAAATCTAATTAAATGGCATGAACAAGCCATAAGTAAAATTCCTAAATGGCGTGATGAGTTTATGATGTGCCTCAATTGATGTATTGCAATTACATAGAGTCAATTGAAGAATCAATCGATTAAGTCCACAATTGGTGTGAACCCCTAATCCTTATGAACCCAAATTGGGCATGAAAAGAACCAATGAAACATCTAATTACAAACTAAATATGACATACTAGTAATAATTGGAAGCAACTCAAGAAATATTGATATAACTCACAATACTCCTTAAGCCAACTCACCACAATTTCATAAAGAAATTGATAAGAGTAGATGCATGTAAGAGGATGTCTCTCATGGCAACAAAGTCTGAAAAATGATGTCCAAAAGGCTCCCATCTAAACCTACTTAGCAAGTATTTATACTTGCTCTAATTAGGGTAAAATCAACAAAACAAAATTACAAGTAAAACCCACAAGTAACTGGTTTTTAGCAGCAAAAGATAATTACAAATAAACCCTCAAAAGTGGTTAGCTTCTTTACTTACATGGAACAATATTGGATTGGTTCTTCTTTGATTCATGTAGGTCCATGAATGACCCATAAATTGAGTATTATTGAATTTATCCACCGTCTTGCAAAAACCGATAAATATACCTGTGGAATACACAACAAATATATAATAGAAAAGAAGATACTAAACAAAAGTTCTCGAGGTCTAATTGTTCGAAGAGGGCCCTTATTACCAAATTTTTTAACCCTTTGGCTCTTGCCCTGGTGATAGGTTATGTAGGCATATGATTCCTATCATAAAGGGTGTGTGCTTTATCTACAAAAAGACAAGTCATATTAGTAGGCACTGTAGTGGGAGGTCGGTTCCCTTAGTATTTTGCCTTGTATGCAAATAGAGGGGACACAAGGTATTTAACTGTCCTTAGGGGCAAATAGGAAATTAGACAGCTTTAGCTTCATAAGCAGCAAGACCTCTAGCGAGGCATAAGCTGGTAGACCACAAGCAAGGATCCCCAAACAATGGGTTCCCACCAGAGTATTTACTATTTAGCAGCGACAATACCAAGACATTCCAGTCATGGACACCATTGTTGGTATGCTTCCAGTACAATCCTACAATGCATATATGTGTTATTTGATACTTGTGCATCTATTTCCTTTGTGTCTAAAACCTTTGTATGTGAATGTGCATTAGATGTTCAGAATATGGATGACAGTTTGGCTATTAGTATTCCTTTGGGAGTTGGAAGGAAGATAGATAGAATCTGTAGAAGAGTAGGAATAAAGATACAACATAGGGTGATGCTAGCAGATCCCTTGATTCTAGAGATGGTGGAGTTTTACATTATATTGGGAGTCAATTGGTTGTTAAAATACTATGCTACCATTGACTATCATAACATGGTGGTACAATTCAACATACTTGGGGAAGATTATTTTAAGTATAAGCTTAAGGGTTAGAAACCGACTAGATTACCCACTTATGAGTTGTGGGGAAGGAGTATGTTAGTAATTGTAACAACTGAAGCTAGAGAAGAAACAAGACTAGAAATGGTGCCTACAATGAGAGAATTTCCAAATGTGTTTACTGAAGGCCTTCTTGGCTTATCCCTAGTTAAGGAGATAAGTTTAGCATTGATTTAGTATAAGGTACTATACTAATACCAAAATTGGTATATAGAATGGTGCCAGTTAAATTAGAAGAGCTAAGGAAGTAGTTATAATATTTATAAGATAAGGGTTTCATAAGACCCAATGTATCTCCCTAAGGTGTACTGGTCCTTTTGTTAAGAAGAAGGAAGGAAGCATGAGGATATGCATAGAATATAGAGAGTTGAACTAGGTCACTATTAAGAACAAGTATCCTCTTCCTAAAATAGATGACTTGTTTGACCTATTATAAAGAGCTCAGGTCTTTTCTAAAATAGACTTGAAATTGGGATATCATTAGTTGAGGATTAAGGAAGGGAACATATAGAAGATGACTTTTAGGACTTGATATGGGCACTTGGAATTTTGGTTATGCCCTTCGGTTTGACTAATGCACCTATAGCATTGATGAACAAAGTATTTAGGGACTTCCTAGATAAATTTGTAATTATCTTCATAGACTATCTTGATATACTCCAAAGGTAATGAGGAACATGAGGGGAACTTGAGAATCGTGTTGGACAAATTACAATAAGAGAAATTGTATACCAAATTCAATAAATGTGAATTCTAGTTGAAGTAGGTGGTTTTCTTAGGTTATGTAGTTAACAAGGATGGAATTTTTATACGCCCAAAAAAGGTGAGAGCTATAGTGGATTGGCACAAACTGAAGATAGTAACAAATATAAGAAACTTCTTGATTTTGATAGGCTATTGCAAAAGGTTTGTTGAGGGATTCTCTAAGATAGTGACTTTTCTCACTAGGTTAACACAAAAGAATGTGAATTTTTAGTGGGATGGTAGATGTGAAGCTAGTTTCTAAATACTCAAGAAGAAGCTTATCTCAGCATTAGTTTTGGCATTACCCAATAGTGGGGAAGAATTCATTGTTTATAGTGATGCTTCAACCTAAGGATTAGGATGTGTTTTGATGCATGGCAAACGAGTTATAGCATATGCACCTCAATAACTAAAGCCATATGAGAGGAATTACCTAACTCATGACTTAGAGTTGGTGGCAGTGGTACTAGCCTTAAAATTATGAAGGCACTATTTATATGGAGAGAGATACAGGATCTTCATTGATCACAGGAGCTTGAAATATATCTTCACATGAAGGAGCTAAACATAAGGTAGAGATGGTTATAATTGATCAAAGATTATAACCTAGAAGTCTAGTGCCATCTAGGAAAAGCCATTATGGTAGTAGATGCTTTTAGTAGGAAGAAATAGGGTAACATTACTACTCTCATCACTTCACAACAGGAGTTGTTGGATGACATGCGTAAGTTAGAGTTAGATGTTTTGACTCATGAAGTAGGAGAGAAAATGGCCACTTTATGCATACAACCAACTTTAGTGGATAGAATCAAGACTGCCTAGCTAAAGGATAAGGATATCTATGAGACCAAGAGTAAGATGGAACATTCACTATGGACATAGAGGGGATCTTAAAATATGGAACAAGATTATGCATGCCAAGGGAGGTAGAACCGAAGAAGAAAATAATGAAAGAGGTACACTACTCAACCTATACAATCCATCATAGGAGCACTAAAATATATAAGGACTTAAAGATTCACTATCGGAGGAATAATATGAAAAGGGAGATGGCTGAGTATATAGTAAGATGCTTTATTTTGTAAGTAGACTAGAATTGAACAGTAGAGGCTAGTTGGAGAATTATAGCCTCTTTAAGTACTAGAGTGGAAATGGGAGCACATGATAATGGATTTTGCTATGGCCCTTCCGAATACTAAAGAGAAGTAGGATGCACTTTAGGTAATAGTACACTAATTAACTAAGTCTACTCATTTTCAACCTATTAGAGTAGGATACAAATCGGAAAAACTGGCTCAAATATATATATATATAGGAGATACTAAGATTATGTGGAGTGTCAATAACCATAATTTCTAATAAAGACACATGATTTGTAAGTAGATTTTGGAATAGCTTACAT
This sequence comes from Laguncularia racemosa, assembly GCA_037954665.1. Lineage (NCBI taxonomy): Eukaryota > Viridiplantae > Streptophyta > Magnoliopsida > Myrtales > Combretaceae > Laguncularia > Laguncularia racemosa. Next base: position 2,119,277 of record JBBMOL010000022.1, on the reverse strand, counting down.
AAAACTTTGGGCTTAGAGCCTATGCACTAGATTTTAGAGGTAAGTGGAATGAGCACATACCTTTAGTTGAGTTTGCCTATAACAATAGCTATTAGGTAACCATTCAAATGGCCCCTTATGCTCTACATGAAAGAAGATGTAGATCCCCATTATATTAGGACGAGGTGGGAGAAAGGTAGATGCTAGGATCAAAATTGGTCCAAGAGGCTATGGACAAGGTGAAATTGATAAGGTAGAGAATACAATTAGCTTAGCCCTAACAAAAGAGTTATGTAGATAAGAGATGATGCCCTTTAGAATTCCAAGTAGGAGATAAAGTGCTATTGAGAATTTTTCCCAATAAAAGGGCTGATCAGGTTTAGGTTAAGAGGGAAGCTAAACTCAAGATGTATAGGCTTAAACAAGTTCTAAGATGGAGAGTGATTCCCTACATCAAGGTACAATGGACAAATCAAACTAAATGAGAAGCGACATGGGACTCAAAAGATGAGATAAGGAAGAAATATTCAAAACTTTTCTAGAATTAAGTAACTTTCGAGGACGAAAGTCTTTATAAGGGGGGAGGGGAATGTAAACACTCAAAATAAAATATATTTATTTAACGTTTACTCAAAATAAGCCAATGTCAAATAAGTAATTTTTATAAATATAAGAGGGTAATTTGGTCTTTTTACAAATAGGATATAAATACCCCAATTTGACTTAGTGCTCTTTTCTTAACCAATTTCACTATAGAAGACATGTGATGCTCTTTGAAACCTAAAGGCAAACTAGCAATTTCTAAAAGAATCGAACATGATTCAATCAAGTAAGGCGTTTTAATGATTGAATTGTTATTTATGAATATAGAATTAAAGATTAAATCAATTTTCATTACCTAATTTAATCAGAATTTAGATTGAGGAAAAGGCTAGAACGAGTATGGAATCAAGTGATCTTGAAGTTGAAATCACAAGTTGAGACAAGTAAGTTTACTAATCCACCTAACTCATTAGAAATTACAAATATTAAGAATAAAATAGATTTAGGATCATAGAAACTAGGTTTAAAATTGAATGGAAAAATAGAAAATAGGGTTTGTGAAGAACAACATGGTACACAGATAAGTACACGCCTATATACTTGCTTGTGCAGAAACACGCATTGTGCATAGAGAGGCACACGGATGAATGATATGCTTGTGTACTTAGGCATGTCAAAATATAAAAATCTATAAAGATACACGACTAACTACATGATCATGTATCTAGGCATGCTAAAATGATAAAATCCATGGAAAGATACATAGCCACTATATATGACCGTGTATTTGTCCGTACCAAAAATCCAAAACATATAGAAAGATATACAGCCACTACACATGACCATGTATTCCAACTGTACTAAAGTACACAGCCTAAAGCATGACCTTATACTTAGAAATGTTTTGTTTATCGATTTAATTTACATTCATTCAAAATTCCATGCAACCTAGACATTTAGTAAAGCCTTAAAACTCCAATAGAGTAAGAGAAGAAAACATATAACAGTTAAGTGAATAGAATTAAGAAATGTAGATTATTCTTAAATTAATATAACAAGGAATTACTGATGTTTTTATAGATTTCAACTTAGCTTTAAGCTCAAGACTAGTTGTTCCTAAGACTACGATTCCTAGTACGTATAGCTTTGGTTGTTTCTTGTGATTGTTAAATCAGTATAAAATTAGATTAAGTTAGATGGATTGGTTTAAGTGGTTAAGCTGCTTTTTGATTGTGCTTAGCTCAACTTGGAGGCCAGTAGTGGCAAATCCCTAGGGTACACCCCAATGATCATTGTGTGACATTATCCCAAGTGGAGTTGTGCTTGAAAATGATCTAGGTTGGTTTAAGTTTTAAGGACTCATAGGTGTTGGGGCCTATAGTGTTAGTTTCCAACACCATATTAAGTTTTAAGTATGGTTAAGGTTTAAGGACTAATGAGTGTTAGGGCCTATAATTGTAGTTTCTAATACCATATTAAGTATTTTCTTATATGTGTTTGACGGGGTCATGAGTAACCCATTGGTGTTTTGTAAACTTAAGTAAAATATGAACTTATTGTTTGATTTTTAGTGTCTACACAAATGTATGGGAATTATTTCATATTTGATCATGCGTATGTGTTTGTTGCTTATACATATTGGGCATTAGCTTAACCTTTAGGGATTTTTTTTTTTTAGATGTAGGCATAGAGAGAAACATTACCTATGAAGAGGATTTGGGAGTGAATGTACATGAGAGGGAGGATGAAGATTTGTATTATTATTATGGTGATTAAGTAAGGTTAGGAATTCAAGATCATTATTCATAATAATGATGATTTTCTTTAGAAGATAATAGACTAGTGAATTCTAGAAGTTTAGTTACTTTAGATTTTGATCATGAATGATTTGTAGTGAATTAGGTTGTACTTGTATTATGTTGGAAGAATGGAATTTATTAAATTGATGAATGTCAAGTATTACAAGTTATAGGCTTGAATGATATTAGAGTAGAGTTAAAAGTGTTTGGTAAAGACATGTGGTGAACTGTAGTGCTCCCAAGTTTTGGGGTAGTACAATTTCTTTCTAATTTTATCCACTATTTTCAATAATTCTTCTTTACTTTCCTTCAATCAAAACAAACTATCAACTTCATTTTTTTCAGGACAAGAATCAATAAAAAAGAATTTAACTAGAAAAAGTTCCAAATAAGATATAATATAATCTGAATAAAAAGTTCAAGAAGTCTCATCTTATTTGACATAACATGCTTAGTAAATAGGCATTCAATAATAATATGAATAGAAGTTCAAATTATATGATAAGAGAAATCTCTATAGGGGATAGGATATTGAGTAATTTCACCTTGATTATGGGTTGAGTGGATTTTAGGGCTAAAAATACCTAATATACTATGGACCAAGCATTAATAACAATAATAATAATAATAATATTGAAGGAACAACAATAAATGTAAGTTTGCCCATTGGAAAATTATTTATATATAACCAATCATGTTAGTATATCAAGTGTATGATCAATCATGTTAGTATATAACGAAAGAAATCACATGTTATGAAGGTAAACAAAAAAAGATACATCAAATATGAAAATCCTATACTTATCAAAAGAATTGAAAAGCTTCGAGTAAATAAGGATGAATCATTTATGACCACTTGGAGTGGTTTTAACGATTTAGAGGAGGAAGATGGATGTTCTAAAAAAGATGATATAGAAATAGACATATGCTTAATGGCTAAATCAGAGTTATGTTCTCAATCTATCTATAAATCTACATTTGATGATATATATGTCAAATTGTTAAGCATTCTCTCAAAATCTAAAGCAAAGATTATGTAATAATTGGAATTAAGTAAATTAAAATAAATTAAAAAATAGTGTTTAAGCTCAAGACAAATAAATCAAAATATAAGAAATGACATGGACGAGATAAATGAAAGTAAAAAGGACTCAGTAATAGGGACAATATGGTCTTTCGATAGGGAAGGTATAAATAGGCCTCCACATGTGTCCTCTTGAAAAATAAATCAAAATATAAGAAATGACAAGGACAGGATAAATGAAAGTAAAAAGGGCTCAGAAATAGGGACAATATGGTCTTTTGATAGGGAAGGTATAAATAGGCCTCCACATGTGTCCTCTTGATTTTCTTTTCCCACATTGGGCATTATAGAACCTTAGGAGAAGAAGGTAACCTCGATCTAATGAGCCTACACACAAAGGACTTGTGTAAGAAGGATAAATAGCTAGAACGATACAAGTTGTGTTAGAATGATCCAATAACCACCATAACAGGAATTTGGGTGATGATTTGTAGAGGTACAATTTGAGTAAGTGCTCTAAAATTTTGTATAATTGGTATGGAATTAGGAGTAAGGTTGTAAATTAAGCATAAGATTACAAAATCTTCGAAGGTAAAATAGATTTGGAGGGTAATTGTGAATAAGGAGTTGAAATTTTGAGGAAAATTGTAATTTTCACAAGAATTGAGGAATTCCAGAAGTACACGGTCTGATAACATAGTTGTACCGCAACCATACACTTCAAGTATATGGTCACTTAGGAAAATTACATGGCCTCATGCTAAAATCATGAAATGAAAAATAGGGTATACGGGCAAGAGATACGTTTGTGCCAAAAATTAAAAAGTGCATAGTAAGATATATAGGCAAGAGACATGCCCATGCCAAAAATTAAAAAGTGAATAGTAAGATACACGAGTAATTGACATAGCTTCATGCCAAAATCACAAGGTGTACAATAAGATACATGGTCAAGAGATATAGCCACATATTAGGCTATGTCCCAACATTGCGATAACACACGCAATACACGAATGAAAAAACACCCTTGTACTTGGACATCTTAGACCATGTTTTCCAAAGTTGAGCTTTTCCACCCAATTTCAATTTTTTACTTCTCCTAACTTAAGCAAATATGATAGGAATCAAAATCCTACAAGACCTATCATTAGGGCAAGAGCCAAAAGATTTCAAATCTTGGTGATGAGGGTCCTTTTTGAGCAAATCGACCTCGGAATTATTTGTTTACTAACCTCTTTTCTATTACTCATGTACTGTATATTCCAACAGGCACACTTATCATGCTTTACAAGGTGGTGGACAGATTCACTAAGAAGCTTGTGGGTTATTTATGGACGGACCTAAATCGGCGATGAGTTGGACCGACGAATCCCATTGAAGAGATAGCTTGTTGAAGATTATTTTGTACTTGTAATTTATTTATGGGAACCATTTATGTTGTAAGTTTTTGGGATATTTTTATTTGGTTGTAATTTGTGTTTTAGGACTGGCCACCCTAAAGTGGCATAGTTGTAATTTTGTGGACATTTTAACCTTACAGGGCGCAAGTATAAATACTTGCTTAAGTAGGGTTTTGGAGAATTAGACTTGAAATTTGCAGCAAACACATTTCCTGTGAGAGATTAAGGTTTTCCTAAGATTTCATAGGCTCTTATCAATTTCAATACAAAAATTGGAATTGTGGTGAGTTGCAATATAGAGAATTGTGAGTTATATCAATTCCCCACATTGTTTTTTCCTTTTCATCACTAGTAAGTAATATCTAGGGTTGATTAGGTTGGTTCTTTTGATCTAATTTTGGCGTCACTTGTGATCTAAAATCCTTTCATGTAATGTGATCTAATTGATTGGTTTAATCACTTGTTATTGCCTTCAAATTTACTTTACATTGTGTTGCATGGAATGGCATTGTTGTGAGGAGGGGTTCACGGTTTTTATGTTGATGTTTTGATTGGGATTAGATTGGAAATTGAGTTGAATCCTTGATTCAATTGAGAAATATCATCATTGTGGTTTTAATCTCATTGATTTTGTAATTCGGATCACATTCCAAAAATTAAGGTTCACGCAATTTTGCTACAATTTGAACCAGTTTGATCTTGTCATTTAGGAGTTGTTTAATTGGTTCATTTGCATGTGCTTAAACCCCCCTTTTAGGTACATCATCTTCTGGTATCAAAGCTAAACATATTTGGTTCATTCAATCTTGATCACGTTAGTGTTGTGAAATTGGTTTAATAGTAGAAGAAGTTCACGTGATTGGAAGTTAGTTTAGTTGACATTGTATGATTGTCTTTCAAATTAGTTTTGCATGTTCTTAAACTTGGTTTTAGGCACATCAAAATACCTAAACATAGATTAAAGTGTTGGTGTAGGTTTTTTAACATACGTAGTTGATGATTTGAATAGGTTTGAGGATTAAGGGAGTACAGAATTATGAAGATATTGTTCAATGTTTATTAGATATGTGTATACTGTGTTTGTTGCTTGTGTATTTTAGGTTAGAAATGTAAATCAATCTAAAGAATAAATGAAATTGATTGTTTATGTGATTGTGCTTAGTTGAGCTAAAGGAATCGAGAATGTCAGTGATCGTGAGGTGGTAGCTTGATGATCAATATGTGATGTTATCCCTAATAGAGTTGTGTACTGAAATGATCTTGGTAGATTTAAGATGCTTCAACTCATGGATAGTGGGAAACACCCACTATTGTATATGTATATATGTATAATATGGACTCATGGACTCATGAACAGTGAGAATCACCCATTGTTGTATATGTGTATATGTATAATATGGACACATGGACTTATGGACAATGGGGAGAACCTATTGTGTTGTATATAAGTATATAGATGTGTGTGTGTGAGTGTATGTATATGTGTGGAGCTTGTGATGTTGAGAGTTATGTGTTGAAATAACTGATAAGAAAGATAATAAATTATTACTTGAATACCTTATTTGCATCGTGTTTGTGTTTATATTTTAGCATGGCATGCATGTGTGGTTAATGGTATACATTATATTAGGCTTTAACTCACCCCTTGTGGGACCCTTTTCCAACTATAGGTACTTTGGGTGAGATTGTGGGGTATGATGAGACATTAGTGAACACAAGTCATGATTTGGATGATGACATGGAATATGTGTACTATGAAGAGTAACAAGTAGACTATAAGAAGGATTAACATTAGAATAGTTTGCTTAGTGGTGTTATACTTAAAATTTTGATTGTACTCAAGTTTAAATATGCTTTTACTATGATTGATTGTAGGAGATGGACTATAGTTGATTGTTGTATACAAATTGTTATCTATAGTTTCTAATATATGGAGAAACGAAGTGGGATTTGTTAAGCCACTCATCTATACATGTGGATATTTCTTTTATCTACTGTCATAGTGACTAAATATAAATTATGGAGTTTAGTTGATTTAAAGCCTTTGTGATACAAATTTGGATTGCTTTGATACCAAATGATATGAATTTGGATTGCTCTGATACCAAATGTTACAGAATTGAATCGAATCCTTTTCACACAAATCAAATCGTCAATAACAATCAAATGTTACAAATTTTAGGGTTTTCTGTATTTGGTACTAATGAAATAAAAAACAAGGATATGGATAAAATTACCAATCTATAGATGCCAAGATTGATAAATTAAACTAATTCGCAATCAAATCATAGAACGATAGAGACCACGTTCTATAAATCAATCACTAAGGTTAAAGAATTTCAATAATTCAATAACGGTGTTCGCCACAAATTCTATAGGAACCAAGAATTTGATAAGAATAACTAGAATAAGGTGAAATCAATTCTCAATATTCAAGAATCTCCAAAGGGAATTCACACACGCTCAAGTGTTTTTCTTACAACAAAAAAAAATAACATTCTGTCCGAAAAAACTCTAAAGACCACTATTTATATCATGCCTAAAAAAAAATTATGCGAGGCCATTCAAGGCCGGCGGCTTAAATATATAAGCCGGCACCAAAGGCTAGCGGCTTACATATAGGTCAGCACCAAAGCCGGCGGCCTTGTAGTTAACTCGGCCGGCCTTTATTCAAGGCCGGCTTAAGGCTGGCCGAACTTCGCCTTGGGTCCTTTCGACGCTTATGTCCTCCTTTTTTGGACCCTGTACTGCCACCTATAGCTCAGATTGACTTTGATTTCTTTAATGCTTGTATCTTAGCTCTTGAATCGTATCACTTTGTATGTCTTCACCTAGTGAGGACATGTTGCGAGCTGTACTCTCATTAGGTCTTGGGCTTTACAACTTAAGTGGTATTAGGACCTAGGTTTATTGATCCATAAACTATCTAGGAATAAAATCTTTAGGATGTTGAGACATGATAAGAGTGGGTAATAAATGAGACTGATGATAATAGAAATATATTTTTCTTTTCATATTACTCGCTATGTTATTGTTAGAAGTTTGATATCTTGAGATAACTCCTATTTCTATTTTTGTAGAATGCCTATGAGAATTTTCAATCCAGGTTCAACATTAAGTGCTGGAGATGATGCTCCTAATAACCAAATTCCACCTAGACTGCCTTAGCATGGTTTGGGATTGAACGAAGGAAATATTGCACAATTACTAGAGGCAATTAATACCTTAGTAGGAGTAGTGGTGCAATAGTAATAGTAGATACATGAACTTTAAATGTTAAGTGGTAGATGAGGACAAATGATAGGAGAGGTTAGAGATAGACTGGTTGGGCTAATCAGTTTTCATTAATTCATAAGGCTGGTCAGGGAGTTTATGCCTAAGGTGAATGACCCACTGGATGATGAGTAATAGATTGAAGAGTTTTCATTAATTCAACACTAGATGTTGAATACTTTTGTAGCATTTGAGTCCCTAAAGAGAAAAATGTGAACTATGTTGTATATTTATTAAGGGTCTTGACTTCAGAGTGGTGGTTTAGCATATTAAGACTAATTATAGGACACATCACCTAGGATAGGTTTAAACAGATGATATATGATTAGTATTTCTTAAGTAGCATATAGGATAAGATGGAGGCAACATACTATAGTTGTCATCAAAGAAAACGATCTATGGAAGAGTATGTGGTAGAGTTAAACCACTTTGTGAAATTCATGCCAATAGCCTTCAGAACGGATGAGGGGTTTAAGGCTCATAGATTTGTGTTAGGTTTGGAGCCTACTCTACAGCATGAAGTGGGGTCATTCCAATTGAACACATATTCTGAGGTAGTAAACAAGGCCAAGTTCCTAGAATAGAGCCATAAAAGAACTGATGAGATGAGGATAATAAGGATAAGGGTAGGATTGGGGAAGAGAGTGATACGAACCACGCCAAACCGTGACGAAACCCAATACCAATACGTTCGGAATTCGTTGCCTAAGACGCCCAAACACCTAAAGTGGAAACCGCGACGCATTGTCTATAAGCGAGACAAGAACCTTGGTATAAAATAAAGACGCCACAATCGAGATGAAAGACCAATTGATAAGTCGGGATGAACGCCACAGAAATTAATCCGATAAGTTCTAGTTAGTTCTTGAAGAAGCAAGAGAGGTGCCTCTTAAAAGTGTTTAATGTTCAAAGATGTAAAATTCTTTGTTGTTCTAAACCCTAGGAGCTTTTATACTAAGGTTACAATTCGTAAAAAACAAGTCCAAAACGACGTAGCTTAGATAAGTTACGTAAAAACACGAAAACAGAACAGGCTGGCCGGCCTGGGATATACGGCCGTGTACACGACCGTGTACTTTAGCCGTGTACTTTTCTGTGCACATTTCGGTCACATACACGACCGTGTACTTCAGGTCGTGTATCTTTCTGTGGATTTGCTTGTCTCCATACACGGCCGTGCCTTTTAGCCATGTTTCTAGCCGTGTATGATTCTGTGCAATCTTGGAATTCCTACATGGCCGTGCCTTGAACATATACGCCCTCTTCAACCCGTGTCCGGTGTGACTTGTATAAAAGCAAGGGTCTTCCCATGGTTGTTCCAATCCATTCCAACTTCATGATTGCTCCAATCCTTTCCGGCTTCATGGACAACCTTTATTAACCCGTTAAGTGCTTCCTTGAATCGTTTCGCTTGATTTCTTGTGATCGGTCCAGGCGATACTTCAAGAGGATTCACATTTCTTCTTCCGGCTTGGCTCTCATCATGGATCTCATCATTCCCCTCCTCTTGAAAAGGATTTGTCCTCAAATCATTGCCTGCATCAAATGGACTAAGATCAGTAACATAAAATGTGACACTTACTGGATACTCACCTGGTAAATTTTTCTTGTAGGCATTATCATTGATTTTCTCAAGCATAGGAAATGGACCGTCTCCCCTAGGGTTCAACTTGGATCTCCTCCGCAATGGAAAACTCTCCTTGTGAAAATGCACCCAAACCCAATCTCCAGGTTGAAAAATCTTGGGTCTCCTATCCTTGTTCACCCTTGAAGCGACCCTAGCATTTTGTTTTACAATCCTAATCTTTACCTGTGCATGTAGCTTTCTCACGAAATTTGCCTTAGAATCAGCATCAAAAATCACTAACTTGTTAAGTGGCAATGGCAATAAATAAACAGGAACCAGTGGGTTAAAACCATACACAATCTCAAATGGTGAACAATGAGTAGTGCTATATAAAGCCCTGTTATATGCAAACTCCACAAATGGTAGACAATCCTTCCAAGTCCTAATGTTCTTCTCTATGATTGCCCCTAACAATTGAATTAAAGTCCTGTTAACCACATCAATTTGCCCATCAATTTGTGGGTGATAGATAGTTGAAAACATCCGTTTAGTTCCCAACTTTTCCCACAATACTCTCCAAAAATGACTCAAAAATTTCTCATCTCGATCACTAACAATGCTTCTAGGTATACCATGTGGACGCACTACCTTTCTAAAGAACAAATCAACAATGTGTATAGCATCATCAGTTTTATGACAAGGAGTGAAATGAACCGTTTTAAGAATCCTATCCACAACCACAAAATTAGAATTTCGACCATGCCTAGGCCTAGATAATCCTAACACAAAATCTATGGAAATGTTTATCCATGGCTCACGAGGAATGACACTATACTCATATAACCAATCTAAGAAGTCATCTAAACAAGGAATGGGATAACGATACTTTACCGTAAGGTTGTTGATGGCGCGGCAGTCAACACACATTCTCCATGTCCCATCCTTCTTAGGCAACAAAATCACAGGCACTACACATGGACTCATGCCTTCTTTCACGTATCCCTTCTCCATTAACTCATCTACCTGCCTTTGGAGTTCCTTCGGAAAGACATTTTCAAAACCCTGCACAAGAGACACAACCACACTAGGCAAAGAGTTAGATAAGTCGTTAGTAGTCAAACATGTTTCCTTAAAAACCAGCAACAACATAGGTTGCTTCATCACTAACGCTCTCCTCACTACATTCGCTCTTGCCACACAACTCTCCCTTTGCAAGGCGGCCTCTCCTTTTCACTCACCACCAAAGTTGATCCCCCTTCAACTTGGCCTCTCACACTCTTTCCAGCCTTCCTCTCCTTTTCCTTTTGATCTTGACTTTTATATTCCTTTTTCTTCTCATTGTCCTTTGCTCTCTCACTTTCACTCTGCTTTTCACTCACCTTGTGTTTTGCCAACGACTGTTGTAGCTGCAACTGATCCTCATACACTTGTTTAGGGGTTAAAGGTTTAAGGTTAAAACTTTTCCCTTGGTGAACAAGCGTATACTTGTTAGAAAAGCCATCATGAACAACCTTCCTATCAAATTGCCATGGCCTCCCCAACAACACATGACATGCTTGCATTGGCACTACATCACATAACACCTCATCCTCATACCTTCCAATGCGAAAACCAATCAAGGCTTGCTTACTCACCTTAGTCTCACCACTATCATTCAACCACTGCAATTTATATGGACTAGGGTATCTAACAGTTTTGAGCCCTAGCCTCTCAACAGTAAAGTTACTCACTACATTGGTGCAACTCCCTCCATCGATGATCAAACTACAGATGTGATCTCCTAGATAGCATCTAATATGAAATATATTCTCTCTTTGCACCTCCTCTTCTTTCTTCACCTGCATATTCAAAGCTCGCTTCACTACTGCCACTAGCCTTCCCATTGCAGGCTCCTCATCATCACTAGCATCCTTTAATGGAGGCATATCATCTTCTTCACTATCCCCCTCAGTCTCATACTCTCCATCATCACACAAAATCATCACACGCCTATTTGGACATTGACTAGCAATATGGCCTCTACCTTGACATTTAAAACATCTAATGTCACGACTTCTAGAAGTAGAAGAATTAGGGTTACCTTGGTTACCAGGAGTAGAATCCGCTTACCTCAGCTCCCCTTTTGGTTTGGTAGGTAAAGGCTTTTCTTCCTTCTTCCATTAATTAGTCTTCCAAGTGGATGAACCATTACCCTGTTGAAACCATGCATTACTACTACCTTTCCTCTTGTGCTGGTTCTCAACCTTTATAGCCATGTGAACCATATCCTCCAATTCTACATAATGCTGCAATTCAACCACATTTTGGATTTCTCTATTCAACCCAGCAAGAAACCTAGCCATTGTAGCTTCTTTATCCTCCTCTACATTCGCCCTAATCATAGTGACTTCCATCTCCTTGAAATACTCATCTACACTTCGGCTTCCATGCATCAGAGTTTGCAACTTGTTGTGCAATTCACGATAGTAATACGCAGGCACAAACCGCTTCTTCATCACTCTTTTCATCTCTTCCCAAGACTCAATAGGTGGCTTGCCACTCCTTCTCCTATTCAACATTAGTTGATCCCACCACACTATAGCATAATCCGAAAACTCAATGGCAGCAAGTTTTACTTTCTTTCTCCCACTATAGTTGTGACAATCAAACACCATCTCCACCTTTTTCTCCCACTCTAAATACGCTTCGGGATCATTCTTCCCTTGGAAAGGAGGAATCTTCATCATTATGCTACTCAATTGATCATCCTCTCTATTCCTATCTCCTCTATCTTCCCAATCCCTAGTTCCTCTATTCCGACCACTATATCCTCTATAACTCCCAACAGAAGGCTCATCAAAGTCATCATCCGACATTTTATCTCCACCCTCGGTACTCTCCTAGAACGACTCTCCTTCCTACGCCCTTGGAATACGTTTGTGGATTACTCTAGTCTTTGCTCTACCGTCTCATGAATTTGTTCCATTCCCTCTTGGAACATCCTCTTCATCTCACCCCTCAACACCTCAATGACTAACCTAGCATCAAACCTTCCCCTCTCACCTTAAGGAGAATGTTATCTCGACATTGTCTCTACAGAAAAGATTAGTACTAACACAAATATATATATAAAATTAAACCTCACGATACACTCCCTTATGTGTTTCGCTCAAATGATGATATCACATAGTCACTCGTGTATTCTCACAAACAATGATGATATCAACTCGCCAACTTCCTCTTCTCCATTCTATTGGAACTAACCCGAACTACACCAATTCCCTTCCGTAGAATTCAAAACAACTCTAGGGTTCATAAATTTTTCCTCTATTTTTCTATCCGATTTTTTTTTCTTTTTGTCTTGGTTAATGCTCTTGACCACGTTTTTCTTTTCTTTTCTTTTCTCTTCTTTTTTTTTGTCGTGATTTTTACTCTTTTTTTTTTTAACAATCGCCTAGTTGATATTACACTATCAAAAGACAATCAATACTACGAAATTGAATACGATAATTGATATGAATGATTGGAGTTAGGGTTTTTGATATTACCTTCCTCAACCAAACTTGATGTTTTGACAAACCTAAGCTCTGATACCAAACTAATACGAACCACGCTAACCCGTGACGAAACCCAATACCAATATGTTCGGAATTCGTTACCTAAGACGCCCAAACACCTAAAGTAGAAACTGCGACCCGTTGTCTATAAGCGAGACAAGAACTTTGGTATAAAATGAAGACGCCACAATTGGGATGAAAGACCGATTGATAAGTCAGGATGAACGCCACAAAATTAATCCGATAAGTTCTAGTTAGTTCTTGAAGAACCAAGAGAGGTGCCTCTCAAAAGTGTTTAATGTTCAAAGATGTAAAATTCTTTGTTGTTCTAAACCCTAGGAGCTTTTATACTAGGGTTACAATTCGTGAAAAACAAGTCCAAAACGACATAGCTTAGATAAGTTGCGTAAAAACACGAAAATAGAACAGGCTGGCCGGTAGGGGATATACGGCGTGTACACGACCGTGTACTTTTCTATGCACATTTCGGTCACATACACGACCGTGTACTTCTGGTCGTGTATCTTTCTGTGGATTTGCTTGTCTCCATACACGGCCGTGCCTTTTAGCCGTGTTTCTAGCCATGTATGATTCTGTGCAATCTTGGAATTCCTATACAGCCGTGCCTTGAACATACACGCCCTCTTCAACCCGTGTCCGGTGTGACTTGTATAAAAGCAAGGGTCTTCCTATGGTTGTTCCAATCCGTTCCAACTTCATGATTGCTCTAATCCTTTCCGGCTTCATGGACAACCTTTATCAACCCGTTAAGTGCTTCCTTGAATCATTTCGCTTGATTTCTTATGATCGGTCCAGGCGGCACTTCAAGAGGATCCACATTTCTTCTTCCGGCTTGGCTCTCATCATGGATCTCATTAGAGAGCTACTCAAGGGATTGTTATACAAGAGAAAGGTAAGAAACTTCAAACTTTCTAAATTAGACCTGTGGTCATTACAACACCCTCCTCTCAAGCTAGAACCTCCCTAATAGGTTAGGGTTGTAGATACGCTAGATGCTATAGGCTACATAAGTTGAATGAGTGTAAGTGGCTAAAAGGTGGCTATTTATCATGTGGGAAGATAGGATATAGTAGTAAGACCTATATAGAGAGATCGATTCCTCTTACCTTCTATTACTAATACAAATAGAGGGGTCATAGAATGATAGATTGCTTAAATATGGGAGGGTAAACTATGCCTCTAGCATAGAAAGTGATGAGCCAGATTGTGACGAGGTTAGCAGACCTTAGCTAGTAAGACCAAGACAAAGAGTGCCAGCTCGAGTATTTGCTTTGCAATATTAGGACATACCAAACATGGACACTTTAGCAAGCACACTATTAGTAAACTTTGCTAATGCTTATGTCCTATTTGATATTGGTGCAATGCATTCATGTATGTTTAATGCCTTTAGAAATATTTATAATATTTATGGCTGAGGTGTTGAATAATACATTGAGTTTAAGTACACCTATGGGTATGGGTAGAGGATTAAACAAAATATTTAGAAAGGTCAATATTGAAGTGTAGGGTAGGGTTCTGTTTGCGGACCTTCTGGTTTTGGAGATGATCGATTTTGATGTAATATTAGGAATGAGTTAGTTGTTTAAATACCTTGTAACCATTAATTGTCATAGTATGACAATCCATTTTAGCTCACTAGGAGAAGAGCCCTTTTGTTTCATGCTAGAAGCATAAAGACCAATAAAATTGCCCACATATGAATTATAGGGGCAAGGGCATGGTAGCTTCAGTGATAGTTGAATTTGACAAAGTGGTGAGGATTTATTAGGTACATGTGGCGAGAGAATTTACAGAAGTCTTTCCTAAAGACTTGCTAAGCCTACTCTAATAAGGGAGATTGAATTTAGTATGGACGTGGTACTTAGTACGCCTCCTATATCTAAAACCCCATACCGTATTGTGCTTATTAAGTTGGCAGAATTAAAGAAGCAATTATAAGAATTATTGGAAGAAGCTTATCAAACCAAGCGTCTCACCTTAGGGTGTGCCTATGCTATTTGTGAATAAGAAGGATAGTAGTATACAATTGTGCATTGATTATAGTATGTTGAATTGGGTTGGCATTAAGAATAAATACCCCCTCCCAAGGATAAATGATTTGTTTGATTAATTACAAGGGGCTCATGTCTTTTAAAAATTGACTTGAGATCTAGGTATCATCAGTTGAGGATTAAGGAGGAGGATATTCAGAAGACCACATTTAGGACATGATATGACCATTATGAGTTCTAAGTAATGCCATTTGAACATACAAATACATCGACAACCTTCATGGACTTGATGAATCGAGTATTTCGAGAGTATTTGGATAAATTTGTCAGTGTTTTTAGATGGCATTCTAACATAAGCAACATTTGAGAATGGTGTTGAGCAAATTATTGACAGAAAGACTATATAGAAAATTCAAGAAGTGTGAGTTTTGGTTTAATCAGGTAACCTTCTTAAGCCATGTAATCAGTAAAGAAGGTATATCTATAGATCTTGAAAAGATAAAGGTAGTAAATGACTAGCCTAGATTGAAGACAATGATAGAGGTAAAAAACTTCTTGGAGTTAATAGGGTATTATAGAAGATTCGTAGAAGGATTTTCTAAGTTGGCAACCCCTCTAAATAGATTAACTTAATAGGGGGTGAATTTTATATGAGATGATAGATGTGAAACATGTTTTTTAACATTGAAGGAGGCTAGTTTCAACACCAGTTTTGGCACTACCTATCAATGGTGAAGAGTTTGTCATATTTAGTGATGCATTTATACATGGGCTAGGATGCATATTAATGCAAAATGAGATGGTTATAGCATACACATCTTGACAGTTAAAGCCCTATGAGAAGAACTATCGTGCACATGATATGCAATTGGAAACTATTGTCTTTGCACTCAAATTGTGGAGACATTAACTATATCGAGAGAAGTGTAAGATATTCATAGATCATAAGAGTCTTAAGTATATCTTCACCTAAAAGGAGTTAAACATGAGGTAGAGACAATTGTTAAACCTAATAATGGATTACGACATTGAGATTCAATATCATCCTAGGAAATCGAATGTAGTTGTCGATGTGCTCAATAAAAAGGAATTGAGTAAAATAAAATAAATTAAATAATAGTGTTTAAGCTTGAGAAAAATAAATCAAAATATAAGAAATAACAAGGATGGGATATATGAAAGTAAAAAGGGCTTAGTAATGGGGATAATATGGTCTTTTGATGAGGAAGGTATAAATAGGCCTTCACATGTGTCCTCTTGATTTTCTTTTTCGATATTGTGCACTATAGAACCCTAGAAGAAGAAAGCGAGCTCGATCTAACAAACTTACATGCAAATAACTAGTGTGAGAAGATTAAAGCACTAGAATGATACAAGCGGTGTTAAGACAATCAGACAACCACCATAATAAGAATTTGGGCGATCGTTCATGGAGTAATAATTTGAGTAAGTCCTCTAAATTTTGTATAATTAGTATGGAATTAAGAGTAAGGATGTTGTGAATTAAGCATAGGATTACAAAATCTTTGAAGGTGGAGTAGATTTGGAGGATAATTGTGATTAGGGAGTTGAAATTTTGAAGAAAATTAAAGTTTTTGCAAAAATTGGGGAATTTCAAAAGTACACAATCCACAACATAACCGTGCTGCAACTGTGTACTTCAAGTATATGGTCACTTAGGAGAATTACATAGCCCCATGCCAAAATCACAAAATGAACAATAGGGTACACGGGTAAGAGACACACTTGTGCCAAAAATTGAAAAGTGCACAATAAGATACATAGGCAAGATACATGTACGTGTCAAAAATCAAATAGTGAACAATATGATCTATGGGCAATAGATACGGTCCTATGCCAAAATCACAAAGTGTATACTAAGATACATGGGTAAAAGACATAGCCTTATATTAGGTCGTGTCCCACCATTGTGATAACACACACATTATACGAATGAGAACACGCCCATATACTTAGATGTGTTAGACCATGGTTTCCAAAATTGAGCTTTTCCACCCAATTTTAATTCCTTACTTCTCCTAACTTAACCAAATACCTAAACATAGATTAAAGTAGTTATTATAGGTTTAGGTTTTAGGATTAAGGGAGTGTAAAATTGTGAAGAGAACGCTCATTGCTTATTAAGTATGTGTATATTATGTTTGTTGTTTATGTATGTTAGGTTAGAAATGTAAATTAATTTGAAGTATTAATGAAATTAAATGTTTGTGTGATTGTGCTTAGCTAGGCCCAAGGAACTGAGAATGTCAATGATCATAGGGTGGCACCCTAATAATCGGTATGTGACATCCTTAGTAGAGTTGTGTACCGAAATGATCTAGGTAGATTTAAGGTGGTTGGATTCATGGACTCAAGGACAATAGAGAGCACCTACTATCGTACGTGTATATGTATATAATATGAACTTATGGACTCATGGATAGTGGGAAGTACCTACTGTCATATATTTATATATGTATATTATGGATTTATGGAATGTTGAGCTCGTGGACTCATAGACTAATGGACAATGGGGAGATCCCATTATTGTAAATATATATATATATATGTATATAGTGTATATATAGAGCTTGTGATTTTGGAATAACTAATAAGAAAGATAATAAATTATTTCTTGAATACCTTGTTTACATCATGTTTATGTTTGTATTTTAGCATGGCATGCATGTGTGGTTGTTGGTATACATTGTATTGGCCTTTAGCTCTCCCCTCATGGGATCTTTTTTCAACTGCAGGTACTTTGGGTGAGATTGTAGGGTATGATGAGACGTTAGTGATCATAAGCCGTGATTTGGATAATGACTTGGAATATGTATATCATGAAGAGTGACAAGCAAACTATAAGAAGGATTAGTATTAGAATATTTTGCTTAGTGGTGTTAGACTTGGGACTTTGATTGTACTTGAGTTTAAATATGCTTCTGCTATAATTGATTGTAGGAGATGGACTATGGTTAGTTGTTGTAGACAAATTGTTAGTTGTAGGTTCTTTTATATGGAGAAATAGAGTGGGATTTGTTAAGCCACTCATCTATACATGTGGAGATTTCTTTTATCTACTGTCATAATAATTGATTATAAATTGTAGACTTTAGTAGACATTGAGCCTTTACATATCTTCACCGAGTGAGAACATGTGGTGGATTGTACTTGCCTCATGTTCTAGGGCATTACGAATTATAAGGCTAGAGAAGAGAAACAAAGTGTACAAAATACTATTCTAAAAGAAGAAAATGAAATCTTGCTAAATGATAATAAAACTTTAAGACACGACAAGCAAGTTCTATTTAGAGAAAGCTTAGTTTTGAAAGAAAAGAAGACAAATTTTAAAGATTTTCATTGAGGAAGTCTCACAATCTTTGAAAAATATGTTTAATAAGTTTGATGAAAGTGATAAAAAATTATGAATGCTTTTTTCAAGCCAATGATATGGTTTAACAAAAGAATGATTGAGATATGAAAAAGTGAAAGTTCTAAAGCCATTGAGAAAACAACATTTATTAAAGGAAAGGGATGTGTGCCTAGCACTTCGGAAATAAACTACATAGATATTTTGAGGCAAGGTGTCAACAAGAACATGGAAAGAATAAACTTTTAGAATTGGAAAGATTTTAACCATTAGAATGAAAGGAACTTTAGAAGGAA
The DNA here is from genome assembly GCA_037954665.1 of Laguncularia racemosa. Taxonomy (NCBI): domain Eukaryota; kingdom Viridiplantae; phylum Streptophyta; class Magnoliopsida; order Myrtales; family Combretaceae; genus Laguncularia; species Laguncularia racemosa. The sequence goes on along the minus strand of JBBMOL010000022.1, from coordinate 2,100,475 downwards.
TGAAAGATATGTCGAAAATCAAAGAAAGAGCAAGTATGTATCTCAAACGCACTATAAATTTTATTTTTGCAATAGCTTTGTACATATAAAAAAATATTGCTATTTTAAAAGAGGAAAAAAATATAACAATAGGGTACCTAAGATTAAGCAAAACCTTGACTAAGACTAAAAGAAATTTGAAAAATCATCAAAATAAAATTCCTTCTACTACCAAAACTTAACCCTTTAAAAGCCTTGGTCATATCATTTTTATATACCCACATAAAAGCTCTCTTTCTCACCTTAAACCCCCCAAAATGTTTTAAGTCTCAAAACCCTAATTTGATTTGACACGAAAATGGCACCCAAAAGAAAACTTGACTTGGATGAAGACAAATTAGTATAAGAATACAACTTTGCATCTTAACAAAAGGAATAAAAGAAGTTGATAGAAAGAAAGAGGACAAAAGGGAGCAAAACACCTAATAAAAAATCAAAGGAACTTCCATTAGAAGGTATGTAAGCTTTCTCATTGACATGTACTAAGATTTCAATTTCTTTAGAGAGCATGAAATAGATATAGAAATTATGCTGAGGTCACATGGATCAGTTGATTTTTTTAACATATAAGAGCTAGCATACAAAGAGGCTATGGTGGAATTTGATTACAAACTAAATTTAGACAAACCTGGCATTCTAGATACTTGGGTAGGATATAAGAAAATACAAATTACAAAAGATGACTTTGAAAAGTGTTTTAGATTTTACAAGGAGAATGACCACGATTTTTTCAATGTCTAGGATAAGGGAGAATTGTTTGCTTAGTTGAATGATGGTTTACTTATTAAGTCTAAAGTCAAGGAATTTTACACTAGAGATTTTCTTATTTTCTCTTGAATAATGATCAAGGTTGTCTATCATTGCTTTATAGTGAAAAGTGGTGGCACCATAACTATAAAAACTAACCAAGCTAAGTTGATAGTTGTTCTAAAGGATGGATATGATTTTGATTTAGCAGGGCATCTAATTAGTCATATTGATGACATAGGTAGAAGAGGAAGTTTAGTTTTAGGAAATGTGTTGATAGAGTTTTTTTTTTTTTTTAAATTTAAAGGAGTTACTTTAGAACAAAAATCTTTTACCCTTTTTAAGCTAAAGTTGCTTGGATTACACTCTTTGGAAAGCAATTTAATTGTAGATGGTTTTATCTAGAAGATAATGGAAAATGAATAAGAGAAGTGAAAAAACTTTAATGCAAGGGAATTTTATGAACAAATGCTTAAGAAGAAACATGCTTTAGAAGAAGTAGAATAATAACGAATTAGAGATATAAAAAAAGGTTAATCTATTTTTTATTATGATAAAATGTTTTATGAAGGAAGTAGAACCTCTACATTAGGTTTTAATTTTTTGAAAGAAAGAACTCCTAGGTTTTATTTGTTTGAAGAAGTAGAATCAAACTCTTTTGAAGATGTTCTTAACTTATAGATGTTGCTATTAAGGATGAAATGAGACCCTCCAAGCTTGAAATTGTTAAATTTATGGCTTAAAAGAAAACTTTTAAACCTCAAGAAAGTTGTCTTAAGGAATAAAATATTCCATGGATGGTCATAGCTCAAATAGAAGAAGGAAGAATTATAACAAATTTTGTTCAAGGCTTGAACGAAGGAATGGTAGCAGCTACTAAGGGAAGGCTAGTTGAAGAGATGATAGTTGAAGGTGAAGGAAGAAAAATTCCTAAAAAGGAAACTTCAATAATAGACTTAGTAGAAAGGACTGATGGAGAAGAAAGACATGAAGTTGTCAAGGAAAGTTTAATAGATGAACATGAAGTTGAGCATAGACCCAAAAGACAACTTATGTTAATGATGGACATTGATGAGCCACTAGGAGTAGCTAAATAGGGAAAAAGAATTAAGATTGAAGCTAACGATAGATCCATGATACCCTTTAACCCATCATTTGATAGAGGCAATGTAGAAGGAAGAGGAAATGGATATAGTGACAATCCATCAATCTCTTTTTAAGACCTTTTTTTAGCTTTTAGGGAAACCCTAAAGAGAATGGTTAAGAACAAAGTCAAGAAAGAATCAAAGAAAAATATTTCTAAAATAAGGAAGACAATAAAATCTCATCTCAATTATATCAAGAAATCTTAGGATAAACTAAAAGATAAGATCATAGAATCATTTTCTCAGATTCTTTAGAGGACACAAAAAGAAAAAAAAACAATCAATGTCAAGCCTCTTTTAAAACCTCTTTGAACATTGCTAAAAATACTTTTAGACCTTTGATGGATAAAATACAAAAGTTAGAAGAAGGATTCAATGAAATGAACATTTGAATAATTAATCAAACTTCTAAGTTGTGAAGCAAAAGGAAAGGTTCTTAAAGAACTGGAGAATGAATTAGGAGGAACCAAGATTAGTGATAGGAATCAAAATCTAATAAGACCTATCATTAGGGTAAAAACCAAAGGATTTTGAATATTGGCGATGAGGGCCCATTTTGAGCAAAACAACCTTAGAATTATTCGTTTACTAACCTCGTTTATGTTATTCATGCATTGTATATTCCAATAGGTACACTTATTATATTTTACAAGGCAATTGACAAACTCACTAAGACTCAGCTTGTGGGTTATCCATGGACTGACCTAAACCGACGATGAGCTGGGTCGATGAATCCTATGGAAGAGCTAGCATCTTGAAGACTAATTTTTATATATTTGTTATTTACTTGGACTATTTATGTTGTAATCATTTTGGAACACTTTTATTTGGTTGTAATTGAGTTTTAGTATCGGCCACCTTAAAAGTAGCATAGTTGTAATTTTGTGTACTTTCTAACCCTAAAGGGAGTAAGTATAAATACTTGCTTAAAGTAGGGTTTGAGGAGGCCATTTTTTTAGATTTGAATTAGGGTTCTTCTTAGTTCATTTTCTCTTATCAATTTCAATCATAAGAATTGGAATTGTGGCGAGTACAATAAGGGGAAATTATGAGTTATATCAATTTCTTATTGTTGTGTTTCTTTTCATCTCTAGTGAGTCATATCTAGGGTTGGATTGAAGTCTTCTTGGACAAATTTTGATTGCATTTGTAATCAAATTATCATTACATAATTGATTGGTTTTTAGCACTTGTTAATACCATCAATTTGTCATTATACTTGTGGCGTGGAATTTCTTTGTTATGAGGAGGATCACAGTTTGAATTTGTGTATTGTTGATTAGGATTCTTTTGGAATTTAAGTTGGTTAATTGATTCAATTGAGGATTATCAACTTTGTGGATTTCATCTCCTTGATTTTATCATTTGATTCATCATCCATCAATTAGGGTTCACGCAAATTGTCTCTCTTGTGAATCGAATTTGATCTTGTCTTTTAAGGTTAATATTTGGGTTGTTTTTGTATGTGCTTAATCTTAGTTTTAGGCACATCAACTTTTGGTATCAAAGCTATATCATATTTGGATTTAAGATTGAATACATCCTAAATGAAGAATTGGTTACATTCATTGGAAATTGATGCCATTGTTCATGTGATTGAGACTAGTTTGACTGACATTGTTTATTTATCTTTCAAATTAGTTTTGTATGTGCTTAATCTTGATTTTAGGCACATCAATTAGACTTAGGATAACCATGATTGGATCCTCAACAAAATTACAAACTCTGCCACCTATTAGAATTTTTGACCTCATTGAATGATTTAACCTTCAGAAAGAAAATTTGATGAATGTATGAAAGTTTATTGTTTGAATGATGCACTTGGCATTCACTTATCTCTTAATTTATTAAGATTATTGATCTATTTAAATTATTTTATCTATTGTATAATTATTGATAGGTTAGGCATAAATTAAGGAGAAAAATAACTTGGTTTACAGATTTTTGATAATAGCAAGGGAGAAAGTATAACTTTAAAAAAAAATAGCAACATATTTAGTAGCAATTTCATGTTACAAATATATTATTTGTTTGAATTTTTTGTACAGTGTTTTATGATCATCAACAAGGGGGAGAATATTAAGGTTTCTTAGAAAAGTTTTAATGAAAACGAAAAACTTGAAGCTATTAACAAGTTTTATGTGCAACGTTTTAAAGGTTTAGAATTAAGTGAAGTTAATGTCGAAATAAGAATCTAAATTTTTAATTAAAATTGAGATAGTTATTTGTGATATCAGAAGAATGTATCATAAAGATTTCGAATGTTGAAATTCATTAGTCTATTAAAAAGGAAGTATCTCATTCAAAAGGATTAAAGTAATAATTATAAAGAGGAAAAAGTGATTTTGAAGAAGGTTTTATCTAAATTGGTCAAGAATAGGTCGATACACCTCTACGGATTGAATATACTTGGGTATGGTAATCTCTCAAAAGTTTTGATAATAACAAATCCTATGTCTTGTAATAGCTTTTCTATGTGAAATATTTATATAAATATGTTTGTGAAATATCATTTTACATTATTGAATAAATATAATTAATATTCTTTTGCTATATAAATATGTTCGTGAAATGTCTTTGTGCTTTGTTGAATGAATATAATATAATTTTTTGGTGTTGTAAATAGAAAGAAGCTTAGTTTTAAAGTAGTGTCAATTCTACAAACATGTATATAGTGTAAATAAGAAGAAGCAAATAAGAGGAACCTTGTAAAAGCAAAGTTATAATGTAAATAAGAAGGAATATATCAAAAGAGCCTTATAGAATATGATTGATTAGGGCTAAATAAGCAAAAGCAAAGTCTAATTAGAGAAAGGCGTCGTGTCAAAAAGACTTAGCACTTACTAACTGAGTATATTTGGGTAATGTAATCAGGAAAGATATCATATTTGATATTAGTGCCAAATTAATTCTATATTTTTTGTAAAATATTTAAATATATATATATATATATATATTAAAGCTACGATTGGTGATTTTAAAGACTAAAAATAAGTTTTTCAAAGTTAAATGTAAAATATCTTCAAGGTAATAAATGTGTTGGTTGGTGTTCCAAGAATATTAAAAGGTAGTTCTAATAACTAGGTTTTCAATGTTAAAAATAAACATGCTTAATTTATCTTGGAAATTAATGTGAAATTTACTAAAGTATATTTTTCTAAAACCACTTATTTATACAACTTTTGAAAATTCAAATACCATTGTCTAAAAGATATTTTAGTAAAAGAAAGTTCATTTTCCAAATTTTTTTTGTAGCTGTTGCAATTAAAATATTTTTAATAAAAACAATGGAGAATCGATTCTTACCAATCATGGCGTTAAGACATTCTTAGGCAACCTTTTACTCTATATATTGAAAATATATTTAAGAAACGAGTAGCATGAATGAGTAGTTGATTGAAGAAAGACAATATGATAATGTTTTTACAAATTGACCTTGAGCAATTGTGAAGTTAGAAAAAATGCTTTCAAGATTGTATGTTAGCCAAAAAGCTCTAGGGAATTTTCACTTATGTTGTATTTTTGAGAATCAAGTGTCTCTAGGGAGAGAGAGTTTTTTTGTTGTGAGGTCTAATGTGTAAATGGAGATTAAGACTCTAGCACAAGTTTAAGAAGTGAAGGAGTTCTATGAGAAGGGTTATTGAGATTAGGCTAGGGAGAGCTAGGTGAACCTAGGGGAACTATGGAAGATGCAACGATAGATGCTTTTAGTTGTTTTTCTTTTTATATATATATAGTTGTCTTATTTATAGACTTAGTGTACTTGATCTCAAGGATATTATAGTTGATTCCTAGGGATTGAGCTAGGAGTGCTGATAAAGAGGATCTAGGTAGAAGGCTAAACCTCTATACATCTAATCTTTGATTCTCTCACCCTTATCTCTTTTCTTTCTTTGATATTTTATATTACTTGTTGATTATTTGTACCATACTTGCATATCTAAGCATTATAAAAGCCTTTACATAGTAACTCTGATCTATATTATAGTGCTTTTATTAAATCTAATTTAAAGGAGGTTTGCATGGTTCTGCACATAATTCACTTGTAAAGTCTTATTTTGACATCCTAAAGAAACCAATTCATTCTCTACACCTACCCTTACCCTCTCCTTGGTTGTCCATTTGGGACCTACAATTGGTATCAGAGCAAGGTGCTCTTCTATTTTAAAATAATGTTTTATACTTTTGAGCTAAAGATCATCTAACCAATAATGTATATCTACCTTAAAGATGATCATCTACATGTGTTATATTATTTGGCGGGATTAATTTTGTATATTTGAAGTGTAGAATGGAGATGCTTATATAGGTAATGGAACTTGATGTTTGGCCAATTATAATGTATGAACCTTTTGTTCCCACTCATCACTCCATAGGCATGAAAAAGTGAGAAGAAGAATTTGATGCTGAGGGTAGAAGGAAAATCTTATTAAACAATAAGGTCAAACATATATTATTTTGCTCTTTAAGCTCAATAGAATTCAACTGTGTTACTACTTATATAAGCATAAAGGAAATTTAAGATAGACTTGTTGCTACACATGAAGGGGAATCACAAGTAAAAGAAAGTAAGAAGAATAAGCTTATTCAAAATATGATCTAGATGAAAAAAATTCATCAATTGCATGCTAGATTAAATAATATTGCAAATGAATGAAAATAATTATGATCAGAAATAAGTGATGCTGAAACTGTAGCAAATATTCTAAGATCACTTTTTCGCTCATGGGATGTTAAGAGGATAGCAATAGAAAAGGCAAGAGATTTGAACACTACCTCTAGAAAACTTTTTGTCATCTTTAATATCTTATGAAACTAAAATATGAGCATTAAAGGAAAGACATAAAAAGAATATAGCTTTTAATTCAATGGAATTGGACTCTTCTCATGAAGAAGATGATGATCTTGACTTGGATACAAGAAAGTTTCAAACATTTTACATAAAGAATCATGATGCCAAAAGAAGTTCTTCTAAAAAGGGTTTCAAATTTGATGAAAATTTTTCTAAGAGCATGGTATAATAAAAAAATGAGAAAAAGGAACTAATTTGCCATGAATGTAACAAACTTGGACATTATAGATATGAATGCTCATTATATAAGAAATCTTTTCGGGACAAAAAGAAGAAAGCAATGATAGAAATAGGGAGTGACTTGTAAGATTTTGAGTTAAAAGCTAAAAGTGAAGAAATTGCCAATGTCTATTTTATGGCAAAAGTTGAGGTACATTCTTGAAGCTCTATAGAAGAAATTATAGATAATTATCGGGGAACTCTTAAATCTTGTAGCTGAGTATCAAAAGAAAAATAAACAGTTGAAAAACAAGAGCAAAGCTCCTAAGGAAGAAAATGATTCTTAAAAAAAAAAACAATTGAAAGAACTTAAGAAAGAAGAAGCAATTGAATCTGAAAAGAATAAAAGAAATAAAAAAGTCTCATAGAATCACATAAAATTGTAAATGAAAATAGGAAACAAGATTGAGCAGAAGCTTGTGGAATTGTAACAAAATTTAAGACGAAGCAATTGAATCTAAAAAGGATAAAAGAAATAAAAAAGTCTCATAGAAGCACACAAAATTGTAAATGAAAATAGGAAACAAGATCAAGCAGAAGCTTGCAGAATTGTAAACAAAAATTTATATAAAAGGAGAATTGAGCAAAAGCTCAAAGTTCTATAGGAGAGTTTACAATAGAAGAAACAATGATAACAAGCCTTTTAGAAATAAACAATGTTACTATTGTGGATTTTTTGGGCATATTGCTTTTATATCTTGGTACAATGAAAAATTCAATTTTCATTCAAGAAATAAAAATTATAGAATGAATTCTTCTCAAAAGGGGCTCAAGTGGATTTGGTTCCAAAAACTAGATAGTTTTTTTTTTTTGTTTTGTTGTGTAGGAACATGAGATAAGATAATGGTGGAGCTTGATTTAAGATGTATTAATGTTCCGAATTATAAACAAAGTGAAGTGAGATTCCTGAATACTTAAAAGATGAGGAGTTAAGGAAGTTAGAAGAAATGGTTAAGCCAAAGTATGAAAAATTAGCTTTTAATAAAAAGAAAAGAACTTTAATAGAACAAGAAGAAGAAAAGCGGTTAAAGAAGTTAGTAGATTTACTTAAGTTAAAAGATGAACCAGATTTAGATAAAAGCAAGGAGAATCTAGTTGAAAATGGAGTACCATATCTAAATGATTCTACTAGATAAGACGAGAATCAAGAAAAGGTAGAGACTTTCTAAAAGATCTAGATAGAAAAAAGGTAACAAGGGGAGATTCTAGTAGTTTGCGGAATAACAATGATCATTCTCATTCTGATCCTTCTTCCAAAGGGAGTACTTCTAACTCACATTCTTTTAGATATAAATTTATTAATTATCAACTTTCTCCTCAAATAATTGGAAAACTTGATGATTCTATCAAAACATGTTCTAAGCTTAAAGAAATAGCGGTTCAATTTGCTGCACTATCTAATGTAGAACAAAAGTTTGTTGACAAGGCTTTAAAAGAAGAAAGTTGGATTGTGACCTTGCAAAGCGAACTTAGACAATTTAAAATTAATGTTGTTTAGAACGTAGTTTCTACTCCTAAAGATAAATCTATAATTAGAGCTAAGTGGATTTTCAAGAATAAAATGAATGAAAAAAGGAGAAGTTTGTCGAAGTAAAGCTAGGCTAGTAGCTTAAGGTTATACATAAGAAAATGGAATAGACTATGAAGATACTTATTCTCATGTGGCTAGGCTAGATACTATTTGACTTTTACTAGGTTACACATGTTTTAAAGACTTTAAGCTACATTAAATGGATGCAAAAAGACCCAAAATATGTCTACAAGTTGAATAAAGCTCTATATGGTTAAAAACAAGATCCTAGAGGTTATTACGAAAGATTTGGCAAATTTTAAATTGAAATTGGTTTTAGAAGAGGAGCAATAAATATAACTCCTTTTGCAAAATCAAAAGGTTCTACAATTTTGATTTTTCAAATATATGTTAATGATATTGTGTTTGGATTTAATAACGAATCATTATGCAAGGAATTTTTAGATATTATGTAAGCTAAGTTTAAGATGACCCTAATGGGAGAACTAATGTTTTCTTAGGTCTACAAGTGAAGCAAACAGTAGAAGGAAACTTCATTTATCAAGGGAAGTGTGCCACATAAGTCATAAATCCTAAAAAAGTATGGTGTGGAGAGTGTTAAGTTCTTAGCTATCCTTGTGGAAGTTGGCAAAAAATTAGATAATGATGAATTAAGCAAACTTGTATGTCAAAAGACATATTGAGGCATGATCAATTCCCTTCTATATCTCACTACTTCAAATCTAGATTTACTTTAAAGTGTGTGTATAAGTGCACAACATTGATCGAATCCTAAAGAAGTGCATTTGAGTGTTGTAAAATGTATTTTCAAATATTTATCACATTTGAAAAATCTTGGTTTATGAAATGCTATCATGCCCTAAGGGGTACCTTTGTTGTAATAGCTTGCCATGCAATATATTGAAGTCCATGATTAGCTTTATTCTAACATACATAAACTTCAACATGGTACATAAGACATCATTATTCTAGAAACCACCATAAAGATAATAGTTTGTAATGGTAAGATAATAAATTCTAATATATAATTAAAGTAAAACATAGAATTTTACAAACATCATAAGTGGAGAGATGAGTCCAGACAATTAGTATTGCATTCATCTAAGATTTGAAATAAAGTCTATTCAAAATTAAAAATATTTATTCCAATGGTCTTCATTCTCACTCACTCGCCTAATACTGTTTTGAGGATTCTCACTGCTGGCTGGATTCTACTGAGGTAAAACTAGTACGGTACATACAAAAAGGGAAAACTATAGGGATGTAAGTTATATCTAGCTTACTGAGGTCCTAACTCAAAACCACCTTTCATGCAAGATAAACAAGTGATTATTTTAATGTATAAATGCATAAACAAACATATGCCAATCATCTCATATAGTCTATTGGAAATTACATGAAGTCTAAGATTATTTCCAACTATTTTACCCCTCTTTTGACCTTAGGTTGAGGATCTTTTAGAGTTTAGGCTACGAATTTCGATGCACTTGCACACATTGTTGGCTACACAAAACTCTAAGCTATGCTTTTCAAATAACAAAATTATGCTAGAAGAAGGATTATGTAGTTAAGGACATGGGATAAGCTAAATGAAAATAATGTTCTCCCTATGTGCACACCTCCAAATGTATGTGCCCAAAACAGAATAAGAACATTGATTCATACCAATACACAATGATCTTTGAGTTATTTTTGCATTGTTAGAATATGATACTTCCTTAGGACATCCTTCCATTGTTTGTGTAATTGTGATGGAATATAACAAGAATATGCAAAAGATGCTATGCATAATCCATTTCAAGTCAAGAGTTGAGATATACTTAGCATAAATTGAAGGGTGACCAATCAATTCCCAGACACTCAACCAATTAAAAGAATAATCATGAATATAAGCAATTTTACTTCTTTTTCTTTATGACTCATCAAATAGACAAATCAACCAAATCAAGCACATACATGGTTTTTTTAGTATTCAAATTTAAGTGCTACTAATGTTACAAGCACATATCAAGTGGCAATCATTGTTGGTACTCACTTTACCATTGTTTTTAAGGATCGTAATAATCCTTAGGTAAAAATTGGCGATCTTATGAAAAACCTAATTAAACATAGAGAAATACATATAAGAATAATTATGATTAAGATAAACTATTCTAATATCCCATTGCTAACACCATATCTTACTAAAGTCTTTTAGAGTGTTTTAGTATTAGGTCTTTTGCTCAAGAATTGGTCTATTGTCAAGGTCTACACTTGGGTCCTTGTTCAAGAAAGTCTTATTCTTAATTCAAGTCACAATAAGGAAAATATAAGTCCAAGAATATGTGTAATAAATTTCAATATGTTAAAATAGTCACAAGTAATCATAAGTCCTTAATGTTCAAGCAAATAGTCTTAACATCCATTAAGGGTTTGAAAATATATTTAACTACCCAAAATCATTCTAAAGGAAAGAAAAATGGAATAAGCTCATGCAGGTAGAGTTTGTTGAAGTAGAGTGATCGATAGAACCTATAATTTTTGTTTTTCCCACTTTTGTAGTGATTAAACTTTGCTAGTTTATTCATCATTAGGGGTCTATTTTTCTACACCTAGGGGGATAGTATTTGATAGATTTTAGGGTCATTAATAGCGTAGGATATCATAGGATAAGCTAAGGTAATTATGTCCTAGGATAAAATAGGGTAAGATAGGGTAATTGATGGCATAGTGGATAAGTACACATGTTAGTTTTCCATGTCCAAGAGGAAGCTAAAACCGTTAGATCTAAGCTATTTTGAATTCATTTTATATAGGATAGATTAGGATAAGAAAAGATGGGGTAAAATGAGTGAAGTCATAATTGGTGATATGGTAAGGAAAATCTGTGTGAATGGAGGGGGAGTTGCACTGATTTTTGGCTAGTCCTTTTCTCATTATTTTCATGTCCTTTTCTAAAGCAGACAAGATAAAATTAGGGTCCAGTAGGGTAGGATATGATAAGGACAAGATAAGGTAAGATGGGGCAAGAGAAATCATTGCAAAAAAGTAAAAAAACACATGCCTATTGTCACTTCTTTAGACTAGCCACCCTTTGTCCCTTTCAATGTCATTTTCTTAGGTTAATTATGAAGATTCTTAGATAAGATAGGATAAGATTTGGTGAAAATAAGATAGAATAAAGATAAGACAAGGTTTGAAAAGTCTAAGACTCTTGACGAAAATTCTACTTGAAAGTGACACCATGAAGAGGGGTTGCAACCAGTTCCTTTTTGAGTAATTTTACTTGTATTTTATGTGTTATTAGCTAATTAAAGATGTAATAATGAATTATGAAAAGAATTAGTTAAAATAGGTTAGGATTTGGGGGTAGTTTCAAACCTAATCGCTTAGGAGTTTTTAAGTTGACGTTTAAGGACTTTTGATTTTGAGTATGTTTGTAATTGGAGTTGTTATTATTTTAAGCTTATTCTTGCTAATCTAAGTTTTAAGATGTTAATACTTATTATTAGGATAAGATTGAATGGATTTTGAAAGGATTTGATTCAAGTCAATGCTACTTTTCTTGAATTGTCTAACTATCTATCAAAAGTTAACTTTAGTCAAATTAGAATAGACTTTAAATAATCATATTTGAGTTTTTAAATCCAATATTCTAGACATACTTGGGGCTGAGTAATGGTATTACAGATAAAATTTGATCAAATTAGAGTTTAGTTTATTAGATATAATCTTGAGATTAAGATTAAATCCTTAAGTAAGGAGTTTAGTGGTAATTAGTGTAGTTGATGGTTCTCAATTGAAATTTCACCGAGTCAAGTCCATTAATTTCACTAGAAAAGGGCATCTTAAAATCTACGACATCTTATTTTCTAAGTCTATCCTATTTTATATCAGGTCTTAGCTCAAATACTTTAAGTCAACTCAAGTCATCCTATGAGTGTTGAATGGGAGACTTAAGTTGTTAAGTCGAGTTGAGTTAGTTAACTTTAGTCAATTTTTAATTTAACTAAGTTAACTTAGGTTAACTTATAGTATATCGAGTTATCACTTGTTCTTGGATTAATCTCAAGTTCATTTGGAACTATATTTTAAATGTATCTTCCTACCTGAGGTCTATTCAATAGAATTTTGTTAATTGAAATTTCAAGGAGTTACAAATGCAAAGAACTTAAGTTTTGAATCAAAAGGTTTCTTAGATGCTGATTTTGTAAGATGCCACATTGATAGAAAGAGTACTTATAGCATGTGCTAGTTCCTTGGTGACATAATGATTTCATGGCCATATAAGAAACAAAACATGGTTACTTTATCAATAGTCGAAGTTAAATATGTTTCGTTAGGAAATTGCATGGTGCAAATATTATAGATATGTTAACAACTTAAGGATTATAATTTTGAAACAAAGGGTGTCATAATGTTTTGTGATAACTAAAGTGCAATAAGTATCTATGAAAATCTAATTCATACTTCATGAATAAAACATATAGAGATATGTTAACATTTTATCCGTGATCATGTAAAAAGTGGAAAAATTGCAGTTGTATTTATTCCATATAATATGCAAATACTAACATCTTTATGAGACCATTAGAAAAAGAAAGATTTTGTGAATAAAGATACAAATTATGGGTTTTTTTTTTTTTTTTTGCTTTTTAATCTCAATGATGTTTTAATGATAAACTTGTCATGAGTTTTAAAATGAAGAGAATCCTTTGTCTATTCTTTTTTATGCAACAAAAGGGGGAGAAAAAGGTATTATACTATCATTTTTGGTAGTTTCATAATAAAAAAGGGCGAGAATGTTAATCTCTCAAGAGGTTTTGATGATAACAAAAACCTATATCTTATAATAACTTTTCTATATAAAATATTTATATAAATATGTTTGCGAAATGTACTTGTGCTTTATTGAATAAATATAACTAATATCCATGTGCCATATAAATATGTTTGTGAAATATCCTTGTACTTTATTACATGAATATAATATAATTTTGTGGTGTTATAAATAGAAAGGAAATTAGTTCTAGAATAGTGTTAGTTTTGCAAATATATATTGAGTGTAAACAAGAAGCAAATTAAAGGAATCTTGTAGAAGTAAAGCTAGAATGCAAATTGAAAGGAATATATTGGAAGAACCTTGCAAAGTCTGATTGACCAGAGTTGAACATGAAGAAGCATAGTTTGATTTAAGAGTAGTATCATGTTAAATTTGATAAAAGAGAAGAAAGTTTGATCTAATGGAAATAGAAAGAACTTGTAGAAAGCTTAATGTGGCAGAGATACACAAGGGGAACTTGGTCGAATTAGATTAAAAGACTTAGCACTTACCAACTAAATATATTTTGGTAATGTACTCATGAAAGAGATTATATTTGATATTGGTGCTAAATTATGTCTCCAATTTTTGTAACATATTTAAATAATTTTGTAAAACCTCTAGCTTGTGTTTTTAAATGCTAAAAATATGTTTTCAACGTTAAACATAAAATATCTTAAAGGCATTAAATGCATTTGTTAGGTAAAAGGTATTTCTAATAACTAGGTTTTTAACATTGAAAATAAGCATGATTCATTTATCTTGGAAATTAATGTGAAATTTACCTAAGTATATTTTTCCAAAACCACTTATTTACACAATCTTTCAAGATTTGAATATCTTTCTTTAGGAAAGATATTTTAGTCAAAGTTTATTTTCTGAAATATTTTTCAAGCCATTACAATTAAAATATTTTTGATAAAAACAATGGAGAATTGATTCCTACCAATCATGGCATGAAGGCATTCTTGCACAAGCTTAACCTTTCACTCCATATATTGAAGATCTATTGAAAAGATGAGTAGCATGAATGAGTGGATGATTGAAGAAAGATGAAAAGATATGGATTTTATTGATTGTTCTTGAGAAATTATGCTAACTAAAGAGCTTTAGGGAATTTTTTACTGTATTGTATTTCTAAGAGTCAAGTGTCTTTATGGAGAGAGAAATTTGTTATTATGAGGGTGTAATGTGTAAATAGAGATTTAGACTCTAGCACATGTTTGAGAGGTGATGAAGTTCTATTGGAAGGATTCTAAAGGTTAGGCTAGTGAGAGCCAAGGGGAACCTTAAGTCTAAACTTGGTAGAGCTAGAGAGAACCTTGAGACTAAGTTAAGTAGAGCTAGGAGAACCTAAGAGAACCATGGAGGAAGTAGAGATAAAAGTTTTTGTTTGGTGTTTTCAGAATTTGTCTCATTTGCAAACTCATTGTACTTGAACTCAAAGATATTATAGCCAATTCCTAACAGTGGAGCTGCTAATATTAATATAGAGGATCTGAGTAGAAGGCTAGACCTCTATACATCTGGGCTTTGATTCTCTCACCTTTATCTTTTTTTCTTTATTCTATATTTTATGTTACTTGTTGATTATTTGTGCTATACTTGCATATCCAAGCATTACAAAAGCTGAAATGCCTTACCTCTAAGTTACTTGTTTGACCTGCTTATCAACTTGTATTACTCTAAATTTGGTACTTTAAACACGAGTTGTTACGCTATCCATAAAGTAAGAATAAAGCTTTGTTTAAGATTTCAACTTGTGATAGCATGCTCTCAAAATAAACTAAATAATCTCAAAAGCTTAACTACTAGTACTCTAATCTATCTATCAGTTTTGAACTTGTATCTATAAACGTTTCACCCATCATACACATTACTAAATCATGTAATGACTGAACTACTTTTCCAATCTTCTTGAATATCACTCTTGCTTTATATACTTGCATCCATAATCCCTACATAATATATATCATATAGTTTTAATTGATACTTGTACTTGCAGTAGACTTAACAAGAGATATACCCACTTGGCAATTATTCTTCCTTAATATCCCTTTATAGTCACATGATTGCTTGAAAAGTTTACACCAAAAGGCTAAATATTAATTTACTTACTTTTAGATACAAGCCATTACATATTACAATAACCAAACTTGAAATATATATAATGTTCAACACTATGAGCTATCAACAAATATTAAAGTAGAATATTCCCCAAAATGGCTCTTTGTGCTCTTAGTTACCTAGAATCCCAACTAACTTTGCTATCATAGTCTTTGGTACTTGAGATCAGCAAAACTAACCCCTCAGTTTGTATTCTAGCTAAGTGAGTACAAAAGAATATAACAAGACAAGAAGAACAAAATATATCACCAACATAACAACAACATTTTAAACACCATTAGAGTATATTATATTGCTATGCAAGTGCAAATGCAAATGCAAAGGTGCAAACAAGTTCTCATTGACACCAACATTGAGAATTTTTACCATTTGCTAGTACTATTTCCCTTTTTAATTGCCTTACTCCCTTAAGGCATTAAACCAAGCTCTTCTAATGAATAGGTAACCCTGCATTATATACCATATAAGTATAACAAAGTGATCTCACCACATAGGCACACTTGAGCATATACACCATAAAGGCATGCATTGGCGTTCTACAACACTAAGTCACACTCAGGTGTTCTCTACCACAAATGCACACCTATTAATAATTCATATGTGTCATCACTAAAGTATTTCCATCCTAGGCAATACAATTTGCCCTACCTCTAAGATGTTTACCTTTTAGTGAAGAGCTTATGTAACATGGGACAATCGTTACAAAGGAAAATGGAAACACATGAATTCAAAATGCAAGTGATTACCTTCCTAAGCTTACCAATCACACTCATCTCAAAAGAACAACATATCACTAATAGCATGATTAATAAATTCCCAATATTTAATGCATGTGCAATAAACATTATCTAAGAATGATATAAGAGAATGATCAACTTAATTGAACATTCCATATATATAAATATTACCATTAGGTACCTACTATGCTATTCACTTAAGCGAAACCATAGAGATACAATTCGAGACAAGTGGTATACCCTAACTCGGCCACTACTTAATACAAATTATCAAAGAGGGTACTCACTGGTTAAGCAAATCCTTTTTGCCAACAAGCTCAAATTCACCAATGAAAGCAAAAGTACGTAAGTCACAGAGGGAAAGAGATAGAGATTATATATATTTCTTCTTGTTTTCTAATTTTGATTTGGCTAATTTCGTTTTGGTTTTTACTTTATGCTTTTCAATAATATGATGGGGTCTCTAAACCTTGTGATTAATCTAATAGCAGTTGAATCTAAGGAGATTATTATTCTTTAAGATTTCCTTGTGTTTCTCTAAGCATATATATATGTATTATTTTTTCCTCTTTTCATGCCACCAGTAGCTAAAAACATGGAATGGTCCAGCAAAGCAACAAAATATTTAAATGACCTTCAAGTAAAAAAAAGCCTCCAATAGCCTAGGGAGTTTAGGTGTCATTTAATTGAGCTTAGTAAGTGTAATTAGACTTCCACATGATGCTAGTTCCTACCATGCATGGCAAATATGCAATATTTTAGTAGTTTCCTTATTCTAAATTAGATACCACATCTTCACAAAATAGAATACAATATTTTTTGATGGGGCTTTTTGGACATAGACCCCCAAAGCCAATTTTGACTTTTCTAAGACCATGGCTGACCTTAAATGGTAGACATTAAGCCTTAACATATCAATGCAACCTAGAACCATCTGTCTTTGTTAGTATGCCTGAACTTAAGGTTGGGTTGGTTATGTTTATTTTAGAATCAATTAAGGAAATGAAAAAAGGTTCTAAGTAAATATAGAAAGTTCTAATAAAAGATTCATTCCCCACAATATTTAGAGTAAATCATGAGATTGTAAATGCACTAACCAAATAAAGCTCAATCTCATTCCCTATAACTAGGAGATGAGACCACATGGCTAAGGATTTCAACTCTCCAACTCTTATGCACAATTTACATTCATTCAAACTCAACTCAATTATGGCAATGATATAAAAATATGTGAAGTGTAAAGTTTGGAGTAGTTTTTATGTTTTTAGTTATAGGAATTTAAGATAATAATATGCATGGACGATTATTGAAAATAAATTCAGCAATTAAATTGAGATGTCATAATTCCTCAACCGATATTACACATGACTTTAGACTACAACGATTATTAATACTAATGTCTTGATATGACTCATGAGATAAAAGAGCAAAGGAATCACCTCAATCAATTATAAGAGAATTGATTGATGAGATTCAATAAAATAATTCGACATAATATTAGCTAAGGATTGTACTCTAAAAGAGTTGTTGATTTAATATCAGAAGGATAAAAAGTGAATAATCTATGTTATATGGAGAAATAAGAGGCTTAAATATGTCTAAAACTCTAAGGGTAAAAGCATGAATAAAATAAGTTTACAAAAGACAATAAAATAAAAGAAATAAGCATCTCATGTAGTTGACATGCCCCTAACATAGTTGTGCCCTTTTTAAGTTCAGCACACCCTCGATATGGTCATGCCACTAGGTCTTGTTACTTTAATACTTTCTCCTTCACTCGACATGGTCATAGCATGGTCATGTCACTTGGTTGTGTATCTCACTTCTACTCAACATAACCTTGACACGGTCATATTGCTTGATTATGTAAATCTCTACCTTGTGTGATGGGAATCAAAACTCTTGACCTAGCATTATGAAATCTTCTTGAATAAAAGGAACCATGACATTTCACATACTGTCTTTATTTATTTGATGTAATTTATTTTGCATTTCAGCAAGTACATTTGTTGGTTTTTACAAGATGGTGAACCAACATACTAATTTCAAGTGTGTAAGCTATATTTGAAACCTACAAAGACAAGAAGAACTGACCTTTTTTTACTTGCATTTCACTTGGAGAAAATTGGCCATCTTCACCTCATTCCACGTGGATAAATTGGTTCTTCAAGTGCTCCTTAGGACTGGTTTTTGCTCTATTTTACATGGTTGTAATTTCCTTTTTTAGAGTAAGGTATAAATACTTGTTAATTAGGTTTTGTAAGGGACGTTTGAAACATATTTTTTAGACTAAAATTGCCATGGAAAGCTTGTCCTTTCACACTCCAACTCTTATCATTTCTCCTAAAATTGTGGTGAGTGGATTTTGATTTTTGTTATGCATAATATCAATAATAATAAAACCAATTCTAATTCTAACTAGTGCATAACATCTGGTAAGGAATTAGCTCTTCTTTTCTATCTATTGTTCACACAAATTAGGGTTCCATTTTCAATTTAGGGTTCATGCCCTAATTGATTAGAAATTGGTTCCTTATTATGTCATCGTTGATTTATATTGCAATCCACTTTGAACACATTATTATTTGGTATCAAAGCATAGGTTTGTGGAAGGGGAATTTGTGAATCAGAAATTGAGGATTTAGGGTTCTTGTTCTTTCATTTTGAAATTGAAGTTGTGAGAAGTGTAATTGAGTTCTTGTGTTGAATTGTTCCTTAATTCCTTAGTAATTGTGAGTTGAATTAACATGGAGGTTTTTTATTTTGAATTGGGGATTTAGGGTTCTTACCGTGCCAATTATCTATTGTTGTGTGAAGTGAAATTGAAGAATTAATCTTAAAGTGTGCCGTGACTACATAGCATATTGTGGATTGAAGTTGTGGAAACTACATCTAGGGTTCATTGCCATAAGCTCCTTATGTATGGAAGATAGGGAGGCCATTTGAATTTGAATTCCATAATTGTAAAGGGGTATAGTAATTGATCATTGATTTTCTTTGATTACAACATTAACTTAAGTAATTGAGGAAAGTGATTATTGTAACATTGCCATGTATGGGAACCGTGATTGCTTGTGTGTTTTGTCCTATTGAGGGTGTGTAATCTTATGGGACTATGTGTGTTGTTGTGACATGGTGTGTAAGTGTGTGTGCCATGAGGTGTGTTGAGTCTTGGTGGAGTTTGTATTGTGTCTTGAAGAATGTTGAGCCTTGAAGGTGCATGTGGTACCTTGGGTGTGTGTATACTTAAACCGCGGAGGTATTGGTGTGTGGTTATGTGGTATCATAAAGGTGTGTTGTTGTTGGAGTAAAGGTGTGTTGTGTTGTTGTGTTGTGAGTGCTGTGAAGGTGTGTTATTGTCGTTGTGTAGGTGTGTGGTGTTGTTTATGTGTATTGAACCATGGAGTGTGTTATTGTTGTTGTGAAGGAGTGATTGTGAGTATAAAAAAAAATATTTGCAAAATCATGTCAAATGATATTGTGAATGTTGGAATTGGCAATGAGGCCAATAGTCAGGTTGGAGGGGTCAAGGTTGTTGTGCTGTAAGTAGAAGAACATTAAAAGAACAATTACAGGATGTCACTACTATTGTTGCTACATTAGCAACACGGGTAGACCAAATGACAATGCCACAACCACCAATGGCAAACCCTCAAGCACCCTTACCTCGGGTAGCCCATTAAAATGCTCGCAGGGAAGGAGCTGTTGGAGGTAATAGGGTTAGGAGGAGCTGTTGGAGGTAATAGGGTTAGGAGGATAGAAGGTGATTATCATGCTTTTAGGGAGGAAAGGGATAATAATTTTGAAATTAAGCCTTACTCTAATTGTGAGTTCAGACCACCTCGAGGCTTAGAATATGTGAAATTGTAGATACCTTCATTTGCTGGAAAGGGTTCTGCAGAAGACTACTTGGATTGGGAGGATAAGGTTGATGGCCTATTTAAGTGCTATTAGATTAATGATCACACTCAAGTTTGTCTTGTAACTGTAGAATTTACAGGCTATGCTGCCTTATGGTGGAAGAATATTATGGTTAGCAGACTAAAAGATGGTGAGGTTGATATATATACCAGGAGGGAAATGAAATGGGTAATGAGAAAAAGGTTTATACCAGTGCACTATAGGTAGGAGTTGTTTATGTGACTCCAAACCTTGAGGCAAGGAAGTAAAATAGTTGACAATTATGTATAGGAGTTTAAGACACTGATGATCAGATATGGGTTAGTCGAACCTCCTAAGCAAACTTTAACACGATTTGTGTTAGGGTTAAAGTATGAAATTGCTTGCATTATAGAGCTCCAAAGGTATAACAAACTAGATAAGGCCATCTAGCTAGCTTCAAAAGTAGAGAGACAGAGGCAATCCAACCCTTTTTGAGCAGCGAGCAACAGGTATGGAACTTCTACCAAACCTCATGAGTTAGATGGTCAATAGGGTGTACAAAAGGGAATAGGGGAAAATGATAAGACTATAGACAAAAGTAAAACTATTACTGATAGGGAGAGGGAAATTTCTGGAAAGGGAAAAGAGGTTGTTAGAGTTAATATCAAACAAACAGTGCCAGGGACAACTAGTGGAAAGATGCATCAAATCAAATGTTTCAAATGCATGGGTTTTGGACACATGGGTGCTCAGTGATGAGAGCCATGATGGGAGCCAAGCTAGCAGATGGAATGTGGATCCTCTTGAAGTGCCACTTGGACCGATCACAAGAACTCGAGTGAAACGATTCAAGGAGGCACTTAACGGGTTGATAAAGGATGTCCACAAAGCCGGAAAGGATTGGAGCAACCATGAAGCCGGAAAGGATTGGAGTAACCATGAGAATGACGTTGCTCTTGTACAAGTCATAATGGATAAGGGTTGAAGGGGGCATGTCTTTACAAGGCACAGTTGTGTAGTGAGTTTGGAGGCTCCACAGAAACATACACGGTTTAAAGGCACAACCGTGTATGGTGTCAAGAATATCTATAGGAACATATACGTCTAGAAAGGCATAGCCGTGTATATGCTCTACGCCGGCTCCGATGCCGCCGGCCTTCATTCCAATGCCGTCGGCCTTTAAGTCCCTATTTTGTTATTTTTTCTGCAACTTAATGATGTTATGTCATTTTGGGCTTTATTATTACGAGTTGTAAACCCTAATATAAATGTCTAGGGTTGGGAACATAATACAATATACAATAGAACATACAAGTTTGAATAACACTTTTGAGAGAATTCCTCTCTTGGTTCTTTAAAGAACTTTCTTTGAACTTATCGGATTTTCTTCCGTGGCGTTCATCCCGATTGTGGCGTCTACATAATATACCAAGGTTCTTGCCTCACTTATAGGCAACGGGTAGCGGTTTCCACTCAATTGTTTGGCATCTTAGGCAGCAATTTTGAACGTATTAGTATTGGGTTTCGTCACACGTAGGCGTGGTTCATATCAGTTTGGTATCAGAGCCTAGGTTTGTTAAACCATCAGATCGGTTTGAGGAAGGTAACATAAAAACCCTAACTCCAATCGTTCATATCAATTGTTCATATCAAGTTCATAGTGTTAATTGTCTATTGAAAGTGTAATGCCTCCTATTTGTTGTTGTTACAAACAAAAAAAAAAAGAATGTGATCAAGAGCAAAAACAAAGGCAACAAAAAAAAAAAGGAAAGAAAAAAGAGAGGAAAATTTCGAGCCCTAGAGTTGTTTTGAATTCTACGGAAGGGAATTGGTGTAGTTTGGGTCAGTTCCAAGAGAATTGAGAAGAGGAATTGATGAGTTGATATCATCATTGCTTGTGAGAATACACGAGTGACTGTGTGATATCATCCTTGGAGCGAAACACGTAAGGGAGTGTATCATGAGGCTTAATTATATATATTTGTGTTAGTACTAATCTTTTCTGCAGGAACTATGTCGAAGCAACATTCTCCTGAAGGTGAGAGGGGAAGGTTTGATGCTAGGTTAGTGATTGAGGCGTTGAGGGGTGAGATGAAGAGGATGTTTCAGGAGGGCATGGAACAAATTCATGAGACGGTGGAAAAAAAACTAGAGCAATCTAAAAACGTCTTCCAAGGGCGTAAGAGGGAGAGTTGTTCTAGGAGAGTACAAAGGGGTGGAGATGAAATGTCCGATGATGAATTTGATGAACCTTCTGTCGGGAGTTATAGAGTTTATAGTGGTAGGAATAGAGGAACTAGGGATTGGGAAGATAGAGGAGATAGGAATAGAGTGGATAATCAACTGAGTAGTATAAAGATGAAGATTCCTCCTTTCCAAGGGAAGAATGATCCCGAGGCGTACTTAGAGTGAGAGAAGAAGGTAGAGATGGTGTTTGATTGTCATAACTATAGTAGGAGAAAGAAAGTGAAACTTGCTGCCATTGAATTTTCGGATTATGCC
This sequence comes from Laguncularia racemosa, assembly GCA_037954665.1. NCBI lineage: Eukaryota > Viridiplantae > Streptophyta > Magnoliopsida > Myrtales > Combretaceae > Laguncularia > Laguncularia racemosa. The sequence continues at coordinate 2,077,893 of JBBMOL010000022.1, read as the reverse complement.
ATAGTGGGGTAGGATCAACTGATGTTGAATCGAAGAAGGAATGGCGAACCACCTATTGAGTCTTGGGAAGAGATGAAGAGGGTGATGAAGAAGCGATTTGTGCCTGCGTATTACTATCGTGAATTACACAACAAATTGAAAACTCTTAAGTAGGGAAGCCGAAGTGTGGATGAGTATTTCAAGGAGATGGAGGTTACTATGATTAGGGCGAATGTAGAGGAGGATAGAGAGGCTACCATGGCTAGGTTTCTTGCTGGATTGAATAGAGAAATTCAAAATGTCGTAGAACTGCAGCATTATGTAGAATTGGAAGATATAGTTCATCTGGCTATAAAGGTTGAGAACCCACATAGGAGGAAAGGTAGTAGTACTGCACGGTTTCAACAGGGTGCTGGTTCATCCACCTGCAAGACTAAACAATGGAAGAAGAAAGAAAAGCCTTTACCCACCAAACCAAAAGGAGAGCAGAGGTAAGCGGGTTCTACTCTTGGTAACCAAGGTAAACCTGATTCTTCTACTCCTAGAAATCGTGACATTCGATGTTTTAAATGCCAAGGCAGAGGCCATATTGCTAGTCAATGTCCGAATAGGCGTGTTATGATTCTGCGTGATGATGGTGAGTATAAGACTGAGGGGGATAGTGAAGAGAATGATATGCCTCCATTAGAGGACACTAGTGATGACGAGGAGCCTGCAGTAGGGAAGTTAGTGGCAGTAGTGAAGCGAGCTTTGAATGTGCAGGTGAAGGAAGAAGAGGAGGTGCAACGAGAGAATATCTTTCATACTAGATGTTATCTAGGTGATCATATTTGTAGTTTGATCATTGATGGAGGGAGTTGCACTAATGTGGTGAGTACTTTTATTGTCGAGAGGCTGGGACTCAAGACTACTAAACACCTTAGTCCATATAAATTGCAGTGGCTGAATGATAGTGGCAAGACTAAGGTGAGTAAGCAAGCCTTGATTGCTTTTCGCATCGGTAGGTATGAGGATGAGGTGTTATGTGATGTAGCGCTGATGCAGGCGTGTCATGTGTTGTTGGGGAGGCCATGGCAGTTTGATAGGAAGGTTGTTCATGATGACTTTTCTAACAAGTATACGATTGTTCACCCGTGGAAAAGCTTTAATCTTAAACCCTTAACACCTAAACAAGTGTATGAGGATCAGTTGCAGCTACAACAGTCTTTTGCAAAATATAAGGTGAGTGAAAAACAGAGGGAGAGTGAGAGAGCAAAAGACAACGAGAAAGAAAAGGAACACAAAAGTCGATATCAAAAGGAAAAAGAGAGAAAGGCTGAAAAGAGTGTGAGAGACCAAGTTGAAGGGGGATCAACTTTGGTGGTGAGTGAAAAGGAGAGTGCGGCCTTGCAAAAGGAGAGTTGTGTGGCAAGAGCGAGTGTAGTGAGGAAAGCGTTAGTGATGAAGCAACCTATGTTGTTAGTGGTTTTTAAGGAAACTTGTTTAAATACTAACGAACTTTTTAACTCTTTGCCTAGTGTGGTTGTGTCTATTGTGCAGGACTTTGAAGATGTCTTCCCTGAGGAGATTCTAAAGGGTTTACCACCTATTCGTGGTATTGAGCACCAGATTAATCTTGTACCCGGAGTATCTATTCCAAGCAAACCAGCTTATAGGAGCAATCCAGAGGAGACAAAGGAACTCCAAAGGCAGGTCAATGAATTAATGGAGAAGGGGTACGTGAGAGAAAGCATGAGTCCATGTGCAGTGCCTGTGATTTTGGTGCCTAAGAAGGATAGGTCATGGAGAATGTGTGTTGACTGTCGCGCCATCAACAACATCACGGTAAAGTATCGTCATCCCATTCCTCGCTTAGATGACATATTAGATGAGTTATAAGGGTCTAGTGTCATTCCTCATGAGCCTTGGGTAGATATTTCTATGGATTTTGTGTTAGGATTACCCAGGTCTAGGCATGGTCGAGATTCTATTTTTGTAGTTGTGGATAGATTTTCTAAGATGCCACATTTCATTCCTTGCCACAAAACAGATGATGCTTGCAATATTGCTAATTTGTTCTTTAGAGAAGTTGTGAGATTGCATGGTATGCCTAGAACAATCGTATCGGATAGAGATGCTAAGTTCTTGAGCTACTTCTGGAAGACCCTGTGGGCTAAGTTAGGAACTAAGCTATTGTTTTCTACTACTTGTCATCCACAGACTGATGGTTAAACTGAGGTAGTAAATCAAACTTTATCTACTTTGTTAAGGGCAATCATTAAAAAGAACATTAAAAGTTGGGAGGATTGCTTGTCGCATGTTGAATTTGCCTATAATCGCACAATGCATTCTGCTATTAAGTTTACTCCTTTTGAAATTGTGTATGGTTTTAATCCACTAACTCCTTTGGATTTATCACCTCTACTTATTTCTGAGTATGTTAATCTAGATGGCAAGAAGAAAGCAGAATTTGTTAAACAGACTCATGAGAAGGCAAGGCTAAACATTGAGCAAAGAACAGAGCAGTATGTGAAACAAGCCAACAAGGGTCGTCGACAAGCTGTCTTTGAACCTGGAGACTGGGTTTGGGTTCACATGCGCAAAGAGCGGTTTCCTGTGCAGCATCAATCTAAATTACTTCCTAGAGGCGATGGACCATTTCAAATTCTTGAGCGCATCAATGATAATGCATACAAGATAGATTTACCAAGTGAGTATCAAGTAAGTGCTACGTTTAATGTTACTGATCTGAGTCCTTTTGATGTAGGCGACGATTTGAGGACAAATCCTTTTCAAGAGGAGGGGAATGATGAGAGCCATGATGGGAGCCAAGCCAGAAGATAGAATGTGGATCCTTTTGAAGTGCGACCTGGACCGATCACAAGAACTCGAGCGAAACGATTCAAGGAAGCACTTAACGGGTTGATAAAGGATGTCCACGAAGCCAGAAAGGATTGGAGTAACCATGAGAATGCCCTTGCTCTTGTACAAGTCATAATGGATAAGGGTTGAAGGGGGCGTGTCTTTACAAGGCACGGCCATGTAGTGAGTCTGGAGGCTCCACAGAAACATACACGGTCATATACACGGTTCAAAGGCACGGCCGTGTATGGTGTCAAGAATATCTATAGAACATACACGTCTAGAAAGGCACGACTGTATATATGCTCTACGCCAGCTTCAATGCCGCCGGCCTTCATCCCAACGCCACCGGCCTTCATTCTAATGCCGCCGGCTTTTAAGTCCCTATTTTGTTATTTTTTCCGCAACTTAATGATGTTATGTCGTTTTGGGCTTTATTATTACGTGTTGTAAATCCTAATATAAATGTCTAGGGTTGAGAACATAATACAATATACAATAGAACATACAAGTTTGAATAACACTTTTGAGAGAATTCCTCTCTTGGTTCTTTAGAGAACTTTCCTTGAACTTATCGGATTTTCTTCCGTGGCGTTCATCTCGATTGTGGTGGCTACATAATATACCAAGGTTCTTGCCTCACTTATAGGCAACAGGTCGTGGTTTCCACTCGATTGTTTGGCATCTTGGGTAGCATTTCCGAACGTGTTGGTATTGGGTTTCATCACACGTGGGCGTGGTTCGTATCACTCAGTGTCCTAACAAAAGGGTGATGACTATTATGGAGCGAAACAATGAAGATGGTTAAGAAGAAGTAGTTGAGCCTACAGATTTGTCAATAGTACTACATGAGTATTATGATGATCATGACACTAAGACACATGAAGAGAAGGGAAATGATAAATATCTGTCTATTAATGTGTTGTGCAAGGTCATGACTATATCTCTAGATGTCGAGGACGTACAGAGGGAAAACCTATTCCATACTCCTTGTCAAATTCAAGGTAATTTGTGTGTTCTTTTTATTGATGGTAGAAGTTACACAAATATAATAGCTGTTGCAATAGTAAAAAGATTGCAACTAGTCACTAGTCCCCATCCTCATCCCTATAAATTACATTAGCTGAATGAACCGGCTAGTCTACATGTTACTTAGAGAGCTAAGGTACCTTTCATCATAGGAGATAGATATCATGATGAAATTATTTGTGATGTTCTTCCAATGTGCGCATTTCATATACTACTGGGTAGACCTTAACTGTTTGACAGGAGAGTAGTGCATGATGGGTTTAAAAACACCTATGTGTTTTGCAAGGATGGAGAACGAGTTATCTTGACTCCTATGTCACCAACTGAGGTACAGGAGTTCCATGAACAAATCAACAAAAATATTGGACAATCAAGACATCAGGGCGACAAGTATATGCAAGATAAAGTTTTTAGTCCAAGACAAGACCCATTAGATTTGAGGGCAAATCTTTCACAAGCCTAAGGAGATGATGGGAATCAAACCTCTTGACCTAGCATTATGAAATCTTCTCGAACGAAAGGAACCAAGACATTTCACATACTGTCTTTATTTATTTGATGTAATTTGTTTTGCATTTCAGTAGGTACATTTGTTGGTTTTTATAGGCAACATACTAATTTCAAGTGTGTAAGCTATATTTGAAACCTATAAAGACAAGAGGAACTGACCTTTTTTCACTTGCATTTCACTTAGAGAAAACTAGCCATCTTCACCTCATTCCACGTGGATAAATTGGTTCTTCAAGTGCTCCTTAGGACCGGTTTTTGCTCTATTTTACGTGGTTATAATTTCCTTTTCTAGAGTAAGGTATAAATACTTGTTAATTAGGTTTCGTAAGGGACTTTTGAAACATATTTTTCAAACTAAAATTGCTATGGAAAGCTTGTCCTTTCATGCTCCAACTCTTATCAATTCTCCTACAATTATGGTGAGTGGATTTTGATTTTTGTTATGCGTAATATCAACAATATCAAAATCAATCCTAATTCCAACTAGTGCGTAACATCTGGTAAGGAATTAGCTCTTCTTTTCTATCTATTGTTCATGCAAATTAGGGTTCCATTTTCAATTTAGAGTTCACGCCCCAATTGATTAGAAATTGGTTCCTTGTTGTGTCATCCTTGATTTATATTGCAATCCACTTTGAGCAATCATTGTGTCTCTATTCAACATGACCCTGACACGACCATATCATTTAGTCATGTATCTCTCTCTATGGTCTCCTTGCTTACCTCTTTGTTTTTTCTTTTTCCCAATTTTTAACACTTTGAACTCCTCTTTAGCTCAAATTACAATGGAATGAACCTCAATTCCTATCATCACCATGGGCTCAGTGTGGTTGATTAAACTTGTAGAAGAACAAAGATGGAGTCTACATGGACAAACTCAAATTTCCTTCTTTAAGCTTGCCTTGAGCCTTTTGATCTCTCTTGATTTCCTTAGGAGCCATAGGAATTAAGATAATTTGCTTTCTATCATTAACGAATTTAATGACATTCTTGGACCCATTATATACCATCCTCTTATGAAATATCCAAGGCCATCCTAGCAACAAGTGAGCCACTTTCATTATAGCAACATCAAATACCTTTTCATCTTCACATCCTCTGATTGTCAATGGCACTCTAACCTGCTTAGTGACATAAATCTTCCCTTTCTCACCAAACCAATTCAATGTGTGCAACAATAAATATGGAATTGTCTTTAAACCCCAAGCATGCACAAACAATGTAGAAGCAATATTAATGTAGCTTCCGCTATCAATCACAATGGAATATGTCTTACCCTGAATCAAGCATTGGGTGAAAAAAAAATTCTCTTGCTAAATCTCATCAATTGGTGGTGTTGGTTCAGTATACTGGGCATCATCTTACTCAAAGGCCTGCTTCATGTGTTCAAATTCTTCACCAAAATCGTTCTTTTCCTCTTCACTATCTACTTTAAACTCACATAATGCATTTTTAATGATCATGATTCTCCTATTTGGACATGTAGAAGCTAGGTGCACAAAGCCTTGAAATTTGAAACACTTCAGTTCACTCAATCTCTTTTTATGAGCAACCAGCTCTTACCCCTATGACTTAAAATACATTGTTGTTATTTAAACCTCCTTTCTCATATCTTCTAAACTCCTTACGCTTAAACTCTAGTATCATGGACTTTAACTCTTCTTTGAGTTTTTCCATAACTTGATGTTCACTATAATGTTGAAACCCAGTTCTATGCCTTTACTTCCGCTTCTTAACCCTTAATGCTATGGGGTTGTTCTACATAAACTTCTTCTTTTATATAGACATTCAAAAAGCACATTTAACATCCATTTGAAAAGGCTTAAAATGCATGTAACAAGCAAAAGCAAGAAACAATCTTATTACTTCTAATCTAGCTTCAAGGTCATATGTCACATTATAAGTTATTCACTCTTCTTATGAATATCCTCTAACTGTTGGCCTACTTTTATGCTGAATTATCTTCCATCCTCATCTAACCTATTCTTAAAAGCCTTTTTTGTTCCTATTATTGATTTATCTTTTGGTCATGGAACTAAACTCTATACATTATTTGATTGAAATTAGTTAAGTTACCCTTGTATAGCATTAATCTAATTTAGTGCAAAATGATTTTCAATTTTCTTTAGACTAGATCTTGTTTTTATGCTAGAGTCAATATTACCAATTACCAACTCTGATGGATAAAATAATTATCGAAAAAAAAAAAACTCTAATGGATAAGATGATCTAAATTTCCAAGATTTTGAGGATTTTAGATGAGCCTCTTAGCTTTCAAAAGGTAATTTAGCAGTCCTTTCTGGTTTAAGTTTTGATGATCCTTCATTTGATGGTCCTACTGAAACCATCTTAAGTTCTAATAAGCCATTAGCCTATTAAAATTAGACTCACTTCTTTTCCTTTATTTACTTGTTCTTTAGATAATCTATCTTGATTTTCAAGATTGGTGAAGCTTCATCATCAAATTCATCTTTTCTTATCTCATCAATAAGCTTTACTATTAAGAGAATAACCAAGAAATATTGCTTCATTAGGTCTCTATTCAAATTTTCCTGAATTGAACTTTTTTTTCTTAACAAAACAATTTCTTCCAAAAACATGGAAATAATATACCATAGGATTTCTACCTCTAGAAAGTTCTTCAAACATTTTGTTTGTAAAAGGCCTTTTATTGACTATGTTAATGATATAGTAAGTTGTACAAGCAACTTCTACCTAAAAATATTTTGCTATAACACTAGAATTTAACAAGGTATGGGTTTTTTTTTAAATGGTTTTGTTTTTATGTTCATCAACTCCATTTTTCTATGGAGTGTGAGCTGTAAAAAAGTTGTATGCAATGTCATTCTCTTCACAAAAGTTTGTAAAATTATGATTTTCAAACTTAACAAGGTATGGGTCATTTCTTATATTGTTTTGCTTTTATGTTCATCTACTCTATAAAGAACTTTTGTATTTTTTGATCTTTCGGTCAGATAACCACTCATAGTGATTGTGAAATTGCAAGAACCTAGATATAGAGTATTTTTACCCATTAAGGAATAGAATGTAGCTATCTACAAAACACAGGTGGGAGATCCAAGTTAGCGAGGAGGTTCTATATCTAGGGGAAGTAAGATGGTTTAGCCCTTCTTATAGGTATTTTTGAGGCTAGGATAAAAAGAGTTGGGGAAAGGGGATCCCTTAATGTAGTCCTTTAGTAGAAGCAAAGTGATACGAAATCAGTTTGCTCGGATTCCTAACTAATACGAACCACGCCAACGTGTGACGAAACCTAATACCAATACGTTCGGAATTCGCTACCTAAGATGCTAAACACACTCAAGTGGAAACCGCGACCTGTTGTCTATAAGAGAGACAAGAACCTTGGTATATTATGAAGACGCCACAATCGAGATGAAAGACCGATTGATAAGTTGGGATGAACGCCATGGAAGAAAATCCGATAAGTTCTAGATTAGTTCTATAAAGAACCAAGAGAGGAATTCACTCAAAAGTGTTTTTTCAAACTTTAATGTTGTATGTTCTATATTCTAAATGTTCTAAACCCTAGGAGCTTTATATTAAGGTTTACAATTCGTAACAATAAAGGCCCAAAACGACATCACTTCAATAAGTGCGTAAAAATAACAAAACAAGACATGAAGGCCGACGTCAGAGAGATACACGGCCGTGTATAATTCTGTGGAAATTCTTGACAACATACACGACCGTGTACTTCTAGTCATGTATCTTTCTGTGGAAATTCTTGACACCATACACGGCCGTGACTTTGAATCATGTGTACGACCGTGTATGATTCTGTGTAACCTCCAGACTCCTACACGGCCGTGCCTTGTAAAGACACGCCCTCTTCACCCCGTATCCGGTATGACTTGTACAAGAGCAAGTGCATTCCCATGGTTGTTCCAATCCTTTCTAACTTCATGATTGCTCCAATCCTTTCCGGCTTCGTGGACATCCTTTATCAACCCGTTAAGTGCTTCCTTGAATCGTTTCGCTCGATTTCTTGTGATTGGTTTAGGTGGCACTTCAAGAGGATCCACATTCCATCTTTTGGTTTGGCTCCCATCATGGCTCTCATCATTCCCCTCCTCTTGAAAAGGATTTGTCCTCAAATCATCACCTGCATCAAAAGGACTCAAATCAGTAACATTAAATGTAGCACTTACTTGATACTCACCAGGTAAATCTATCTTGTATACATTATCATTGATGCGCTCAAGGATTTGAAATGGTCCATTGCCTCTAGGAAGTAGTTTAGATTGACGTTACACAGGAAACCGCTCTTTGCGCATGTGAACCCAAACCCAGTCGCTATGTTCAAAGACAGCTTGTCGACGACCCTTGTTGGCTTGTTTCACATATTGCTCTGTTCTTCGCTCAATGTTTAGCCTTGCCTTCTCATGGATCTATTTAACAAATTCTGCTTTCTTCTTGCCATCTAGATTAACATACTCAGAAATAGGCAAAGGTGATAAATCTAAAGGAGTTAGTGGATTAAAACCATACACAATTTCAAAAGGAGTAAACTTAGTAGCAGAATGCATTGTACGATTATAGGCAAATTCAACATGCAGCAAACAATCCTCCCAACTTTTAATATTCTTTTTAATGACAGCCTCAACAAAGTAGATAAAGTTCGATTTACTACCTCAGTTTGACCATCTGTCTATGGATGACAAGTAGTAGAAAACAATAACTTAGTTCCTAACTTAGCCCACAATGTCTACCAGAAGTAGCTCAAGAACTTAGCATCTCTATTCGATACGATTGTTCTAGGCATACTATGTAATCTCACAACTTCCCTAAAGAACAAATTAGCAATATTGCAAGCATCATTTGTTTTGTGACAAGGAATGAAATGTGCCATTTTAGAGAATCTATCCACGACTACAAAAATAGAATCTCGACCATGTCTAGACCTGGGTAATCTTAACATAAAATCCATGGAAATATCTACCGAAGGCTCATGAGGAACAGGAAGTAGGGTGTAAAGCCCTTGAGGTTTGACTCTAGATTTTGCTTGCTTACACGTGACGCATCGCTCACAAATCCTCTCAACATCTTGTTTCATGTGAGGCCAATAAAAGTGTTCCTACAATACCCCTAAGGTTTTAGCTACTCCAAAATGTCCCATTAAACCTCCTCCATGAGACTCCCTTACTAGTAATTCTCTTAAAGAACAAATTGGAATGCATAGTTTACTCTCCCTAAACAAGAATCCTTCATGTTTATAAAATTTACCATGCCCACTCTTCTCACAATGCACATACTCCTCACAAAAATCTCGATCAACAGCATACAATTCCTTAATGTGCTCAAAACCAAGCAATCTAGAACTAAGAGTAGAGATAAGGGCATACCTTCTAGAAAGTGCATCAGCAACAACATTCTCTTTACCTTGCTTGTAGTGGATGACATATGGAAATGTTTCGATGAACTCCACCCAACGAGCATGCCTTTTGTTCAGCTTGTGTTGCCCCTTCAAGTACTTCAAGGATTCATGATCAGTGTGGATCACGAACTCTTTTGGCCAAAGATAGTGTTGCCAAGTCTCTAGGGCTCGAACTAATGCATATAACTCCTTGTCATAAGTAGGGTAGTTCAAGGTCACCCCACTTAGCTTCTCGCTAAAGAATGTAATTGGTCTTCTCTCCTATATGAGCACTGCTCCAATACCTAATCCTGAAGCATCACACTCAATTTCAAACGTTTAGCAAAGTCAGGTAAAGCAAGTAATGGCGCTTGAGTCAGCTTATTTTTAAGTGTCTGAAAGGCCTTCTCTTGTTGCTCCCCCCATCTGAACCCCACGTTCTTCTTAATTATCTTAGTAAGTGGAGCTGCAATGGTGCTGAAATCCTTCACAAATCTCCTGTAAAAGCCCGCTAGTCCATGGAAACTCCATACATTACTTACATTAGTTGGACTAGGCCATTCTTGGATCGCACGAATCTTTTCTTCATCAACCTGTATTCCCTGTGCACTAACAACAAAACCAAGAAACACAAGTTTGTCTGTGCAAAAAGTGCACTTCTTGAGGTTAGCATATAATTGCTCCTTTCGAAGCACTTCTAAAACATCCCTCAAGTGAGATATATGGTCTTCCAAACTCTTGCTGTAAATGAGAATACCATCAAAATAGACAACCACAAATTTGCCAATAAAAGTCCTCAAAACATGGTTCATAAGTCTCATAAAAGTACTAGATGCGTTAGTTAAACCGAAAGGCATTACTAACCACTCATACAATCCATATTTCGTTTTGAATGCGGTTTTCCATTCATCACCTTCTTTCATTCTAATTTGGTGATATCCACTTTTCAGATCAATTTTGGAAAAGACACTAGACCCATGTAACTCATCTAACATGTCATCTAAGCGAGGAATGGATGACGATACTTTACCGTGATGTTGTTGATGGCACGGCAATCAACACACATTCTCCATGACCCATCCTTCTTAGGCACCAAAATCACAGGCACTGCGCATGGACTCATGCTTTCCCTCACGTACCCCTTCTCCATTAATTCATCGACCTGCCTTTGGAGTTCCTTTATCTCCTTCGGATTGCTCCTATAAGTTGGCTTGTTTGGAATCGATGCTTCGAGTACTAGGTCAATCTAGTGCTCAATACCACGAATAGGTGGTAATCCCTTTGGAATCTCCTTAGGGAAGACATCTTCAAAGTCCTGCACAATAGACATAACCACATTAGGCAAAGAGTTAGATAGTTTCGTTAGTATTCAGACATGTTTCCTTAAAAACCAAAAACAACATAGGTTGCTTCATCACTAATGCTCTCCTCACTACACTCGCTCTTGCCACACAACTCTCCTTTTGCAAGGCTGCATTCTCCTTTTCACTCACCACCAAAGTTGATCCCCCTTCAACTTGGTCTCTCACACTCTTTCCAGCCTTTCTCTCTTTTTCCTTTTGAGATCGACTTTTGTATTCCTTTTCTTTCTCGCTGTCTTTTACTCTCTCACTCTCCCTCTATTTTTCACTCACCTTATGTTTTGCAAAAGCCTGTTGTAGCTGCAACTGATCCTCATATACCTACTTAGGTGTTAAAGGTTTAAGATTAAAGCTTTTCCCTTGGTGGACAAGTCGTATACTTGTTAGAAAAGCCATCATGAACAACCTTCTATCAAATTGCCATGGCCTCCCCAACAACACATGACAAGCTTGCATTGGCACTACATCACATAACACCTCATCCTCATACCTACCAATGCGAAAAGCAATCAAGGCTTGCTTACTCACCTTAGTCTCACCACTATCATTCAACCACTGCAATTTATATGGACTAGGGTGTTTAGTAGTCTTGAGTCCCAGCCTCTCAACAATAAAATTACTCACCACATTGGTGCAACTTCCTCCATCAATGATCAAATTGCAAATGTGATCACCTAGATAACATCTAGTATGAAAGATATTCTCTCTTTTCACCTCCTCTTCTTCCTTCACCTGCACATTCAAAGCTCGCTTCACTACTGCCACTAACTTCCCTACTGCAGGCTCCTCATCATCATTAGTTTCCTCTAATGGAGGCATATCATCCTCTTCACTATCCCCCTTAGTCTCATACTCACCATCATCACGCAGAATCATCACACGCCTATTTGGACATTGACTAGCAATATGCCCTCTACCTTGGCATTTAAAACATCTAATGTCATGATTTCTAGGAGTAGAAGAGTTAGGTTTACCTTGGTTACCAAGAGTAGAACCCGCTTGCCTCTACTCTCCTTTCAGTTTAGTGGGTAAAGGCTTTTCTTCCTTCTTCCATTGGTTAGTCTTCCAGGTGGATGAACCAATACCCTATTGAAACCGTCCATTACTACTACCTTTCCTCTTGTGCTGGTTCTCAACCTTTATAGCCATATGAACCATATCTTCTAATTCTACATAATGCTGCAATTCTATGACATTTTGAATTTCTCTATTCAATCCCACAAGAAACCTAGCCATGGTAGCCTCTCTATCCTCCTCTAGATTCGCCCTGATCATCGTTACTTCCATCTCCTTGAAATACTCATCCACGCTTCGACTTTCCTACTTAAGAGTTTGCAATTTGTTGTGCAATTCACGATAGTAATACGCAGGCACAAACCGCTTCTTCATCACCCTTTTCATATCTTCCCAAGACTCAATAGGTGGTTTGCCATTCTTTCTTCTGTTCAACATTAGTTGATCCCACCACACTATGGCATAATCCGAAAATTCAATGGCAGTAAGTTTCACTTTCTTTCTCCCATTATAGTTATGACAATCAAATACCATCTCCACCTTCTTCTCCCATTCTAAGTACGCCTCGAGATCATTCTTCCCTTGGAAAGGAGGAATCTTCATCTTTATACTACTCAATTGATTATCCTCTCTATTCCTATCTCCTCTATCTTCCCAATCCCTAGTTTCTCTATTCCTACCACTATATCCTCTATAACGCTCGACAGAAGGTTCATCAAATTCATCATCCGACATTTCATCTCCACCCCTTTGTACTCTCCTAGAACGACTCTCCCTCTTACGCCCTTGGAAGACGTTTTTAGATTGCTCTAGTCTTTGCTCTACCGTCTCATGAATTTGTTCCATCCCCTCCTGAAACATCTTCTTCATCTCACCCCTCAACGCCTCAATCACTAACCTAGCATCAAACGTTCCCCTCTCACTTTCAAGAGAATGTTGCCTCGACATAGTTCCTGCAGAAATAAAATTAGTATTAACACAAATATATATAATTAAGCCTCACGATACACTCCCTTACGTGTTTTGCTCAAAGGATGATATCACACAGTCACTCGTGTATTCTCACAGGCAATGATGATAGCAACTCACCAATTCCTCTTCTCAATTCTCTCGGAACTAACCCAAACTATACCAATTCCCTTCCGTAGAATTCAAAACAACTCTAGGGCTCGAAATTTTCCTCTTTTTCTTTCGGATTTTTTTTTTGTCGCCTTTATTTGCTGCTCTTGATCACGTTCCTTTTTTTTTGTCGTGATTCTTCCTTTTTCTTTTTTTTTGTAACAAAATTGAATAAAAGGCACTACACTTTCAATAGGCAATTAACACTATGAAATTGAATATGAACAATTGATATGAACGATTGGAGTTAGGGTGTTGATGTTAGCTTCCTCAAACCGAACTGATGTTTAACAAACCTAGGCTCTTATGCCAAACTGATACAAAATCGGTTTGCTTGGATTCCTAACTAATACGAACCACGCCAACGTGTGACGAAACCCAATACTAATACGTTCGAAATTCGCGACCTAAGATGCCAAACACACTCAAGTGGAAAACCGCAACCCATTGTCTATAAGCGAGACAAGAACCTTGGTATAATATGAAGATGCCATAATCAGGATGAAAACCGATTGATAAGTCGGGATGAATGCCACGGAAGAAAATCCGATAAGTTCTAGATTAGTTCTGTAAAGAACCAAGAGAGGAATTCTCTCAAAAGTGTTTTTTCAAACTTTAATGTTGTATGTTCTATATTCTAAATGTTCTAAACCCTAGGAGCTTTATATTAGGGTTTACAATTCGTAACAATAAAGGCCCAAAACGACATCACTTCAATAAGTGCGTAAAAATAATAAAACAAGACATGAAGGCCGATGTCGGAGAGATAAATGGACGTGTACTTTGGCCGTGTATAATTCTGTGGAAATTCTTGACAACATACACGACCGTGTACTTCTAGTCGTATATCTTTCTATGGAAATTCTTGACACCATACATGGCCGTAGCTTTGAACCGTGTATACGACTGTGTATGATTCTATGTAACCTCCAGACTCCTACACGGCCGTGCCTTGTAAAGATACGCCCTCTTCACCCTGTATCTGGTATGACTTGTACAAGAGCAAGTGCATTCCCATGGTTGTTCCAATCCTTTCCAACTTCATGATTGCTCCAATCCTTTCTGGCTTCGTGGACATCCTTTATCAACCCGTTAAGTGCTTCCTTGAATCGTTTCGCTCGATTTCTTGTGATTGGTTCAGGTGGCACTTCAAGAGGATCCACATTCCATCTTTTGGTTTGGCTCCCATCATGGCTCTCATCACAAAGAAACTAGTGTTGTTGCCATTAACAAGAACTATGAACCAACTATTACACATGATCCTTTTAATCATATAAGTAAACTGCCAATGAAAGCCTAAAACATCCAGTGTAGAAAAAAAAAAACGACCCAATCTAGTTTGTCATATGCCTTCTCTATATCAATTTTCATAATAATATTACCCCCACATCCTCCCACACTTCGCAATCTAAGTCAAATAAAAATTCTTGAGCAAGCAAGATATTGTTAATGATATTCTTCCCCTTAAAAAGGCTCGTTTAGTTTGCAACAATAATCTTTGGAAAGATAACACTAAGACTAGAAAAAAAAATTGATGTTATGCTACAAAGACTAATGGGCTGGAAATCCTTTTAAGATTGAGAGGAGGAATTTTTAGGAATTAACACAATAGTACTAGCTATATAGAATCTTAGGAGATAATATCCTTGAAAAAAAAAAATCAATAACAACATCATATAGATCTTTTCCAACAATGTTCAAGAAATAGGCCAATTTGAATCTTCTATGTTAATTATGCTTCAAGAGGGTAATCTTCAACATCTATAATTGATTTGGAAAGTAATATGTTCACATGACATAATCCTAACACGGTCATGTCTATGCCTATGTAACTTTCGTCAAAGAATTTCCTAAGAAAACTCCAAATTGGCTTTAGCACGGTCTAGGACACAATTATGTCTGTGCCCATGTTAACTTAGCATGGTAATTGGTGCTTTTTAAGTTATCATCCATTTCAATTTCGCAACTTGATCATTTTCTCTTTTATTCATGTGAAACTTATGTGAAATTGCTTCATTTAATCAAAAGTTGCTTTTAAGGATCGAAAATCAAATTATAAGTTGACTAAGTATAGTATTAATTTAAATGTTTTATAAATTTAACCAAAACCAAGTAAAAATTAATTAACTATAAGTGTTTTTCA
Organism: Laguncularia racemosa; assembly: GCA_037954665.1. Classification (NCBI taxonomy): domain Eukaryota; kingdom Viridiplantae; phylum Streptophyta; class Magnoliopsida; order Myrtales; family Combretaceae; genus Laguncularia; species Laguncularia racemosa. Next base: position 2,062,520 of record JBBMOL010000022.1, on the reverse strand, counting down.
ATACTCCATCACAAAAGCTAAAAGCAACATTTAATGAGTTTGACAAAAGTGATAAAAAGCTGCAAATGTTGTTAGCAAGTCAACAAATTGGATCTTCTAAATATGGATTGAGATATGAAAAAGGTGAATAATCAAGTGTAACAAAAAAGACAATATTTGTTAAAGCTAAAGAAGTAGAACAAACATATCCTAGAGTAAATATAAGAGAAGATAAAGGAAAATCTATTGTAGATAAGTACAATTTTAATGAATATAAAGGTAGATGCAATCCTAAAAATAATAGAAGATATCAAAGACCATGAGCATGGAAAAGGTATCAAAGTCCAAACCCCTATGCTTGTTATTTTTGTAATAAAATTGGTTATATTGAAAAATATTGTTTTTACAAGAGGAATGCGCTTGTTAACAGAATTAGAAATATGAGCTTGAACTTCAAAGCGCCTAAGATAGTTTCGGTTCATAAGGAAAGGTAAAACTTGGTAATGACTATAGGAACTCAAAGCAAGATTTAAAGGAATGTGGTACCTAGATAGTGAATGCTCATGAAACATGACTAGAAATGCTTCATTATTCATAGCTTTGACAATGCACAATAAAGGATATGTAACTTTTGGAGACAATAATAAGGAAAGAACATTAGATACGGTACTATCGATCTATCTCATCATACTATGGCAAAAGTTTATATAGTTAAAGATTTAAAGCATAATTTGTCAAGCACAAGTCAATTGTGTAATAAAGTTTTTAAAATAATTTTTGAGCAGAATAAATGCATAGTATTTGATAAAAATGGATTAACAAAACTCATTGAAAGATTTAGAAAGGGAAACATTTACAAGATTAAACCTTTAAAAGTGGAGACAAAAAACTGTTTCTTAACAACAAAAGAAAATGTACACCTATAGCATTAGAAATTAGAACTTGTTAATTTCAATCAATTAGAAAAAATTAGCAAAACATTATCAAGTAAAAGGTTTGCATAAAATAAACATCAAGGAAGATTTTTGTTGTTTAGCTTGTACTAAGAACAACATGATTTTAGCATCTCATGAAAATAAAAATATGATTTCAACAATGAGACTGTAAGAAATTCTTCACATGGATATATTTAGTCCCACTCTAAAAAGCCTTAAATTTCCAAATAAGGTTAATGAAATTAAAAAGGAAAAATTAGAGTCAATTAAGAAAGTAATTACAAAATTCAAGGGTAAATTTATCCAAAAAGGCACTTTTATCCTTGAATTTAGCCTTATTAAAAATAGCTCTGAAATAACCTAATGACACTAAATATTATTCCAAAATCCAAATTAAGGAAATAAAATAATTAAAAACATGATATTCCAATCCAATTTCAATCAACACAATTCTAATTATGAAATAATTGGACAATTATTCCCAAGTAGCAAAGATCCCTTTTTCACGTGGAACCCTAATCTTCCAAGAGCAAAATAACAAACAAATTCTAAATTCTTACTAGATATTACTCACTAGTAGAATGAGAAAACAACTTGCAATTGCTTATTTTACACACAACAATCTAAGCATAGACTCACCACAATCTCATAAGAATTTATAAGAGTGTATGGAAAAGAGATGAAACCTCAATTCACATGTTTAACCTTGACCGAAATGAAGTGTCTTTTGTTGTCCCCCTTACAAGTATTTATAGTAGTCCCTAAATATGGAAAAAAAAGCATAAAAAAATAAAGAAAATAACATAATATATGGCCAACTCTTTATGGTTCATTTCGGTTTAACAAATGGACTGTAAACCCTCCTCTAAACAATATGCTAATTAGTTTGGTTGCCATCCTATAGTATTGATAAGTGTACCTAATTAAATATAAAACAATCATATAAAATGAATGAAGACACTATGTGAGTGTCTTTGGGTTCCATTTGATCAAAAAGGACTCACTGTAAGGCTTTGTAGCCCTTTAGCTCCTACTTAGGTAATGGGTCATGTTATCGAAATGGTTTAATTTCCATCATCTCCTTAGGCTTGTGGAAGATTTGCCCTCAAATCTAATGGGTCTTAATGAACATCTTCTAATAAGTAAGGTGATAGATCTATAACATTAAATGTAGCAGAGACGTCGTATTCTCCTAGTAACTCTACCCTGTAAGCATTATTGTTGATGCGCTTTAGAATTTTGAATGGTCCATCTGCTCTAGGTAAAAGTTTCTATGATTTCTTGTGAGGAAACCTTTCTTTGCTAAGATAAATCCAAACTAGATCATGTAGATTATAAACCTTGGTTTTCTTGTTTCTGTTGCCCTAAATTTTCTACTGCTCCTTGAGTTTTCTTAAGATGCTCAGAAGCCTTTTGATGAAGCTTTTGAATCTCCTTTGCATGCTCTACTCCACTCAAACTTTCTTCCTTTGTTGCTAGATTAGCTATTAAATCCAATGGAAGGGTAGATTATAGCTATACACGACTTCAAAGGGAGACTTACCAGTTGAATTATGAGTTGACCTATTGTAAGCAAACTTATCAATAGGAAGACACAAGTCCCAATCGGTAAGATTCTTACTAACTGTCTCTCTTAGTAAAGCACTAAGAGTATAATTGACAACCTCTATTTGGCCGTCCTCTGGGGATGACACGATGTACTATACATGAGTTTAGTACCAAGTCATTTCCAAAGTGTCTTCTAGAAGAAACTGAGAAACTTAGTGTCTTTATTAGAAACTGTTGTGGGGAACACCATGTAAGCATATAATTTCCTGCACAAAAAGGATAGCAATAAAAAATGTATCACCTATTTTGTGGCAAGGCACGAAGTGTAACATTTTGCTGAAGTGGTCGATGACTACTATGATTGAGTCTTTGCCTCTCCATATCTTGGGAAGACCTAAGATAAAATCCATACTAATATCAATCTAAGGCTGTATAGGTAGAGGTAAAGGCATGTATTCACCCCAAGCTCCCTTCTTTCCCTTCGCTCTCTTACAAACACCACATCTCTCCAACACCTTGTGGACATCCTTTAACATACCCCTTTAGTAGAAATGTTCTTTTAACAATTCTAAGGTTCTCTTTTTACCAAAATGCCCAGATAACCCTCCAGCATGAGATTCCCTAACCAACAATTCCTTAATAGAACTACAGGGTATACATAATTTTCCTGCTCTATACAAAAAACCATCTATCATATAATACCCATCTACCACATTCCCTCCAGAACATCGCTTAACAATCAATTTCAGGCATTCGTCATGAACATATTATTCCTTCATCAATTTTAAACCCAAGCAACTTTGATTATAGAGAAGTGATAAGTACATATTTGCGTGACAAGGCATCAGCTACAATATTTATGCCCCCCCTTCTTGTACTTAATCATATAAGCAAAGCTCTTTAGAAATTCCACCTATTTAGCTTAGCTTTTTGACAAATGTTGTTGACCTTTAAAGTGTTTTAGTAACTCATGATCTGTATAAATAACAAACTCTTTAGAAGAAGGTAGTGCTGCCACATCATCAATGCCTTCACTAAGGAATAGAACTCCTTATGATATGCTGAGTAGTTTAAAGGTGCACCACTCAGTTTCTCACTGAAATATGAAATGAGCCTCTTTTCCTACATCAACATAGCACCAATTCCGACCTAAAAGGAATTACACTCCAGTTTATTTTTTTTTTTCAAAATCTAGTAACACTAACACTAGAGCACTAGTTAGCTTTACTTTCACTTCCTCAAAACTCTTCTAAGCTCGATCTCCCCAAACAAAAGAAACATTCTTCTTGGTCAACTCAATTAATGGACTTATAATGTTACTAAAGTTTCAGACAAAACACCTATAGAAAGAATAAGCTAACCTATGGAAACTCCTCACCTTAGCGGTTGATTGTAGTGTCAGCCAATCCATGACAACCCTCACTTTTTCTTCATCCACCTTACACTAGAACTAGTCGCAACAAAACTAAGAAATGTTACCTAAGATTGATAAAAAGAACACTTCTTGAGATTTCTGTACAGCTACTATTTCCTCAATATTGAGAAGACTACCTACAAATGTTCAACATGGCTTTCCATGTTTTTGTTGTAAATCAAAATGTCATCAAAATAAATAACAACAAATTTACCTAGAAATTCTTTCATGACATGATTCATTAGCCTCATAAAAGTACTAGGGGCATTAATTAACCCAAATGGCATGACCATCCACTCATATAAATCATGCCCTGTTTTAAAAGTGGTCTTCCACTCATCTCCACCCCTCATACGAATTTGATGATATCCGCTTTCAAGATCTACCTTAGAGAATACTTGTGCACCATGCAGTTCATCCAACATATCATCAAGTCTAGGAATGGGATACTTATATTTGATGGTAATTTTGGTGATGGCTGTACTATCAATGTACATCCTCCACGTGCCATCCCTCTTGAGGACAAGAAATGTAGGAACAACACAAAGACTAGTACTCTCCTTGACAAAACCCCTTTCTACCGATTCATCCACTTGCCACTTCAATTCTTTAGCTTCTTTAGGATTCATGCAATAAGTAGGCCGATTTAGCAAGACTAACCCAGGTTAAAAATCAATGGCATGTTCAATGCCCCTTATGGGTGGTAATCCCTTAGGTAACTCATCTGGGAATATGTCCATGTACTCATCTAGTACCTAGTTCACAAATGTGGGTAACTGTTCCCGTCCATCCACTTCCAATATATATCTCATTTGTAACATATACACCGGTCTCTCTTCTCTATTACCTCCTTCTATTCATGTTATCCCATTAACAAGGTCTTCTTTTTAACAGTCTTATTAATTTGCCTCTATGCCTCTTGTACTTCAGTAGGTGACATGGGGTTCAATACATAGGTGTTCCTAAAACCATCATGCAACACCATCCAATCTTACAACCAAGGTCTGCTAAGCAGTATATGTAACGCACACATAAGAAGAATATCACAAACAATCTCACCATGGTACTTCTCCCTTATGTTGAATGGGACTTTAGCCTTTTGAGTAACATGCAGACTGCCTTGTTCACTCAACCAGTGTAGTTTATAAGGCTTAGGACGTAGAGTAGTGACTAGTTTTAATTTATTCACTAGTGAAGCGGTCACTACATTGGTACAACTACCTCCATCAATGATAAGAGCACAAAGGTTACCTTGGACCTTGCAAGAAATGTGAAATAGCTTCTCCCTCTATTCTTCCTCATTAGTAGGAAAGATAGTCATCAGCCTACATAATATTTTTGATGGACAAATACTGGTCATTCCACTTTTTCTCATGTACCTCAACATCTACATCACCATAATATTCATCTGATGCAGCTGATAAATTTGCGGTTTCGTGCATGTCTTCTTCTTCATCCTCACTCTCAACCTCTATGGCAGTCATCACTCTTCAGTTTGGACATTAAGCAACCATATGTCAAAAACCTAAACATTTAAACTGGCGATTCTTTCCTCTTGATGAACCAGCTACCGCCTGTTTGTTCTCATTCCCAACAATTGCTTTCCCTTTCCCAACAAAATCCTTTTCCCCTCTAATGTTTGGGATAACTATTTTCTTTTCCACATTTTTGCTATGTCCCCCCTTATCAGCCTGTTTACCCTTCGACCTATATAGTTTTGTAGAGAAAACATACCTATTACTCGTTGCTTTATAAGGGTTAGAACGCCTTTGTCTTTGTAACGCCCCGAAACCCGGGCCATGGTACTACTTGCTATGTGTCCTTATCTCATATGAACACGTTAAGGCTCTGAAACAACTCTAATATATTTTAGCCTGTAACTCCTACATAAAAATATTTTATACATCCTCCAAATTTCAACTGATAACTTAAACCATATCAACCATCTAATGCAGTGGAAGTCTTTAAACACCAAAATAACATTTTCAAAGGACAATGTCTACCACAATCCAATAACAATAATTCTCCTAAAACTTGATCACCATAATAGTAATGGTAATCTTCATCTTCCTCTCTCTATGGTTCACCCAAACCTAAGTTATTTCCTGGGTTCTCATCTCCCTCAACACTTGCATCTAATAATGATTCCCCAAAAGGTGAGCTAATGCCTAGTATGTATAACACAAACACATTTGCATGAACATTTCATAATATAATTTATGTCCACGAGCAAACAATAGGATACACATGACCTCCTTAACACACTTAAAACATTAGAGCATGACTTGGTGATTAATGGGAATTTTTTCGGCAACTTAGATGGTTATAGAACTCGATTTGGATGATGATCCAAATCACTCATGTTTTACCTTTATTTCTTTTATCTAATAAATATTTGAGTAATAATCTTGTAGGTACAATAATATTTCTCCATGGAATGCCAAATGACTTTCATTTGTTGATCGCAAAGGGACATCAACAGATTCTCATCCAATGACCCGTTGTGATTGACATCACCTTGATGCATTAGCTATTTGAGGATTCTTATTATTTTTGTATTTGTAATTGTTCTTTAGACTATTTAAGTTGTAATTTTCTTTTGGGATCACTTCCATTTGCTTGTAATTGTCTTATAGGATTGGCCACCTTAAAAGTAGTATAGTTGTAATTTTGTGAACTTTTTAACCCTAAAGGGAGCAAGTATAAATACTTGCTTAAGTAGGGTTTTGAGAAGTAGCCAAAATTTTTAGAAATAAAACACATTTCACGTGTGAGGTTAGGGTTTTTTTTCCCCTAAAATCCAAATTGCTCTTATCAATTTCAATACCAAGAATTGAAATTGTGGTAAGTTGCAATAAAGATAAATTGTGAGTAATATCAATTCCTTTTTGTTGTGTTTCCTTTTCATCACTAGTGAGTTATATCTAGGGTTGATTAGGATTGTTCTTGGTCAGATTTTGATTTCATTTGAAATCATTCTATCATGTTATAAAATTGATTGGTTTTGACATTAGTTCTAACAATCAAATTTGCTTCATTTTGTGGCATGGATTACCTTGTTGGGAAGGAGGAATACGACCTTGTTTTTTATTATTAAAGATTGGTAATCTCTTGGTATTGTAAGCTGATTTAGTGATTCAATTAAGGATTTCATCATTGTGATTTTCATTACCTTGAAATATAGCCTTTGGATCATCTTTTACATTTAGGGTTCACGCAATTTTTGTGCCCCTTGGAACAAAATTGATCTTGTCATTTTAGTGATTGTTGATTGATTCAATTACATGTGCTTAAACCCCCTTTTAGGCACATCATCTTTTGGTACCAGAGCTCAAGTTTAGATAAGGGAGTAGTGTGTGTTGATTTCTTAATCCATGTTCAATTAGGGTTCTTCAATTTGTGATCTGAAATTGTGTGTTGTGAATTGAGGTTGTGTAATTGTCTTGATTGAGAAGTGAATTTGCTACTTGTTGAAGTTGAATTGAAAGACTTGTTGTAGCTCCTTGTGGTTAATAATTTTCATGAAAGGGAAGAGGAGTAGAAGTGTATTATTGATTCAAATTTTAGAATTTGAAAATTACCGCATTTGTAAAGGAAGTGGAAGTGTAATCCATTACATGTTGATTTCGGAAATAAGAGTATAGTTATACAATTTTTCAGATTTTAATTGTGTGGATTATATGGCAAGTTATTTGATTTTCAAAAAAACACATTAGGTGATAGAAGTTATTATGTGTTCATTTGAATTTGAAAGTGGCTTCTTACCATTTGTGGAAAGGTTGCAATAAGTGAGATCATTTGAATTTTTTGCTGCCTTGTTTATTAAGTTGTGGTTTGGAAAATTATGTTGAGGTGGAGGAGTGCACCATGAGTAGAAGGTGTGTGTGGCGTTGTGTTTGTGTATTTAGTGAAGGGTGTGTGTGTGTGGCATTGCATTTGTGTTCTAAGTAAAGGGTGTGAGTGTGGCGGTGTGCTTATATGTGTTGAGTGAAGGGGATTGCAAGTGGTGTATGAATTGGTGGTGAGTGTTTGCACCGTGATCAAGGGAAGTGAGTGGCTGTGTGAAATTGTACATTTGTGTGTATAGTGAGGTGATACACATTGTGGTTATTTGTAGTGTGAAATTGTGGCAAGAAAAGGAAGGTTGAGTAGTATAATTTAATTCAAACAAATCATTAAAGTGTGAAAGTAATTAAACTAATTACTTAAATGCTTGTAGTTGAATTTAATTCTATCTACTTGGAAGTAGTTGTGCTTGTACTTCATTTATTGAATTTTACTTGGAGTACGAAATTATTTCCTTATGCCTTAAAGCTTTTGAGACGTGAGCCTATTGTATTATTGTGGTTGTTAAACGTGTAGGTTAGTATTATTAAAGGAGTGTGCTATAAATTGTGGGATTATGACCCTGACCTTCCAATAGCCAGGTTGGTAGGGGTCAGGGTCATAATACTATAGGTAGGAGGACTTTAGAAGAACAGCTCCAAGACCTTACTACTATTGTTGCTACTTTGGAAACTAAGATTGATAGGATGACATTACCATAACCACCAGTGGTGAACCCTCAGGCACCACCTTGGGTAGCTCCACAGAACTTCTAGAGAGAAAGGGTAGTGGGAGAAGGAAATCTAGGTAGAAGGATAGAGGGAGATCATCACCCCTATAGGGAAAAGAGGGATGACAACTTTAAGGCTAATCCTTACTCGAATAGGGATTTCAGGTTACCTCGGGGACTAGAATATGTGAAGCTGCAGATGCCTTCTTATGATGGCAGGGGTTTAGCTAATGATTATCTGGATTGGGAAAACAAGGTTAAGGGTCTCTTTGAATGCTATGAGATCGATGATAAAACCCAAGTCCGACTGGTTGTTGTTGAGTTTAAGTGAGATGGTGATGGCAATGGATAGAGTTACCCCCAGCACTGATAGGGAAAATATACCCACTGGGAAAGGTAAAGAGGTAATAGCACTAGACATGAGATAGACTATTCCAAGATCTACTAGTGGAAAGATACGCAAAATCAAATGCTTTAAATGCATGGGATTTAGGCATATGGCAACACAGTGTCCAAACAAGAGGGTTATGACCGTTATGGAGGGTACTAGAGAGGATATTGAGGATGACAAGGAATAGGTTGAGCCTATAGATCTATTTGTAGCACTACAAGAGTACTATGATGATCGGACTGTAGGAACACATGAGGAGAGTACAGGTGAACAGTATTTACCCATTAATGTGTTATGTAGGACTCTAACCTTATCTCTTAATGCTAGGGACATATTCCACACTTCTTGCAGGATCAGAGGTAGCCGTTATGTACTCATTATTGATAGTGGTAGTTACACAAATGTTACATTTGCTGCACTAGTAGACAAATTACAATTATCTACTAGTCCACATCTTAGCTCTTATAATTTGCATTGGTTGGATAATCGGGGTAGTATGCATGTTATGCTAAGAGCAAAGGTGCCTGTGAGTGTTGGGTAGAAGTATCACGATGAGATTCTATGTGACATGATCCCTATGTGTGTGTTCCACTTGCTATTGGGTAGGCCTTAGATGTTTGATCGAAAGGTGTTACATGATGGTTTCAGAAACAGCTATATGTTTAGTATGGGAGGGTCTCGAATAGTACTACTACCAATGACTCCATCTAAGGTGCACAAATTCCAGGAGTAGATCAGAACTACTTCCATTACATCTAGTAACTAGGGGAACAGGCCGACAGAGATATCCAGGTTCAGTTCCAAAAATGACCCTCTAGATTTGAAGGCAAATCTTTCAAAAGCCCAAAGAGATGATGGGAATTTTTCTGGCAGCCTAGATGGTTACAGAACTCGATTTGGATGATGATCCAAATCACTTATGTTTTACCTTTATTTCTTTTATCTAATAAATATTTGAGTAATAATCTTATAGGTACAATAGTATTTCTCCATAGGATGCCAAATGACTTTCATTTGTTGATCGCAAAGGGATATCATCAGATTCTCATCCAATAACCCACTGTGATCGACATCACCTTAATGCATTGGCTCTTTGAGGATTCTTATTATTTTTGTATTTGTAATTGTTTCTTTGGACTATTTAAGTTGCAATCTTTCTTTTGGGACACCTCCATTTGCTTGTAATTGTCTTTTAGGATCGGCCACGCTAAAAGTGGCATAGTTGTAATTTTGTGAACTTTTTAACCCTAAAGGGAGCAAGTATAAATACTTGCTTAAGTAGGGTTTTGAGAACTAGCTAACACTTTCTGAAATAGAACACATTTCACGTGTGAGGTTAGGGTTTTTTTTCCTAAAATCTAAATTGCTCTTATCAATTTCAATACCAAGAATTAAAATTGCGGCGAGTTGCAACAAAGAGAAATTGTGAGTAATATCAATTCATTTTTGTTGTGTTTCCTTTTCATCACTAATGAGTTATATCTAGGGTTGATTAGGATTTTTCTTGTTCAGATTTTGATTTCATTTGAAATCATTCTATCATGTTGTAAAATTGATTGGTTTTGACATTAGTTCTAACCATCAAATTTGCTTCATTTTGTGGCATAGATTACCTTATTGGGAAAGAGGAATATGACCTTGTTTTTTTATTGTTGAAGATTGGTATTCTCTTGGTATTTTAAGTTGATTTAGTGATTCAATTGAGGATTTCATCATTGTGATTTTCATTACCTTGAAATATAGCCTTCGGATCATCTTTCACATTTAGGGTTCACACAATTTTTGTACCCCTTGGAATCGAATTGATCTTTTCATTTTAGTGATTGTTAATTGATTCAATTACATGTGCTTAAACCCCCTTTTAGGCACATAGTGATGGGAATTGTCACTATGAGCCCCACACCCTTGTGCACTTAACCACTTAATCAACATTTAGCCTTGATCATTTCCAAGCATGACTCCACTAGGGACAATGTCACATAAGAATCATTGGAGTGCTCCCTAGGGATCTATCACTATGGGCCCTTAGGTCGAGCCAAGCACATACAACAATACAACTTAAACACTTAACTCAAATCATTTAACTTAATCAATTTCAATGCATCAACTAACTTAAACAAGTACAAATCAACACACAAGTTACATGTACCTTGATTCCTGGCCTTAAGCACTTCCCGGTCCTGGACTTAGTCTAATTGAAGATCTGTACACATTAAAATGCTCTTCTTAGTATTCAATCTAAGTTCAATTTCATTCTTAATTTTCTTAATCCTATTCATTTAATTTCTCAAAGGCATTACTAGCTATCTAGGTTGTATGGAAATTAGTTTAATTTGAAGTTGAATAAGTAGGTAATTACTTTATACTTTTTCAACATGGTCATGTTGGGGACCGTGTTGCTCAACACAAGTTGAAGCACGACCATGTTAAGGGTTATGTATCTTTCGGTGTAGAACTTTGTTTCAACATGATTGGAACATAACCATGTTAGGAGATCGTGTTATCCTTGACCCAACACGATCGAAATACGATCATGTTAAGAGGCCATATATCTTTTGGTGCACCTTTGCATTTCAACATAGTCAAAACACGACCATGTTAGGAGGTCATGTTACCTTTAACATGGTCGAAACATGACCATATTGAGAGGCCGTATATCTCTCGATGCACCTTTCCATTTCAACACGGTCAAAATACAACTGTGTTAGTAGGCCATGCTACCCTCGGCAATCTCCACAAACCCTATTTCTTCTACTCCAATTTCTCCTACACTTGATTCCTTTTATTCTTAAGCTTAAATAAGTCTCTAAAATACATAATTGCATCTAACTTATAAAGAATTTCATACTTACTTCAATTCCACAAATCGAAATTCTCGGATTGTCAATTCTCTGTTCTCATATGTCCCTTCACACACCTCGTGTTGTGTAAGAACGAACGATGCTCATAACTACAAATTCTATAAATCCTAATTTGAAATTCCTATAACGACCCTTACCTCAAGTTCTTATAATTAATTCACCCCTTTTCCTGTCGTCAACTTAGGTTTTTCTCGTATGGAGCGTTTGTCCTCTATGACTCTGTTTCACTACTCAAAATGACAAAAAGGGGGCTCTCTATGTTAACTTTGAGTATGTATATTCTCCGTGTGATATGACCAAATTGCCCCTTGAAATTTTATAAAGTTTCGTCATCGTCCTTAGCTCTTTATGATGATACCTATATTACATAATTAAATACATAGTTAAAAAAATTTCATATATTACATTCTCCCCCTTATAAAAACTTTCGTCCTCAAAAGTATCTGATTCTGCAAGAGTTCTGGAAGCTTTCTCTTCATTTCTTCCTCTAACTCCCATGTCGCTTCCCTTTCCATTTAGTTTGCCCACTACACTTTAACATAAGGGATTGTTTTCCATCTTAGCACCCATTCCTTAGTGTCTAAAATCCTGATTGGCCTTTCCAAAGACGTTAGATTTGGCTACACATTTAGTGGTTCTAAGGCCACTATCTATCCGGGTCGAGTACATACTTCCTCAACATGGATACATGGAATACATCATGTACCCCAACCAAATTCAGTGGAAGGGCTAATTTATAGGCCATTGTGCCTATTCTCTCCAAGATCTCAAATAAGCCTATGTACTTCAAGTTTAACTTTCCCCTCAACCTAAATCTGATCTCTCCCTTTGTTGGAGAAATCCTCAATAACACCTTATCTCCCACTTGAAATTCCAAAGGGCATCTTCTCTTATCTACATATCTCTTCTGTCAAGATTGGGCCGTTTGAATTCCCTATCTTATGAGTTTCACTTTGTCGACTGCTTCTTGTACTAATTCCAGCCCCAACATGTGTCTTTCTCCCACTTCATCCTAATGTAGTGGGGATTTGCACCTTCTTCCATAAAGAGCTTCATATGGTGCCATTTGAATGGTTGTCTGGTAACTATTATTCTAGGTAAACTCCATTAGAGGTATACGCCCATTCCAATTCCCTAAAATGTCTAGTGCACATGCCCAGAGCAAATCTTCCAATATTATAGTCCTTTCAGACTGACCTTCCAATATTTGTATAGTCCTTTCAGACTGACCATCCGTCTGTGGGTGGAATGCTATACTAAACTGTAGTTTGGTGCCCAATGCCTTATGTAGGCTGCTTTAGAATCTACTCACAAACCTTGTGTGTCTATCAAAAGTGATTGTCACTAGCACTCCATGTAGTCTAACTATCTCCTGTATGTATATCTAAGCCAGTTCCTCCAATTTATATCCTGCACTGATAGGTATGAAATGAGCAAACTTGGTCAATCTATCTACTATAACCCAAACTACATCCTACTTCTCCCTAGTATTCGGGAGGGTTGTAACAAAATCCATTATCACATGCTCCCATTTCCACTCTAGGACTAGAAGAGGCTGTAATTCTCTAGCTAGTCTCTAGTGTTCTATTCTAATCTGTTGGCATATGAGACATTTGGCTACATATTCTGCTATTTCTCTCTTCATATTTCTCCACCAATAACAACTCTTCATGTCCTTATACATTTTGGTATTTCTAGGATGTATTGTGTAGGCAGAGTGATGCGCCTCTTTCATTATTTCTCTCTTCAATTCTACATCCTTAGGCACATATAGTCTCGTTTTGTATCTCAAGGTCCCTTCTGCATCTAAGTTAAATTCCGATGCCTTGCCTTGTTCCATTCTGCTCTTAAGCTCTTGAATGTCCTTATCTTCCATTTGACTAGCTTTAATTTTATCCATTATGGTTGGCTAAATCCTTAAGGTAGCCATTTTTGCTTCACTTCTTGTGTTAAGACTCTTTGCACATGTCCTCTAACAACTCCTTCTGTGAAGTGATTAGAGTGGCTATATTGCCTTGTTTCTTTTTGCTAAAGGCATCTGCCACCACATTGGCTTTTCCAGGATGGTATTGTATTTCCAGATTGTAATCTTTTATTAACTCCAACCATCTCCTCTGTCTCATATTCAACTCTTTCTATGTAAATATGTACTTCAAGCTTTTGTGGTCAGTGAAGATTTTGCACCTTTCTCCATATAAGTAGTGTCTCCATAGTTTTAAAGCTAGCACTACAGCTGCTAATTCCAAGTCATGAGTTAGGTAGCTCTTTTCATACAACTTCAATTATCGAGATGCATATGCTATTACCTGATTACCTTGCATCAATACACACCCCAACCCTTAAATTGCTACAAACTCTTCTCCACTCTTAGGCGAATTCAAGACTAACGTCGACAACAATTTCTCTTTGAGCATCTGAAAACTGACTTCGCATCTGTCATCCCATTCGAATTTCACATTCTTTTTTTTGTTAGTCTACTGAGAGGAATTGCTATTTTGGAAAAACCTTTTATAAATCTCCTATAGTAGCCTACTAAACCCAGGAAGCATCTTACCTGTATAACTGTCTTTGGTTTGTACCAGTCTACTATTGCTCTCACCTTCTCTAGGTCCATAAATATACCATCCCTATTAACCACATGACCTAAGAAGACTACTTGTTCCATCCAAAATTCACATTTACTGAATTTAGCATACAACTTCTCATCTTGGAGCCTACCTAATACTAGTCTCAAGGGCTCTTCATGCTCCTCAATAATTTTAAAGTATATCGAGATATCGTCTGTAAAGACGATTACAAACTTATCCAAGAAATCCCTGAATACTCTATTCATTAAATCAATGAATGCAGTTGGTACATTCATTAGTCCAAAGGGCATCACTAGAAACTCGTACTGCCCATATCTAGTCTTAAATGTTGTTTTCTGACTGTTCTCTTCTCTGATTTTGAGTTGATGATAGCCTGATCTCAGGTCTACTTTGGAGAACACTTAAGCTCCCTGTAATTGATCAAATAGGTTATCTATCTTGGGAAGAGGATATTTGTTCTTTATGGTGACCTTGTTTAATTCCCTATAATCTATATAGAGCTTCATGCTTCCATCTTTCTTCTTCATAAATAGGACTGGTGCACCCTAAGGAGAGACACTTGGTCTTATGAAACCACTATCTTGTAACTCCTGTAATTATTTCCTTAGTTCTTCCAATTCTACTGGTGCCATTCTATAGACTAGTTTTGATATGGGTACTATACCTTATACCAAGTTAATGTTGAATTCTATTTCTTTGGCTGGAGGTAAACTAGGAAGATTTTCTAAGAACACATCAAGAAATTCCCTCACTATCTATACTTCTTCCATCCTAACTTCTTTACTGGCTTCAATAGATATGGTTGCCAATACACTTTTTCCCCACATCTCATAGGTAGGCAATCTAGTGGGTCTCTGCACTTCTAGCTTGTATTCAAAATATCCATCTCTAGGTATATTAAATTGTACCACCATGTTATGGTAGTCATTGGTGGCATGATATTTTGATAGCCAGTTGAAACCCAAAATATGAAGTTCTCTAATTTAGTTTTGATGTTAACAAAAGAGGAATAATGTGTAACGTATGCTTGAGCTTGTTAGAAGTTGTTTCAGAAGATAGTAAGTGAATTTCTCTAAATTAAACAAAGAGACAGAAGCTTGTTCAGAACCTTCAAAGGTGTTATACAGACTATTTTTGTTCTGACATAAGGTATTTCAGAAGTTGTGTACTGTATCCGTAGTTCTCGTGTTAACCTTTCAGAAGCACTTTCAGAACCTTTACAATAGGAGAACAGTTGACAAGTTTGTTTCAGAAGCACTTTCAGAACCTATATAACAAGAGAACAGTTGACAAGTTTTTCTTCAAAAGCTCTTTTAGAACCTTCCATGCCTGTCATGAATTTTTTTCCAAAATTTCATTCTAATTTTTATATCGATAGTTTTTAATAAATTTCAAGGCCTAGCTCCACGTGTCAAGTATATTTAGGTAATATACTTCGATGTGTTTTACTAAAGTTGGATTTTATATCCTGGGGTTTTTAATTTACATAAAGTTTTTACAAGATTTTATTTTATGATAAAGTGAGATCATATAAGAATTACAGGTTTTATCAAGATTTAAATCTAGATATTTGCGCTATATTTTGGGAGATCCAGCAGTTACAAAGATAAGGATAAGAAATATGGTTGTTACATAAAGATATGGTTCCACAATATATGGGATATCAAGATAAGGTTCCACAATGTGAGGGATATCTTCAACAAACTTAATCCAAGGAATATCTCCAAAGAAGATCTCGATCAAACTGATTTATCCAAGCTTATCCTCATCAAAAATATCACGGAATGTAGATCCTCTCTAATGAGAGCCATGATGGGAGCCAAGCCAGAAGATGGAATGTGGATCCTCTTGAAGTGCCCCCTGGACCGATCACAAGAACTCAGCAAAACGATTCATGGAAGCACTTAACGGGTTGATAAAGGATGTCCACGAAGCCGGAAAGGATTGGAGCAACCATGAGAATGCCCTTGCTCTTGTACAAGTCATAATGGATAAGGGTTGAAGGGGGCGTGTCTTTATAAGGCACGGCCGTGTAGTGAGTCTGGAGGCTCCACATAAACATACACGGTCGTATACACGATTCAAAGGCACGTCCGTGTATGGTGTCAAGAATGTCTATAGAAACATACACGTCTAGAAAGGCACGGCCGTGTATATGCTCTACACCGACTCCAATGCCGCCGGCCTTTAAGTCCCTGTTTTGTTATTTTTTCCACAACTTAATGATGTTATGTCGTTTTGGGCTTTATTATTACGAGTTGTAAACCCTAATATAAATGTCTAAGGTTGAGAACAGAATACAAGATACAATAGAACATACAAGTTTGAATAACACTTTTGAGAGAATTCCTCTCTTGGTTCTTTAAAGAACTTTCCTTGAACTTATCGGATTTTCTTCCGTGGCGTTCATCCAGACTTATCAATCGGTCTTTCATCCCGATTGTGGCGTCTACATAATATACCAAGGTTCTTGCCTCACTTATAGGCAACGGGTCGCGGTTTCCACTCGATTGTTTGGCATCTTGGGTAGTAATTCCGAATGTATTGGTATTGGGTTTCGTCACACGTGGGCGTGGTTCGTATCAGTTTGGTATCAAAGCCTAGGTTTGTTAAACCATCAATTCGGTTTGAGGAAGTTAACATCAAAACCCTAACTCCAATCGTTCAAATCAATTGTTCATATCAAGTTCATAGTGTCAATTGTCTATTGAAAGTGTAGTGCCTCCTATTCAATTTTGTTGCAAAAAAAAAAAAAATTCACGACAAAAAAAAATGGAACGTGATCAAGAGCAAAAACAAAGGCAACAAAAGGAATGAACAAAAAGGAAAATTTCGAGCCCCTAGAGTTGTTTTGAATTCTACGGAAGGGATTGGTGTAGTTTGGGTTAGTTCCAAGAGAATTGAGAAGAGGAATTGGTGAGTTGATATCATCATTGCTTGTGAGAATACACGAGTGACTGTGTGATATCATCCTTGGAGTGAAACACGTAAGGGAGTGTATCGTGAGGCTTAATTATATATATTTGTGTTAGTACTAATCTTTTCTACAGGAACTATGTTGAGGCAACATTCTCCTGAAGGTGAGAGGGGAAGGTTTGATGCTAGGTTAGTGATTGAGGCGTTGAGGGGTGAGATGAAAAGGATGTTTCAGGAGGGCATGGAACAAATTCATGAGACGATGGAACAAAAACTAGAGCAATCTAAAAACGTCTTCCAAGGGCGTAAGAGGGAAAGTTGTTCTAAGAGAGTACAAAGGGGTGGAGATGAAATGTCTGATGATGAATTTGATGAACCTTCTGTCGGGACTTATAGAGGTTATAGTGGTAGAAATAGAGGAACTAGAGATTGGGAAGATAGAGGAGATAGGAATAGAGAGAATATCTTTCATATTAGATGTTATCTAGGTGATCATATTTGTAGTTTTATCATTGATGGAGAGAGTTGCACTAATGTGGTGAGTACTTTTATTGTCAAGAGGCTGGGACTCAAGACTACTAAACACCCTAGTCCATATAAATTGCGGTGGCTGAATGATAGTAGCGAGACTAAGGTGAGTAAGCAAGCCTTGATTGCTTTTCGCATCGGTAGGTATGAGGATGAGGTGTTATGCAATGTAGTGCCGATGCAGGCGTGTCATGTGTTGTTGGGGAGGCCATGGCAATTTGATAGGAAGGTTGTTCATGATGGCTTTTCTAACAAGTATACGCTTGTTCACCAAGGGAAAAGCTTTAATCTTAAACCCTTAACACCTAAACAGGTGTATGAGGATCGGTTGCAGCTACAACAGTCTTTTGCAAAATATAAGGTGAGTGAAAAACAGAGGGAGAGTGAGAGAGCAAAAGACAGCGAGAAAGAAAAAGAACGCAAAAGTCGATATCAAAAGGAAAAAGAGAGGAAGGCTGGAATGAACGTGAGAGAACAAGTTGAGGGGGGATCAACTTTGGTGGTGTGTGAAAAGGAGAGTGCAGCCTTGCAAAAGGAGAGTTGTGTGGCAAGAGCGAGTGTAGTGAGGAGAGCGTTAGTGATGAAGCAACCTATGTTGTTACTAGTTTTTAAGGAAACTTGTTTGAATACTAACGAACTTTTTAACTCTTTACCTAGTGTGGTTATATCTATTGTGCAGGACATTGAAGATGTCTTCCCTAAGGAGATTCCAAAGGGTTTACCACCTATTTGTGGTATTGAGCACCAGATTGACCTTATACCCGGAGCATCTATCCTAAACAAACCAGCTTATAGGAGCAATCTAGAGGGGACAAAGGAACTCTAAAGGCAGGTCAATGAATTAATGGAGAAGGGGTATGTGAGAGAAAGCATGAGCCTATGTGCAATGCCTGTGATTTTGGTGCCTAAGAAGGATAGGTCATGGAGAATGTGCGTTGACTGCCGTGCCATCAACAACATCACGGTAAAGTATCGTCATCTTATCCCTCGCTTAGATCAGATGTTAGATGAGTTATATGGGTCTAGTGTCATTCCTCATGAGCCTTGGATAGATATTTCCATAGATTTTGTGTTAGGATTACCTAGGTCTAGACATGGTCGAGATTCTATTTTTGTAGTTGTGGATAGATTTTCTAAGATGGCACATTTCATTCCTTACCACAAAACAGATGATGCTTGTCAATATTGCTAATTTGTTCTTTAGGGAAGTTGTGAGATTACATGGTATGCCTAGACCAATCGTATCGGATAGAGATGCTAAGTTCTTGAGCTACTTCTGGAAGACCCTGTGGGCTAAGTTAGGAACTAAGCTATTGTTTTCTACTACTTGTCATCCACAGACTGATTGTCAAACTAAGGTAGTAAATCGAACTTTATCTACTTTGTTAAGGGCAGTCATTAAAAAGAACATTAAAAGTTGGGAGGATTGTTTGCCACATGTTGAATTTGCCTATAATCGCACAATGCATTCTGCTACTAAGTTTACTCCTTTTGAAATTGTGTATGGTTTTAATCCACTAACTCCTTTGGATTTATCACCTCTACCTATTTCTGAGTATGTTAATCTAGATGGCAAGAAGAAAGCAAAATTTGTTAAACAGACCCATAAGAAGGCAAGGCTAAACATTGAGCGAAGAATAGAGCTGAATGTGAAACAAGCCAACAAGGGTCGTCAACAAGCTGTCTTTGAACCTGGAGACTGGGTTTGGGTTCACATGCGCAAAGAGCGGTTTCCTGTGCAGCGTTGATCTAAATTACTTCCTAGAGGGGATGGACCATTTCAAATTCTTGAGCGCATCAATGATAATGCATACAAGATAGATTTGCTAGGTGCGTATCAAGTAAGTGCTACATTTAATGTTACTAATTTGAGTCCTTTTGATGTAGGCGACATTTGAGGACAAATCCTTTTCAAGAGGAGGGGAATGATGAAAGCCATGATGGGAGCCAAGCCAGAAGATAGAATGTGGATCCTCTTGAAGTGCCCCCTGGACCGATCACAAGAACTCGAGCAAAACGATTCAAGGAAGCACTTAACGAGTTGATAAAGGATGTCCACAAAGTCGGAAAGGATTGGAGCAACCATGAAGCCAGAAAGGATTGGAGCAACCATGTGAATGCCCTTGCTCTTGTACAAGTCATAATGGATAAGGGTTGAAGGGGACGTGTCTTTACAAGGCACGACCGTGTAGTGAGTCTGGAGGCTCCACAGAAACATACACGGTCGTATACACGGTTCAAAGGCACGGCCGTGTATGGTGTTAAGAATATCTACAGAAACATACATGTCTAGAAAGGTACGGCCGTGTATATGCTCTATGCCGGCTCCAATGCCGCCGGCCTTCATTCCAACGTCGTTGGCCTTTAAGTCCTTGTTTTGTTGTTTTTTCCGTAACTTAATGATGTTATGTCGTTTTGGGTTTTATTATTACGAGTTGTAAACCCTAATGTAAATGTCTAGGGTTGAGAATCAGAATACAAGATACAATAGAACATACAAGTTTGAATATCACTTTTGAGAGAATTCCTCTCTTGATTCTTTAAAGATCTTTCCTTGAACTTATCGGATTTTCTTCCGTGGCGTTCATCCCGACTTATCAATCAGTCTTTCATCCTGATTGTGGCGTCTACATAATATACCAAGGTTCTTACCTCACTTATAGGCAACGGGCCGCAGTTTCCACTTGATTGTTTAGCTTCTTGGGTAGCAATTCCGAACGTATTGGTATTGGGTTTCGTCATACGTAGGCATGGTTCGTATCACTCTCCAACAGATTCAACTTATTTTTGAAATACAAATTTTCAAAAATAAATTCAAGCTTGTCACGTAGAACTTCATGAACGTTACATTCTTAAAAGTAACTGTTATGTTCTCTTCATAAAAGGAGTGGTCAGTTCAAATAAAAAAGAACATAGAGAGAATGCTCTTCTGAGGAGAAAAAGCACACGGAAAAGAAAAGACTCATACATCTTCAAGCGCAAAATTTTTTACATATACATATGATCTAATTTATAGAGGAAATTTGATATTCCTCATTGTTATTGTAATTCCTTTCTTGTATAAGGAATTGATAGTTGTTTCATCACTGTAGTTTAAGTGATTAGCTTAATGAAGAAGCTAGAAAGACTCAGCAATGAGACTTCGCCTTGAAGAGGCTTATTTTGTATACTTTCAATTTGTTTGATATAGTGAAACACAACCGGTATAGACAACCGGGACCCTAGCGTGGAGCTGGAAGAGAGGACTGACGCTCAAGACGGAACCTCTATAAATCTCTGAGCATTCTATTCTTCTCTACTCATTTTATTTATTGCACATTATTGTTTTTCATTTTTGTTGTTCACGTCATTTTATTAGTTAAGAGTTTTTGAATGATTTACAAAAATTGAAATTTTATGTAATTAATCAATTCACCCCCTCTTGATTAATCTAATTGGGACCAACAATTGGTATCAGAGCAGGATTCATCTATTTTGAGTGATCCAAAATGGTTGAAAATAATGTTGCAATTAATCGAGCTCCTTACTTCGATGGCTCAAACTTCTCATATTGGAAGATGCGTATGGAAACTTATATTAAAGCTAATGATTATGATTCATGGCAGGTCATTTCAGTTGAGGACAATGTGATCACCTTGAATGGAAATTCGACCTTGTCAGATTTCGAGAAGAAAATTATCGAGAAGAACAACAAAGCAAAAAATTTGTTACTCACTACTGTTGCTCCATCAGAGTTCTATTTGATATCATCATGTGCAAGTGCAAAGGAGATTTGGGATATCCTATTCGATACATATGAAGGGATTGATACCATCAAGGAAACCAAGATAAATGCCTTAATTCAACAGTATGAATTATTTAAGTTTAAGTTAATGAAGATGTCAAAGATGCTTTCAACAGGTTTACAGCTATTACAAATGAGCTTGCATCACTTGGAAAGAAACTTCCAGATCCAGATCTTGTGAGGAAAATGCTGAGGATATTGCCACCATCTTGGGATGCAAAGAAAACTGCATAGAAGAAGCTCAAGACCTAAACAAGCTAACTCTCAATCAATTGAGAGAAAAGCTCATGGCATATGAGTCACACATAAAAACCACGCAAAGAGGAGAAGACGGCACCAAAGGAATTGCGTTTAAAGTCAAGGAAATAAAGCAAAATGAAACTAAAACAGATGATAGCAATGATGAGAAAGAAGAGGACATCAGTCTTCTAGCACGTAGACTCAAAAGGCTACTCAAGAAGCAAAGAGGTAAGAAATTTAGTGTTTTCAAGAAAAGTACTGAATATAAGCATAATGATGCAGGAAAAGCTTACAAGGAGAAAGAAAAGAAGAAAGAGAAAAGGGAGATTCAATGTTATGAATTTGCAAAAAGCCAGGACACATCAAATATGAATGTCCAACACTGATCAAGAAAATGGAAAATTATAAAAAGAAAAGTCGTGCAATGCTAGCAACGTGGAGTGATTTAGAGGACACAGAAACAAATTCAGAAGATTCAGAAGAAGAAGAGGATGAGGCAAATCTTTGTCTAGTGGCTAGTTCTAAGGTACACTCTGAATTTGATGAAGATGTAACTGATACTGACATGCTAGTAGAAATGAGTAAACTATTAAAGGCACTGAAAAGGGTTGATACAAAATTAGCTAAGTATGAAAATGAAATAAAAGCTCTTAAGAATGAAAAGGAAGCATTAAAGCGAACAAATACTTTACTTGCGGATGAAAATGATATCTTGAAACAAGAAAATGAATCCATGCATGTGAGTATTGAAAAATTAAGAATAGAAAATCATCTACTTGAAGTAGAAACAAGTGACATGAAGGTAAAGATTGATGATCTATCTAAGTCGTTGAAAACTACCTTTGAGAAATTTGATGAAAGTGACAAGAAATTGACCATGTTAATTTCTTCACAAAGAGTCTCAAATGAAAAACATGGATTAGGATATGAGCATGGTTCGAGTTCAAAATCGAATCAAAATACAGTTTTTGTTAAGGCTAAACAAGTCTTAAGTGATGAATCCAACAGCAAAAAGTACATTTCGAATACAAATAATTTTAAAAGAAGAAATACCAGAGACTTTTACAGAAGTTATTCTAACAAGAGGTATCCACACAATGGGTACTACAGAAGCAATACCAGAAGGTATAATAGAAGTTATATAAACAAGAATTTCAAGAAATAGGTAAATGACAGGTATAGGAATATTAATTCTTATGCATGTTTCTTCCGTAATAAATTTGGTCATATTGAGAAATTTTGCTATTATAAGAGAAATAAGCTCAGTAGTCAACAAGTAAATCAAAGAAATCAAATGAGCTTATCTTTTAAAGGGCCCAAACTTGCTTGGGTTCCTAAAAGGACTTAATTCTTTTTATTTGTATAGGAACATGAAGCTAAAATAAGAGGAACATGGTATTTGGATAGTGGATGTTCTAGACATATGACCGGAGATGCTTCATTCTTCAATAGCATAACTTGGGAAGAAAAAGGATATGTAAAGTTTGGAGATGATAGTAGAGGTAAAATAATTGCCACTGGAATGATTGGTATGCCTACTTTTCTCATTGAAAATGTATATCTTGTGCAAGGCTTAAAACATAATCTACTTACTATTAGTTAGTTATGTGATAAAGGATATAAAATGATTTTTTATCAAGACAAGTGCTATGCTTTTAATGAAAATGATGAAAGATTATTTGAAGGAATTAGGAAAAGAAATATCTATCTCATAAAACCAGCTGAAATCGATAATGCTTGTTGTTTAATTTCCTTGAATGATCATGTTTTTGCTTGGCATAAACGACTAGGACACGTTAATTTTAATCATTTAGAAAAATTATCTAAAAAGGATATTATTAAAGGATTACCTAAGATAAATATTAAACAAGATGTGAAATGTGATACTTGCTTAAAGAATAAAATGGTTTCTGTCTCTCATAAAAGTAAAAAGGTAATCTCAACTAAGAGACCACTTGAATTATTGCATCTTGATCTTTTTGGACCTACTAGACTCTTAAGCATGGGGGAAGAAAATATGGACTTGTTATTGTTGATGATTTTTCAAGATACACTTGGGTTATATTCTTGCGACACAAAAGAAATACTTTTGATTCTTTTCAAAAATTTGCAAACAAATACAAAATGAAAAGGGAGTTTCCATAATTAGTCTTCGAACTGATCATGGAACAGAATTTCAAAATGCAAGTTTTTTAAATTTTTGTGAAGAACATGGTATATCTCATAATTTTTTAGCTCCATACACTCCTCAACAAAATGGAGTAGTGGAACGCAAGAATAGAACTTTATAAGAGATTACTAGATCTATGTTAAATAAAGTGGCATTGCTAAGTATTTTTGGGCAGAAGCAGTTTCTACAGCTTGCTATATCATCAATAGAGTTTTCATTCGACCCATGACATCAAAGACTGCTTATGAGATGTTTCGAGGTAAGAAACCTAACGTTTCATATTTTTATATCTTTGGATCTAAATGCTTTGTGAAAAAGAATCCTCTTAACCTTGGTAAGTTTGATGAAAGATCTGAAGAAGCTATTTTCTTAGGATATTCTCTAAATAGTCGTGCTTATCGTGTTTTCAATAAATCATAAAAACTATTGAAGAATCAATAAATGTTAAATTTATTGAGGATTTAAAGGATGTTGATTTTGATGAAGAAAAGGACTCCAATCCTAAAGCAAAAGCTAGTTCAGAACCTAATTCAGAAGCACCTGTTGTTAACACTCGAGGATCTGGTCGTCTAGAACCTATTTCAGAGGAAAATACAAAAGGTACTTCAGAAGTTGTAAGATCTGAACAAGAAGCTTCTAAAGCTTGGAGGTATAAGTCTGCACATCCTTCTGATCAAATAATAGGTAATGTTCAATCTGGTGTTAAAACAAGAGCTAATTTACAAAATCTTGAAAATCATTTTGTGTTGTTATCCGAAATTGAACCTAGTAATATGGAAGAAGCTTTAAATGATGATAATTGGATTATCTCTATGCAAGAAGAATTAAATCAATTTCAAAGAAACAATGTATGGAACTTAGTTTCTAGACCTAGAGGAAATTCTATAATTGGAACTAAATGGGTGTTTAAAAATAAATTAGATGAAGATGGTAAAATTATAAGAAATAAAGCAAGATTAGTAGCTAAAGGATATTCACAAGAAGAAGGAATAGATTTTGATGAAACATATGCACCTGTTGCTAGACTAGGAGCAATACGGTTGATGCTTGCATATGCATCTTATAAAGATTTTAAAGTTTTTCAAATGGATGTAAAAAGTGCATTTTTGAATGGTTTTATAAAGGAAGAAGTTTATGTAGAACAACCACCTGGATTTGAAGATCCTTTCAAATCATATTATGTTTTTAAATTAAATAAAGCACTATATGGTTTGAAACAAGCTCCAAGAGCTTGGTATGAAAGATTAAGTATGTTTTTTATCTCTAAAGGTTTTCATTGAGGAAAAGTTGACACTACTTTATTCTTGAAAACATTTGATAATGATATATTGGTTGTACAAATATATGCGGATGATATTATCTTTGGATCTACTAAAGAATTGTTGTGTCAAGAATTTGCTGAGACCATGCAGGCAGAATTTGAAATGTCAATGATGGGAGAATTGACATTCTTTTTGGGGCTTCAAATAAAATAAACGAAAGAAGGAATCTTTGTTCATTAAGAAAAATACACGAAACAAGTATTGAAGAAATTTGGATATGATGGCTGCAAAAGGTTACAACACCTATGAGTACTTCAACAAGGTTAGACTCTACTCAAATGGACAGAAGGTAAGTGAGAAACTTTATAGGAGCCTTATAGGTTCTTTATTGTACTTGACTGCATCAAGACCTGATATTTTATTTAGTGTGTGTTTGTGTGCTAGATTTCAAGCTGCACCAACAAAAATTCATTTATCAGCTGTAAAGCGAATTTTCAAATACCTAGTTAATACTTCAAATTTGGGCATTTGGTATCCTAAAAATCAAAATTTTTGATTTAATAGGATATTTTGATGCAGATTATGCTGGTTGTAAAATTTATAGAAAAAGCACATCTAGTACTTGTCAATTCCTAGGTGATAAATTAATTTCTTGGTCTTCTAAAAAACAAAATTCTATTGCTCTATCCATAGCTGAAGCTGAATATGTTTCTTTTGGTAATTACTGTGCACAAGTTTTATGGATAAAACAACAATTGAATGATTATGGAATAAATTTTAAAACTATGCCAATTAAATGTGACAACACGAGTGCAATAAATTTGACAAAAAATCTAGTGCATCATTCTAGGACAAAGCACATAGAAATTAGACATCATTTTATTAGATATCATGTGCATAATGGAGATATAAATGTTGAATTTGTGCCAACCAATAATCAATTTGCAGACATTTTTACTAAACCTCTTGAAAAGGTAAAATTTGAATTTATTAGAAATGAATTGGGAATTTGTAACCCTTTTTGAATTTTTTCTTCTTTTCCCCCGAAACTTTCAATATTAGAAAATCTTTATTCATATAATATATAAATATATATATATTTTTCTCTTCATTAGTTTCCTTCTTTCCCTATTTTTTCTCTCGCAATCTGCTCTCTCTCTTGGTATCTGCTCTTGCAATCTTCTTTCCTTCTCTCTCATTGTGACTCCAATGGCGCCTAAATCTTCAGAATGTCTCAAACAAAAATCTTTCAAAACAAAACCCTCCAAAAAGCCTTTAGTGATTCATGATGAATCTTTAGATTCTTCGGAAAAACCTCAAGAACCCTCAATGGATGAGAATCCAAGTTCGCCTGACTCCGAATCTGTCATCGGTTCCAAGAAAATTTCCAAAAGAAAATGGGTTGCATCATCTTCAAAAGGAAAAGAAATGGTTACTCAAGAAACCTCTCCGTCTAAGAAAACAACCAAGAAGCAAACGAAACAAAGGAATGTACAAAGTCTGAAACCCTCAATTTCAAAATCTCTTCGAAGGAAGAAAAACGAGGTGTGTTCTTATAGTTTTGTGGATTTTAATTTCTTTACAAGTAATGGATTTTACTGGAATGAACTTTTAGAACCCATAGGATGCATGGAACTTTGCTCTACTCAAGTTCTAGTTCATGGCAAGTGTGTGAAAGAATTTTATGGAAGTCTAAGTCTTTCGGAAGGGAATGTTTTTAATGAGATCCATGATGAGAGTCAAGTCGGAAGAAGGAATGTGGATCCTCTTGAAGTGCCGCCTGGACCGATCACAAGAAGTCGAGCGAAACGACTCAAGGAAGCACTTAACGGGTTAATAAAGGATATCCATGAAGCCGGAAAGGATTGGAGCAATCATGAAGTTGGAACGATTGGAACAACCATGGGAAGACCCTTGCTCTTATACAAATCACACCGGACACGGGTTGAAGAGGGCGTGTACTTTCAAGGCATGGCCGTGTAGGAATTCCAAGATTGCACAAAATCATACACGGCTAGACACACGGCTAAAAGGCACGGCCGTGTATGGAGACAAGCAAATCCACAAAAAGATACACGACCAAAAGTACACGATCGTGTATGTGACCGGAATGTGCACAGAAAAGTACACGGCCAAAGTACACGGTCGTGTATCCCCTGTCGGCCAGCTTGTTCTGTTTTCGTGTTTTTACGCAACTTATCTAAGCCACGTCATTTTGGACTTGTTTTTCACGAATTGTAACCCTAGTATAAAAGCTCCTAGGGTTTAGAACAATTTAGAATTTACATCTTTGAACATTAAACACTTTTGAGAGGCACCTCTCTTGGTTCTTCAAGAACTAAATCGAACTTATCGGATTAATTTCTGTGGCGTTCATCCCGACTTATCAATCGGTCTTTCATCCCGATTGTGGCATCTTCATTTTTTACCAAGGTTCTTGTCTCGCTTATAGACAACGGTCGTGGTTTCCACTTCAGGTGTTTAGGCGTCTTAGGCAACGAATTCCGAACGTATTGGTATTGAGTTTCGTCACGGGTTGGCGTGGTTCGTATCAGTTTGGTATCAGAGCTTAGGTTTGTCAAAACATCAAGTTCAGTTGAGGAAGGTAATATCAAAAACCCTAACTCCAATCGTTCATATCAATTATCATATTCAATTTCGTAGTATTGATTGTCTTTTGATAGTGTAATATCGACTAGGCGATTGTTACAAAAAAAAAAAAAAGAAGACAAAAGAAGAGAAAGAAAGACAAGAGAAACGTGATCAAAAGCAAAAATAGAGACAAAAAAAAAATCGGATCAGAAAAATAGAGGAAAATTTACGAACCCTAGATTTGTTTTTGAATTCTACGGAAGGGAATTGGTGTAGTTTGGGTTAGTTCCAAGAGAATTGAGAAGAGGAAGCTGGCGAGTTGATATCATCGTTGTTTGTGAGAATACACGAGTGACTGTGTGATATCATCATTTGAGCGAAACACGTAAGGGAGTGTATCGCGAGGTTTAATTTTATATATATTTGTCTTAGTACTAATCTTTTCTGCAGGGACAATGTCGAGACAACATTCTTCGGAAGGTGAGAGGGGAAGGTTTGATGCTAGGTTAGTAATTGAGGCGTTGAGGGGTGAAATGAAGAGGATGTTCCAAGAGGGAATGGAACAAATTCATGAGACGGTAGAGTAAAGATTAGAACAATCCACAAATGTATTCCTAGGGCGTAAGAGGGAGAGTCGTTCTAGGAGAGTACCAAGGGGTGGAGATGAAATGTCGGATGATGACTTTGATGAGCCTTCTATCGGGACTTATAGAGGATATAGTGGTCGGAATAAAGGAACTAGGGATTAGGAAGATAGAGGAGATAGGAATAGAGAGGATGATCAATTGAGTAGCATAAAGATGAAGATTCCTCCTTTCCAAGGGAAGAATGATCCCGAGGCGTACTTAGAGTGGGAGAAAAAGGTGGAGATGGTATTTGATTGTCACAACTATAGTGGCAGAAAGAAAGTAAAATTTGCTGCCATTGAGTTTTCGGATTATGCTATAGTGTGGTGGGATCAACTAATGTTGAATAGGAGAAGGAGTGGCGAGCCACCTATTGAGGTCTTGGGAAGAGATGAAAAGAGTGATGAAGAAGGGTTTGTGCCTGCGTATTACTATCGTGAATTGCACAACAAGTTGCAAACTCTGAGGCAGGGAAGCCGAAGTGTAGATGAGTATTTCAAGGAGATGGAAGTCACTATGATTAGGGCAAATGTAGAGGAGGATAGAGAGGCTACAATGGATAGGTTTCTTGCGGGGTTGAATAGAGAAATCCAAAATGTGGTTGAATTGCAGCATTATGTAGAATTGGAGGATATGGTTCACATGGCTATAAAGGTTGAGAACCAGCACAAGAGGAGAGGTAGTAGTAATGCACGGTTTCAATAGGGTAATGGTTCATCCACTTGGAAGACTAATCAATGGAAGAAGGAAGAAAAGCCTTTACCTACCAAACTAGAAAGGGAACTGAGGCAAGCGGGTTTTACTCCTGGTAACCAAGGTAATCCTGAATCTTCTACTTCTAGAAACCGTGACATTAGATGTTTTAAATGTCAAGGTAGAGGCCATATTGCTAGTCAATGTCCAAATAAGCGTGTGATGATTTTGCGTGATGATGGAGAGTATGAGACTGAGGGGGACAGTGAAGAAGATGATATGCCTCCATTAGAGGATGCTAGTGATGATGAGGAGCCTGCAATGGGAAGGCTAGTGGCGGTAGTGAAGCAAGTGTTGAATGTGCAGGTGAATGAAGAAGAAGAGGTGCAAAGAGAGAATATATTTCATACTAGATGTTATCTAGGAGATCACATTTGTAGTTTGATCATTGATGGAGGGAGTTGCACCAATGTAGTGAATAATTTTATTGTTGAGAGGCTGGGGCTCAAAACTGTTAGACATCCTAGTCCATATAAATTGCAATGGTTGAATGATAGTGGAGAGACTAAGGTGAGTAAGCAAGCATTGATTGGGTTTCGCATTGGTAGGTATGAGGATGAGGTGTTATGTGATGTAGTGCTAATGCAAGCATGTCATGTGTTGTTGGGGAGGCCATGGCAATTTGATAGGAAGGTTGTTCATGATGGCTTTTCTAACAACTATACGCTTGTTCACCAAGGGAAAAGCTTTAATCTTAAACCGTTAACACCCAAACAGGTGTATGAGGACCAGTTGCAGCTACAACAGTCTTTTGCAAAACATAAGGTGAGTGAAAAGCAGAGGGAGAGTGAGAGAGAAAAAGACAATGAGAAAGAAAAGGAATATAAAAGTCAAGATCAAAAGGAAAAAGAGAGGAAGGCTGGAAAGAGTGTGAGAGGCCAAGTTGAAGGGGAATCAACTTTGGTGGTGAGTGAAAAGGAGAGGGCAGCCTTGCAAAAGGAGAGTTGCGTGGCAAGAGCAAAAGTAGTGAGGAGAGCGTTAGTGATGAAGCAACCTATGTTATTGCTGGTTTTTAAGGAAACATGTTTAACTACTAACGACTTATCTAACTCTTTGCTTAGTGTGGTTGTGTCTCTTGTGCAAGACTTTGAAGATGTCTTCCCTGAAGAGATTCCAAAGGGATTACCACCTATTCGTGGTATTGAGCACCAGATTAACCTTGTACCCGGAGCATCGATTCCAAACAAACCAACTTATACGAGCAATCCGGAAGAGACAAAGGAACTCCAAAGGCAGGTCGATGAACTATTGGAGAAGGGGTACGTGAGAGAGAGCATGAGTCCATGTGCAGTGCCTATGATTTTGGTGCCTAAGAAGGATGGGACATGGAGAATGTGTGTTGACTGCCGCGCCATCAACAACATTACGGTAAAGTATCGTCATCCCATTCCTCGCTTAGATGACATGTTAGATGAGTTACATGGGTCTAGTGTCTTTTCCAAAATTGATTTGAAAAGTGGATATCACCAAATTAGAATGAAAGAAGGTGATGAATGGAAAACTTCATTTAAGACAAAATATGGATTGTATGAGTGGTTAGTAATGCCTTTCGGTTTAACTAATGCACCTAGTACTTTTATGAGACTTATGAACCATGTTTTGAGGACTTTTATTGGAAAATTTGTGGTTGTCTATTTTGATGATATTCTTATTTACAGCAAGAGTTTGGAAGATCATATATCTCACTTGAGGGATGTTTTAGAAGTGCTTCGAAAGGAACAATTATATGCTAACCTCAAGAAGTGCACTTTTTGCACAGATAAACTTGTGTTTCTTGGCTTTGTTGTTAGTGCACAAGGAATACAGGTTGATGAAGAAAAGATTCATGCGATCCAAGAATGGCCTAGTCCAACTACTGTAAGTCAAGTGCGGAGTTTCCATGGACTAGCGAGCTTTTATAGGAGATTTGTGAAGGATTTTAGCACCATTGCAGCACTACTTACTGAGATAATTAAGAAGAATGTGAGGTTCAGCTAGGGAGAGCAACAAGAGAAGGCCTTTCAGACGCTTAAAAATAAGCTGACTCGGGCGCCGTTACTTGCTTTACCTAACTTTGCTAAAACATTTGAAATTGAGTGTGATGCTTTAGGATTAGGTATTGGAGCAGTGCTTATGCAGGAGAGAAGACCGATTGCATTCTTTAGCAAGAAGCTAAGTGGGGCAACCTTGAATTACCCTACTTACGACAAGGAGCTATATGCATTGGTTCGAGCCCTGGAGACGTGGCAACATTACCTTTGGCCAAAAGAGTTCGTGATCCACACTGATCATGAATCCTTGAAGTACTTAAAGGGGCAACACAAGCTGAATAAAAGGCATGCTCGTTGGGTGGAGTTCATCGAAACATTTCCATATGTTATCCACTACAAGCAAGGTAAAGAGAATGTCGTTGCTGATGCACTATCTAGAAGGTATACTCTTATCTCTACTCTTAGTTCTAGACTGCTTGGTTTTGAAATTCGTATAACGATCCTTACATTGAGTTCTTATAATTGATTTCTCCCTTTTCCTCTCATCGACCAAGGTTTTTCTCGTATGGAGCGTTTGTCCTCTATGGCTCTGTTTCACCGTTCAGAATGACAAAAAGGGGGCTCTCTATGTTAACTTGAAGTATTTATATTCTTCGTGTGAAATGACTAAATTGCCCCTAAAAATTTTATAAAGTTTCATCCTTATCCTTAGCTCTTTATGATAATACCTATATTACATAATTAAATAAATAGTTAAAAAAATTTCATATATTATAGTCTCTCCACTTTCAAGGCTAACTAAATGGCCTCATCAAGGGTGTCATATCGTTGCAGCTCTTCTATACAAGCGATCTCATATTTCAGACCGGACACAAATCGTGCCATAGTCTGTTCCGGAGGTACAACTGCTCCATATCAAATCATCAGTGGCTCAAACTCCTAGACGTAATCATTCACGGTTTTGCCACCCTGTCTTAATGTCTAGAGATGCATGAATAGCTCCTACCTATAGTGCTCTGGTATAAAACTCTTCCTCATAACCAATTTCATCTCCTGCTAAGTGTATATTTTAGCATCCCCATCTCTCCTCCTACTGGCCATAATATTTTTCCACTATAAGGTGCCATACCTTATAAACTCAACTACTACCAATCATACTCGGGTATGGTCATTGATCTCATAGTACTAAAAAATTCCTTCCACCTTATCCTCCCAATCAAATAATCTTCTATAGATCCCCTTCCAGCAAATGAAAACATTTGTAATTTCACATATTCTAAACTCTTGTGTAGTCTAAACTTATGGTTAGGATATAATTCATCCTCAAAATTATCATCTCTTCCTTCTAGTTGGGTAGGTTAATTTCCTTTAATTCGCCTTCCCCTATTACCTCCCAATGCTCCTTCCCTACAGGCATTATTAATAGCTACTCGAGGTAAGGGTACCAGTGGATTTGCCATTGGTTGTTAGGGAAGTGTAATTTGGTCAACCCTTGTAGCTAGATTAGCAACAATAGTGGTTAACTCTTGTAACTGTTCTTCTAAGTCCCTTCTTCCACCTGCAATATGGCGTCTTTGACCCACTCCTCCAACCTGACTATTGGCTTCATTCCTAACTTGATGAGATCCATGATGAGAGCCAAGCCAGAAGAAGAAATGTGGATCCTCTTGAAGTGCTGCCTGGACCGATCACAAGAAATCGAGCAAAACGATTCAAGGAAGCACTGAACAGGTTGATAAAGGTTATCCATGAAGCCGGAAAGGATTGGAGCAATCATGAAGTTGGAACGGATTGGAACAACCATTGGAAGACCCTTGCTTTTGTACAAGTTATACTGGACACGGGTTGAAGAGAGCGTGTATTTTCAAGGCACAGCCATGTATGGAGTCAAGCAAATCCACAGAAAGATACACGGCTAAAGTACACGGGCGTGTATGTTGCCAGAAGTTGCACAGAAAGATACACGGTCAAAGTATACGGGCGTGTATGTTGCCAGAAGTTGCACAGAGAAGTACACGGCCAAAGTACACGGGCGTGTACACAGGCCGTGTATCCCCTGTCGGCCAGCTTGTTCTGTTTCGCGTTTTTATGTCACTTAACTAAACTACGTCGTTTTGGACTTGTTTTTACACGAATTGTAACCCTAGTATAAAAGCTCCTAGGGTTTAGAACAACTTAGATTAGACATCTTTGAACTTTAAACACTTTTGAGAGGCACCTCTCTTGGTTCTTCAAGAACTAAATCGAACTTATCGGATTGATTTCCGTGGCGTTCATCCCGACTTATCAATCGGTCTTCCATCCCGATTGTGGCGTCTTCACTTTTATACCAAGGTTCTTGTCTCGCTTATAGACAACGGGTCGCGGTTTTCCACTTTTGGTGTTTGGGCGTCTTAGGCAACAAATTTCCGAACGTATTGGTATTGGGTTTCGTCATGGGTTGGCGTGGTTCGTATTAGTTTGGTATCAGAGCTTAGGTTTGTCAAAACATCAAGTTCGGTTGAGGAAGGTAATATCAAAAAAACCTAACTCCAATCGTTCATATCCATTGTTAGCATTCAATTCTGCAATATTAATTGTCTTTTGATAGTGTAGTATTTACTAGTTGATTGTAAAAAAAAAAAAAGAGTAAAAATCACGACAAAAAAAAAAGAAGGGAAAAGAAAAGAAAAGAGAAACGTGATCAAAAGCCAAAAACAGAGACAAAAAAAAAATTCGGATAGAAAAATAGAGGAAAATTTTTCGAACCCTAAAGTTGGTTTTGAATTATACGGAAGGAAATTGGTGTAGTTCAGGTTAGTTCCAAGAGAATTGAGAAGAGGAAATTGGCGAGTGATATCATCGTTGTTTGTGAGAATACACGAGTGACTGTGTGATATCATCATTTGAGCGAAACATGTAAGGGAGTGTATCGTGAGGTTTGATCATATATATATATTTGTGTTATACTAATCTTTTCTGTAGGAACTATGTCGAGACAACATTCTCCTGAAGGTGAGAGGGGAAGGTTTGATGCTAGGTTAGTAATTGAGGCAATGAGGGGAGAAATGGAGAGGATGTTCCAAGAGGGAATGGAACAAATTCATGAGACGGTAGAGCAAAAACTAGAGCAATCCACAAACGTATTCAAAGGGCGTAAGAGGGAGAGTCGTTCTAGGAGAGTATCAAGTAATGGAGATAAAATGTCGGATGATGATTTTTATGAGCCTTCTGTTGGGAGTTATAGAGGTTATAGTGCTCGGAATAGAGTGACTAGAGATTGGGAAGATAGAGGAGATAGGAAAGGAGATAATATATTTCATACTAGATGTTATCTAGGAAATCACATTTGTAGTTTGATTATTGATGGGGGAAGTTGCACCAATGTAGTGAGCAATTTTATTGTTGAGAGGCTGGGGCTCAAAACTGTTAGACACCCTAGTCCATATAAATTGCAGTGGTTGAATGATAGTGGTGAGACTAAGGTGAGTAAGCAAGCCTTGATTGGTTTTCGCATTGGTAGGTATGAGGATGAGGTGTTATGCGATGTAGTGCCAATGCAAGCATGTCATGTGTTGTTGGGGAGGCCATGGCAATTTGATAGGAAGGTTGTTCATGATGGCTTTTCTAACAAGTATACGCTTGTTCACCAAGGGAAAAGCTTCAATCTTAAACCTTTAACACCTAAACAAGTGTATGAGGATCAGTTGCAGCTACAACAGTCGTTTGCAAAACATAAGGTGAGTGAAAAGCAAAGTGAGAGTGAGAGAGCAAAAGACAACGAGAAGAAAAAGGAATATAAAAGTCAAGATCAAAAGGAAAAGGAGAGGAAGGCTGGAAAGAGTGTGAGAGGCTAAGTTGAAGGGGGATCAACTTTGGTGGTGAGTGAAAAGGAGAGGGTAGCCTTACAAAAGGAGAGTTGTGTGGCAAAAGCGAGTGTAGTGAGCAGAGCGTTAGTGATGAAGCAACCTATGTTGTTTTTGGTTTTTAAGGAAACATGTTTGACTACTAACGAATTATCTAACTCTTTGCCTAATGTGGTTGTATCTTTTGTGCAGGACTTTGAAGATGTCTTTCTTGAGGAGATTCCAAAGGGATTACCACCTGTTTATGGTATTGAGCACCAAATTGACCTTGTACCCGAAGCATCGATTCCAAACAAGCCAGCTTACAGGAACACCCCGGAGGAAGCAAAGGAACTCCAAAGGCAGGTTAAAGAGTTAATGGAGAAGGGGTACGAGGGAGAGCATGAGTCCATGTGCAGTGCCTGTGATTTTGGTGCCTAAGAAGGATGGGATATAGAGAATGCGTGTTAACTGTCGTGCCAGCAACAACATCACTGTAAAGTATCGTCATACCATTCCTTGTTTAGATGACTTCTTAGAATGGTTATATGAGTATAGTGTCATTCGTCATGAGCCTTGGATAGACATGTCCATAGATTTTGTTTTAGGATTATCTAAGCCTAAGCATGGTCGAGATTCTATTTTTGTGGTTGTGGATAGAATTCCTAAAATGGTTCATTTCATTCCTTGTCATAAAACTGATGATGCTTTACACATTGTTGATTTGTTCTTTAGAAAGGTAGTGCGTCCACATGGTATACCTAGAAGCATTGTTAGTGATCGAGATGAGAAATTTTTGAGTCATTTTTGGATAGTATTATGGAAAAAGTTGGGAA
Source organism: Laguncularia racemosa (assembly GCA_037954665.1). Classification (NCBI taxonomy): domain Eukaryota; kingdom Viridiplantae; phylum Streptophyta; class Magnoliopsida; order Myrtales; family Combretaceae; genus Laguncularia; species Laguncularia racemosa. Next base: position 2,026,748 of record JBBMOL010000022.1, on the reverse strand, counting down.
CTAAACGGATGTTTTCAACTATCTGTCACCCACAAACTGATGGGCAAATTGAGGTGATTAACAGGACTTTAATTCAATTGTTAGGGGCAATCATAGAGAAGAACATTAGGACTTGGAAGGATTGCCTACCATTTGTGGAGTTTGCATGTAATAGGGCTTTAAATAGCATTATTCATTGTTCACCATTTGAGATTGTGTGTGGTTTTAACCCACTGGATCCTATTTATATCTTACCATTGCAACCTAACAAGTTTGTGTGTTTTGAAGCTGATTCTAAGGCAGATTTCTTGAGAAGGCTAAACATTGAGCGAAGAACTGAGCAGTATGTGAAACAAGCCAGCAAGGGTTGTCGACAAGTTGTTTTTGAACCTGGAGATTGGATTTGGGTTCACATGCATAAAGAGCGGATTCTCGTACAATGTAGATTTAAAATACTTCCTAGAGGCGATGGACCAATTCAAAGTCTTGAGCGCATCAATGATAATGCATACAAGAAAGATCTACCAAGTGAGTATCCAGTAAGTGTCATGTTTAATGTCATTGATCTAAGTCCATTTGATGCAGGCAATGATTTGAGGACAAATCCTTTTTAAGAGGAGGGGAATGATGAGATCCATGATGAGAGCCAAGCCGGAAGAAGAAATGTGGATCCTCTTGAAGTGCTGCCTGGACCGATCACAAGAAATCGAGCAAAACGATTCAAGGAAGCACTTAACGGGTTGATAAAGGTTATCCATGAAGCCAGAAAGGATTAGAGCAATCATGAAGTTGGAACGGATTGGAACAACCATTGGAAGACCCTTGCTTTTGTACAAGTTATACTGGACACGGGTTGAAGAGAGCGTGTATTTTCAAGGCACGGCCGTGTATGGAGTCAAGTAAATCCACAGAAAGATACACGGCTAAAGTACACGGGCGTGTATGTTGCCAGAAGTTGCATAGAAAGATATACGGTCAAAGTACATAGGCGTGTATGTTGCCAGAAGTTGCACAGAGAAGTACACGGCCAAAGTACACGGGCGTGTACACAGGCCGTGTATCCCCTGTTGGCCAGCTTGTTCTGTTTCGCGTTTTTATGTCACTTAACTAAACTACGTCGTTTTGGACTTGTTTTTACACGAATTGTAACCCTAGTATAAAATCTCCTAGGGTTTAGAACAACTTAGATTAGACATCTTTGAACATTAAACACTTTTGAGAGGCACCTCTCTTGGTTCTTCAAGAACTAAATCGAACTTATCGGATTGATTTCCGTGGCGTTCATCCCGACTTATCAATCGGTCTTCCATCCCGATTGTGGCGTCTTCACTTTTATACCAAGGTTCTTGTCTCGCTTATAGATAACGGGTCGCGGTTTTCCACTTTAGGTGTTTGGGCGTCTTAGGCAACGAATTTCCGAACGTATTGGTATTGGGTTTCGTCACGGGTTGGCGTGGTTCGTATCAGCAATTCCTTTGATTTCAATTATAATTGGTCTTTGATTATAATTGTTAGAAATCCTTTTGATACGGGAGTTGATTATGATTTGTTAGGAATTCTTAATTAGACTGATTGTCAACACAGGAGTTGTGATAATTGGTTTAATTAGAGTTTATGGAGGGCGCAATGCAATGTTTCTTGTTAATTAATCACTAAGGGATTAGGGTTAATTGATTTAGGGCATTAGTTGTTTGTAGCATCGGGAGGTGTATGAACATAATTTTGATTCCTTGGTTAATTGGAGACACGGAAGCCGACTAATTGATTTAAGGTTAACTACCCTAAAAACGATTTTCTAAACTCACTTGAATAACCTTATAACCACTAGTTGATATAACATGGTAGCAATTTAATTAACGAATCTAGGGTGAATTCTAATTTCCCTCGTTCATAATTGATAGATTCTTCATAAAATTCTCCTTGTTTGCTTTGAGTTAAATTTTTAGCTTAGACATTTCAAAACCCCTTTTTAATCACCTAGATATTGATAAGAATTGCCATAGGTCTAGTACTCTATTGGTTCTTCGAGGGATCGACAACCTTACTTTTCACCACTCTATTACTTGATACGACCAGTGCACTTGCTGCTATTGCACTTTTATTTTATATTCATTCTGAGCGTATCAGCTATCCAGTTAGCCTTGAAAGTGGAGAGGTAGAGGTGATCCAACCCTTTCTAAGCCACTAGTAATAGGTATGGAACTTCTACCAAACCTCTTGGGTCAGATGGTCAAATGGGAGGACAAAAAGGAATAGGGGAACATGCTAAGGCTTTGGACAAGAATGTCTCTAACACTGATAGGGAGAGGGATACTTCTGGGAAAGGAAAAGAGGTTGTTGGGGCTGATTTCAGGTAGATAGTGCTAAGATCAACTAGTAGGAAAATGCGCCAAATTAAATGTTTCAAATGCTAAGGTTTTGGACACATGGTTGCGCAATGTCCTAATAAAAAGGTGATGACTGTTATGGAAGGAAATAATGAAGATGATCAAGAAGAAGTTATTGAGCCTATAGATTTATCCATAGCTCTACAGGAATATTATGATGATCATGATGCTGAGACACATGAGGACAAGAGGGATGATAAGTACTTGCCTATTAATATGTTACGCAGGGTTATGACCATATCTCCAGATGTCAGGGTATAAGGGGAGAACCTATTCCACACAGCTTATCGGATTCGAGGTAACTTATATGTTCTTTTCATCGATGGTGGTAGTTGCATTAATGTCGTATCTACTGCATTAGTAAATAACTTACAATTAGTCACTAGTCTACATCCACACCCTTATAAATTACATTGGCAGGATGACCGAGGTAGTTTGCATGTCATACAAAGGGCAAAGGTACCATTCAGTATAGAAGATAGATACAGTGATGAGATTATCTATGATGTTCTTCCTATGTGCACCTTTCATATACTACTGAGTAAACCTTAGTTGTTTGATAGGAAGGTGCTACATGACGGGTTTAGAAACACTTACATGTTTTAGAAAGATAGTGCATGGGTCATCTTAACTCCTATATCTCCATCTAAAGTTCGCACATTTTAAGAGTAGATCGGTAAAATTAATGGCTTCTTAGGATTTCAGGCCAACAAGTACATGCAAACATTGGATGTTAGTCTAAGAAAAGACCCCTTAAATTTGAGGGCAAATCTTTCAGAGGCTTAAGAAGATGATGGGAATCAAACCTTTGGATCCAGCAGTGGGGAAATCAAATTGGACAAATGAGCCCAGACATCCACATGTTATTTTATTTATCTAATAACAATTTGTCTTTGCATTATAGCAGGTAAATTTATCGGTTTTATGGGATGGCGAATAAAATTCACTAAGGATCAATTGTGGGTCATTCAAGGACTTACATCAATCAAAAGAACTAGTCCAACAATTGTTTCATGGAAGTGAAGAACCGATCACTTTTGAGGGTTTATTTGTAATTTTCTTTTGGTGTTTAAAGCCGATTACTTGTGAGTTTTACTTGTAATTTTGTTTTGTTGAATTTACCCTATTTAGAGCAAGTATAAATACTTGCTACGTAGGTTTAGAAGGGGACTTTTTGAACATCATATTTCGGCTACCTTTTGTTCATGTGAAAGGGTATTTCTTTTTCACACATTGCTCTGATCAATTCTACTCTAGGATTTTGGTGAGTGGACTTGGATTTGTTCTAAGTGATATCAACAAATTACAAGTTGATCTTAATTCCAACTAGTGTGTAATATCTGGTAAGGAATTAGTTACTTTTATGTTGTTCTTGATTCATGCAAATTAGGGTTCAATTTTCAAGCTAGGGTTCACGCCATTTAGTTGGAAATTGGAATCAATTGTGCTTGTTTCTTTTATTAGTATTGGAATTCCAATTGAGTACATTATAATTTCATATCAAAATCAAATTGGTTCGTGCTAGTAAGCTTCATGTAGAAGTGAAATCATGTCATTTTTGTGAATTGTGCTTAGTTGATTCTCCAATTGGCTTTGTGTAATTGTAATTGGATACTAAGCACATCAAGCAGTGTTATGGAAAGGCCCCATGGAGGTGTACTCTATGGGCATGCCTTGTCTTGACCTTTGGGAACTAAGTGGAACCGAGAAATGTTGCCTTCTAATTGAGACCTAGGAATACCTATATGAGGATTCATCACTTAGGGGTGATTGAGCTTATAGGCCTTTCACAATCTATAGCTCATACGGGCTTAGTATATATAAACATATTTTCAAGTCTATTAACATATATCATAAAACATATATTTTCTTTACGACTTATCTTAAAAGACAACCTAAGGTCACTAGAGCCTAGAGTCGATGTGTTGTTCATGATTTCCCAACTCAAGCAATGGAGGGTGCTAAATATATGCTATATGATGTGTCTAGTAAACCATATACATTGTTGCATTCATGTAATTGCTCATGCATGGCATATGCTTGACTAAATAGCTTGCTAAACTATTACTTGTCAGTTTAATAGGACGATATAGCTCACCAACCTTTATAGCTTACCCCCCAACAATAGCTTTTGTTTTGCAAGTTAAGCTTATAGCTAGGAATTGGCTAGGAATCAAGGGATGAGAGCTCTAGACTCAGATATCACGGGACTAGTTTAGGATAAAGTAATTGTTAGTCTAGACATAGATATTACGACAAGAATTTGTGGAACATGTATATTCTTTCTTTTCAAAATCTATTTTCCCTTAAACTTATTTGAACTTAGACTTCTTTTGGATTGTAACTACTCGATTTCATGATTTAATGGGGGATACTGATTCTCTATGGTTCTAGTGACTATGGATTATCGATCTCCTTAGTTATTTTTGTATAATAATTAGTTATATGCATTATAACTAAAGGAGACATAATTAGAGTCTTACAACATTTAACTTGCAAGATGGTTTTCGCATTACGGGTATACATGAGATATAATAACTTTTAGAGAAAACTACTAGGCTTACCTTTGGGGCGTAGCACTCCATCCCCTACTGAGTACATGTACCATGTTGAAAATTATGCTTGCCAGTGTGGGAACCAAGTTCGTAGAGGATGTCAAGTTTATAGTTAAGTTGTCTAAGTGACCCGTGATGGGAATCTATCCTACGATCTCGATGGTCAGAGAACTTGATTTGGATGATGATCTAAATCACTTGCATGTATACATTTTTCTTTATCTAATAAAGTTTGAATAGTAATATAACAGGTATAGTGATTAGTCTTCACAGGATGCCACATGACCTACACCGTTGATCAAATTAGGGATATCATCAGATTCAAATTCAATGGCCCATCGTGATCACAATTGACTCGACGAACTGGCTCTTCGAAGACCATTATTTTTGTACTTGTAATCTATCTTTGAACTGGTTATTTTGTAAGCATTTTAGGACATTTTATTTGGTTATATTTGTTGGATTTAGGACTGGCCACATTAATGGCATAGACATAATTGTTTTGTCATTTTAACCCTAAGTGGAGAAAGCATAGATACTTGCTAAAGTAGGGTTTGTAGGAAGCTTTTTGAGAGATAAAATTTCAGCCCCTTTTTACATGAGATCTAGGGTTCTTGCTTTAATTTCATAAGGCTCTTACCAACTCTTCAAGGGTTGTGGCGAGTGGAGGCTTAAGGATTTGTGAGTAATATCAAATCTCTTAAGTTGATTCCAATTTCATACTAGTATGTCATATCTAGTATAAATTTGTTTGTTCTTATTTGTGTTCTTATTTTTCATGCCATTGTAGGGTTCCAATTCTATTATTAGATTCACGCCATTTTAGTGGAATTATATCCTAAATGTGCTGTTATTTGTGATTAATCCATTGCTATTGGATTGTCATTTGCGTGGAAGCCTTTTGATACTTAAGGGATTCATGCCATTTGTAGATTTTGGTGATTGGATTGCTTCCATTTGATCTTTGAATGTGCTTTACCCAATTAAGCACATCAACCCGCCTATCCTAATTTTGAGATTTAGATTCCACTTACTCCTACTCTTACCTTTGCCCATGACAGGCACTAAAGCCATCTAAGTTTTTTAACTAACAAAGTAAGCTAGGCTAAAATATGCCAAAGAAGATGTTTACTAGCTAGACCTCCACTACCTTGCCCCTTTAATCTTAGTTGTAGACCAAGCTCTTTTGTGATATCACCGACATATGAGCTAGGAATGCTTTAATTGGAACTTAGCTTTGGTTAATTTATTGAGCCACCACTAACACCCCTAACTTTTTCCTCTTTTGATCTAGGTATGTTTTTACAAGGATAAGGAGATCCCAACCCCTTGTCCCTATTAAAACTAAACCTTTAGCTCTTTCTTAGGTGTATCCACATCCTACCCAAGATTTGTATCTGATGCCCCTTGCCCCTATCAAAACTAAGCTACCACTAGAGCTTTAGGAACTTCCCACTTATAATATTGATTCATCTTATACTACTTCATTGGAGAGAGGAACGAACTTTACTTTTTTTATAATCATGGAAACCACTCCCTACATCCAACCTAAAAAAACTTATGATTATTTTGGATACTTTGTACCCCCCTTGTTTGGCCACAATCCCACCTTAGCCTTGATAAATAGGAACTTAGGAAAATTTGATACAAGTTCTCCAAAAGTTTCCTTAGGCCTCAGTTATAGAAATGAGGTATGACCATCCCATCTTACAAACTGTCAAGAAGAGGAAGATAGTTATATTAGAAATTCTGAGGAAGGAACTAATGATGGAAGTAACATTGCTTCTCCTCTACCCCCAAGTATGATGGAACAGGAATATAGGAAAGGAGGATGGATTATGGAGCAAATGAAGAAGGAGAAGGAGAAGAATGAAGGATATAGTATTTTTACGAGTGTTTTATGAGGTTTAAGTAATTGAATTTCTTATGGTTTGTAATAATTAAAGAGACAAATATATGAGTTTAAAATGTGCAAGTATGAATACAGCATGAGTAAGTGTGATAGAGGCTTACATGATGTGATATGAAGTGATGGTAATGATATGGCATGTATGCCTATAATGTTATGTGATTATGTAATGATAATGTTTGTTATGTAAAAATTTTAAGTTCACTATTTACTACTACTCAATATACCATATTTAATGTATACAACAACACTAGAATCTGAGGAGGCTTGTGTCAAGGAGGACTCTAGGAACTAGGGAATGATAATCCACCACCTGCATCTAATGTGGATAACGCCACTCTTGAGGCATTATAAAGGTAGACTAAAACGATAAGAAATTTACTAGAACAAAGGTAATGACCTCCACCCCCTCCTGAACCTATTCCTCCCCCTATAGTCATGGAAGAAGTCCCACTTGGAGTACATGAAAATGTTGAACTTTTGCCGCCCCTACATAGACCTCAAAGAAGTATGTTACTTGAGTTTATTAAATGTAACAAATACTTTGATGGGATTTTTAAGAAACTAGATGAGGTAGAAGATTGATTATCCCAAGTATAAAGATCTTTTGAAGCTTTCGAGGTACCACCCCAATTATAAGTAAGTTATGGCACCTTTCTCTTAAAATTAAAGGCTAGAACATGGTGGGAATAAAAAAGGAGAACCTTACCTCAACCCATCAGTTGAAACATGTTTAAAAGAGAATTTTTGGTAACCTACTTTCCTAGTAGCTTAAGAGCCAAATATAGGCATGAATTTCTCTACATAATGCAAGGAAGTAAAACTATTAATCAATATGAAGCTAAGTTTAATAGATTATTATAATTTGTTCCTACATCTTATCAAGATAGTGATGAACTAAAAATGGAATTTTTTATGGGGTGGATTAAAACCTAAAATGCAGAGAAAATTGAAGTGTTAGAGGAAGCTAAAAAGAGAGAACAAGATAACATTAAGCGAAGATGAATAATCCTAGGGAAAAGAAACATGGAAGACAATGGAACCAATTTTTGAGCAAAGAAACCTTTTAATCAATCCGTTTCTAGCCCTATAAATACACAAGTAGTGAGTGGACAAAGAGTTGTACATTGGAAATGTAATGGAAAGCACTCTCCTAAAGAATATGATGTGCTCAAGGGATCCAATTACAAGTACACGATTGCAATTGAAGGATCAATTAAACAAAAACCCACAATATAGAGTGATTCCAAGTGCCTCAAATATGATTTTCTCTTATTCCAAAATTATGATGTGCTTGATTCCAAATACGTAGTCACAATTCAATTCAAGAATCAATTAAACAATAACAATCCAAAATAGCATGAATCCCAAATTCATAGGAATCTTAAATGGCATGACAAAGGAAAAGAACAAACAAATAATTCCAATTACACACTAGCAATAATTGGAAACAACTTAAGAATGATTGATATGACTCACAATATCCTTAAGCTAAACTCGCCACAATTTCGAAAGAAATTGATAAGAGTAGATGCATGAAAGAGGATATCTCTCATGGCAACAAAGTGTGTTTTTCAAAAAATGTCAAAAACTCCCTCAAAACCCTAATTAGCAAGTATTTATACTTGCTCTAATTAAGGTAAAAATATACTAAAAATTACAAAGATGCCACTAAGATGGTCGATTTTCCAAAGGACAAATTAAAAATAAAAAAATGGTCTTCAAGTGGTCAGTTCTTCAATTCAGGTGAACACATTATGGATCATTGGATTTGAGTCCAAGAATGTCCCCAATTTAATCTTTAGTATTTTTTATTTGTCATCTTGTAAAACCGATAAATGTACCTGTTGGAATCCGCAACAATTATATAATACAAAAGTAGATACTAAATCAACATCCTCGAGGTTTGGTTATTCATGGAGGATCCTCATAGCTACATTTTGTAAACCCTTAGCTCGTGCTTTGGTGATTAGTCCTGTAAGAATTTGATTCTTATCATCTCTTCGGGCCTTAAGAAGATTTGCCCTCAAATCTAATAGGTCTTCATGAATGTCATCTAGCAAATATGATGATAAATCTGTAACATTAAAGGTAGCTAAGACACCATATTCCCCTGGTAATTCTATTATGTAAGCATTGTTGTTGATGTGTCTAATAACTTTGAAAGGTCTATCTGATCTAGGTGATAGCTTTTGTGACTTCTTATGAGGAAACTTGTCTTTGCTAAGATTAATTTAGACTAGGTCACCTGGATTATAAATTCTAGTTTTCCTATTCCTATTTCCCTGAAGTTTCTGCTCCTCTTGTGTTTTCTGAAGACATTCAACTGTCTTCTCATGTAGTTTTAGAATCTCCTTGGCTCACTCAACTCCACTTAGGCTCTCTTCCTTTATTGCCAGTCCTGCTATAACATCCAATGGGACAGTAGGATTATAGCCATACACAAATTTAAAGGGAGAGTTACTAGTTGAATTATGAGTAAACCTATTATAAGTGAACTCAACAATAGGAAGACACAAGTCCTAATCAGTAAGATTCTTGCCAACCATTGGTCTTAGTAATGTGCCAAGAGTACAATTAACAACTTCGGTCTGGCCGTTAGTCTAGGGATGGCAAGAGGTACTATACATAAGTTTAGTACCAAATCTTCTCCATAGTGTCTTTCAGAAGAAGCTAAGAAACTTAGTGTCTCTATTGGGCACTATATTGTGTGAAACACCATGTAATTTAATAATCTCTTGCACAAAAAGGTTAGCTATAAAAAGTGCATCATCTATTTGATGGGAAAATTTCTGACACTGCCAACCTCTTTAGAACCCAATTTGGATGATTATCCAAAGTGCTTATATTTTACCTTATGTCTTTATTTCTAATAAAATTTGAGAATAATCTTACAGGTACAATTATAATTCTCCATGGGATTCCAAAATATCCTACAACTTCAGTTGGACACCGAACATTTTTCAGGATAACAATCAAAGACCCGCTGCGATTGTTCGCTATTCTGCGGCATTGGATCATGAAGACTTATGTTATTTTGTATCTTGTAATTGTTTATTGAACTATTTTGGTTGTATTTTGGTTTTGGGACACTTTTATTTCCTTGTAATTTTCATTTAGGGATAGCCACCTTAAAAGTGGCAAACTTGTAATTTTGATCACTTTTTAACCCTAGGAGTAGCAAGTATAAATACTTGCTTAAGAGAGGATTTGAGGGGCTTATCATTTTTCAGATTAAACACCTCCTTTCACGTGAGAATTAGGGTTCATACCTTGGTTCCAAACTCTTATCAATTTCAATCCCAAGAGTTGAAATTGTGGCGAGTGCAACATCTTGAAATTGTGAGATATATCAATTTCATTTTGTTGTGATTTCTTTTCTTCTCCAGTGTGTCATATCTAGGGTTGAATTGAGATAGTTCTTGGTCAGAATTACTTGTTTTTATTCACGAATTCTTATGCTTATTTGAAGGAATTATCAAATTGATTCGATTCATCTTTAAGGATTTCCTTGATAACGTATTCTTCACTATTGGAAAAGGGATTGTTTTGTTACGGTTTTCTTTTGTCAAATTGAGGATTCATTTGCGTGGTTTACATGAAATTAGAGTGTTGATTAGAAGGCATTTTCATTGTGGTATTCTAATTATATCATTGGTTGTTTAAATTTCATCATTTCATCATTAGGGTTCATTTGAAAAGTGCCCTTTGTGGATCCGATTTTGCCTTGACTTGAGATAGTTTTTCTTAAGTCTTTTGGATGTGCATTTAAGTGTGTTTAGGCACATCATCTTTTTGGTATCAAAGCTATATCATAGTTGGATTTAAGATTCAAACACATCATAATTGAAGAATTGGTTAAATTCATTGGAAATTGATGGCATTGTTCATGTGATTGAGACTAGTTTGATTGACATTGTTGGATTGTCTTTCAAATTGATTTTTATATGTGCTTAATCTTGGATTTGAGCACATCATCTTTTTGGTATCAGAGCTCTTGTTGAGAGAAGGGAATTGGTTGTATTCAATTTCGTGGAAGTGATCATCATTTAGGGTTGATCAAGTGAAAACCACAATTGTGCTGTTGTTGTTGTGTGGGATTGCGAAATTACTTTGCATTGGGATTTGATTTGCTGATTGTAGGAGTTGATTTGGGAAGGTTATTATATCACTTTGTGGACACTAATTTACGTGGAAGAGTAGAAGTACAAAGTGAAGTTTGCTTTAGCAATTTTTCTTGAACTTGTAAAACTTACCAATTCTTGCCGTGAAGTAGCTTGTGGCGTGAGGAGTTGTGTTGTTTGTTGTCTTTGAATTCCATTGTGTAATTCTGAATTGGTGAAGTACAATTTGCAGATTACATTAAGTTTGATTAGTAAGGAATTATTTGAATTCAAATCATAAGCAATTAAGTTGTGGGAGTTAATGATTGCTTTTTAAATTTGAATTCATTGTTACCAATTGAGGAAGGCTTGCAATAAGTGAAGTTATTTGAATTTCAAATTGAAAGTTACTGCCTATAGTGGGATTCGGAATTCATTTTGGGAAGGCTACTTATTAATCTTTTGTCTTCATTATTTGCCGTGGAAGTTGAAGACAACCTGTAATCAATATTCACCTTGTTGTTGCTGTGGAAGTGATACATCTTAATTGTTGCTGTTGCTTGTGTGTTTCCGTGGAGTGAATTTGTGGAAATTAAATTTGCTGCACCGTGTACTTGTGGCTTGTTGTGGAGAAGAGTATTACACGTGAGTTGCAATTATAAAATTGTAACATTAAGTGGGTTTGTTTGTTTCTCTTTTGTAGTTGCTATTGTGTGGAGTTTAAGGAAGTATAGTAGTGGAAGTGTATACCTTGAATCATATCGTTTTGAGGAACAACATACAAGAATCTACAAATATGTCTAATGACAGTGTGAATGGGGGATTGGGTGAAGAAGCCAATAGCCAGGTTGGTGGAGGACATGGTCGTAGTGTGGCAGGTAGGAGAACTTTGGAGGAACAACTATAGGAGCTTACTACTATAGTTGCTACACTAGCAACTAGAGTTGATAGGATAACTTTACCATAACCACCAGTGGTAAACCAATCAGTACCACCTCGAGTAGCTCCACAAAACCCTCATCGAAACAGAGTAGTGGGAGATGGAAATTTAAATAGAAGAATGGGTGAGGAGCATATTCCTAACAGAGAAGAAAGGGATGACAATTTTGGGGTCAACCTAAATCAGAATAGGGATTTCAGGTCACCTCGGGGTTTGGAGTATGTGAAACTACAGATGCCATCCTATGATGGTAAAGGATCAGCAGATGAATACTTAGACTGGGAGGATAAGGTCGAAGGTCTCTTCGAATGTTATGAGATCGATGATAGTACTAGGGTAAGATTGGCTGCTGTTGAATGTGTAGGATATGCTGCATTTTGGTTGAAGAATCTGATCATCAACAGGCATCGGGATGGAGAGGCTGAGGTTCAGACCTGGAGGGATATGAAGAGGTTGCTAAGGAAAAGGTTCATTCTTGAGCACTACAAACAAGAGCTGTTTATGCGACTGCAAACCTTGAGGTAGGGGGGTAAAACAGTGGATGATTATGTGTAGGAATTTGAGACCCTTATGATTATGTGTGGGTCTGTTGAGCCTTCGGAACAAACTATAGCACGATTTGTCTCAGGTCTAAAATATGAGATAGTGTGTATTGTATTGCTACAGCGTTATACTACCCTTGATGAGGCTATTCAGTTGGCCTTAAAAGTAGAGAGACAGAGGAGGTCCAACTTCTTTTGGGCTCCAAGCAGTAGGCCCAACACTATTAATAGACCCATCTCAGCCGACAGTCAATCAGGAGGAACAAAGGAGGTAGGTGAGGGAGTCAAAGCAGTAGACACTACTACCCCAACCATTAGAAGAGAAAACTTACCCATTGGGAAGGTTAAAGAGGTCATGGCACCAGAAACGAGGCAAACTGTTCCCGGATCTACTAGTAGGAAAGCGTGCCAGATAAAATGTTTTAAATGCATGGGATTTGGGCATATGGCTACACAGTGTCCAAATAAGAGGGTGATGACTGTTATGGAAGACACTGGAGAGGATACTGAAGATGATCATGGTCAGATTGAGCCTACAAACCTACCTACAGCACTGCAGGAATACTATGATGATCAGAATGCAAATGCGCCTGAGGAGCATACTGGGAGGAAATATCTACCCCTTAATGTGTTACGCAGGATTTTGTCCACATCTCCTGATACTAGTGATATTCAGAGGGAGAACATATTTCATACCTCTTGCAGAATCAAAGGTAACCTTTGTGTACTCATCATCGATAGTGGTAGTTGCACGAATGTTATATCTGCTGCACTGGTAGACAAATTACAACTGTCTACTATACCACATCCTAGTCCTTATCAGTTGCATTGGCTGGATAATAGAGGTAGTATGCATGTTACCCTTAGGGCATAGGTTCCTGTGAGTGTCGGGCAGAACTATCATGATGAGATCCTTTGTGATATAGTTCCTAAGTATGCATTCCATTTGCTGTTGGGTCGGCCTTGGTTGTATGATCGACGAGTGATACATGATGGGTTTGAAAATACCTACATGTTCAGCATGGGCGAGTCACGCATAGTTCTATTACCGATGACTCCATCTGAGGTCCAGGGTTTTCAAAGACAGATCAGGAATCCATCCACTACCATGGTTAGCCGGAAGAGCAGGACAACAGAGATACTAGGGTTCAGTTCCACAATTGATCCTCTAAATTTGAGGGCAAATCTTTTAAAAGCCCGAGGAGATGATGGGAAAATTTCTGACACTGCCAACCTCTTCAGAACCCAATTTGGATGATTATCCAAATTGCTTATATTTTACTTTATGTCTTTATTTCTAATAAAATTTGAGAATAATCTTACAGGTACAATTATAATTCTCCATGGGATGCCAAAATGTCCTACAACTTCAGTTGGACACCGAACATTTTTCAGGATAACAATCAAAGACCTGCTACGATTGTTCGCTATTCTAAGGCATTGGATCATGAAGACTTATGTTATTTTGTATCTTGTAATTGTTTATTGAACTATTTTGGTTGTATTTTGGTTTTGGGACACTTTTATTTCCATGTAATTTTCATTTAGGGATAGCCACCTTAAAAGTGGCAAATTTGTAATTTTGATCACTTTTTAACCCTAGGAGTAGCAAGTATAAATACTTGCTTAAGAGAGGGTTTGAGGGGCTTATCATTTTGCAGATTAAACACCTCCTTTCACGTGAGAATTAGGGTTCATACCTTGTTTCCAAACTCTTATCAATTTCAATCCCAAGAGTTGAAATTGTGGCGAGTGCAACATCTTGAAATTGTGAGTTATATCAATTTCATTTTGTTGTGATTTCTTTTCTTCTCTAGTGTGTCATATCTAGGGTTGAATTGAGATAGTTCTTGGTTAGAATTACTTGTTGTTATTCACGAATTCTTATGCTTATTTGAAGGAATTATCAAATTGATCCGATTCATCTTTAAGGATTTCCTTGATAACGTATTCTTCACTATTGGAAAAGGGATTGTTTTGTTACGGTTTTCTTTTGTCAAATTGAAGATTCATTTGCGTAGTTTACATGAAATTAGAGTGTTGATTAGAAGGCATTTTCATTGTGGTATTCTAATTATATCATTGGTTGTTTGAATTTCATCATTTCATCATTAGGGTTCATTTGAAAAGTGCCCTTTGTGGATCCGATTTTGCCTTGACTTGAGATAGTTTTTCTTAAGTCTTTTGGATGTGCATTTAAGTGTGTTTAGGCACATCACTATTTTGTGACAAGGCACAAAATGGGACATTTTGCTGATCTATCTACAACCACCATGATAGAATCCTTTCCCCTTTAAGTCTTAGGGAGACCCAAAACAAAATCTATGCTGATATCAGTCCAAGGTTTAGTAAGTATAAGCAAAGGCATATATTCACCCTAAACACCTTTCTTCCCTCTTGCTCTTTTGCAAACTCCACACATTTCCAACACCCTATGAACATCCTTTATCATACCCTTCCAATAAAAATTTTCTTTTAACATGGCTAGGGTTCTCTTCTCAACAAAATGACCAGACAATCCTCTTGCATGTGCTTCCTTCACCAACAATTCCTTTACAGACCCACAAGGTACACACAATTTTCTAACTTTATACAAAAATCCATCAATCATGTAATACCTCTCAAACATCTTTCCCTTAGAACATTTCTCAATAATTACTTTTAGATAATCATCATGCATATATTGTTCCTTCAATAATTCAAAACCAAGCAGTTTCGATTGAAGAGAAGTGATAAGTACATACCTACATGACAAAGCATCAAGTACCATATTCTGGTCACCCTTCTTGTACTTAATAACATATGCAAAACTCTCCAGAAACTCCACCTATTTGGCTTGACGTTTAGAGAAATTTTGCTAACCCTTGAAATGTTTTGGTGACTCATGATCTATGTAGATAATGAATTCTCTTGGAAGGAGGTAATGTTGTCATGTCATCAAAACCCTCACTAAGGAATAGAATTCCTTATCATATATAGAGTAGTTTAAAGTTGCATCACTTGGCTCTTATCCTACATCAACACAGCACCAATTCCTATCCCAAAAGCGTCATATTCTAACTCAAAAACTTTATCAAAATCAGGTAAAGCCAATACTGGAGCACTAGTAAGTTTTTCCTTTACCTCTTCAAAACTCTTTTGGGCTTTCTCACCCCAAATGATAGGAACATTTTTCTTGGTCAGTTCAATTAATGGACTGACAATGCTATTGAAATTATGGACAAAGCGTCTATAAAATGAAGCTAGTCCATGGAAACTCCTTACCTCAACAACTGATTTTGGTGTTAGCCATTCTTTAATATCCCTCACTTTCTCCTCATCAACCCTGATACCAGAACCAGATACAATAAATCCCAAAAATGTTACCTTAGTTTGATAGAAGGAACACTTCTAGAGATTTGCAAACAACTACTGCGCCCTCAAGACTGAAAATACCACCTGAAGATACTCCACATGATTTTCTAGGCTTTTGTTGTATATCAGAATATCATCAAAATAAACAACAACAAATTTACCTAGAAACTCCTTCATTACATAATTCATTAACCTCATAAATGTGCTAGGAGCATTACTCAAACCAAACGGCATAACCATCCATTCGTACAGTCTATGGTGTGTTTTAAAAGTGGTCTTCCACTTGTCTCCTTCTCTCATCCGAATTTGATGATATCCGCTTTTAAGATCCACCTTAAAGAACACCTATGCACCATATAGTTCATCTAACATATTATCAAGTCTAGGAATAGGATACCTATATTTGATGGTAATTTTGTTGATGGCTTGGCTATCAATGCACATTCTCCAAGTGCCATCCTTCTTAGGATCAAAAAGGGCTAGAACAGTACAAGGATTGAGACTTTCCCTAACAAAACCCCGTTCGTTTAGCTCATCCACCTGACGTTTTAATTCTTTAGCCTCTTTGAGATTCATGTGATACACAGGTCGATTTGGTAAAACTGACCCAAGCAAGAAGTCGATGGCATGCTCTATACCTCTTAAAGGTAGCAAAACCTCTAGTAAGTCATCAGTAAAAAGGTCACTATACTCATCTAATACTTGAGATACCATAGGGGGTAAATGCTGATGCCCCTCTATCCCTAGGGCATACCTCATCTGCAACAATTATACTGGGCTCTCATCTGTTATAGCCTCCTCCAACTCACTCTGTCCCATCAATAAGACCTTTTTCCTCCTAAATTTCTTGGCCTGTATTAGAACTGCTTTAACCTCTGATGGTCTACTGATCTATTGCTGAACCTTTTGGACCTCTAAAGGTGACATTGGGTTTAGGATGATATGTTTGCCCTCTTTTTGGAATACTTAGGTAGTTTTGAAGCCATCATGTAAAACCCTCATGTCATATAACCAAGGCCTGCCAAGCAATATGTGGGATGCACACATAGGAAGAATGTCACATTTAATTTCGTTATGATATTTATCCCCTATACTGAAAGTTACCTAAGCTCTCTGGGTCACATGGAGACTCCCCTACTCACTTAGCCAATGTAATTTGTAGGGTTTTGGATGTGGGGTAGTTACAAGTTTCAATTTCAATACTACTGAGGCAGCCACAACATTAGTTGTTCAATACTACTGAAGCAGCCACAACATTAGTACAACTACCACCATCAATAATAATAACACACAAATTACCTTGCACCTTACAAGAAGTGTAAAACAAATTTTCTCTCTACTTATCATCAATGGCTTGAGAAAAAGTCAAGGCTTGGCATAGTACATTAGTAGAAAAATACAAATCACTTGACATGGTTGCTTACTAACTCCAACAAGCCAACAACACACTTCACCTACACTTTAATTTCAGCAATAACAAGTAGAAGTAATAATAATTAAACACTTTTCCAAATAGTAGGTTAATGAATTCAACTAAGTAAAATGTTCAAACATCAATACATAATAACTCCCACAGTTTAATGCTTGCTTTTTGAAATTCAAATTTTAACCACTATAACTCCCTTTCACTCACGGCACATATACACACTTCCACTCCATGTGCAGCACCTTTCATCACAATACACAACACAAAACGTTGCAACACCCTTCAAAACACAAACTCACTTCACCACACATGCACATCTCAATCACGGTGCAAGCTTCAAACACAACCTACACTTACACTTCTCATGCAGTACCCTTCTACAATCCATAAGACACTCATTTCACCACACAATCACGGCACAACAAGTTCAAACGCTACTCTTAATGAAACTTCTCCACAAATGGTAAGAAGTAATTCAAAATTCAAATAGCATTCAATCAATGCTACACAATAACTTTCTTCAAACTTAATGAATGTGTTTGAATTTTAAATAATTTCCATATTCTCTACGCAAGGAAAATTGGGAAATGCAAATGATAATCCTCAATTTCCGAAAACACAAACAAGTAATTCACTCCTCTTTTGTCTCAAGAAATGTATTTCCACTTCCAAAACAATCATAAAGGAAACACACCTCCTACTTCCCTTCTCCTCACAGCAAGATCAAAGACAAAAGGCTACTACAAGATCTTCACGTCCACTTCAACAATTAATAAATATAACACAACAAAATTCAAAATTAAGTACTTCAACTCCACTTCAACAATTTAGATCAAGAAGAAAATTCAAGAACCCCAAATGTCAAATGAAGTTCACACAATTCCCCTTCTCAAAACCTATGCTCTTATACCAAAAATTATGATGTGCTCAAGAAATCCAATTACAAGTACACAATTGCAATTGAAGGATCAATTAAATAAAAACCCACAATATGGCATGATTCCAATAACCTGAAATATGATTTTCTCTGATACCAAAATTATGATGTGCTTGATTCCAAATATGCATTCACAATTCAATTAAAGAATCAATTAAACAATAACAATCCAAAATGGCGTGAATCCCTAATTCATAGGAACCCTAAATGGCATGACAAAGGAAAAGAACGAACAAATAATTCCAATTACACAATAGATATGACATACTAGCAATAATTGGAAGTAACTTAAGAATGATTGATATGACTCACAATATCCTTAAGCCAAACTCATCGCAATTTCTAAAGAAATTGATAAGAGTAGATGCATGCAAGATGTCTCTCACGACAACAAAGTGTATTTTTCAAAAAATGTCAAAAACTCCCTCAAAACCTTAGTTAGCAAGTATTTATACTTGCTCCAATTAGGGTAAAAATATACTAAAAATTACAAAGATGCCACTAGGGTAACCAGTTTTCCAAAGGACAAATTACAAATACAAAAATGGTCTTAAAGTGGCCAGTTCTTCAATTCAAGTGAACACATTATGGACCGTGGGATGTGAGTCTAAAAATCTCCCCAATCTGATCCTTAGTGTGTTTTATTCACCATCCTGTAAAACTAATAAATGTACCTGTTGAAATGCACAACAATTATATAATACAAAAGTAGATACTAAATTAACATCCTTAAGGTTTAGTTGTTCATGGAGGATCCTCATAGCTAGATTTTGTAAACCTTTAGCTCATTCTCTGGTGATTGGTCTTGTAGGAATTTCATTTCTATCAGAATATCCCCAACTTAAAAACAAATGATTCTTTTGTAGAGTTGATGATCATTGTATCACAACTTGTCTAAAAAGAACCACAAATTCTTGTTTCATTTGCAAACAACTAGAGCATTTCTCTACTAATTGTCTAGAAAGACAAAACCCTACAACTGGAAAGCAACCACCTCAAAGTACTAATAGGAATGGATAGAATAATGGCACTAGAGGTGCGACTATTGCAAGGGTATACAACATGGAAGGAGAATGGGAAAGCCCTAATGTTGGAGAATATGAGATGGAATTAGCTACCTTGGGGGATGAATATGTTGACATTGATTTGGTTGCAGGTAAGTAACTAATTACACATTAAGTTTATGTGTGTAAGTTATAGATGTTGTTTTGTGTTGCAGAACTTGTTAAGTTGTGTAGTAGCTATCATGTAGTGTAAGATACCAAACCTTTGAGTTCAAGGTGGTATGGGAGACTATAAAAGTGATGCTTATGGTCAAGGGAGATGTGCAAGTTAAAATATAAGGACTACTAATAAGCGAATCAGGAGTTGACCACCATAGTTGATAACTTCACCATTACTATGTAGTGTTTGGTAAATAGCTAACTTACTCGAGCTAATGTAGGAGATGGATGAGCTCCAAATGATGAGGAATGAGTAGGCTCACCTAAAAATGTTTGAAATGAAGGAAGGTTGAGACAAGACCAAGGCATGAGAAGGCTTATTGATGTGCTCAAAACCAAGCCTAAGCACATGCAAATGAATCAAAGAAACAACCTTAACTCACACATATGAACCGATTCAATAAGAATATGAAATTGTGAGAACCTTAATGGAGATTTGATGAAATTCGAAGGTTCAAAGATGCAATCAACAAACCAACAATGATAAAATTCTCCAATTAACAATAAATACAAGTGAAATCCACATGAAATACACCAAGATGACAAGATCCAATGCTGTGATTCTCCTCTTCCAACAATGACAATTCACGTCATAAAATGATTCAAAAATTAATGATGATAACAAATGCTAAAACCATTCAATCTTATAACATGATAATTGATTACAAATGCAATCAAAAATCTGACCAAGAACATCAAATTCAACCCTAGATATGACTCACTAGTGATGAAAAGGAAACATAACAAACAAGGAATTGATATTACTCACAATTTTCCTTTATTGCACTCGCCATAATTTCAACTCTTGGAAATTGAAATTGATAAGAGAAAATGGAACTAGGGAAACCCTAAGCCCTCTCATGAAAATGTGATGTTAATTATGAAAATCTTGGCCTTCCTCAAAGCCCTACTTAAGCAAGTATTTATACTTGCTCCCTTTAGGGTTAGAAAATGCACAAAATTACAACTATGCCACTTTTAAGGTAGCCGATCCTAAATGACAATTACAATCAAAATGAAAGTGTCCTAAAAGAAAATACAGCATAAAATAGTCTAAATATCAATTACAAAATAAAAGAAAATAGTCTTCATCATGCGAGCTCTTCCATAGGATTTGTCTGCCCAACTCATCGCGGATTCAAGTCAGTCCATAGATAACCCACAAGCTAAGTCTAAGTGAGTTTGTCCATCGCCCTATAAAATATGATAAATGTGCCTATTGGAATATATAATACATGAATAAGATAAAAGAGGTTAGTAAACGAATAATTTTAGGGTTGATTTGCTCAAAATGGGCCCTCATCACCAAGATTCGAAATCCTTTAGTTCTTATCCTAATGATAGGTCTTTTCGGATTTTGATTCCTATCACTTATAGAGTTAGAAGAAGAGCTTGATGAAGAAGCAAGACATAATTTTGATGAGGAGTATAGAGTACAAGGTGCTTAAGCTCATAGAGGACTTAAATGTGAAAGTAAAAATGCCTTCTTTCTTAAGCAATGGAGATGCAGTGCTTAGACTAAGAAGAAAAAGGTCAAAAAGTTGTTTAAATTTCATAAGTATGAAGAGTTGTAAGGGTGAGATTAGGTACTCTTGAATTTTCTAGGTATGCAACATTATGGTAAAATAATCTATTAGATGCCCGAAGGCAAGCTGGAAAACACAAAATTAGGTCTTGGACTAAGATTAAAACAATTGTGAGGAGAAGGTTTGCCCCCGAATACTACTTATAAGAAGATTTTAACATATTATAGACCCTAGAATAGGAGGGCATATGTGTTGATGATTACTTGAAGGAATTTCAAATTTTGATGATATGATGTTAGGTAAAGGAACCTAAAGACCGAATCATTGCTTAGTTTATAACTAGATTGAAACATGAGATTGCTTGTGTAGTCAAGTTGCAATGCTCAATTACTCTTGATGATGCAATTAAAATGATTGAAAGGGTTAAACAGCAGATGTATAATAACTGATACAAAGTACCAATGTTCAGCCAACACCTTCAACCTGGATTATAAGTAGACAACCTAAGGGAGTAGTTAGAAGGGAAGTTAAGTGACAAGATGCCCATGACAAGAAAAAGTCTAATCAGCATGGGAAAGCTATAGTCACCCCTATTAAACCCAAAAAGGAGGTTAGGCAAAGCTTAAGAAGGAAGACAAGCCAAATTAAATGCTTTAAGTGCTTAGGTTTTAGGCATCTTGCTTTTTATTATTTGAATAAATGAGCCATGACCTTAAAGGGTGAAAGACCACATTATAAAGTTGATAGTGCTAACAAAGAAGAAGTGGAGGACAAGTTAGAGACTATTGAGGAGGCCTTACTGAGTATCACAATGACAAAGATGCCATAGTTTATATCGAGCAAGGTGATAAGGAGAGCCTTAAGAATGACCCCATCTAATGAGCATGAGTAGAAGGAGAATTTGTTCCATAGTGCAAGGTGAAGAGAAACTTATATACATTAATCATTAATAGAGGAAGCTAGACTAATGTAGCCATTTTGTCCTTAGGTCAACCAACTCAAGCTATTGACCACTAAACATTCCCAACCTTATAAGTTACATTGGTTGCATGAGAAGGGAGCTTTACATGTCAAATAGCAAGTGGGAGTGCCATGAGCAATTAGGGACAGGTACCAAGATGGGGTCATTTATAATGTGTTGCCTATGTGTGCTTTTCATATACTACTTGGCTAACCTTAGATGTTTAATCGATGTGTGCTTTATGATGGTTACCACAACACTTACATATTCTAAAATGATGGTAAGAGGGTCATCTTGCATCCAATGATGCTTAGAGAAGTATAGGAAATTTAAGCTTAAATTGCATGAGTTTAAAGAAAGGCTTTATTCATAAGTAGAAGTGAATTGAAGCAAAGCATAAGCTTGGATAAGCCCATATACTTGCTTTTGATCAAGCAATTGTTAGAGGCCACAAATTTAGATGAGCTACCTAGCAAGGTGAAGAATCTATTACAAGAGTTCCAAGACTTGTTTTTAGAGGAGTTGCTAAGTGGTCTACCCCATTCAGAGGGATTGAGCATAATATTGATCTGTAGCTTGGAGCATCTTTACTAAACTAACCAAATTACCACATAAATCTTAAAGAGGC
This sequence comes from Laguncularia racemosa, assembly GCA_037954665.1. Lineage (NCBI taxonomy): Eukaryota > Viridiplantae > Streptophyta > Magnoliopsida > Myrtales > Combretaceae > Laguncularia > Laguncularia racemosa. The sequence continues at coordinate 2,004,278 of JBBMOL010000022.1, read as the reverse complement.
CAAAAAGTTGAAGTGCTAAGTGGATGAGCTAATTGTAATTGGTACCAAAGAAAGATGGAACTTAGAGGATATGCATTGCCATCAATAGAATTACTATTAAGTATCGATATCCGATTTTGAGGCTTGATGATATGTTAGACAAGTTGCATGGGGCTTAGATCTTTTCCATGATCGATCTAAAGAGTAGGTATTATTAGATTTAGATGAGACCAAGTGACGAATGGAAGACTACTTTTAAGACATGTACATGGACTATATGAATGGAAAGTATTGCCATTCGGGTTTACTAATGCCCTAAGCACTTTTACGAGGCTCATGAACCATGTCCTATGTGAATTTTTAGGCAAGTGCATTATAGTCAACTTTGATGACATCCTAGTATGTAGTTAAGGCATGTTTAACCACGCCAATCATCTTAGAACTATGTATGAACTACTAAGAGCCAAGAAGCTATATGGCAATATAAAGAAGTGCATATTCTATCAACTTGAGGTGATATTCTTTGGATTTGTTTTGTCATGAGATGGAGTTAAAGCAAATGAAGGGAAGGTCAAAGTTAGAGTCATTTTGCCGATCCCACAAAGCATGGCCGAGGTTAGAAGTTTTCACAAGTTTGTTATTCTACAAGTAATTTGTTGGTAACTTTAACATTGTTGTAGCCCCATTGACTAAGCTAACCAAGAAAGGAAAAGAATTCAAGTAGACAAAGTAAGCTCAAAAAAGTTTTTGGGAGATCAAAGTAAAGCTTTCCATTACCCCAATTGTTGATCTACTCAATTTTGAGAAAGTGTTCAATTGGAGTGTGACATGCCAGGAATTGGAATAGTCACTATACTAATGCATGAGCAACAAGCCATCACCCACTTTAGTAAAAAGCTTAGTGATATGAAAGTATAACAAGGAGTTATAATCTTTATAGCATTTTAGTTTGTGATATGGAATAAGGCATGCATATAAATTATAATCCTTAAGAAATAGAATAGAGAAGGAATACCTATTCTTTATGATTCCTTTGAGATCTCGTAGATACATATGAAAGTATGATGATAAAAATCGAAGAATAGTCATTCCCTTGGTCCCATAAAGGAATTTCAATTCTTCATTTTATTGTAATAGAAACTCCATGCATTAGCTATTCTACCAACTAAGCATAGGAATATATCAATAAGAAAGGAATTACTATTCTATTCCACCCTTATGAAGTGTACCAAATATGTTATTAATGAGAACACTTACTATATAGCAACATTATCTAGTACCTTGAGAATTTGTGATCTATACCGACCACAAGTCACTCAAGTACTTACAAGGTAAGCAAAAGTTGTCACATCGGCAGGCAAAGTAGATCAAGTTCTTAAAGACCTTGTTTATGATCAAACATAAGAAAGGGAGTACTAACATTATGGTTTATACCCTTTCTAGAAGACATACACTATAATAACCCTATAAGTGGCTTAGTAGAATTGCTTGAGAGTTAACATATCACGTACACCCGCAATATGAAAACCGCCTTACAATTCAAAAGTTGTAAGACTGTAGTTAAATAATCATTCCTCACCATAACTAATAGTGCATATAATTAATTATTATGAAAATAACTATAGACATAGATTATTACAGTTCCCCGGAATCGTAGAGAATTGGCATCCGTTACCAAATAGTAAAATAGGTGATCTCAACATTTAAGAGCACTAGTTCAAAAAAGTTTTGGAAAATGATAAAGTTAAAAAATGAATAGCTTTACAAATTCTTATTTACTCATCCTAGACTTTTAACTACCCTACCCAGGAGGCTATCTAAAGGTACGATCCCCCAAACAAACTAAACTCTTACTCGTTGCCAATAACAAAAATGCCCCAAGGGCCAGTCTTAGTGAATTCCATACCGGGCCATTCACCATCAATCAAATACTCAATAATGCCTCCATGGCTAAATCAGGTGATCTCTCATTAAGGCATCAACCTGCAATCAAACTATTAACAATGTCTCACAGGCCTTAAACAGGAGTTGTTATAACCACTTTACCTCTAACAAAATTTGTTTTGATAAGACAAATATATGTCCAACGTATATGTCCATGAATATCCAAAAATATGTTAATGGATGTTCAATAGGTCAAAAAATAGTCATAGATGGTCATAAGTCTTTGAGATTTGAAATTAAGGCCTTCACATCCTTCCTTTAAACTTTCATAATTATTAAAGGTTCATATCAAAGAACTTAATGCCTTAATAGAATTCATTAAGATAGCCCTAATGGATGTTCTACTACATAATTAAGGAAAGGATTGATGGAAGGATCATACGTTTTCAAGGATGAGGATTCTTGGAGTGGATTGATTTGTGAAATCCCACAACTTTTGGAAATACGAAGTATTAGTATATTATCTAAGGGCTATATTACGAAGATGATTAAGGTGAATTAGATTACCTTCCTTGGTTGGAAATTCCTTGGAAACCTATAATAAAGACCATATAATATAAGAAATAGCTAGAGTTAACATTTACTTCAAGAAATTCACTAGAAGTTTCACCAATCTTCTAGAAGTTTCTTACCTTTGTTCTTGAGATAGATAATCCTTAAAATTTCCTATGATAAGAATTCTATAACATAAAGATTAGCTAGAATTAGTAATAAACTTCTGCATATTAACAAAAGCCTTATAAACTTCAAAGAAGTTAAAGTTTCTTACCTACATGCATGAAGTTGGTGGTCTCAAAACTTTTGTCGGTTTTAGAGATGCAAGTGGAGCTAATTATGGATGAAGTTTTTTTACTTCTTAGAGGAATACTAGGAAAGTTTTGTGGAGATTTAGATAAGGGGAAATTAGAGAATAAGGGTCTCAAAGTGGCATAGGAAATGAAAGGTTTTACTTAGGTAGGTTAGCTTCTTTACATCCCCTTTTATAGTAGTTAAGCTTTGTTGCTTTACAATTAATTTTTTATTTTGATTTTCCATGCCTACAAGAGGGTTTTAATGGTAGATTTAAGGTAGCAATGATGACTAAAAATAGGATAGAATAAATTAGGAATGACGGCTTTTGGATGAGGTAGGATATGGTAGGGTAATGATGTGTTAGAGATATGATCACATGTTATCGACATAGTCAAAAGAGGAGGGCAGATCTTGGTGGGTTCTAAGAAATTTCTTGAGCCTTTTTTTTTCATTTTTAGATAACTTCCTTGACTTAATCATGGTAAATTTTGGGTTAATTTTGATTGGGTTAAGATTAAGTAAGATAGCCTTAAATATGAGGTGAAACAAGATAAGGTAACAAGGTGTTTTTTGAGATGAAATTTACATGTAATTTTCCTTTTGTTTAACCAACTGTAAAAATTTAATTTTTCCATGATATTTCTAGGTTCTTATCCCATTTTAATCAAGCTAATTTAGGATAGTTTAGGTCAAATTAAATTAAGATAAGAAGGGGTGAATTGGATGATGACATCTTAGGTGAAAGTACATGGGGTGTCTATATGAATAAGGAGGAATTGCAACCAGTTTTGAAGGGTCATCCTTTTGAATTTTTCTATGCCCTTTTACTAATTAATCAAGGCATAATTAAGGTATAATAGGGTGTAATTTAGGTAAGATTTAATAAGGGTAGGATAAGACAGACTAAGGTAAGTAAAGCTTTGCAAAAGTTGGAAAAATCACATGTTTAGTGCATCTAATTTGGATGTAATTTTGGCTTGGTCATTTTTTTACATCATTTCCAAGTCATTTTTCTAGCTTTAGTCAAGGTGAGATGTGTTAGGTTAAGGATTAGATATGATAGAGGTAAGTTAAGATAAAATATTGTACGGGAAGGATGCATAATTAGATAAAATCATATGGTTACTTTTCCTTCTCTTGAATCGGTCATAGAGTGTCATGTTCTATGTTATCTTCATGTCATTTTTTTCTTAGATTAGGCATGATGGGATTTTAGATAAGATAGGGTAAAATCTTATGAAGATAGCATAGAATTTAATAAGATAATATAAGGTTGGATTTTTCAAAGATTTTTTGTTGAATTTAACTCAAGGATGATGCCAATGAGAAGAAGAAGAAGAAGAGAACAAGTTTTTCATTGGCCTTTTCCATTTATTGCTTATGTGGAAATTTTTTTTTAAGAAGATAGGTCAAGATAAGGCATGATGAGAGGTCATTATCCATGTGATAAGATAAGATAAGGGGTTGATTTTTCAAATTTTGATGAAGAAGTTGTCCTTGATGTGGTGTCTTGGAGAAGGAAGTGCAATTGGTGGAGTTTTGTGTGGATTTTCTAATATTTTGTGCATTATTGGGTAATTAAAGATGTAATATTAAATTAGGAAAATTTTGGTTAAAATAGATTAAGATTTTAGAGTGGTTTCAAGCTTAATTGCTTGGAAGCTATTAGGGCAAGGTTTAAGGAACTTCTAATTTTGATTTTGTTTTGTAATTAGGTTTGTTATTAATTTGTGTTTATTTTTGTTGATCTATATTCTAGGATATTAATAAATATGATAAAGATAAGATTGGATAGATTTTGAAAAGAATTAACTCAAGTCAAGGCAAGTCTTCTTACGTTGTCTTATTGTTTATTGAAAGTTGACTTAAGCAAAATTGGAGTTGACTTTAGTCAACTAAGTTTAAGTTTTTAAATCTAATATTCAAGAAATATTTAGAGGTAAACACTGGTCCTATAGATGAAATTTGATTAAATTCAAATTTAAGTAACTAGGTGAAAAATCAAGAATAAGTTCGAAGTCTCAAGTAGAGAGTTTAGTAGAAATTAGTATAGTTGACGGTTTTCAACCGAACTTTTACTAAATTAAACTCATTAATTCTTTCTAAAAAGGGTATCATATAAATCCTTGGTGTCTTGTCTACTAAGTCCTCTCTAAATCAACTTGAGTCTTAGCTCTAATGCTCTAAGTCTATTCAAGTCTTCTCGAAGGTTTCAAATGGAAAACTTAAGTTAATGAGTCGAGTAGAGTCAATTGACTCAAGTTGACTTTAATTTGACTAAGTTGACTTAGGTCAACTTATAGAATATCAAGTCTTCTCTATCTTCTATACGTTACTTGGGTTCATTTGGATCTATTCCTTATCTAATAGAATTTCTAAAAATGCTACCTATGAAAACCTTAAGAATTATGGATGACATTTGCATTAGAATTAGGGATATTTGATTTTGATTTCTAGACCAAATCTATCAAGTATTCATACTTGTTTTCCTTTTCCATAAGATATTATAGTTAGGATAAAGACCTTACCATCATCTAATAGCTCAGTTTATGATTAAATGGAAGTGTAAGGAGTTAGTACTAACCAGTAGAAGTTTTGATTTTCTTGAAAAACTTTGTCATCAAGTTTATCGAGATGACTTCTTTGAGAAGCTAGTGAAGTAGCTTTCTTTATGAAGTTAACTTTGAGGTAGCTTTCTTGGAAAATTAGGTAGAAAAGCTCCTCAAACAAGCTAATTGTTTACATCTCTTAAAAGAAGAAAATTTTCAATATAGATATTTAAAAGAATTTTAAATTGACTAAATAAACACTTATTACATAAAGATTTGTAAACACCTCATTTTTGTCCTAAGAGTCAATAATAATTAATAATAATCAATTTTTAATTTTTTCAAATTTTTCTCTAATTTAGCAAAAATAATAAAATATTCAAAAAAATAAAAATAAATAGGAAAACACATCAATTTTGAAAAATGATTTCAGAAATAGCAATAATAAAGATTAAATAATTTTTACAAATTTTTTAAATTCCAAAAAATACAAAAAAAAATGGAAGAATTGCATCGCATATGTACAATTTGCGATGTAAAGAAAATCAGGAAATTGGGCCAGCTCAGCTGGCTCATGTATGCGCCTGGGAACGTGTAGAAGCCAGAGGTCGCGAGTTCGAATCTCCCCTGAGCACTCTGTGCAAATTTTTTCGCCTTTCACTTGGAGCTACCACGTGGCAGCATGTGATTGGCTGAGGAAAGTCACACGTGTCGCGCGTGATCGTCTTCTTCGCCCGAACAGACGCGAGAGGAAGCCGGAGTAGGTCCACGAAGGCGAAATCGTTCATTTTTCCTCAAATTTTTTGGATTGCTGTCAAGATAAAGCCAAATCTATTAGATAAATCAAAGAAAAACAAGAGATCAACATCAAACCGCCGGGATAAAATCGAATCTAAAAAACGGAAAAATATGGGTTTATCCAAATCACCGGATTTGAGCTTATCCGGAGGAGTTTGCGAGCACCTATAAATAGAGGAGGAGGGGAGGAAGCTAGAACACAGATTACAAGCGAGAGAAAGTGAGAGAAAAGAGTGAATCGGAGACCACCGGAGGAAATCGAAGCCACAACCGCCGATCAGGAGCTAAGCAACCACTAGGAGGCATTTTTGGAGCAAACCACCGCTACTATTGAATTCCTCACCCTCGTTAACCTAGGATTCAACACCTCACCCGCTGCAAAAGGCCGCCGGAACGCCGTCAACGAGCACTCCCCGCCACCGTGTTCGACTGATCCAACCCGACCTGATCCGACTCCACCCGTGCACCGACCAGGATCCAGGTAAGTCAGAATTTTCGATTATTTTATTTTTATTTTTTTATTTATTTCGGTTATTTTTATTTGATTTATTATTTTGTTATTTATTTGTTAGTTATTTATTTATTTATGTTTTATTTCCGTAAATAGGAAAATGTTAGAAATTAGATTTTTTTTAGGATTTAATAATAATAAAAAAGGAAATAAATAATAAAAATGTAGAAAAATAATAATAAAACTTTAGATTTTAAAATAGGACAGATAATAACTTAGGATAAAATTTTTAACAAAAATTCACAAAAATTATGAAAAATTAATAAAAAATAATAAAATAATAAAAAACTATAAAAATCATGAAAACTCATAAAAATTATAAAAATTGTAGAAGAATGAGAAAAAATCATAAAAATTACAAAAAATTAATAAAATATTCAAAAAATTATAAAAATAAGTTTTATCACTTAGAAAAATCATTTTCCAAATAAATCCAAAATTGATGTTTTCCCTAAAAATTATTTTCGAAAATTGAATTATTAAGCTTAGGCTTAGATTTTTTTTTAGAAGAATCCAAAAATGTTAAAAACATAAATCAAAAGAGATTTTCAAATTAAAAGTCACAAACCCACTAAATCTTTTCAAGAAAAGCGAACTATGGCTTGTTTGATCCTAAATAACAGGTACGTAGGCACCCATTTGAGTCAACCCATAAAATGAATAAACAATCATTTTCTTAAAATAATTCATTCAAGAACATAATAAAAGGCAACAGAAACAAAATGAAAGACATTTCTAAAAGGAGATAATTTTAGGAGATTATGTGGTAACCATAAGGTTTTAATAGGTTAGCCTCCGAACTTAGAAACTCTGGTTTTCCTTTTTCCTCTTTTCACAAAAACGAGAAGAGGAAATCACGACGACTAGTGGTCCAAATTAAGACTAATCCACTCCTTTTTTCTTAATTCAATCTTTCCCAACAACAGTTGGGTGGCGACTCCAAAATTAAACGAAGTTCCTAACTCAAGTCGAGGATCTATATTAGATGAGCATAGGGTCTAGTCTAGATCGGATTAGGAACGGGAATTCAAAAAATTAGACTCAACAGGATGACGACTCCACCGGGGACTCATTCCAGTAGGCTAGCCACCTGAATCTCCTCAGGTTGTTCTTTTAAAGAAATGTCTTTCAATTATTATTCTGTTACTAACTTTTTAGGGATTAGCTAGGTTTAGTTTTCTTTACTGTAGGGTCTGCATGCATGCATATGTCTGTGTGAATAGATGCGGTCGAACCCGAACCGTCCTAGAACCCTAAGATGGGGAGCCATTGTGTAGGTTTCGGGCAAAGTGAGTTGATCACCGTTCGGGACCGATTAAGCTACCCCACCCAATGCTTCGATATGGCCTAAGATCCATTTCTCCGAGAATGTGGGAGGCCATAGAGCTTGGGGACCAGTTAGAACCAACCTATTTGCATACATAACATCATGGGTTGACAATTGTCGATGATGTAATATTTGTTGTTTTATTCAATGGAGTTCAGATCAATTTCCCTGTAATATTATAGTTCTGGTTGTAATTAGGAAAATTTCTTATTGTAATAGATGGCTAGCACCGCAATCGACCGTCTCCTCCGCAAAGAGATTCTGGTATACAAACCTTTGGACCTAAAGTTGGTACTGGACCATTGGTTTACCTTGTACAATCCAGAGGAGCAGGCCGTCATCCAACAAAAGATAGGGCCCATCCTCTCATTAACAAAGATAGAGGTGAATTTGCCTTTAGTACGGGCCATGCTCTAGTTGTGGGAAGTAGAGCCCGCAGCTTTCTTTATCGGGCCGCATGAAATCACCCCTACCCTGGAAGAGTACACCCAGCTGCTACAGGCTCCAGCACTGACTGATCAAATCTATGTGCCAAATCTCGAGGCCAGGCTAGCCGGTACCTTCAACAGACTACTAGGTATCCGCAAAACAGTAGCCAACAAAGCCCTAGCAGACTGTAATGGATACTGCATACGGATGGACGATTTGGAAGCCTGGTTCATTGCCCAAGAAGACAATGGGGATAGAAAGGACATACTATGTGGGGACTCCAAGACTTATAGACAGAGAAGGGTGAATGCTTTTATCTTGACAGCTTTCGCCTCCATACTATTCCCCACCGGAACTTTCTACGTTCACTACCGGGTTACAGAGCTGGTAACCCAATTCCTGGAAGGAAGATCTTACATCCCGGCTCTGTTGGCTGAACAGATTCGAAACTTGAATTTCCTCAAGAAGAAAGGCCATAGGATCCTTCGCTCAAGCATTAACCTTATGCTAATATGGTTCGTAAGCTACCTTAAGTGTTTCGGGTTGAACATGGTCCGAAAAACCCTAGCCCAGCAGGTGGACCTTATGGATTCATGCATAGAAAAGATAAAGCTACCCGACGACCTTACCAGCCACAGTTGGGTAGAAGTGCTTAGAAGCCTCAGTGCCGAGGATATTCTGTGGACGGCCAGGTGGAGTTGCTGCAACAAAATTATTCTGACCTGCAATAATTTTCAAGCCGTGCCTTTGATCGGAATCAATGGATGTATTGGATATCACCCCAATTCAGTGATCCGCCAATTTGGTACTATCCAAGACATAGTTTATCGGCCCTCGCTGGAAGCAGTCACCTTCGAGTACCAAGATCCGAACCTACTGGTGGCTGAAAAGTTTGCTAACCTAGTAGAGGTCAAAGCACTTTGGGAAGCAAGAATTGAAAGTCCAAATGTAGACCTTGGGGAGCTAGATGGCGAGGTGGGAAAGCACCGAGCCACCAGAGAGTTTGTAATCCGCTAGGTGTACCAGACAGGGGAAAGAGCATACCGGGTTCCAGATGTCACTCAACCGAGGCCAGACAAGGTAAATCCAGAGCTAGAAATCTACCTAGAGCAGGTCAAGGCCCGGATGGAGGTATACTTTGAAGCTGCAGATTATAAGAAAGACATCTGGAAAGGACGATTCAAGGAATCCGACCAAAGGAACAAAGCCTTGGAAGCCCGGTTGGAGAAGACTAAAGCCAGAGTTGAAGAACTGGAAGCCATCATCAACGGGAAGCCTGAGCCTCCACAGCAGAAGACCAAAAGAGCTAGGAAATAGATCATCATTTGTAATCTTTTATTTTTCTTTTGAACTCCAAAATTTCCAATATTAATAAAAGTGAAAGTTTCAATATTACATCATCAATCAATTGTCAACCCTTTTTATTTTAAGCATCCGTGTGACACATGCATAGCATCTTGCATACATTTTACTAAAGAAAAAAAAATGCGCGCCAGGTATCAAGATAGCTCCCAAGCAACCGAACCCTCCCAGAAGCCCAATTCGCACACGTTTAAGAACAAAAATGGCCAACAGTAGCGACAACCGCAACAACACAAATGTTGAAGCTGCCTGAGACTCTAGGATCATATCCCTAGAACAAACGGTCCAACAATTGGCTGCCCAGGTCCACCTCTTAACTGAAAGCATCGGCCTCCTTCGCACCACTCAGCCAACCCAAGAAGAACATTCAGGGGCCAGGAAAGGGAAAGCAGTGGAGGGACAGCCTCCGGTGTATGAAGAAATCAATTCCCACCTCAACCCGGCTTTTGAATATGAGTTGAAGATCAACCAAGGGCCAACCTCTGATGACCTGAAGAGAGAGATGGAAGAGAGATAGAAGGAGATGGAGAAGAGACTCTTCCAGCAGCTCCATGATAAGATGAAAGCAATCGAGGGTCCTGATGGTTTCGAGCAGGCCGGGATCACCAGTCTGCCAGTGTATAGGGAAGAGGTATACCGTGAGAAGTTCAAGACCCCAGAGTTTGAAAAATACAATGGGACTAGGTGCCCCAAAATGCATACTAGGCTATATGCCCGAAAGATGAGCAAGTATGCTCAATACGACCAACTCATGATCCAGACCTTCCAAGATAGCCTCATAGGCCCTGCATTAGTCTGGTACGCCCACCTGGACGTCAACAGTGTCAACACCTAGGAAAAGCTAGCTCGGGCGTTCTATAACCAGTACAAGTTCAATATTGAAGTCGCCCCATCTATGATTGATCTAGGAAGTCTACGGAAAGGACATACTGAGCCGTTTAAGAAATATGCTCAGCGCTGGAGAGCCCAAGCCGCCAGAGTAGCAATCCCAATCTCTGAGAAGGAGTTGACATCCATATTTGTCAACACCCTGGACAAGACCTACTTTTCACATCTGGTAGGCCAGACCTCATCCAACTTTACAGAGGTGGTAGTTGCAGGATGTCGGATTGAAAATGCCATCACCACCGGCAGACTCCAAACAATGGATCCTCCCAGGGTTACACCAACACAAAGGCCCTTAGGAGGAAATAGAGCTAAGGAGTCTACCGTCAGCATAGTCCATTCCGGTAAGGTAGAAAAAGCTGGGACTCGGGTAACATTTCAGACCATGAGTACCCCAGCCCAGCAATCCACGACAGGTCATACCCAGGCCACCAGAGTCCTAAGGCAATTCACTTCAATTCCCATATCGCTCAGTCAAGTCTTTGCTCGGTTGAGGGCGAACAACTTGATCAGCTTCGAGATCCCCAATGACCGGTAAAAGCCCAAGAATTTCGACTCAAGCCTCAAATGTGACTACCATATAGGTCAGGAGGGGCATTCTATAGATAGGTGCTGGAGGCTCCGGCACAAAATCCAAGACCTAATCGACGCAGGAATCATACAACTGGATTTTATGAACATCGCAGCACCTAATGTTAACACCAATCCACTGCCCAATCACAAGCCCACCATTAACACAATCACATCTGAGGAGTTGGCTCCTGAAGGAGCCCTTAAACAGAATACGACGGAGCAATAGAAGAAGCAATCCCGTCGAGTTCTAGAGGAAGCCCCAAAGTCACATATCAAAGGAAGATGGTTAGTCGGAGACCCAACAGTCGGCACTTTGGGAGAATCACATGGGAGGTTTGAATACTTAGTGAACTATTCTTACACCCCAATAGAGTATGGGCTGCCTAGCTGATGGGGGCCAAAATTTGAGAAGGAGGACAACCCACCAAAGAAAGAGGAGAAGACTATAAACATGATCAATTCTCATCAGAAGCCCAGGGTTATAAAGTGCTATGAGGGACAACCAGCTGAGATACAGATCCCAAGGAAAAAATATGTATTTAATGTCCTGATACCGGCAGAGAGTTACAAAGCTGCACCTTTCGACTATCGGGCCCTTGAACAAGAGCGGCCTCCTATGGTGGGAGGAATCACCCGCTCGAGGAGAATATACGACCCAAAGTATAGAGCCCCGACCGAAGAGCCCAACGTGGAAAAAGGAGAGGAAGAAGAAGAAGGGCTCACTGCATTTACAAAGATGGTCAAGGCAAGTGAATACAAGATAATGGAACAACTAAACAAAGTTCCAGCAAAAATATCACTTATGGGCCTTCTGACAGTATCTAAGCCTCACAGGGAAGCACTCTTCAAAGTGCTCAAACAGATTCTGGTCCCAGAAGGCATCGCTACAGACAAAATAAGTCACGTGGCGGATTCTATTTTCACCATGGACCAGATATCTTTCTCTCCAGAAGAGCTAGGGGGGGGAGGGAGACCAACATACAAAACCACTGTTCATAGTGGTTAAGTGCAATGACACAATTGTCTCCCGGGTACTCATCGACAACGGATCATCCCTCAATGTTTGCCCACTGGCTACCCTCGACCTATTGGGGGTCGATCCAAGCAATATAACACCTAGCTCAATGGTGGTCAGAGCTTTTGATGGGTCAAAAAGAGATATAGTAGGGGAGATAAACCTACCGGTGGAAATTGGTCCACAAGTATTCCACATATCTTTCCAGGTCCTTGACATCCCAAGGTCTTTCAACCTACTTTTGGGAAGACCCTGGGTACACGCTACTGGAGCCATCCCCTCTAGTCTCCACCAAAGGGTCAAATTCATTGCGAACTGGCAAATAGTCACCGTACTTTGCGAATAGGATTACGCCATATACAAGGAGACTGCCATACCATATATTGGGGAAGAAGGTTCAGAAGACCTTAGGCTACAAATTTTCAATGAAGTGAACGTAGTGACCAGCAAGGAGGGCCTTCAGTTTAAAGAGGGGCAGCAAGGGATGTTTGGACTAGGGTACATTCCCACAGCCGAAGAAGAAGCGCAAGCAAAAGGTGTCAAAGGCAGAATGCAGGAGAAGCCAATCGACGCCCAGATGTGCATTCCACCTCTCCAACAATCTTTCCGAAGAGCAAATATTGTTCAAGAGCTTCGGATAAATGAAGGTGACGTCAACAATGGGAAACCAACCCCCCGCATGTTCAATCAGCATCCAGCTCTGAACAATTGGTTTTGTTATCCTATCAATAGTTTTAGATCTCCTACCAGCGAACATTAGGGATATTTCGCGCAGGTAGAAAATAAAAACGTTGATATCGTTTCCAATGCTGCTGGGTCGGTTGTTGAAGGCGATATCCTTAACCACGAAATAATACAAGAAAATTGGCGAAAACATGAACAAAGCGGCATTTCAATCAACAAGCCGGTGGAGATAGTAAATCTAGGAAGCATGGAAAAATCTAAAAACCTCAAAATCGGGTCTAGTTTAAGTACCGAGCAAAAATGTGAGATAACCGAGCTATTAACAGAATATGCAGATGTGTTTGCCTGGTCATATGGCGACATGCTGGGACTAAACCAATCAATGGTGGTTCATAAGCTTCCCACAAGGGAAGATGTCAAACCTAAAAAAAAAAAAACTAGAAGATTTAGGCCTGACATCTTACTAAAGATTAAGGAAGAAGTTAAGAAACTGCTAGAAGTAGGGTTCATCAAAGTGTCCGATTACCCAGAATGGGTAGCAAATATAGTCCCCGTTATGAAAGAGAATGGAAAAGTACGCGTATGCGTAGACTTTCGGGACTTAAACCAAGCTACGCCCAAGGATAACTTCCCCCTACCTCACATTGATATTCTAGTGGACAACACTGCAGGAAACCATCTTTTCTCATTCATGGACGGTTTCTCAGGATATAATCAAATAAAAATGGCTGAAGAAGACAAAACCAAAACGACTTTCATCACAACATGGGGAACTTTCTGTTACAAAGTCATGCCCTTCGGTTTGAAAAATGCCGGGGCAACATATCAGAGAGCCATGGTCGCGATACTTCATGACATGATGCATCGAGAGGTTGAGGTATATGTCGACATGATAGCCAAATCTAAAGAAAGAGAAAGCCATATAGATATCCTGAATAAATTGTTTAAACAACTGAGAAAATTCCAACTCAAGTTAAACCCAGAGAAATGCACTTTCGGGGTCACAATAGGGAAATTGTTAGGGTTTGTCATAAGTTAGGAAGGCATTAAAATCAACCCTGACAAGGTAAAGTCTATATTAGAGTTACTTTCCCCATGCTCCATTAAAGAAGTAAGAAGCTTGCTGGGAAGATTAAATTATCTAGCTCGTTTTATCTCACAACTCACTGACAAATGCCGGCCACTATTCCATCTGTTGAAGAAGAACGCCACAATAGAATGGGGCGACGAATGCGAAGAAGCATTCAGGACGATCAAAGACTACCTTATAAAACCTCCGGTCTTGATAGTCCCGAAGCAAGGAAAGCCCTTATTCTTATACCTCACAATACTCCCTGAATCCATGGGTTGCGTATTGGGGCAGAAAGATGAAGAGGGAAGAGAGCGTTCCATATATTACTTAAGCAAGAAATTCACAGAAGGGGAACAGAGGTACTCAGAGGTAGGGAAGACTTGTTGTGCTCTAATTTGGGTCATGCATCGACTAAGGCAATACACCCTTTACTATCATATTGAGCTACTAACAAAGCATGATCCCTTGAAATACTTGGCAAAGAAACCAGCTTTGATAGGGAGAATCTCTAAATGGCAAATGCTCCTATCCGAGTTTGACATCACATACATAAATCAAAACTCGATGAAAGGGCAAGCCTTAGCCGACCAATTAGCAGAACACCCTGTTGAGACAGATTCCCAAGAACTACAAGCCCAATTCCCAGATGAAAATATATTAACAGTGGAAGATATACCGGTAGAAGACTTTGGGATAGAGCAGAACCCGAAATGGAAACTGTTTTTTGATGGAGCTGCCAACGTATTCGGTTGCGGAGTTGGGGCAGTATTGATATCCCCAGATGGCACTCAATTCCCTGTAGCGACACGACTTACATTTCCCTATACCAATAATATCGCGGAATATGAGGCATGCATTCTTGGCCTCAAAATGGCCTGCCAAATGGAAATCCGCGAATTAGAAGTATACGAAGATTCGTCGCTCATCATACTACAGACAAGAGGGGAATACAAGACTAAAGACCCTAAACTGGTACTGTATCATCAATACTTGACAAAGCTAATCGAAGAATTCAAGGCAATCACTTTCACATATATCCCTAGAACTCAGAATTAGTTTGCAGATGCACTAGCCACACTAGCATCTATGATCCAGATAACAGGGGGAGCCGAAGTTCAACCGATGAAAATAGACATCGAAAGTCGACCCGCCTACTGTTTAACCATTGAAAAAATACAAGATGACAAGCCCTGGTATCACAACATCAAGACCTTCCTCCAAGAAAGTAAATACCCTGAAATGGCTAGCAAGAATGACCAAAGAACACTCAGAAGGTTAGCAAGCCATTTCCTGTTAAGTGAGTCTATACTCTACAAAAGATCGTATGATACCACCTTGTTAAGATGTGTGGACAAAAATGAAGCCTGCAAATTGACGAAAGAGGTACATGAAGGAGTATGTGGACCTCATATGAATGGCTACATGTTAGCCCGAAAAATCATGAGGTTAGGACATTATTGGTTAACCATGGAATCGGATTGCATAAAATACATCAAGCACTGTCATCTGTGTCAAATCTACGCAAACCGGATAAATGCTCCGCCCAACGAGCTACACTTGTTATTAGTACCATGGCCTTTCTCCATGTGGGGAATCGACATAATAGGCCCAATCACTCTGACAGCATCTAATGGCCATAGGTTTATACTGGTAGCGATCGATTACTTCACCAAATGGGTAGAAGCTTCATCATATACCAATGTCATAAAAGGGGTAATAGTCCGCTTCTTAAAAAGGGACATAATAGCCCGATATGGAGTTCTGAGTCCATCATCACCGACAACGGTACCAATCTTAACAACAAATCGATGATATCAGCACCATGGCCTTTCTCCATGTGGGGAATCGACATAATAGGCCCAATCACTCCGACGGCATCTAATGGCCATAGGTTTATACTGGTAGCGATCGATTACTTCACCAAATGGGTAAAAGCTTCGTCATATACCAATGTCACAAAAGGGGTAATAGTCCGCTTCTTAAAAAGGGACATAATAGCCCGATATGGAGTTCCTGAGTCCATCATCACCGACAACGGTACCAATCTTAAAAACAAATCGATGATAGGTTTATGTCAACAATTCCACATAAAACCACAGAAATTCAATTCCCTACCGACCTCAAATGAACGGGGCAGTAGAAGCAGCTAACAAAAATATCAAGAAGATCATCGAGAAAATGACAACAACTTACAAAGATTGGCATGAAATGTTGCTGTTTGCTCTCATGGCTTATAGGACTTCAATAAGAACATCTACGGGAGCCACCCCTTATTCATTAGTATATGGTACTGAAGCAGTGCTACCAGTCGAAGTCGAAATACCATCACTCAGAATCCTGTTAGAAACTCAGCTAACTGAATCAGACTGGGTAAAGAAGAGGCTTGATCAGCTGAATCTGATTGATGAAAGAAGACTTACCGCACTATGTCATGGCCAGTGTTATCAACAAAGGATGGCCCGAGCATTTAATAGGAAAATGAGGCCTCGGTACTTCAAAGAAGGGGATCTGGTGCTAAGGAAGGTTCTCCTAAATGCCCAAGACTCCAGAGGAAAATTCACCCCAAACTATGAAGGCCCTTATGTGGTAAAAAGGGTTCTGTCAGGAGGTGCTTTGATACTAACTCAAATAGATGGTCCAGAATTGAGAGACCCCATTAACACATATGCTGTAAAGATGTACTATCCTTAGGCAAGGGAATTGAAATTTTGCCAATGTTTATGAAAGCCAATGTTCGATACAAATTTCGTTGAGTCGAGTTTTTACTTTTTACAAGCAAAGTTAATATCCCTGAATGGTCAATAATCCAAATCAATTTGCACCACAACAGATACTCCTAAACACATTACCTACCACTTCACCAATGAAAGATAAACACTAACATGATAATGAATCTCAATGTATTTGGTAATATAATTCTATCTACTTGTGAGCATTAGAACTTAGCGCATTAATAGGATAACGTTACCGTCAAAAAAGCCTTGCACATAAGAAAGGAAGCACATCAAGATTTTCAACCCCGTGTCAAGATAAGAAAAAGTGAAGCAGAAGCAAACCAGCACGAAGGTTCGTTGTTTGGTTGCTATCCACGATAAACTGGCAAGCATATTAAAATAGATAACTATCATCATATCATGAAAGGCATCACATCATTTAGCTCAGTCAATAGAAAGCATGTTCAAAAGCATAAGATGAGTCAGCCCATAGTGGGGCACTTGTCTAAACATTCCCTTTAATAAGGTAGTCAGCCCAAAGAGGGGCACTTCCCTAGATCTCTTCTAAGGTCAGCCTATAAGGACACCTTTCTAGGTATCATTTTATCTTAAGTTAGTCAGCCCAAGAGGGGCACTTTCCAAAACATCCTCTCTTAAGGTTAGCCCATAGGGGGCACTTTTTGAGACATTCTATCATAGGTTAGTCAGCCCAAGAGGGGCACTTTCCTAAATATCTGATCTCAAGGTCAGCCCATAGGGGGCACTTTTTGAGACATTCCATTCTAGGTTAGTCAGCCTAAGAGGGGCACTTTCCTAAGCATCCTCTCTTAAGGTCAGCCCATAGGGGGCACCTTTTTGAGATATCATTTTTATCTTAGGTTTTATCTTAGGTTAGTCAGCCCAAGAGGGGTACTTTCCTAAATATCATCTCTTAAGGTCAGCCCATAGGGGGCACCTTTTTGAGATATCATTTTTATCTTAGGTTAGTCAGCCTAAGAGGGGCACTTTCCTAAATATCCTCTCTTAAGGTTAGCCCATAGGGGCACCTTTTTGAGACATTTTATCATAGGTTAGTCAGCCAAGAGGGGCACTTTCCTAGACACTATCGATTAGTTAGCTCAGAGGAGCACTTTTCAAATCCCTCGATTAGTTAGCTCAGAGGAGCACTTTTCGAATCCCTCGATTAGTTAGCTCAGAGGAGCACTTTTCGAACCCATCGATTAGTTAGCTCAAAGGAGCACTTTTCGAATCTACCAATTAATCAGCTCATAGGAGCACTTTTTCAAACTTTTGATAACCGATTAGTCAGCTTAATGAAGCACTTTTCGAGGTATCTTTTCAAACAGTCGCTAATCTAATCAGACGCTTCTGTTGATAGGTAGACAGCTCATAAGAACACTTCCTAAGATAATCTTCTTTTCAAGGTTGCTAGTCTGGTAAGACGCTTCCTATCATCATTTCTTCTACACTCCTAAACAATGCTTGAGATGTTTCCTATCGCCAATTAGTCAGCCCATAAAGCACTTTTTGAGGAGGGAACATTACTCTAAATTGTTAAGACCATTTTAAGTCGTGGGATTATTAGCTCTTGGAGCATTTTCCTACCAAAAACCAAATTCTAGATAACCAGCCAAACCAAGGCGTTATGTATTTAGGAGGCCAAAAATGGCGTCTTTCTTGTCTTTGTAGTTAAGTTTTTCAAATTTTACTACAAAGAGGGACAGTGTAAACACCCATTTTTGTCCTAAGAGTTAATAATAATTAATAATAATCAATTTTTAATTTTTTTCAATTTTTCTCTAATATAGCAAAAATAATAAAATATTCAAAAAAATAAAAATAAATAGGAAAACACATCAATTTTGAAAAATGATTTCAAAAATAGCAATAATAAAGATTAAATAATTTTTACAAATTTTTGAAATTCCAAAAAATACAAAAAAAATGGAAGAATTGCATCGCATATGTACAATTTGCGATGTAAAGAAAATCAGGAAATTGGGCCAGCTTAGTTGGCTCGTGTGTGCGCCTGGGAACGTGTGGAAGCCAGAGGTCACGAGTTCGAATCTCCCCCGAGCACTCTATGCAATTTTTTTCGCCTTTCGCCTGGAGCTGCCATGTGGCAGCATGTGATTGGCCGAGGAAAGTCACGCGTGTCATGCGTGATCGTCTTCTTCGCCCGATCAGACGCAAGAGGAAGCCGGAGCAAGTCTGACGAAGGTAGAATCGTTCATTTTTTCCTCAAAATTTTTGGATTACTGTCAAGATAAAGCCAAATCTATCAGATAAATCAAAGAAAACAAGAGATCAACATCAAACCGTCGGGATAAAATCGAATCTAAAAAACGGAAAAATATGGGTTTATCCAAATCGCCGGATTTGAGCTTATCCGGAGGAGTTTGCGAGTGCCTATAAATAGAGGAGGAGGGGAGGAAGCTAGAACACAGATTACAAGCTAGAGAAAGTGAGAGAAAAGAGTGAATCGAGACCACCGAAGGAAATCGAAGCCACGACCGCCGATTAGGAGCTAAGCAACCACCAGAGGCATTTCTGGAGCAAACCACTGCCACCATTGGATTCCTCACCTTCGATAACCTAGGATTCGACACCTCACCCGCTGCAAAAGGCCGCCGGAATGCCATCAACGAGGACTCCCCGCCGCCATGTTCGACCGATCCGACCCGACCCGCGCACCGACTCGGATCCAGGTAAGTCAGATTTTCCGGATTTTTCGATTTATTTTTATTTTTATTTTTGTTTATTTATTTCGGTTATTTTTATTTGATTTATTATTTTATTTATTTATTTATTTTATTTATTTATTTATGTTTTATTTCCGTAAATAGGAAAATATTAGAAATTAGATTCTTTTAGGATAAATAATAATAAAAATAATAAAAATAAAAATATAATAAAAAAAGGAAATAAATAATAAAAATGTAGAAAAATAATAAAAATATTAGAAAAATAATAATAAAACTTTAGATTTTAAAATAGGATAGATAATAACTTAGGATAAAAATTTTAACAAAAATTCACAAAATAATAAAATCATAAAAATAATAAATAAAAAAACTATAAAAATCATAAAACTCATAAAAATTATAAAAATTGTAGAAGAATGAGAAAAAATCATAAAAATCATAAAAATTACAAAAAATCATAAAAAATTACAAAAAAATTCAAAAACAATTCAAAAAATTATAAAAATGAGTTTTATCACTTAGAAAAATCATTTTCTCAAATAAATCCAAAATTGATGTTTTCCCTAAAAATTATTTTCAAAAATCGAATTATTAAGCTTAGGCTTAGATATTTTTTAGAAAAATCCAAAAATGTTAAAAACATAAATCAAAAGAGATTTTCAAATTAAAATTCACAAACCCACTAAATCTTTTCAGGAAAAGCGAACTACGGCTTGTTTGATCCTGAATAGCAGGTACGTAGGCACCCATTCGGGTCAACCCATAAAATAAATAAACAATCATTTTCTTAAAATAATTCATTCAAGAACATAATAAAAGGCAACAGAAACAAAATGAAAGACATTTCTAAAAGGAGATAATTTTAGGAGATTAGGTAGTAACCATAAGGTTTTAATAGGTTAGCCTCCGGATTTAGAAACTCTGGTTTTTCCTTTTTCCTCTTTTCACAAAAACGAGAAGAGGAAATCACGACGACTAGTGGTCTAAATTAAGACTAATACACTCATTTAGTCTTAATTCAATCTTTCCCAACAACAGTTGGGTGGCAACTCCAAAATTAAACGAAGTTCCTAACTTAAGTCGAGGATCTATATTAGATGAGCATAGGGTCTAGTCTAGATCGGATTAGAACAGGAATTCAAAAAATTAGACTCGACAAGATTGAAAACTAACTTTATGTAATTAATAATTTTTTATGCCTAATTGTAAAGTATAGATAGGAATCATAAAAATTAGAGTACTACATTCTACTTTATTGAGATTTTAAACAGTTGGCCTAATTAATTCTATCATTAAAATAGCCTAATTCTCTAGGGTTTCACATACACTAATTACTACTATGCAAACCAAGATCTTAAGGTTTGGATTATTAACTGAACAATATGAGTAAGATGACATTTTGAGCCTATTGTGGCCAAGTGTCGATTGGGAATATTAGTTTATGGGTTCTACATGGACAAGGGATACTTATTTAAGAAGCAGCGACTATGTATACCAATTAACCCGATAAGGGAATCATTGGTTAGAGAGGCCCACATTGGAGTACTAGTAAGGCATTTTGGGGAAAAGTGGATTTACAAACTATTAAAGGAGCACTTCTTTTGGCAAAGGATAATGAAATGTGTTCTATATGCAAGACAACCTAGGGGAAGAAGGAACCCTATAGGGAGTACACACCTCTACCTATCCTAGAGTAGCCATGGACCAACATCAGTGTAGACTTTGTGCTAAGGTTGCCTAAAATAGCCTAGAAACATGACTCTATTATGGTGATCATAGATCAATTCAACAAGATGGCCCATTTCATTTCCTATCATAAGACCGAGGATGCTTTATTTGTTGCTAGCCTCTTTGTATAAGAGATTATGTGCTTACATGAAGTTCCCCATAGCATTGTCTTGAACCGGGACACCTAGTTCACCAACATTCTTTTAGAAGATCTTGTGGAGGAGACTTAATACAAAGTTAATGTTCAATACATCTTGTTACCCCAAACTAATGGCTAGAAAAAGGTTGTCAATTGAACCTTTGGTGCCTTTCTCTATGCTACCATTGGTAAAAACCTTACCAATGGGACTTGTGCTTACCTATTCTTGAGGTCATCTATAGTAACAACCCAACTCTACTATTGCCATGATCTTTACCTTGACTTAAAAGGGAAAAAGCTTTAGTGGTGTTAACTAAGCCAAAGAGATTGAGTAGCTGCATTAGAAGGCATTCGAGCAACTTACTAAGGTTATGACTAAGCTATAAGAGCTTAGAAATGAAGGTTGTGAAGTTTAACCCTAATGACTTGGTCTAGATTCACCTTAGCAAAGAAAGGTTTCCCAGCTATAAGGTGAGTAAGTTGTCTCTTGGAGCTAACAAAGGTTTCAAGGCCTTATGGAAGATCAATGACAAGCTTATGAACTTAACCTACTCGAAAGTTATGGAGTATCCCTGACCTTCATCATCAGCTATTGGACTCCCTATGTGCTAGAGGAGGACCTACAAGAAGGCCGCCTTGATTTGAGGGCAAATCCTTAACACCTCAAGGAGATGATAAGAATCCAACCACTAGACCCATTACCTTAGCTTAAGCATAAGAACTTTAGAACCTTATTCAAAGACTACTCACCAACCAACCGGTTAAGGATGAAACTATCTTCCTACTTTGGTTTGGCTTCCTCCATCTACCAAGCTACCATCAATCTCTCACCATTAACCAATTTAAAGAGGTAGACAACCTAACCCTTAGACTTAAACAACTAAGATTGACCTGTTTTGTCATCATCTAACTAGCTTAGAGCCTTGATGCACCAACTGTTGACCCTTTCATCTTAGATCCACACCACAATGACTCAACAAAGCACTTAATCCACCAGTAAAGTTTTGTAGCTTTTGCTAGGTGAACAACCCATGCTTGGACAATATGTTTCCTTAACATTTAATAGATGCATGCATTTCCAGATATTCTTTTTTCCTCTTTACATTTTTACCCTTTTGTAATAATTTGAGAAGAATATTTTGAAATTTTCCACTTTTGGTAATTTAACCTTAAGGACTTACTATATATAGTCCCCTAAAATGTAAGTCAAACATTGTCTAAATATTACTAAACTTTCTTCCATATTTACAAGTTCTTGAGCTCTCAAATTACCCACTCATATCAATCCCTTTAGTAAGGATAGTAGTGAGTAACCCTAGAATTACTGCTTATGCGCTATACCAATTGGTGAATCTAGGCCATGTTGTGCTTATTAGCAAGTAATATCTAGTAAGCAACTCATGAAACCTTGCAAAAATCATCCCTAAAAGCCCACATCCATCCTCATCTCATGATATCTTAGTGAAAACTTAGCTCTTAGACATATTGCACACATGAATTCTATTTTTACGTCACAAGAGTGATGCTTTTAAAACTTTTAAAAGTTTTGCAAAAAAAAAAAATCAATATGAAAAAGGCACCTATATAGTCAATTTAAAACCTAATCATGGAAAGGAGTTTCAAAGTCATGAGTTTACAATCTTTTGTGAAGAAAATTACATTACTCACCATTTTTTTACACCATACAATCTTCAGCATAATGGAGTTTTTGAACATGAAAGCAGAACCATTTAGGAAATGACCTATACTTTATTAAATTCTAATGGTATAACAACCTATTTTTTGTTAAAACAACCTCAGTAGTTTGTTATATCATTAATAGAGTTTATCTCAAGCTTTTTAAAAATAAAACGTGTTGTGAACTTTTTAGAGGAAGGAAGCCTATGGTTTCATAATTTCATGTTTTTGGAAGAAAATGTTTTGTAAAAAGGAATCATTCTAATCTTGGCAAGTTTGATCAAAGGGTTAATGAAGCTATTTTTCTCTAATGCTCCCTAAATAGTAGAGCTTACAAAATATATAACAAAACAACAAAAGTAATAGAAGAATCAATCAATGTTAAGTTTGTAGAAGAAATAAAGAATGATGAATTGAATGATGAGACTCCACCAATTTTTAATCAAGAGAGATTATCCTAAAAATCCTATAAATGAAGTATAAAAAATGAGTTCAATTCCAAGGCTAAAAGATTACTAGAATCAAAGACGGATTCAATAGAACCAATTAATGAAGGTTCATTGGAACCTAAAATCAAAGGAACTACTAAAATACCCTTTTAAAGCCAAGGGACTCATCGGAATACTTCAAGGATTTAGAAATATAAATCATTTCATTCACTAGAATTAGTTATCGGTATTTTAGATTCAAGCATCAAAATAATATTGAGAATCATTTTTCTTTAGTTTCTAAAATGGAGGCGGAAGCACCTAAATACAACGATTGGATGAATACAATATAAGAGGAACTTAACCAATTTCAAAGAAATAATGTGTGGATTTCAATTCCAAGACTAAAAGGTAAGCTTATAACAAGAACGAAATGGGTATTCTAAAATAAGATAGACGAAGATGGTAAAATAGTTTAAAACAAAGGTAGATTAGTTGCTAAAGGTTATTCACAAGTGAAAGGAATAGATTAGGATGAAGCTTATGCTCTAATAGCTTGATTAAAAGCTATAAGATTGTTAATTACATATGCTCATTATAAGAATTTTAAGCTTTCTCAAATTGATATTAAAAGCTCATTTTTAGATAGATATATTAAAGAAGAAGTATATGTTGAACAACCCACTAGATTTAAAGATGCTATAAAAGAAGATCATGTGTTCAAGTTAAGAAAAGTTTTATACGATTTAATACAGGGACCTAGAGCTTGGTTTTAATACTTTTCATGTTACACTAGGTACATCTAAATTGAAAAGTATACCTTTTAGGTTATTCAATACTCTTCTTTTTTCTTTAACATTTTTGTTTTCTGCCTTTTCACTTGCACTAATTCTTTAGCTTTAAGAAAAATAGTTTGTGCAAAAGCTTATGAACACTCTCCTATTCAAATCCTAAACCAAATTTTGATGAATTAAGAAGTTGACTTAATAAAAACATTTGAAACATTTTATCACTTTCATCAAATTTTTTTAAAAAATTTGGAAGAAATTGTAAAAGATATTCAATATTTACTTTCAAATTCTTATTTTCTACATTTAAAACTGCATTTTTATTTGATAATGCTTTCTTCTTAGTGTGCAAGACTTCATTATCATTTTTCAAACTATTAATTCCATTCATTAAAATACAATTCGTTTAACTCAATGCTTTCTTTTCATTTTTCAACGCCTTATTCTCCTCTTCGAGTTTTGTGATCTTTACTTAGATTTTGAAAAAGCATCCAAAACGTTTTTGTATTACAATATTTACATATCATTAGATTCCTAACCACAACTATTAGAATTAGAACATACCTCAAAGTCAACCATTAAACACGTGTTGTCCATTTCTTCACCTACTTCCAAATCCACTATTTCATTTTCCAAATCTATTCAAGTGGTTATCAAAGACTTTGTGTTTCTTCTTTTTATGCTTCTCAAGCTTCATGGTGAGCTTAAGATATTCATACTTGATGTGTCCTAACTTTTTACACTCATAGCACATGACATCCTTCTATTCTTTGTAATTTTTACCTACATCACTATTATTTCTATTAATATTATAATTTTTGTAGATAAAAGATCTCTTACCTCACCTCTTGAAAGCCCTTTTAAGACATCGATTCATTGAATTAAGATCCTTTTCATCACTAGATGATTCATCATTAGTTTCCTCATTAACTTCTCTTGCTTTGAAAGTGGTTGCCTTGTTCCCATTTAAAAGCAATAGAAAGTAAGCGATTCTTAGCATCAAAATTGTTTTTTAGCTTTCTTCTTGTCAATGTATCTTCTGATGGGATTTTTGGTTCTAATGTTTCCATTTTCAATAATTTCTCATGCTTGATAGCCCGTTGCCTTGATAAATGTCTCCACCTAAATTTCCAATAAAAAAGTTAATACCAATGAAATAAGGGATCTTCTATGTTTGAACTATTAAAGTATCTACCATGGATATTTAAACTTGATAACTGTCAAGCTAAACTCTAATATCTAGTGTTAGTCTTGGTTAGCAATTAAGATGATTGGAATCAAAATCCTACAAGACCTATCATTAGGGTAAGAGCCAAAGGATTTCAAATCTTGGCGATGAGGGTCCTCTTTGAACAAACTGACCCCATAATTATTTGTATACTAACCTCTTTTCTATTACTTATTTATTGAGTATTCCAGTAGGCATACTTGTCGAGTTTTATAGGGTGATGGATAAACTTACTAAAACTCAGGTTATGGGTTATTCATGGACCGACCTAAACCAAAGATGAGCTAGACCAACAAATTCAATTGAAGAACTGGCTCGTTGAAGACTATTTTTGTACTTGTTATTTTTATCTTTGAACCGGTTACTTTGTAATCATTTTGGGACATTTTATTTTGTTGTAATTGTTGGATTTAGGACCGACCACACTAGTGGCATAGATGTAATTGTTTTTGTCATTTTAACCTTAAGTGGAGCAAGTATAAATACTTGCTAAAGTAAGGTTTGTAGGGAGGTTGTTAATAGATAAAAATTTCTACCCCTTTCACGTGAGAATTAGGGTTCCATGCTCTAATTTCATAAGACTTTTATCAATTCTTCAAGATTGTGGCGAGTGGCAACTTAAGGATTTGTGAGTAATATCAATTCCCTAAGTTGATTCCAATTCACACTAGTGTGTCATATCTAGTGTGATTGGTTGTTCTTGTTTGTTCTTATCACGCCATTTTAGGTTTCTTTTCTATTATTTGTTTTCATGCAATTTTAGTGGAATTAGATCTTAAATTGTGTTGTTATTGTGATTATTCAATTGCTATTGGAATTTATCATTTGTGTGGAAGCCTTTTATGCTTAAGGGATTCACACCATTCTTGTAATTCTGTGATTGGTTTGTTCCATTTGTTCATGTGTTATGTGTTTGATCCATTAAGCACATCACAAGAGGAAGGTGAATTGATTGCTTAGATTTTAAAATTCCTTTTCAAAATTTTGTCAACTACTCATTTTGATTACTATTAGCGGTATTTGATGATGAGAGCCATGATGGGAGCCAAGCTAGAAGAGGGAATGTGGATCCTCTTGAAGTGCCACCTGGACCAATCACAAGAAATCGAGCGAAACGATTCAAGGAAGCACTTAACGGGTTGATAAAGGATGTCTATGAAGTTGAAAAGGATTGGAGCAATCATGAAGCTGGAATGGAATGGAACAACCATGGGAATGCCCTTGCTCTTGTACAAGTCATACCGGATACGGGGTGAAGAGGGCGTGTCTTTACAAGGCACAGTCGTGTAGGATTCTGGAGGTTACACAGAATCATACACGGTCGTATACACGGTTCAAAGGCACAGCCGTGTATGGTGTCAAGAATTTCCACAGAAAGATACACGACTAGAAGTACACGGTCGTGTATATTGTCAAGAAGTTCCACAGAATTATACACGGCCAAAGTATACGGTCGTGTATCTCCTCGACGCCGGCCTTCATGTCTTGTTTTTTTATTTTTACGCACTTATTGAAGTGATGTCGTTTTGGGCCTTTATTGTTATGAATTATAAACCCTAATATAAAGCTCCTAGGGTTTAGAACATTTAGATATAGAACATACAACATTGAAAGTTTGAAAACACTTTTGAGAGAATTCCTCTCTTAGTTCTTTAAAGAACTAATCTAGAACTTATCGGATTTTATTTCTGTGGCATTCATCCCGACTTATCAATCGGTCTTTCATCTCGATTGTGGCGTCTTCATAGTATACCAAGGTTCTTGTCTCGCTTATAGACAACGGGTCGCGGTTTCCACTTGAGGGTGTTTGGCATCTTAGGTAACGAATTCCGAACGTATTGGTATTAGGTTTCGTCACACGTTGGCGTGGTTGGTATCAGTTAGGAATCCGATCAAACTGATCTCGTATCATTTGATTCTATATTGCAATGGAAATTGACATAAATAAGTTTCACATAAATAGTAAAGTAAGAATAAGAAGATTAGGTGTTGATTTATAGAGGTTCTTTCTTGATAGTTGGTCCTCTCCTCTAGCATCATGTGCTAGGGATTTGGGTCATCTACACTAATGTTTTCCACTACTTAAAAGAAATCAAGATGGGGTATATAAACTATGCCACAAGCTATTAGTTTTGACTCTACCTTACCTCCATTTTCCTTATAATAGGAATAATGCATGTCTAAATCATTTATTGTCTTACCAAGATAGCTTAGTTCATTAGTTATAGTAGTGAAGCATCCAAATATATCTTTAATTTCCTCACCAAGTTGCACATGAAATAGTTCATATTGTTGTATAGGTATGTAAATTCTCATTTCTTTAATTTTTTTAGTTCTTTCATGTGTTTCACATAATGTATCTCAAATATTTTTTACATCCCTGCATGAAGATATTAAATGAAATTTAGGAGTGACAATAGTGAGTAAGAGATTCTTAGCTTTTGAATTTGCTTCTACTTTCTTTTACTCATTTAGATCAAATACCTCACCCTTGATAGTTCTATCACTTCTCTCAATGATATCTTACATTACATAATTTGTAGCTTTAATGAATGTCTCCATCTTTTATTTCCAATAGGAAAAATTAATGTCATCAAAATAAGGTGCCTCATTGGTTTGTACTACAAGACTATCTACTATGAATCTTGAAACTCAATTAATATCGAGAGAAGCTTTGCTATTGAGTGTTGGTCTTAGTTAGTAACTAAGAGAATGTGAATTTTTGTGACAAAAATTTAAATTTCTTTTTCAAACTCATTTAGAAAGTCCCTTTTTACTACTATTAGCAAATTTCAAACAAGTATTGCAGGTAGAATTTAAAATAGATAAATAAATGTAGTAAAGTAAAAAGAGTAAAGTTAAGAAGACTAGCTAGTCAATATAGTGCTTCTGCCTTATGCATCAATTCACTCTTTTAGCTTCCAAATGATATTAACCCAATCATTTTCATCGGTATCATTCCTCAATATCAAACAAAAACTTAGATGTTACAACATAATCAACCATCTTGGCACAATCACTCACTGCATTGTCTCACTGATGTGCCTAAAACCAAGTTTAAGCACATGCAAAACCAATTTGAAAGACAATCATACAATGTCAATCAAACTAGCTTCCAATCACGTGAACTACTTCTACTATTAAACTAATTCCACAACACCAACTTGATCAAGATTGAATGAACCAAATATGTTTAGCTCTGATACTAAAAAGATGATGTGCTAAAAGGGGGGGGGGGGTGTTAAGCACATGCAAATGAACCAATTAAAAAACTTCTAAATGACAAGATCAAACCGATTCAAATTATAGCAAAATTATGTGAACCCTAATTTTTACAATGTGATCCGAATTACAAAATCAATAAGATTAAAACCACAATGATGATATTTCTCAATTGAATCAAGAATTCAACTCAATTTCCAATCTAATCCCAATCAAAACATCAACACAAAAACCATAAACCCCTCCTCACAACAATGCCATTCCAAGCAACACAATGTAAAGTACATTTGATGGTAATAACAAGCGATAAAACTACTCAATTATATATCATTACAAGAGAGGATACAAATGATGTCAAATTCATATCAAAAGAACCAACCTAATTAACCCTAGATATTACTCACTAGTGATGAAAAGGAAAAAACAACATAGGGAATTGATATAACTCACTATTCTCTATGTTGCAACTCGCTACAATTCTAATTTTTTTATTGAAATTGATAAGAGCCTATGAAATCTTAGGGAAACCCTAATCTCTCACACGAAATGTGTTTGCTGCAAATTTCAAGTCTCTTCTCCAAAACCATACTTAAGCAAGTATTTATACTTGCTCCCTTTAGGGTTAAAATGTCCATAAAATTATAACTATGCCACTTTAGGGTGGCCGGTCCTAAAAACACCAATTACAACCAAATAAAAATGTCCCAAAAACTTACAACATAAATGGTTCCATGAAAATAACAAACAAATAAAAACGGCCTTCAACATGCTAGCACTTCAATAGGATTCGTTAGTCCAGCTCATCGCCGGTTTAGGTTGGTCCATGGATAACCCACAAGCTGAGTCTTAGTTAGTTTATCCATCACCCTATAAAGCCTGATAAGTGTTCCTATTGGAATACACAATACAAGAGTAATAGAAAAGACGTTAGTATATAAATAATGTTGGGTTCGATTTGCTCAAAAAAGACTCCCATCGCCAAGATTTGAAATCCTGTGGCTTTTACCCTAATGATAGGTCTTGTAAGATTTTGATTCCTATCACTCACTTAGCTTCAACTAAAGCTAATCATACAAAACTACAATGAAACTTTAACCTCTCCAAAAAACAAAACCAACTTCAAAAGAAGTTTGCAATTGTGAGGGAAAAAGAAGTATATGTTCCTCTAAAAGATCCATGCTTTAATAGAAGAAAATAAAATGAACATTGATTGCTTCAAGATGCTCTCTTTGTTCTCTATGTTTGTATGCCCATATGTGCTTCTTTCATTACTATTTCAATCTTGTATATATAGATGAAATATAGCAGCCATTCACGATCTTCTCTTCCTTAATTATAGTTGTCTTCAATTTACAACTTTTAATTTATTTAGTCTTGTTCAAAAATATGTTTTCTTCATATTGCTTCTATTATTTTGAATAAGTAGCATTTGACTATATTAATTAGTTGCAATTAATGTTAACCATCTCATCATAATTCTTCATAATCTTGCCTTACTAGTCATTAAGTAAATAACTTGTTTTCCTGATGTGCCTAAATGATCAAATTCAAGCACATGAAACCAACTGAAGAACCACTTCAACAAATCCCAAAAATGGCGTGGAGAACAATTTCCAAATGATCCCTAATTGTATGAACAACTTGCTCTAATACCAAATTATGATGTGCTTAATGAATTAAGCACATAACATAAGAACAAATCGAACAAACCAATCATGGAATTACAAGAATGGCATGAATCCCTTAAGCATAAAAGGCTTCCACACAAATGAAAAATTCCAATAGCTATTGAATAATCACAATAACAACACAATTTAAGATCTAATTCCACTAAAATTGCATGAAAACCAATAATAGAAAAGAAACCTAAAATGGCTTGATAAGAACAAATAAGAACAACCAATCACAACTAGATATGACACACTAGTGTGAATTGGAATCAACTTAAGGAATTGATATTACTCACAAATCCTTAAGTTGCCACTCGCCACAATCCTTAAAGAATTGATAAGAGTCTTATGAAATTAGAGCATGGAACCTTAATTCTTACGTGAAAGGAGCAGAAATTTTTATCTCTCAACAACCTCCCTACAAACCTTACTTTAGCAAGTATTTATACTTGCTCCACTTACGGTTAAAATGACAAAAACAATTACATCTGTGCCACTAGTGTGGCCGGTCCTAAATCCAACAATTATAACCAAATAAAACATCCCAAAATGATTACAAAATAACCAGTTCAAAGATAAAAATAAGAAGTACAAAAATAGTCTTCAACAAGCCAGTACTTCAATTGAATTCATTGGTCCAACTCATCTTCGGTTTAGGTCGGTCAACGAATAACCCACAAGTTGAGTCTTAGTGATTTTATCCATTGCCCAAAAAGTATGCCTATTGGAATACACAACACATAAGTAATAGAAAAGAGGTTAGTATACAAATAATTCTGGGGTCGGTTTGTTCGAAGTGGACCCTCATCGCCAAGATTTGAAATGCTTTAGCTCTTGCCCTAATGATAGGTCTTGTAGGATTTTGATTCCTATCATTTCCTTAATAAGTATGCTTTTGAGTTGATCTTGTAAACATAATCACCCATCATATTAAGAACCAACTTCAGTGGAATATGTCAAATATATTACCCATATACATTTAACTAGTGGAGATGGGTCTTGAATTTGTTATTCCATCTTTATATATTTTGTAGTCTTTAGTAATTTTGATCCTATCCTGCAATCAGAAATAACCATCTTATTGTTTAAGCTTTCATAATACCTATTTTTAGCCTCTTGTTCTTCTACTTTTTACTTTAGAAAAAAAAAATCAATTTGATTCTGTAACAACCTTAAAAGGGGGTTAAGTAGAAATATCCTAAAGTCATCATATCATGTGCACACTTACAATATAAAAACCACCTTGTAAGTTAGAGTTTGCAAGACTCTAATTGAATATTCTCTCATCACATTAAATAATAATACATATAGTTTATTATTACAAAAATAACTATGAAATCTATTATATCACAATTTACCAGAACTGTAGAGTTAATATTCCCTTCCAAATTATAAAATCATGCTATTAAAACTTAATTAAAAAAATTCAAATAAGCTTTGAGAAGATAAAGATTTTGGAATAGAAGAGAGTACAAATCTTAACATTTGATGTCCCAATCTATGTTCAATTCAAATATGCTTCAAAGTTTATAACTATCCTTCAAGACCTAAGTCTAGAACACTCATCACTCCGATTGCAGTCCATTCTAGCTTTGAAATAACCTACAAGAAAAACTATTGGGAGATAGGGAACTTCAACAAAACTACAATTTAGTGAGTTCATCCCACACCACTATTGTTTAAGCATGTTATGAATCATTAGTTAAGGCAATAAGCAAATCTATCTACAAATGATATGGATGCATACATAATGAATGCAAGCAACACATTTATGCGAGTTCAAAAACCATGGAAGGTGTAAATTTGCATCATCAATAAGTTGATTATCCTCCATACTTAAGCACATGAAGTGTCTCATCTTGTCCTTATGAGGCTTTCTATGGCCTCAATCCCACTAGATAAGTTCAACACTTAAGTGATGTAAAGAAAAGGGTGCCACAAGGCTAATCTAGGTGATCCTAACTCTAGGGTATATATAATCAATTAATTAATCAATAATTCTACGTAGGCCTCAATCAAGGGATGTTTAAACAATTTTGCCCCAATAAAATCAACGTTGATAAAATTACCATTGGCAACCTCATGAGCACACACTAAGGTTTTAAATAAAATTACCATTGGTGGTTTTGATAGTACATACCGAGGTTTTACAAATGGTAGCTTCTAAAAGCACTCATCAAATTTGACAAAAGGTAGCTCTTAAGAGCACATGCTAAGGTTCAAGATAAAATCTTGTGAAAATATTTCAAAATTATTTGGTAAAGCTTAAAGAGTATGCTTATTTTAGTGTAGTTGTTGGGTCATAGACATGTGGTAGTATATTCGATTATTTTGGCCAAGAATTTAAATTTATAAATTAATAAAGTGGTCACATAGATGCTAGCTTACAAGGCAATTAGTCATTCCAACATAAATCAACAGCAATCAGTAGAACAATACGCAAACATCCAGTAGCAAGCAAATCTAGATCTTTAGAATTCCTTTAACTAAGCATATTTGCTCACTTAACAAAATCCTTAGGATATCTTGAATTGATAATTGAGTCACCTAAAGAGAAAATAAGACTTAATGAGTATGTTTGTAATGCCCTAGAACCTAGAGTATCACAGCCCGCCACGTGTCACTACTACCGAGCGATACACTAAGGCTTTAAAACTCCATCATACTTCAAAACCTCCTCATATACATTATCCATCATACTACTATAACTATAATCAAATGAATGACTCACGGATGAGTCATTCCAAATTTGATTATTTAATAACCACAAAGTCTCAAGCTACAATCTTTCTCCATAATTTCAATTTAACAATAAAATATCAATTTATAATAATTCATAATTCTTATCACTCTTCCTCCACATAGTAATAGTGTTCTCTTCCCATCTCATCCATGTAATGTCCCACTAAGTTTTCATTCTCATCATACTCTAGTTGTTCATCATTTTCACCTGTAGCTAAAAATATATATATATAGGAAAGGGGGGTGAGCTTAAGCTCAGTATGTGAGTACCACACTCACATGCGCGTGACACACTACATTAAATCACATGCATGTAGGCAACATTTATCCTCAACACAATCACAATTCAGTTCACACATCAATACCCACAATGAATTATAACACATGGGATGACCTTGATACACATAACATTTATCCTAGTAGGAACTGCCTCTACGGGCCCCATCTAAACATAATGGGAACTGCCACTACTGGCTCCGTCAAACCCTAATCTACCTCAGATCATTTTGATACATGGCTCCACTAGGTATAACATGGCATACCAATCATCGAGGTGCCCCTTAGGGATCTGCCATTACTGGCCCTTAAGCTAAGCTAAGCACAAGCAACATATCTCATTCTTTTCACATAACATTGTGTTACATCATGATACCACATAATTTACATTATATCTCAGCATTTCATTATTTCATATGCAATTCATTAGATAGCTTCCTAGCAATCACATACAACAAACAAAGTAAACATGTACCTAGAATCCTAGCCTTAAGCGCTTCTTGTCCCAAACTTAAGCTAAGTCGGTATTTATATCATCATCAACACATCACTCTTAGTATTAATCCAAACATAATATATTTCTCCTAATTCCTCTTAATCTAGTAGGTTATTTAAGGTTATACTAATTGCCTCAGTTATGTCGAACTTGGTTAATTAAGAAGATAATTTGATATATATTGATCATGTTCATCACTTAACACAGCCATGTTAGAGGTCGTGTTACTCAATACGGGCTAATACACGACCGTGTTATAGGTCTTATATCTCTCAGTGAGATTAAGCTTTAACATGGTTGGAACACGACTGTGTTGGGAGGCTATGTTCTTCTAATTTTAACACGGAGGCAACATGACCATGTTGGATGGTCGTGTATCTCTCAACATGTTTTGATAAATCAATACGAGAGCAACACGACCATTTTGGATGGTCATGTATCCCTCGGTATGTCATTCAAAACCTAAATTTTGTTTCTACCTTATTCATCCAATCTTCTCATTTTCTAATCCTAAGCTTAAGTAAATCCAAAAATACAAATTTAAATCCCTTACTTGATCCAAATTTCTCTTGAAACTCCAATTTCAAGCACTTTCTTGCTTGTTCAATTCACCATTGAACCTATTCTTCAATTAAATCCCTTTTCATTATGCCGCGATATCTCTTTAGATTACTGTAGGTTTTCTTTAAGAGGCACTCTCTCCCTTTCTCTCTTTAGGATCCTCTAAGCTACTAAAATTTTTTAAGTGTGAAAAAGGATAAACCCTAGGTTAATTCGCTTATATATAGTCTCACTAGGAAAAGACAAAACTGCTCTTTATCTCACATGTTCATTTACGACCTTGCTACTTGTTATATTTTTACACATATTTATTTTTTTAAAAAAATAATGTGTATTTCATTCTCCCCCCTTATTGAAACTTTCATCCTCGAAAGTACTTAGAATTGGGAAAAGTTCTAGATGCTTCCTCTTCATTTCTTCTTCTAATTCCCATATCGCCTCTTATTCTGTTTGATTTGTCCACTGCACTTGGACATAAGGAATTCTTTTTCTTCTTAGCACCTGTTCCTTAGTATCCACTATCCTCACAAGTCTCTCTATAGAGGACAAATCTGGTTGTACCTTCAAAGGTTCTAAGGCCATCACTTGATTTGGGTTTGGTACAAACTTTCTTAACATCGATACATAAAATACATCATGTACTCCTGCCAGACTAGGCGATAGGGCCAACTTGTATGCAACTGTTCCGATTCTTTCTAGAATTTTGAATGGACCCATGTATCTTGGATTCAGCTTACCTCGCAGTCCAAACCTGATTACTCCTTTAGTTAGAGATATCTTCAGTAAGATTTTATCTCCCACTTGAAACTCTAGAGGGCACCGTCATTTATCTACATAACTTTTCTAGCGACTCCAGGCTAATTGAATTCATTGCCTTATGACTTTAACTTGTCTACTATTTCTTATACGATCTTTAGCCCCAATAGCTATCTTTCCCCCTACTTCATCCTAATGTAAGGGAGATCTACATTTCTTGCCATATAATGCTTCATAAGGAGCCATCTATATAGTAGTCTAGTAACTGTTGTTATAAGCAAATTCTACTAAAGGCAAATGATCACTCCAATTACCCCCTTGATCCAAGGTATAAGCTTGTAGTAAATCTTCTAGAATTTAAATAGTTCTTTCAGATTGCCCATCTATCTGAGGATGAAACGTTGTACTAAACTAGAGTTTGGTTCCCAAAGCTTGATGTAGACTTTTCCAGAATTTGCTCACAAAACGAGTATCCCTATTAGATGTAATCGTAGCTGGTATCCCATGTAATCTAACAATCTCTTTAATATACATTCGAGCAAGCTTTTCTAGTCTATAGTCCACTCTAATTAGTAAGAAATGTGCGAACTTAGTCAATCTGTCTACTATCACCCAATTGCATCATATTTCTCCCTTGTTCTCGGGAGTGCTGTGACAAAATCCATAGTTACATGTTCTAACTTCCATTCAGGTACAAGAAGAGGTTGTAACTCAACAGCTAGTCTTTAGTGTTCAATCCTTATTTGTTGACAAGTGAGACACTTGGACACATATTCAACTATCTCTCATTTCATATTTTTCCACCAGTAAGTGCTCTTGAGATCCTTATACATCTTAGTGCTTTCTAAGTATACTATATACCATGAGTAATGGGCTTCCTTCATAATCTTCCTCTTTAATTATGTGTTATTTGGAACACACCATCTATTACCATACTTGATTACCTCTTCAATGTTTAACACAAATTCTGTGACTTCACCCTATTCTAATTTGCTCCTTATCTTCTGAATTTCAAGATCTTCCATTTGTGCAGTTTTAATCTGATCTAAAAGATTGCATTAGATACTAAGTGTAGCTAACCTAATGTGTTTCACTTGTAATTGTAATATATATAAAGGATGACATAAAGAAGAACCAAATTCCAATCAAATTAGGCGTGAACCTAACTTGAATATGGAACCCTAAATGGCGTGAATAAGAACAAATAATCAATCCCAATTACACACTAGATATGACACACTAGTAATAATTGGAAGCAACTCAAGAAATATTGATATAACTTACAATAATTCTTTAAGCCCACTTACCACAATTTTAACAATAAAATTGATAAGAGTAAAAGGTTGTGTGAGGAAAACCACTCTACAACAAGAAATGGCCGATTTCTAATATTCAAAAGTCCCCTACAAACCCTACTTTACAAGTATTTATACTTGTTCTAAATAAGGAAAATTTAACAAAAGAAAATACAAGTAAAGAATAAGATATGTGGTCAGTTTTCAACAAAAGAAAATACAAATGAAAAATATCATATGTAGCCGGTTTCCTTCAATTCCATGGAGCAATGTAAGACCCATTCTTCTTTTGTTAAATTGCAAATGAAATGAATGTCGGTTCCACTTATCTCTATAGGTTTACTTTGATTCATAATAGACCATGATATCTTCTTGCAAAAACCAACAAAATGTACCTGCTACAATGTAAGATAAATTATTATAAGATAAATAAAGATAACATGTAGATGTCTGGGCTCATTTGTTCAAATAGGCTTCCCCACTATTGGATCCAGATTTGATTCCCATCATCTCCTTGGGCCTTTGAAAGATTTTTCCTCAAATCTAAGGAGTCTTTTCCTAGACTAAAATCCCTTATTTGCATATGCTTGTTGCCTTGAAGTCTTTCGTAGCCATTAGTTTTACTAATCTGTTCTTGGAATTTGTATACCTCAGTTGGAGACATAGGAGTCAAGACAACCCGTGTACCTTCTTTATAAAACATATAAGTGTTTCTAAACCCATCATGTTGCACCTTCCTGTCAAATAATGAAGGCCTACCCAGTAGTATATGAAAGGCATACATAGGAAGAACATCATAGAAAATTTCATCATTGTATCTTTCTCCTATGCTGAATGGCACCTTAGCCCTTCATGTAACATGCAAACTACCCTGTTCATTCAGCTAATGTAATTTATAAGGATGTAGATGTGGACTAGTGACTAGATGTAATCTATTTACTAATGCAATAGTTATGACATTAGTGCAAATACCACCATCAATGAAAAGAACACACAAATTACCTCGAATCCGACAGGGCGTATGGAATAGGTTCTCCCTCTGTATGTCCCTAACATTTGGATTTATAGTCATAACCCTGCATAACACATTAATAGACAAATATTTGTCATTTCCCTTATCTTCATGTGTCTCAGCATCAGGATCATCATAGTACTCCTGTAGTACTATTGACAAGTCTGCAGGCTCAACCACTTTTTCTTGACCGTCCTCACTATTTCCTTCCATGATAGTCATGACTCTGTTGTTGGGTCACTAAGCAATCATGTGTCCAAAACACATGCATTTGAAACACTTTATTTAACACATCTTTCCACTGTTTGTTCCTAGCACTATTTGCGTAAAATCAACTCCAACAACCTCTTTTCCTTTCCCTGAAATCTCCTTCTCCCTATCAGTATTAGAGGTATTCTTGTCCACAGTCTTATCATGTCCCCCTATTCCTTTTTGTTCTCCCATCTGACCAGCTAACCCATGAAGTTTGGTAGAAGTTCCATATATGTTGCTCGCAGCTCAAAAAAGGTTGGATCACCTCTATCTCTCCACTTTCAGGGCTAACTGGATAACCTCATCAAGTGTGTTATATCTCTGGAGCTCTATGATGCAAGAAATTTCATACTTTAACCCTAACATAAATCGTGCTAGAGTTTGTTCAGGAGGTTCAACTGACCCACATCTGATCATTAATGTCTTGAACTCTTCTACATACTCAACAACTGTTTTGCCTCCCTACCTTAGTGTTTGGAGACGCATAAACAACTCCTGCCTATAATGCTCAGGTATAAACCTTTTTCTCAATACCCGTTTCATTTCCCTCCAAGTATGTATATCAGCCTCACCATCTCTTCGTTAGCTAATCACAAGATTTTTCCACCATAAGGCGGCATAACCTGTAAATTCTACCGCTGCAAGATGAACCCGAGTGTGATCATCAATCTCATAGCACTCAAATAGGCCCTCAACCTTATCCTCTAATCTAAATAATCATCTGCAAAACCCCTACCATCAAATGAAGGCATCTGAAATCCCGATTTGGGTTGGGCTCATTCTCAAAATTATCATCTCTTTCCTCCTTAAGAGCATGATAATCTCCCTCCATTCTCTTGCCCCTATTACCTCCAACAGCGCCTTCCTTAAGAGCATTTTGATGGGCTACCCGAGGTAGGGGTGCCTAAAGGCTTACCACTAGTGGTTGTGGCATCGTCATTTGATCTACCCATGTTGCTAATGTAGCAACAATGGTGGTAAGATCCTGCAACTATTCCTCTAATGTTCTTCCACCTGCAACACGACGCCCTTGACCTCCTCTAACCTGACTCTTGGCCTCATTGCTAATCCCACCATTTACATTATCATTTGACATGATTTGGAATTCTTTTTTTTATCACTTAACACCTACTCAAAATAGACACACAACACAAATCACAACACTACACCATGTCACAAACACACCACGACTTCACTCACACACTCCCACACTTCAACACACAACCATGCAACACACACACCACGGTTTCACACACTCACTCCTATGGTGTAAAATACAACCAATACAACCCCCCAATGCACAACACTCAACTTCACGATACAAGCTTCAATTACAACATAGACTTCACACAACACTTACACTCATGATACGACACTCTACTCTACGGTTCCACTTACACACCACAGCAACACAATGCCAATGGAAGCAACTATGGATACTTCTCTAAATGGCAAGCAATTGATTCTAACTAGTCAAAGTGCATTTAAAATGATCAATACACAATAACTCCTACACATAATGATTGATTTTGAAATTCAAAAATGTTTCCTAATTTTCCACATAAGTTAAGCAAATCTGAAAATGAACCTTCTAATTCCAAAATTTCAAGGAAACAACAAAGCACCAATCAACACTACTTCAACTTATGGAATTCCAAATTATGGAGTTCAAATCCAAAGAACTTCCCCTTCTTCCACACATAATCAACTCACGGCAAAGGATGCAATCTGATTTCTACACTTCACAAGACTTCAATTAGAAATCACGCAAGTAATCAAATAAAAGAGGAACAATTCAACACAAGACTTCAAGTTTCACTTCACACAATTCGAGTTTAGAATGAAGGATCAAGAACCCTAAATCCCAATTTGTGATTCACGAAATTTCCTTTCTCAAAACCTTACTCCGATACCAAATTATGATGTGCTTCACTTGTAATTGTAATATATATAAAGGATGACATAAAGAAGAACCGAATTCAAATCAAATTAGGCGTGAACCTAACTTGAATATGGAACCCTAAATGGCGTGAACAACAACAAATAATCAATCCCAATTACACACTAGATATGACACACTAGTAATAATTAAAAGCAACTCAAGAAATATTGATATAACTCACAATAATTCCTTAAGCCCACTTACCATGATTTCAACAATGAAATTGATAAGATTAAAAGGTTGCGTGAGGAAGAGCTCTCCACAGCAAGAAATGGTAGATTTCTAATATTCAAAAGTCCCCTACAAACCTTACTTTATAAGTATTTATACTTGTTTTAAATAAGGCAAATTTAACGAAAGAAAATATAAGTAAAGAACAACATATGTGGCCAGTTTTCAACAAAAGAAAATATAAATGAAAAATATCATATGTGACCGGTTTCCTTCAATTCCATGGAGCAATGTAGGATCGATTCTTCTTTTGATAAAATGCAAATGAAATAAAGGTCGGTTCCACTTGTCTCTATTGGTTCAATTTGATTCATAATGGACCATGATATCTTCTTATAGAAACCGACAAAATGTACCTACTACAATGTAAGATAAATTATTATAAGATAAATAAAGATAACATGTGGATGTCTAATCTCATTTGTTCAAATAGGCTTCCCCACTGTTGGATCCAAAGGTTTGATTCCCACCACAACATATTTCCCACTTCTCGTGTCACCACTTCCAATTTCAACTTATTAATATCTTCTAATATCTTCTTCTGAGATGTGATTAATCTTACAATATTTATGTGTTTCTTCCTACTTAAAGCATTTGCAACCACATTTTCTTTTCTAGTGTGGTAATGAATTTCTACATCATAATCATTTACCAATTCTAGCCACCTTCTTTTTCTCATATTCAACTCCTTCTGAGTAAACAAATACTTCAAACTTTTATGGTCTATGAAGATTTTACACTTCTCCCCATAAAGATAGTGTCTTCACAATTTTAGTGCCAAAATCATAGTAGCTAATTCCAAGTCATGGGTACGGTAATTCTTCTCGTATTGTTTTAGCTGGTAGGAAGCATTTGCAATGACTTTCCCATTTTGCATAAGCACACACCCCAAACCTTGATTTGATGCATCACTAAATACTTCAAATTCTTCTCCCATCTTCAGTAGAGCCAACACTAGAGCTGTCATTAATTTATTTTTCAATGTTGTGAAGCTACTCTCACACTCTTCACTCCATATAAACTAGGCCTTTTTCTTTGTCAGTTGAGTCAAAGGAGTAGCTAACCAAGAAAATCCTTCTACAAAGTGTCTATAGTACCCAACTAATCCCAGAAAACTCCTTACTTCTGTTATAGTTCTTGGTCTTACCTAGTCACTTACTATCTTGACCTTCTCAAAGTCTACCGATATTGCATTCTTATTTAGCACATGTCTTAGGAAAGATACCTGTTCTAACAAAAATTTGCACTTACTGAATTTTACATAAAGCTTTTCTTCCCTAAGTCTTTTCAGTATAATTCTGAGATGTGTTTCATGTTCTTCTCTACTTTTGGAATAGATAAGGATATCATCTATAAAAACCACTACAAACTGATCTACCCAATCTTTAAGCACTCTGTTCATGAGATCCATGAAGGCTACTGGAGCATTTGCCAAACCAAAAGGCACAACCCGAAACTCGTAATGCCCATACCGAGTCCTAAAAGCAAATTTTTGTATGTCTTCCTCCTTAATTCTTAATTGATGGCACCCCAATCCCAAGTCAATTTTGGAGAAGACTTGAACTCTTTTGTCATTGATCAAATAAGTCATCAATCCTAGGGAGAGGATATTTATTCTTGATTGTAACACTTTTTCGCTCCCTATAATCTATATACAACCTCATACTCCTACCTTTCTTCTTAACAAATAGCATTGGAGCACCCTATGGTGAGACGCTTGGTCTAATAAACCTACTATCTTGAAGCTCTTGAAGTTAAGTCTTCAATTCAGATAGTTCAGTAGGTGCCATTCTATATGGTGCTTTAGATATGGGTGTTGTTCCTAATACAAGATTAATACAGAACTCTATCTCTTTGGATGGTGGTAAACCTGATAAATTCTCGAGAAAAACATTTGTATACTCATTCATTACTTGCATGGTTCTCAATTCCTTAAGCGGTCTTGTCTCCATTGATAAGGCTGACAATATTCCTTTATTCCACAACTCGTATGTTGGAAGAGTCGCAGGCCTCTATGGATCTAACTTGTATACAATTTGCTCTTCATCAGGAAAATCAAACTTAACCACTAGATTGTGACAGTATATAGTGGCATGATACTTATACAACTAATTTACCCCTAAAATTAGATCAAACTCTATCATCTCTAATACAAACAATTCAGTTGGCATTTTCTTGCCATGTATTACAATCTCTACATCTTTAAACATTTGATCTAATTTCCCCCCTACTCCAAATGGAGTATTTACAATCATAGCATTCTCTAATATAATAGGTTTTAATCCACATACATTCATAAATACAGGTGATATACAAGAATGCATTGTACCCGTGTCAAACAATACATAGGCAATGTTTGAGTTTATGAGCAGTGTACCTACTATGGTATATTGATCATGGGTATCCGATTGCTACTGCTGTTGTAATGCAAACACTTTACCAAGTGCCCTCTGTTTTGGTCCCGTGTTCTGATTTCTACCTAATGGTTCTCCAGGTGCAGTCTTTATAGGCTGTGGGGCTTGTGGGGGTGCAGTTGCCTAAGTGTGCTGAGCACCACACTCAAATAATCTATGCCCTCTCTACTTACAGGCATAACAGAAGGTTTGAGGGAAAGTCCTATCAGTATAGTTCCTATTGGTATGTCCCATTTTGTCACAAAAGAAGCATGCACCTTCTAGCCAATTACACTATTGCAGATCATGTAGTCCTAAACATCTAAGACATCTCACACCTTAGCCTACCTGTGGTGAGGGAGGCAATGCTAGAAGTGCAGGCATAGTTTAAAGAGGTCTAAGCGCATAAGCCATAGGTTTAGTTGGATATACAGCTGGCCTCTTCCCTTTATCTATATCAGGTATGTTGGAAATAGGCCTTTTTCCTAGAACTGATCCTGATCTATGGGATAGTTGTTCCTTTGTTCTCTTTTTGCTCTACTCTAAGTATTTAGCTTTGTCAACTACTCCTACATAAGTAGTCAATTGAAAAGTGATAAAGGCATATTTTATCATGTTGTATCTTATGATTGGTATATATATTATTGTCAATTATTAGAAATTTCCAATAAAAAGATACTTAAATCGCATTTATGTTAATATCTTAGGGATTAATGGACTTGAAGATGTACATGATGCAAAACATGAAGAAAATCACAAGCAAGGGATGAGACACGGCCGTGCCTTATGTAGTGTTTTTCCTTTCCACAATTATTAAAGAAAAACAAAGGACGAGAGGCTTAAGGGGATAGCCCACAGCCGTGCTTCATGTGGTGGGTGTGTTTACCCCCTAAGACACGGCCGTGCCTAAAAAAGAAGGAAAGAAGAAAATGCCGAGACGCTTATGGAGTTATCCCACGGCCATGGTTTATGTGGTGGCAGTAACCACCACATTACACACGCCCGTGCCTCATGTGGTGGACTGCTGACTTTTCATATTCTTGTGCAATTTGTATGTTTCTGCAGAGCATAAAAGTAGCGGAAAGAAAAGAAAAGAGAAAAAACGATCGGAGAGAGGGAACAATTTTAGATTTGAGAACTTTTTTTTGAGAAACTTTAGTTTTTTACAAGAGAATTGAAGATTGAATTCAATTGTACTTCCATCAATTGAGATCAAGTCAGAAATCTCTGAAGAGTTGTTTGAGGATCTTATTTCCAGATTTGCTACATATTGGTGACTTCTTATCCTAATCATATTTTGCATTTCTGTGAATTGGTTTTTATGTTTTTAATGGATTCTTTAACATTTTTCATTGAATTTTGTCTTGTTGTTATCTATTGTATGGCTGCTAATTTCGTTTGTGGGAATAGTGGATGAAGCCCTAGTTTGCTAAAATGATCAGTGTAGTTTGGTTATGAGATTGACATATATGTGGAGTATTCATGTTGTGAATTCCTATAATTTCAATTTAATTGTGATAAGATTATATTGTTAGAAATCCAATCAATATGAAAGTGGAGATAGGATTTGTTAGGAATTCTTAATTAGACTAATGAGTCAATGCGAAAGCGGCGTTAATTGGTTTAATTAGGGTTCATAGAGAGATTAAAGCTATGTTCTAATTAATTGTTCACTAAGAGATTAGGGATAATTGTATTAGGGCATAGGGCGATCATAGCATTGAAAAATGTATGAGAGTATATTAGAATCCTCTGTTAATTAGAGATACGAAAGTGGACTAATTGATTTAAGGTTTAAAATGTTGAACTCACGTGAATAACCACATATAAGTTGATTTCAATAACTTAACGGTAGTTTGATTAGCATGACTAGGGTGAATTCTAAATTCCTACTGTTCAATTAGAAGTATTTATAAGAATCTTATAATTCTCATTAGCATAGAACTTAATTTAATCTCTTTAGTTAAATATATAAAAGATTCCTGTTTGAATTACCTAAATATCAGTATAAGTTATTATAGGTTTGGTAATCTTATTAGTCCTCGAGGGAATGATACTCTACTCATCATATATTA
This sequence comes from Laguncularia racemosa, assembly GCA_037954665.1. Classification (NCBI taxonomy): domain Eukaryota; kingdom Viridiplantae; phylum Streptophyta; class Magnoliopsida; order Myrtales; family Combretaceae; genus Laguncularia; species Laguncularia racemosa. The sequence goes on along the minus strand of JBBMOL010000022.1, from coordinate 1,960,028 downwards.
CTTGATTGCGACCTAATATACTTGCTAGCGGTTTCACTTATACATTTCACGAGTGATCAAGTTTTTGGCGCCGTTGTCGGGGACTATAAGATATTAGACTTTGTAACTTTGTTGGTAATTTAGGTGCATTTTATTTTGTTGATAGTTTGTCTTTACTTTTCTGTATTTTCTGCGGGTGCGCATGCAAAGGAGTAGGAGTCTTGAACTTCTGCCCCTAGATCCTGAGATAGAGCGTACTATACATCGTTTGAGAAGAGAGAATAGACAGAGAGGAGAGAATCAAAAGGAAATCATGGCAGATGACAATAACAATCTTCCTATTCAAGCTGCCCAGCAAGCACTTCGCGATTTTTCAGTCCCAACTGTTCAAGGACCAACAATTAGAAGGCCAGTTGTTCAGGACAACACTTTTGAGCTAAAGCCGGCACTTATACAGATGGTGCAATCCAATCAGTTTGGTGGATATACGCATGAGAGCCCTGATGAGCACATAGCAGGATTCCTTCAGTATTCTAACTTAATAAAGATGAATGGTGTTTCTGATGATGCCATAAGACTGCAACTTTTTCCTTTTTCATTGAAGGATAAGGCAAGAGCTTGGTATAATTCCTTACCTCAAGATTCTGTTACCACATGGGCTGAACTTCGATCAATGTTTCTTAGAAGATTTTCCCACCATCACGTACTGCCAAATTAAGAAATGATATCACCAACTTTTCCAAGTTCAGTGGTGAATCATTATATGAGGCATGGGAACGATTTAAGGAAACAATCCGGAAGTGTCCACACCATGGCCTACCTGATAATCTTCTGATTGAGGTATTTTATCTTAGTTTGGATGACACTATGAGGTCATTGGTAGATGCTGCAGCTGGAGGTGTATTGATGAGTAAAACATACACTGAAGCCAGTGCTTTAATTGAAGAAATGGCATCCAGTGCACATAATTGGCAACATGAGAGAGGGAAATCAAGAGCTGCATCAGTTAGTGATATTGATTATATTTCAGCTCAGTTGGCAGCTCTCACTACTCAGGTAAGCAAACTTTCTTCTTCTCAATCAGTTAATGCTAACTTGCTTGCTAGTTGTGACTTGTGTTCAGGACCACACCCCTTTTTGGAATGTCCATTGGGAAACTTTCCAGCATCATCCAATAGAGAGCAAGTCAACTATACCAACAATTTTCAAAGAGCTAATCAAGGGCCTTATTCCAACACTTATAATCCAGGCTGGCGAAATCATCCAAACTTCTCATGGAGGAATGAGAATCAAGCACTTAACCCACCCCCTAGATTTCCCAGACAAACCTTTGCTCAGAATGCCAATTCTCAACAGCAACCCACTCAGATGGAAGAGCTCATGAGGAGCTACATGCAAAAGACTGACACCCTCCTGCAAAACCAACAAGCTTCTATCAGAAACTTGGAGGGTCAGCTCGGTCAAATTGCACAACAGCTAAGCACTAGACCCTCAGGATCTTTGCCTAGCAAAACTGAGGAGAACACCCATCATGTCAATGCCATCATGCTAAGGAGTGGTAAGGAAGTGAAGAACGCTGAAAGGCCGGTAAAAATTCAAGAGAAAGATCCTGAGAAAGGTAAGCGGAAGGAGGAGGAACTCACATCCAAAGCACTAGTGTTGCAGCCCTATGTTCCACCTATCCCCTTCCCAGGAAGACTCAAGCAGAGGGAGTTGGAAGCCCAGTTTGCCAGGTTTTGTGACATATTTAAGGGGCTTCAAATTAATATACCTCTCTTAGAGGCCTTGAAGCAAATTCCATCCTATGCTAAATTCATGAAAGAGCTGCTCTCTAACAAAAGATCCATGGAGAGTGTTGAGAAAGTAATGCTTCTTGGCGAGAGTTCAGTTGTCATAGAGAAGAAATCTGCTCAACTACCTAGAAAGCTGAAAGATCAGGGAAGTTTCAGTATCCCTTGCACCATTGGTAATATTGATTTTGAGAATGTTTTGATTGATTCTGGTGCAAGTATTAATTTAATGCCACTTTCAGTTTTTAGGAAGCTCGGAATAGAGCCACAAAAGTGCAAGAGGAGACCAATCACTGTGCAGCTAGCTGATAAGAGCTTAAGGTTTTCCAAAGGTACAGTGGAGGATGTCTTAGTCAAGGTCGATAAATTCATATTTCCAGTGGACTTTGTCATACTGGATGTGGAAGAAGATGATGACATTCCAATCATTCTGGGTAGACCATTCCTAGCTACAAATCAAGCTCTAATTGATGTAGGACAAGGTAAGCTCACCCTTAGAGCACTAGATGACCAGGTAACATTTGATATGTATGATCCTGTGTTTTTGTCTAATGAGGAAGCAAGGTATTCTAACATATCTGCTGAGGGTGAAATTACTAACAATGATGTGGAGGAAAATGTAAGGCAAACCACTCTTAAAGCTATCTTGAATGAGATAGATGATTTGGGGGATGAGGATGAGCAAGAAAACAAAGGCTGTGAGAAAATACCCCAGACTGAAAATGTTGTTGCTTTTGAGAAGACAGACCACTATGAGAAGCCACCAGTGTCGGCACTAATGCCCATGCAGACACTTGAACCTAATGTCTTTTCTAATCAATTGTTTGATTATGAGTGTCTGAATTTAGGAAATCCATGGCCTCACATTAATCCAGCCCCTATGACAAGAGAATTGCAGCAGCAAATTCAAGGCCAGTTGGATGAACATAGGGAAATCTTGGGATGGTCAAGGGTAGACATCCAGCAGGTAAGTTTATTGATATCCACCTACAAAACATTGGTGGAAGCTGAAAAGAAGGGTACCATGCCATGGAAAGAAGCTTGGAATCCTAATCTGAAAACGATGGTGTTGGAGGAGTTGTTTAAACTCCTTGATGTAAGCTAACCCTGATAGTCAGGCTGATGACTATAAAACAAGTGCTTCATGGGAGGCAGCCCACGATTAAAGATTTTTGTAAATTAATTTTATTTTTAAAAAAAAATTCGGCTGAGGATTTTAGGGGGATGAGATACAGCCATGGTTCGTGTGGTGGCCCTAAATCCACCACATGTCATACGGCCGTGCCACAGTAATGTGCAAATTGCGGATTGACTCACACCTTACACCACGGTCGTGTGTGAAAAAAAAAAGTGTGTGAATATTCTTGATCTATTTTGTCTCTTTGTGTTTCTTTGTTCTAACTTCAGGAACTAAAGGAAAAATGTGCAGTTCATATGGAAAAGTGATGGCACTTTCATGATGAAATATTCCAGAGACTTTGCTCCACTTTCATCTCAGGGAAGTTTCGTTATTCCCAAAGTACTTTTATGGTTTAATCAATTTTCTTTTGCAATTAGGAAAGACAATAGGGACATTGTCTGAATTAAGTGTGGGGGAAGGAAAAATAAAATAGGCCATTATTTATGATAATTTTGATGTCTGTTGATGTTAATTTGTGTGGAATGTATATTTTGGACAATTACACTTCACCATTATCTTGAACTGTTGTATTGGAAAAGTCTAATATGATCTGGAAATATGGTATAAATTTTCTTTTATCTAATTGATTTGACTTGGTGCCTTACTCATTAGCTATTGTAATTGGTTTACTTAGTTTAAATTTAGTAGTGGAATCTTTAAGGAAAAATTTGACCTTTTGTTTAGACTCTTGAATTTAAAGTTCGGAAGTAGGTCGAGTCCTTTAGTGCAAAATAAGCAAGTTTACTTCTAAGTGAATTAAGCTTGTATTTTGTCTTTTGAAGTGCTTTGAGAATATTTTAACTCTTAGAAAAAGAGGTAGAGGAAACTTTTTACTTATTGATTCCTTATAAAAATAGTAAAAAAAAAACAATAAATAATAAATAAAATAAAATATTTAGAGCCTTTACTCCAATGACTCAGGTAAGTGAGTTAAGAGTATCCTAACTTAAATGTTAGTGTGAGGAAGAGTTCGTAGGGGTCCCTTTAAAACCTGGTCACTTGGGTGATGAGCCCAGGATGTACCGACTCAATGAACTCACAATAACGTGAAGGGCGGAAAGGCAAAATTTTAATATATTAATAAAAGCCAGTTGATATAGGCAGGCTTTAGTCCCTCAGAAGAGTGAAGTCAGACTCCACTGTCAATCTGAAAAAAAAAAAAAGAATGAAATAAGACTATATAAAAAGGAAAAAAAATCTACGGGAAGAGTGGATACCATATGCTTTAACTTTGTGTTATCTTATTCAGATAAGTAATTAAAGGGATTTTATACTTGCTAGTTGCTTTTGAAGTTTAAATGAGTGTTTTGCTTTATTAGACTGAGAATTTATCTTTTGAAATAGGAGTTCGGTGGTTAAACATTAGGAATAAAAGTTAGTCTTTCCAGATTAACTACTCAATTTTTTCTAAGTATACCAGTTACATGTTGTCAGTTGGTTAGAGTGTAGGCACCATCTTTTCAAATCAATTATGAGGAAAGAAAATTTTGTATTCTCATTTGACAGATTATTAATTGCTTGAGGACAAGCAGAAGTTCAAGTATGGGGGAGTTGATAAAGGCATATTTTATCATGTTATATCTTGTGATTGGTATATATATTATTGTCAATTATTAGAAATTTCCAATAAAAAGATACTTAAATCGCATTTATGTTAATATCTTAAGGATTAATGGACTTGAAGATGTACATGATGCAATACATGAAGAAAATCACAAGCAAGGGATGAGACACGACCGTGCCTTATTTAGTGTTTTTCCTTTCCACAATTATTAAAGAAAAACAAAGGACGAGAGGCGTAAGGGGATAGCCCACGGCCGTGCTTCATGTGGTGGGTGTGTTTACCCCCTAAGACACGGTCGTGCCTAAAAGAAGAAGGAAAGAAGAAAATGCCAAGACGCTTATGAGTTATCCCACAGCCATGGTTTACGTGGTGGCAGTAACCACCACATTACATACGGCCATGCCTCATGTGGTGGACTGCTGACTTTTCATATTCTTGTGCAATTTGTACGTTTCTGCAGAGCATAAAAGTAGCGGAAAGAAAAGAAAAGAGAAAAAACGACCAGAGAGAGGGAACAATTTTAGATTTGAGAACTTTGTTTTGAGAAACTTTAGTTTTTTACAAGGGAATTGAAGATTGAATTCAATTGTACTTCCATCAATTGAGATCAAGTCAGAAATATCTGAAGAGTTGTTTGAGGATCTTATTTCCAGATTTGCTACATATTGGTGACTTCTTATCCTAATCATATTTTGCATTTCTGTGAATTGGTTTTTATGTCTTTAATGGATTCTTTAACATTTTTCATTGAATTTTGTCTTGTTGTTATCTATTGTATGGCTGGCTAATTTCGTTTGTGGGAATAGTGGATGAAGCCCTAGTTTGCTAAAAGATCAGTGTAGTTTGGTTATGAGATTGACATATATGTGGAGTATTCATGTTGTGAATTCCTATAATTTCAAATTAATTGTGATAAGATTATATTGTTAGAAATCCAATCAATATGAAAGTGGAGATAGGATTTGTTAGGAATTCTTAATTAGACTAATGAGTCAATGCGAAAGCGGCGTTAATTGGTTTAATTAGGGTTCATAGAGAGATTAAAGCTATGTTCTAATTAATTGTTCACTAAGAGATTAGGGATAATTGTATTAGGGCATAAGGCGATCATAGCATTGAAAAATGTATGAGAGTATATTAGAATCCTCTGTTAATTAGAGATACGAAAGTGGACTAATTGATTTGAGGTTTAAAATGTTGAACTCACGTGAATAACCACATATAAGTTGATTTCAATAACTTAACGGTAGTTTGATTAGCATGACTAGGGTGAATTCTAAATTCCTACTTTCAATTAGAAGTATTTATAAGAATCTTATAATTCTCATTAGCATAGAACTTAATTTAATCTCTTTAGTTAAATATATAAAAGATTCCTGTTTGAATTACCTAAATATCAGTATAAGTTATTATAGGTTTGGTAATCTTATTAGACCTCGAGGGAACGATACTCTACTCATCATATATTACTTGATTGAGACCTAGTATACTTGCTAGCGGTTTCACTTATACATTTCACGAGTGATCAAAAAGCCCCCACTTCATGTTATAGAGCAGGCTCTAGTCCCCTCAAGAATCTTCTAGCTTAGGAGGCATCATCTCCTCTCATCAACTCTAGCAAGAATTTGCTCAAGCGGTTTAACTCCACTTCATATGCCTCAACTGATTTACTGCCCTGTTAGTAGTTATAATAATCTACCTCTATTTTGACCCTAATGCTGTTGGGGAAGTACTTCTCATAAAAGAGTTCTTTAAACCTTTGCCATTGGTTAGGAGCTCCTACTAATCTGGACATACTAGTCCACCAATCTGTAGCTACTCCCTTCAGCATATAAGCAGCATATCTTACTTTTCTATCTTCTGGGACCATGAAGGCTTCAAAGGTCCTTTTAGTCTCAAAGATCTAATATTCAGCCTCTATTGGATCATCAACCTTTGGGTGGAACTCCTTAGCCAATCTTACAAATTTCTCCAGCTTACAAGGTTCCTCTACAAACTTGACAAGTCTCACAGCTTGCTGTTGTTGTTGTGTCAACATTCCCACTAGAGCATTTACAGTCTCTAGCAGCTGAGTAACGGTGACATTAGCCTGCAGGGGTTTCTTGCGAAGGTGGTCTTAGAGTGTTCCTATCCTCTAAGGCATCTCCACCCTGTCTAGCACTAGATGAACCCCACATGATATTTCTTCTTAGAGGCATTTTGTGTAAATTAAGACAGCAAAATGATTCCAAAGTTAGAATTTATAAGGGGAGTTAATGACAATATACATCTATGAATACTCATGCTCAAACATATACATACACATGTGTAATTAAAGAAGAATAATCAATAGAATATTAAGATTAACATAACATAATAGTTATCCCCTAATTTACCCACTCTCTTCATTCTTATAGATCTATAGATCATTTACTTGATCTTCTAAAGATTTCAACTTAACTTCTGTTGACTGAATCCTACACCTTTTAGATCATCACTTAATTATGGAAGTCATCAACTAAATCTCTGTTTGATCACATCTTAAATTCTAAAGATCATCAAAACCAAGTGTTCAAATACTACTTACTTATACTCTTTTGATCAAAACCTATGCTTTGATGCCACTTAAGCTATAACGTCCCAAAATTTGGAGCATCACAGCCCGCCACTTATCACTACTACTAAGGGATACACTAAGGCTCTAAAACACCATCATACTTCAAAATCTCCTCATATACATTATCCATCATACCACTATAACTATAATCAAATGATTGACTCACAGATGAGTCATTCCAAATTTAATTATTTAATAACCACAAAGTCTTGAGCTACAATCTATCTCCATAATTTCAATTTAACAATAAAACATCAATTTACAATAATTCATAATTCTTGTCACTCTTCTTCTACATATCAATAGTGTTCTCTTCTCATCTCATTCATGTAATGTCCCACCAAGTTTCCATTCTCATCATACTCTAATTGTTCATCATTTTCGCCTATAGTTAAAAAAAATATATAGGAATGGGGTGAGCCTAAGCTTAGTACGTGAGTACCACACCTAAATGTGCATGACACACCACATTAATATCACATGCATGTATGCAACATTTATCCTCAACACATTCACAATTCAGTTCACACATCAATACCGACAATGAATTATAACACATAGGGGTACTCATGACCCTGATACACACAACATTTGTCCTAGTGGGAACTGCCTCTACAAACCCCATCTAACCCTAATGGGACTTACCACCGCAGGCCTCATCTAATCCTAATCTACCTCAGATCATTTCGATATACGGTTCCATTACGGATAACGCGGCATACTGATCATCAAAGTGCCCCCTAGGGATTTGCCACTGCAGGCCCCTAGGTCGAGCTAAGCATAAGCAACATATCTCATTCCATTTACATAACATTGTGTTACTTCATGATACTACATAATTCACATTATATCTCAACATTTCATTATTTCATATGCAATTCATTAAATAGCTTCCTAGCAATCACATACAACAAACAAAGTAAACACGTACCTAAAATCCTAACCTTAAGCGCTTCTTGTCCCAAACTTAAGCTAAGTGAGTATCTAATTCATCATCAACACATCACTCTTATCAATTTCTAAGAAATTGTGGCGAAAGAGGCTTGGAATTTCTTGTGAATAGTATTAAGAACTTCTAAGTTGCTTCCTTTTTATTACTAGTATGTAATATCCAATGATAATAGGTTGTTTTCTATCCATTTGTTGTTCATGCCAATTAGGGTTTATATTGCTCCAATTTTATAAGATTGGAATTGCATGTTATATGTAATTTGATTGGTATTGGAATACTTTATAATACTTTTCAAATTGATTCGTGCAATTAGGGTTTATGTTATACTTGGCATCACACCATTTGTAAGTCCAATTGTGCATTTGAGATTGATTAATCATTTGGAATTGTGCTCATGTGCTTTGGATCTATTTTAAGCACATCATATTTTGTATCAAAGCATAGTTTTGAGGAAGGGATTTACGTGATCATCATTTGACAATTTAGGTTCTTGAAGTGATTCTTGATCCGAAATTGTTGAAGTAATTTGTAGTAGTGCTTGTGGAGTTTATTTCATTCTTGTTGTTGTTGATTGAAGTAGACGTGGGAAAAACTTGTGGTAGCTTACTTTCCTTGAGTTTGTCGTGAGTAAGAAGGGAGTGGTCCTTGGTGATCATTTGGAAAAGTGAAAATTTGAAACAAGAAGAGTGAATTGTGTGTTGTAATTTCGGAAATTGCATTGTCATTTGTAAATTCCAAATTTGAATTTGCGTGGAGAATAGGAAATTATTTGAATTCAAACACATCCATTAAGTTTGAAGAAATTATTGAGTGGTATTGATTGCCTTCTATTTGAATTTGAAATTGATTCTTACCATTTGCGGAGAAGGTTGCATTAAGGGTGTATTTTTTAATTGTTACCGTGATTGTGTTGTGTATGTGTGGTAGTGTAAGTGTGTATTGAGTTGAAAGGGTGTTGCAACGTGTGGTGTTTTGTGTGTTGAGGTAAGGAAGTGCTACACTTGAAGTGGTGTTATTTTTTGAAGGAGTGCACCATGTTTATGTTGTGTGTGTGGTAGTGTGAGTGTGTTGTAGAGGGAATTGCAATTTGTTGTGAGTTGTGTGTTGAAGTAAAAAGTGTTGCACGTGGAAGTAGAGGTGTGTATGTGCCGTGAGCTACTTTGTTTGAGAAAGAAGGGAATTGCATTTTTTTTTTTTAAGGAATTTTGGAAGTAAACTTACCCTCATTTCCAAATTTTTCTTTCAATTGCATGGAGGATTTGGAAATAATTTGAAATTCAAAAGCAGTTATTAAGTTGAAAGAGTTATTATGTATTGTTAATCATAGTACAATTTGACTATTTTGAAGTGTTTACTTACCATTTGGAGAAGCATGATTAATTGTTTCAAATTGTTGTTTGCTGCCATGATTAAGAGTGTATGTTGCAACGTGGGTAAGTAAGTGGTTGTTGTGTGGTGTAGTGAGTGTTGTAGTGAAGGTTGCAACATGGTTTATTATGTGTATTGTAATTGGAAGAGTGTTGCATCGTGGTTATGTGTGTTGTCGTAGTGTATGTAGTGAAGAGTAGTGTTTTTGTATAAGTGAACCGTGGAGTATTTGTTGTATTAATTATTTGTTATGCCATGGATGTGTGGTGTTTTCTTTTGTAGTGTATTATTGGTTTGTTGAAGTAGTAAGCAACCATGTCAAGTAACTTATTTTTGTCTACTAATGCACTATGTCGAGCCTTAACTTCTTCTCCAACCATTAATGATGGGTAGAGAGAAAACTTGTTTCACACTTCTTATAGGGTCTATGGTAACTTGTGTGTCATTATTATTGATAGTGATAGTTATACTAATGTTGTAGCTACCTCATTAGTATTGAAATTAAAACTTGTAACTACCCCGCATCCTAAACCCTACAAATTACATTGGCTAAGTAAACAGAGGAGTCTCCATGTAACCCAAAGAGCTAAGGTACCTTTTAGTATAGGGGATAAATACTATGATGAGATTGAATGTGATATTCTTCCCATGTGTACATGCTATATATTGCTTGGCAAGTCATGGTTATATGATAGGAGGGTTTTACATGATGGCTATAGAAATACTTATATGTTCCAATTGGAGTGTAAAAGTATAGTATTGAACCCTATGTCACCATCAGAAGTCCAAGAGGTGCAAAGACAGATAAGTTAACCATCGGAAGTCCCTAAGGTTCATAGTTAGATAAGTCAACCTTCAAAAGACCAAGCGGTTTAGACGCAATGTGTCAAACATCAGAGGTCCAAAAGGTTCAGGGGCAAATGAGTAAACCATCAAAGGGCCAAAAGGTTCAAAGTCATATAAGTGAAACAGGGAAGAAGAAGACATTATTGGTGGGACTGTTTAAGTTAGGGGGGGCCATAATGGATGATAGACCATTATATGTATTGCAGATGAGATATATCCTAGAGATAGAGGGGCGAGAGCAACTACCCCCTGTGGTATCTCAAGTACTAGGAGACTACAGTGATATTTTTAAAGATAACTTGCTTAAAGGATATAAAGTCCCTGCTGTATTTGAACTATCAAATTTGATGACAAATCTTCTTAAGGCTCGAAGAGATAATAGGAATCCAAATCGTACAGGACCTATCACTAGGGCAATAGCCAAAGGGTTACAAAATTTAGCGATGAGGGTCCTCTTTGAACAATCTAATCTTAAAAATATTTGTATAATAACTTCTTTTCTATTACTTATTTGTTATGTATTACAGTAGGTATACTTGTCGTTTTTTATAGTGCAATGGATAAACTCGCTAAAGCTTAGCTTATGGGTTATTCATGGACCTACATAAACCAAAGAAGAATCGGTCCAACAAATTGCCAATTAACGTGAAGAACTGGCCACTTAGAGACCACTTATATTTGTAATTGTTGCTTATGGGAACCGGCCATTTTATTTTGTACTTGTAATTTATGTTTTGGGAACCGGCCACTTAAGTGGCATCTTTATAATTTTTAGTGTGTTTTTACCCTAATAGGAGCAAGTATAAATACTTGTTAACTAAGGTTTGTAGGGAACTTTTTGACATTTTGAACAAAAACACATTGTTGCCGTGAGAGAGTGAGTCCTCTTACTAAAACACACTCTTATCAATTTCTAAGAAATTGTGGCGAGTGAGACTTGGAATTTCTTGTGAGTAATATCAAGAACTTCTAAGTTGCTTCCTTTTTATTACTAGTGTGTAATATCTAGTGATAATAGGTTGTTTTTCATCCATTTGTTGTTCACGTCAATTAGGGTTCATATTACTCTAATTTTATAAGATTAGAATTGCATGTTATATGTAATTTGATTGGTATTAGAATACTTTGTAATACTTTTCAAATTGATTCATGTAATTAAGGTTTATGTTATACTTGGCATCATGCCATTTGTAAGTCCAATTGTGCATTTGAGATTGATTAATCATTTGGAATTGTGCCAATGTGCTTTGGATTAATTTGAAGCACATCACCTAGGTCAATCGAGTAACCTTTACAAGTTCCAAATTTAATTAAAAAAAAGGTCTAATCAAACAATTAAGTGAAAAAACAAGATATAGACATAGGATTTGTGTTCTATAGAGCATGTGATGCTAATTCATGCTATATTATATAAATTAGGACCTTATTTGGATAACTGTCAAGATCACAAATGAAATCAAAGTATGTAAAATATTGTTTTTTATTGGTTGGACATACTAGGTTTAGTAGATGACTTTATTAATTATAGTTGACTATTAATGTTGTTGATTATTGTATCTACTTGTTTAAAAAAAAAAAAAGCTTTTTCTGAAAATTTAGAGCTATTATAGACCCACACTTCCAAAAAAAAATGACCTTAAAGACTTGCCCCATACTTTTGAAACATCTTATAAGCTCTAGGAATCCACTCGATACTTTTATTTAAGTGACCCATGAGCTATAAACCGAATTGCTCTAGACTTTCAAATGACACATAGACTTAAGAAAATTACTTCACACTTTCAAAATAGTTTGTAGGTATCTAAGGATCTACACTTTAAAAACCATGAGTATTATGGATCCGCACTTTCAAAATGATTCTAGGACTCCACAAAGCATGAGGGATTCACACTTTTTAAACGATCCTAAAACTCTAGAGAGTGTTAAGTATCTACACTTTTAAAATTACTTAAGAACTCTAAGGGCTTTAAGAGTCCACACTTTTTAAATCTAAATTTAGAACTCTAGTTCCATGTGTGTGCTTTTGAGAATAAAAATAACTTTTCTAATAAAACTTATTGCATGCTTGATGATTAGATGTTGCATTAGAATCAATAAGTTATGTGTGATATGTCATTTGTGCATATATGTATGTTGTACTTATTATTGGTCTTTACCACTCTCCTATTTAGATTTTCTTTAAGGTGGCTATGAAGATGTTGACTATTATGATTATCTAAGATACGATACATATTTTAGTAGATGGAATGATCGACAGCTCACATGAGGAGGACTATAAGAGACTTTCAGGTTTTTAAAACACATATATGGTTGATCCATTTATTTTCTTATGGTTAAATACTATAGTTGATAAGTTTAGTTTATTAATTTCTATTTTTGAAGATTTTAGTTACAATTTTATCAAACTAAAGTTTCCGTTATGAGGATTTATAAATAGAGAGTTTGATGTTTTAATATAACTTTTGTGGATTGTAGTTGGTTTCTTAACCTTGCATATACTCATCTTGTGGTATGAGTATACAATGGAGTTACCATGCCCTTGGTATAGGGTGTGATGATGTGGTGTGAAGTGATAGCATAACATATGAGGGAGAAAACAATTTTAATTATCAATAATAATCTTTTGGATTATCAACTATAATCTTAAACTAAATTTATGAATATTTCCTTTGTGATGTGCTAGAAAAACACTTAATGGAAAAAAAAAAAAGGGAAATGTAAAATAACACTCTTAAACTTTTATTGATGTGTAAATATACCCCCTTTAGCTTTCAAATATTATAAGTCACTTCCTAAACTTAGATAAATCAGTAACATAAAAGATATTTGCTTTTTCAATTAAAAAAACACATTAAGTTTAAAGTTTAAAGAATATAAAAGCATAGTTTGATAAGTTTGAAAGGTGTTTTCATACTAAGGTCATAGTTTAGGAAAGTTGTTTGCCAATTTATCAAAATTTAAGTAGTGTGATTTACAATTTTTAAAAGTTTAGGGGATATATGGATATTTAAGTCAAAGTTTGGGAGGGTCATTTACATTTTAAAAAAAAAATGAATTTTATAGCATTGTTGTAAGCTTTTTTATTGTAAATGAAGTAATTGCACTTTAGTTAAACTTAATTCATAAATAAATTTATTGTTTTATTAGTGACTGAAAAATTAAGAGGGATTTTAAAGTGCCATCAAATGGTAGACAGTACCAAACGGCTAGATTTTCAAATTATTAGTGGCAATTTTCAATCGACGTTAAATAAAAAAGAAAATAATGCAATTTTAAAATATCTACTATTTTAAGTTATTAGTAGATGAAAATTATGGTACAGTCTTAAATGGATTTATATTGCTAATAGATCGTTAAAATAGTGTAACTCCTTATAAATGCTACCACAAATTAAATATAGTATCACTTTTTAAGAAGCCACTATACGACTATACATTCCTATAATTATAATAAAAAAGTTGCTATTATATGTGTCTTTTTACTCTTACATCCCAGTAGTTGGAAACCCAAGCTAAAGATTTTTTCAGGCGCTGAGGGCCATAGCAACTCACCACATTAGGTGGGAAACTTCCCCAGCAGAAAGAACTTGTATAATAATCTAATATAATACGTTTAAACCCATATATGCTTTCTTCACCAAAAGGTTTCATGCATTTGTTTAATTTGAAATAAGCGCCGTTCCTTGCCGTTACAGAATCACATCAGAATATAATATGTTCTTATTGTGTTTTAGAGGATAACAATTAATTACACGTTACATAAGAATTACAAAAGCGACGACAATACATAAAACCTTCTTCTGGAATTACTGCGGTAAGTTGGTGCCACACTTACAAGCCAAAGTATTCCTTCAACTTAGGGCATCCACCCTGGAATGAACCCATTCATCTTTTGGTGCGTGGCAACATTTACCTCATCTGGACCGACTTGGTTATATCTGAATATGAAAACACAATTGATATAGATATGTCATTTGATTTCTATATTTATGATAAAATTCAGTTAAGTACTTATTTTTAAAATTGATAAATTGAGTCGTTCATTGAAGATACATAAAAGGATTTACATGATGTAAAAGTATAAACATAAATGACTCATTCTAAGTCAATAAGTCATTATTAAATTTTAATACAAATATAAAGAATTTAAATTACTAAATTAAAATATAGAGGATTTAATTGAATTTTCACTCAAATGTATTTATACCTGTAAACGCATTCATTTGGTAAGGGTATATATCCAGATTTGGATTATTGCACCACATATATTTGGTGACTATTAGATCATATCATATGATACCCTTCTATATAGGGATCTAAATCACCCGTCGCTTACCATGCACAAGGTGTGATGCATTAGCTACGGGTAAGTGTGTATCAAAATGAACATATTTACGAGGTATTTTCATCAACATATATAGATAGTGAGTGGTAGGAAAATTAATTACCCTATTTGCAAAGTGGAAATGCCATCTAGGGGCTGAAAAAGCCCTTCATTTTGAAGATTAAGTCGACCATACGGGATGTTGTGAGCTCCTCCAGCTTCCCATGCAAGTTGAAGTTGAAGCGGCGCATTACTCTCTTCTAACTGATGGCCATCCAGCAAGTACTCTCATTAGAGTTTTTGGAAGAACAATCATGACAATTTTAGATACAGAAAAATTATGTGCAATTGTCAAATAACAGAATGGTATTGAAAGAAAAGTGAAAATGAAAAATGCATGGTTCACCTTAATAATTAACAAATGTGTATGTGCAACAGTGCACTAAAGGTCCTACCTTTACGCGAAGATTTTATCGAGTTATTTAAGTTTTTTTATATTTGTATCATCATTCCATGGTGAGTTATTTAAGTTCTATATTAGGTAGTAATTATATGATAATACACTTATTATTGAAGGATTTACTTGATACAATAAACAAATGTAGAGAACTTAAATTTTCTACTTAAAATATATAGGACTTGATTTAATCTTAATATGAACATAGGGAACTTAAGTGACTCAATTAAACAGAAAGGATATAGTTGGGCTTTTTCACAAATGTAAAGGGCTTCTAATGCAATTGTAAATTGTGATATATCTTGGTTTGGAAAGTCTTGACATCTAATTAATTCGCTATAAATATACAATTTTATGCTTGATTCGATTAATAGGCGATGATAAAAAATTATAGCTAACCATTGGCTCATCAGAATGCCTTTCTATGCCTCTTGCTTTCAATAGCTTGGGGTTTTACTATAAGGAAAACAGTTTCTAAAAGCTTGAGCTACTGGGAGAAATTTGCAAGTAGGAAAGCTTTGTGGAAATTCCAAACTGTCAGTGAGATTAATGACAAATGGTTTTACATACAATAACTTCCCAAGACCCCGTATATTGCTTTAAAATAATTCAGCAGAAATCATATAAAGAAAATAAAGAGAGTGCAAGGAATGAGCATTTCCATTGCAGGCAAATTCACGGTGGATCACCCTATTAGCCTTCAGTAGAAGCCAGTCTGCATGCTTTATAATTCGGCTTGATGTGTTTCCTTGGATTTGATTCGAAGTTAGTCAAGTAGAATTCACATGAAAGCTGTTGAAGTAGCTTTTCAAGTTGATCTTGAATTTCAATTTATTTGACTCTATGAGCTTATAAGTCTTAATTGAGTTTGAGGAAAACTTAAGTATTATATTGGGTTTAATAGAATTGGATTTTTTTTTTGTTTCATTCTTTCTTTTTTCCCTTGGGGAATCGTCTGTTGAATTCAACTATAAATTTAATTTTGGAGATATATATATATATATATTCTAGAGCCTCATGATTTCAATTAGTTGAACCAACTTTAAAATCATAAATAAAACTTCTAGTAACATTGGAGTTTAACAAATCTCAATTGCCAAATTTATACTTAGAATAAATTTAAACAAGCTACAATTCAAAGTCAATATAATTTGACTGGATTCACTTTAGACCTCTAATCCCGAATACGATTATAAGCTTCCAAACTAGTTGAAGTTATGGTTGCTAAATTTGATAAAAGTATAAACACAAGAGGTCCTCCTGAGTTCAAATACTTTGCATTCTTCATTTGACTTCCTAGAGATAAGGAGCAACATAATATGGTGGGAATGCTCTTATATGAATTTCTAGTCTAGTGCAGTGCACTGCATCTATCTCACGGTGATATTTACATAAAATTTAAGAGTAAAATCGAAACAAAAAATTGCCTCATTTACACATATGTGTACAGTGGATGCAGCGTAGTGAATTTAAATCCAATGTATTGGGTGGGACATATTTCTACAGATAAAAAAAATAATAAATAATAGTACATTGGATAACTGAGCATAATAATTTTCATACCTTTCTCCCTAGGGCTTTGTTGGCTTCCAACAGAATTAGCTCCTGCAGTAAAGTGACGATAGTTAATATTTCCAAAGCTGAAGGTAGAAGACATTGGTTTTACTTAACAACCGGAACTATATCTCACCCTGTTTTGAAGATCAGCCAGCTGATCAAGCATGAATTGAGTCTGCAAAGCAAGGAAGAAAATATGATTAATCGCATTCAATTACACTCTCTATACCTGCCTGGAAAAGATAAAATCTCCACTGATCAAGTTGAAGAAGAATTATATTATGTCTAGCAGCACAATCAATCTTCCGTGCTATATCCACATAATAACCTGAATGCCGTGCAACGTGGTAGTGTGTAGTGCTAGTTCTCGACTGGGCAATGTTTGAAAGTCTCAAAATTTCATTACAAAATCTAAAAGGATTTGTCACTTAACTTAGTAATTATGTAAACCCTGCACAACCATAATTGCATCAAAATAAATCCTTTTCAATTTCTTTTCTAATGTTTGAGTGTGCAAATTCTTTATTTAAAATAAATAAATAAATAAATTCCCTAAAGGTAGGGATCGATGATCCACTATTAATTAATAGCATTGAACTTTCAATGAAAGGAACCTCTCATAACCTAGCTAGCAGGACAATCAGACGATAGGACTTCATTATTAGAAGCAAATTCAACTTCCGCGGTACTTTTTATCATGAATATTTAATTCTTATTCACAATATGCATTAATGACGTGGTCGCTTGCCATCCTGTAAAAGTACCTTAGTGGATCGAATATGCTTCAATGAACTCTCCAGTTGGTGCTCAAGTTGTTCAAGCTCCTTGGAGTTTAAGCAGGCCAAATCTTCCCCAAGAAGGTTTCTGCATATATATATATATATATATATATAATTATATTCAAGTTAAGAATCCATATATCAACCAATCGGTTACTGAACAGCTAATGTAAAATGAATAATAAATCTTATTCCAGTATAATTAAATCAAATTTGACATGATGCTGCTACCTCTGACACCGCTGAAGAACCTCAACTCTTGCTTTTAGCTTCAAATACTCCTGATAGCTACTCTGTTTAACAAAAAGTGCTCCAAAATTTTGGTGAATGATGAGCATTGCGCTTGAACCTCAGGGTTTCCAAAGGGAATGATATCTACATGCCCGTATTCAATATTTGCATACCCGATAATGAAGACAAATAAATGTATATCGCAGTGCAGCTATTAAAATTTAGACATGTAAATATCACATTACTCTACCTTATTATCATTAATCCTAGTACAATAAATACGCAATATAAAATCTAGCCATAGCTGCCTTGAAACCTTGACAAAATGAGTATTGTGTGAGGGTTTCATTTGAAAGTTGTATTGTCACTTGCAATTCACACCTTTTTTTTTTTTTTTTGTATTTTTAGTACAAACTTTGATGGGTTGTTCTTGTTCCACATGATATATATGCATCTATGTTCCTACTAATCTGTGTGTTTTAAAGCCATTTTAGTTTGTTTAATGTGTTGATAATGTAAAAGTTAAATCTACAAAGCAGACAACATCTTTAATGAATTCTGTCCAAGACCTGAACATGGTATAAAGGGTCAAAACCTAGAAATTTTCAATTTTGTTTTTGCCATGACTGCCACTACTTCTGAGTTCAGCCCACATTGCTGCTTCAGCCACCGTATATCACATGATCCTTACATCATTTGGCAGCCCTACCCCACCCACCAGCCAGCAACACTCACTCTTTTCTGTACAACTTACAAGCCCATTCAATGTAGAAGGCGTCTGTTAGCCATGCTTGGTT
This sequence comes from Laguncularia racemosa, assembly GCA_037954665.1. Classification (NCBI taxonomy): domain Eukaryota; kingdom Viridiplantae; phylum Streptophyta; class Magnoliopsida; order Myrtales; family Combretaceae; genus Laguncularia; species Laguncularia racemosa. The sequence continues at coordinate 1,941,609 of JBBMOL010000022.1, read as the reverse complement.
GGATCCGACGTTATTTTGTTCCTATCTAATTAAATCCATTCAAACTCGATTAGACATCCGTAAGTTTTACTAAACCCACCCCTTACCGGCTCTATAGGGGCTTAATCGAGCATCATCGGACATGATAAATGTCAGTAAATCAAAGCATCTTTAGATGATCACATATCTTCAAAAGCTAACATAGAAGCAAGGAGAACATGCAAATGCGATAAATAAGAAACCCTTTCATATTTCTAGATAGATCACACTCAATCATAAGAGATGCTCCAACATATCAAAAATATTATCACAACAAGGTCTATAGTTTTCACAATTTCGGTTTCTAATAATATTCAAACTATAACTTGTAGCAAAAATAAATTCTTTCAGCATTTTTAAAAATGAAAAAGGAAAAAAAAAGGGATAATTGCTAAAAAAACCCAACAAGTTATTGGCCCGGTGCTGGTAAACGTCTAAAATCATCAAACATGCTTTTACATTTTCATATTATTTTGAAAGTACAGACGTAATACCCGAAAGCAATAGTTAAAAGTGCTATAAGCAATAATGGTTTTAGGATTAAAGCAAAAATTTAGCCGTAATGTTTACATGTTTTTAAAAATTATAGAAGTAAAATAATTATTTGAGAGTTTTAGATAGTCTATTCACATATGACCAATATTTTTTACGATGTATATGCAATTTGCCTTAAAACATAGCACCGATCGTTTATTTTTCCCCTTTTTTTCCTCCTACCTTACTTTGGTTTTGGTGGGATCGGCTCCAACTTGGTTTGGCTTTTTCCCTTGTCTAGGTCAGACTTGAAAAATCAAAATGACCCTGGTTCTACTATCCAACTTGAAAAAATACTATGACCGTAGTTCTAGGTCTATCTTGAAAAATTAAAATGACCATAGTTCTACTATCCAAGTTCATTTCGGCGTATTTACCACCAAGCATGATAGACACTCCAATCGTTGATCACATCTAATTCTAGTAACATTTCATTGCTAGAACATATCTTCATACCATCCCTGTCACAACTCATGCTTTAATTTTCATCAATATTTTATGTGGATCATTTAAATATTTTATATTTATATGATCATATTTTGTAAGTCCTCTATGTTGATGATCATCATTGTAGGGAATATTAGAAGAACTTGATTGGGATAACATCAAGATAAAGAACTTAAATGAATTATTTAAACCATAAAAGACTTAGATGAGTTTTGACAAAAACTTAGGATACTTGAATAATTAATTTGAGCATAAAGCTTGCTTAAATTTTGGCGCAAACAACAAGGTCATCTCACGTATTATCTTATGTTTTTACCAAGAATTTATTATATACTTCTCAAGCTAGGAACACCATACTATCATCCTAACGACATCATCATGATGGAGAGCTTGGGAAGGTATGTACTGATAGGGTTACAGTGCATTTTGTTAATTTTTGAATATTTATAAGTAAAATTTATTCTAATAATTCAAGGCAATCTATTTGGTGTTTGTAATATGCATTAACATAATATCTAGATATGCATAAATTGATATTCAAACAAATATCTTTTAAGATCGTGTACCAAAAGTTGAACTAATTGATAGAGTTAAAATTGCTTATTATAGGTCCATTAAACTCGAAATAACTATATATTTGCATCCATGCAATACATCATTAGAAACAATCAGCAACAAAAAGATCATCAATTCAAAGCTAGATAATGACTACCTGCGCATCCTCAGAAGGGCGGGTTGCCTCCAATTGTGCACCATAACTGCATTTCTGGTACCTTTCAATTGTTTTCATCATGCTAAAAGGAAAGTGGCCATATCAAGTGAGACAAAGAAATACATTCCTGATTTCAAGCTTCATCAAATTCCAATGTTTATCTCTCAACATTGATCTGTACTCATAATGCAAATATTTCACCATTCATAGATGGCCATCGGTCTATAAACTTAAATTATAGCTCTTGGCTTCTTGATATGCATATAGGAAGGTTAACATGTGATTGGAATGTAACTTTTGTTCTAAACTCTATTTACTACAATCTAAGCACTAAAGCCGTTGTAACAACTTTAGACTCATATTGTGTAACTACTAGAGGTGAGTATGGTTTGATTCGGTACGGTTCATCCTATGAACCAAACTGAATCATATATTACAGTTTAATTTTTTTTTCTAAATTAAACTGATCCATCAATTCGCTTCATAATTTTTTCAAATATAAAAAAATGGTTCGATGTGGTTTGTTTTATGATTTGAATCATTTTTACATATGTTATTAATTTTTTTTCTACATATAAGTCAATAAGTCATGAGAAATTATAGTTGATATAATTATAATTGATCATCTTTAATATTTATTTTATATATTTAAAGAGATTTTATTGTCTCTTTCAAGATAATTATAGTTTGTATATTGGTCAATAAGAAAAAATAAGAAATAAAAAAGTAGTAAGTTACTTAATAAAAACTAAATAAAGAGAGTAATTGAATAAATAATATGAAATTCTCTTTCTCTAGCCACGCTCTTTAAATTTTCATCACTATTTTATTTTCTTTAACTTGTCATGGTTTGAATTAATTCGATTTGTAATTTTTTTGAATCTAAAAAAATAGCTCAATTTAATTCATAATTTTTTAAAACCTAAATGTACAGTAAAAAACCTAATTTGTGATTTGATTCAACTTCATTCCACTATGTAGTTTGATCAATTTTTTTTCAACCCTAGTAACTACTGCTAAGCATTTTTAAACTGAAATAGTGTCTCCAATTAATACTATGTTTTCCTTGGAAAAGATATCCTTTTTCTAGAACGATCCCCAAAAGGCTAATACAAATTTATGTTGGTGGCTTGATGAAATTATATAGATTTTCTGTTCTTTTAAAAACTTCATTGAAAATATTTCGCTCAAACAAAAAATATTATTGGCTTGGGTGGGGAAAAAAAAAAAGAAAAAAACGACAACAACAACAAAACCAAAATACATTTTCTGATAAAAGAATAATGGTCTGAAAATTTTCTTTATTGATCTTTCTGCCAGCAACTTGGTGTCCAATAACTACTTACCGGGGGTGGAGGATGGTAAAGAAAGAAAGAAGATATTGAAAGCTGTCCTGAAGGAAAGGAAGAAAATATAATATACGTATATATATGTATTATCTTCTTCAGAAAAAAAATAGACCCCTTTTGCCGAACCACAAAATATCTTGTTTAGTTATGAAATTAAAAGAGTGTAGTGGTAAGATAATATTGATAAACTGAATGGAGCCGATCAAAGGAAAAACAATAAATCTTCAAAAAGTTATCGTAAATCAACACCCAAATTATTGTACGAGGGTGCACCATATATTTAAGACAAAGCCAGCGTATAGCTTTATTTAGTTAAATTAATTATTAACAACAAACTATGTTTGTCCTTTAGGGTTTTTCTTCTTGTGCAACATTTCTGCAGATTCAAGATCACACGGCCTTTTCTTTTCTCATATGGACTCTTAATTTTTAAAACTCAAATCGACATAGAAAACGCAGACTTTCAACTGTAGAAAATGTCATCAGAAAACTCAACAGTAATCCAGCTTAACTACTTAACCACTCCTTAATTCCAAATAAAGAGGGTTCACACAAAATCTTCATTTGCTTTCTTCAGAATAAAAAGATCATAAAAAGCCCTATATTTTCTTTACTAGTATATTACTTTAAAAAAAATAAAATAAAGAAGAAGAAGAAAAAGAGAAGCTTATAATGTAAACGACCTAGCTAGCTACTCTCTAGTTAATGTACTTCATGCTGACCTAGCCAGCTACTCTCTAGTTAACGTACTTCATGCTTAGTTCATCAAATCTTGATGTAAATTTCATTGACAAGTCCCATATTTCCCATTATATATATTTTTGAGGAAACCTTATACTATAACCTACTTATATCGAAGCAAACCTAAGAGATCATAGGGAAGGTGTTAATGTTTTCTAGAGTAAGAATGAGATGATTTGTCCCTAATCCTTAAAATACCTTCTAAAGTCCAACTAAGTCAAACCAAAAATCCTTAAAAAAGTAAAAATCAAGCAAAGTTATATGATTTCCATAATAAAACCCCCAAAAAAAGGTAGAAAAAGCATACAATTTAACAAGACACCCCAGATCTTGCATAAAAACACACACGCACACACATATACCTAAAAGGGAAATGATGAAGAAATAGAAAACACATACATGGAGGGTTAACTTTCCTTTTTCCTTTTTTTATTAAACAAATAAAAAAAATTAGAAGTAGTTAATAGATATTATATATAGGTAGGGTTTTGGGAGAAAGATATACCAAGAGCTGCTACAAAACTCGTAGAGTTTTCCACGACTAGAGAAAATAATGAGAGCGACCTCAGCATCACAGAGAACAGAGAGTTCATAGGCTTTCTTAAGAAGTCCATTTCTTCTCTTTGCAAAAGTGACTTGCCTATTAATTTTGTTTTCTATCCTCTTAAGCTCTACTCTTCCTCTACCCATCTTTTGATCTTTCTTCTTTTTCTCTCTCTCTCTTTCTTTCTTTCTTTCTTTTTTTGTGTTTCTAGTCTTGGTTAAGAGATGAGGAGACCTTTTGTATGGAGCTCATGTGTTTTGCCTACAAATGCAGACAAATGGGAAAAAAGAATAGAGGACACCTTTCGTTAAGTTAGGAAAATGGAAACCCAAGTAGAATGTAGATGTGCAACCCATGTCTGGTTTTTATGATGCCCTTCTGTGTAGCATCTATCACAGTAAAGGCCAGGTTTTCCACTGTATGCACACAAACTTAATATCTGACACATCCTGACATTATTAATACTTTTCAAATATAAAGATAAAAAGGTTTTATAATTTGGAAAACGATGGCTTTTATTTCATTATTTTAATTTGCCCTTTTCTTTTTCCTCTTTTCTTTTAAAACACCGGTTCTTCAGGGCTCCACAGTATTGTCTACTAGATGTCAACACCAACCTTAAAAGTAGACAACAGTTACGTGGGTACGTGTCGATATTTTGGACGGTGGCCTATGGTTTCAATTCCTTTCTTCATGAATTTTCTTTATCTTTTAGAATGGCCGGTGTTTGTGCAGTACGGGTGTTTTCCAAAATCATAAAATACTAAAAAAAAAGAGAAAATAAATAAGTTTTACTTAGTGAGGTATTAATGTCGGATTGTGATTATATAGGGAGTAATATAGACTTTTTAATTCTAGATTATATAAGCTTTCATACAATCTTATTGTCCTATTTTCTAAACTTCACTTTTCTCTATACACAACGCTCAAATAAGTAATATAGAATTCTTACCAATTAACTTACTACGCGAAATCCACAAAATAAGTATTAATTTAAATTAGATTGTGATATGTCCTTCCGTGTTAGTAAGTGTTTGACTTAAGGATAGATTTACATTACAATTCAAACACAATTAAGGTAAATAGATTTAGGGGTGTGGATGATTGGAGCAACCTTAGAATCAATCAAGCGATTCAACTAAGTAAGTTAATCTTTTTTCACTAAGTTTTATGAATTAAACAACGTTCTGTACTGGATTAAAAGGAAAAGATGGGTGAGCACTGGCTTGAGAAAGGGGACGAATTGTAAAGGAATCAAGCCCTTCGTGAGATTCAAAGAGGTACACAACCATGTACTTTCCTATAGTAAAAATAAGGGCAAATTTGTGAAAAACATGGAACACATCTGTGTACCTGCCCGTGTTTAAGTACATAGCTAAGTACATGATCATATATTTGAGCATATCAAAAGGCCTTGACACATAGAAAAGTACATGGCCATACATACAGTCGTATTCTTACCTATGCACCTATAAATGACCATGTTACCCTATAACATGACCAAAATGATTCTTCTTTCCTGTTTCTCAAATATTATAAAATTTAAAGCCCTTTTTGCACCAAATTAAGTCATTAGGAAGGAAAATCATTAACCTACACTTAAAATTACAAACTAAGCAAATTTAAACTGACTTATAAGTTAGTGCTAAGTTAGTTCTTTATGTATAACAAGTTATATGCTAAGGTTCGTAGTTGCCATTTCAATGATCTTGAAATAGTTCCTTCAAGTATGTGATTACCCTATTTGTGTTTTGGGCTTGATAATGTAGTATTAAACAGACTTAATAATACTTAAATAATGAATTGGTTGTATGCTTATACTTAGCTCGACCTAGGAGCTGGTGATGGCATATCCTTAGGGGGTACTCCAGTGATCTTTATGTGATGGTGTCCCTAGTGGAGTCACACATTGAAATGATCTGGGTAGGTTTATGATGACTCATAGGTATCAGGGTTGAGAGTGGCAATTCCCAACATTGTAGTATTGAATTGGAAGTAGCAATATCCCAAATGTATAAGATTATATATATCAATAAAACTTCTAACGACTACAGTGTGCAGAGTTATAATAACTCCTATGTTGTTTGATAGATTTAAGTTCAAGACAATAAAATTGTTGGATGTTTCATGTTTGCATTTGAATGTATGTGAATCTTGTTTGTGTGTGTCATGCACATGTGCTTGTGGGTAGCATGTACTGAGTATTAGCTCACCCCTCGTGAGAAAGTTTTTTTAGTTGCCGGTATAGGCGATACCTCGTTTTATAATGAGCTAGGGGTGGACTATGAGCAAAACAAGGAGCAAGTAGAATACTATTATCATTATGAAGACTAGTGAAATTTATTTAAGAGTAGCTAGAAAAATTTTGTTTCCTATTAAGAAAACTATTGATGTAATAAAAGTAACTTAGATGTTATTTTATTGATAATAGTTAGACTTTATTTTGAGAGAAGTAATAATAATAAATACTATGGAGTTTGTCTTGTTAATTGAGAATGGTTGACAAGTTGTCTTGGAGATGCTAATTAAGTAGGTTAAAGAGCCTTACGTATTACTAAATATCAATGACATGTGGTAGGTTGTCATATTCTAGGTTATGGGGTGTTACAAAAATATTGTTAACTAAAAGTATAAAGTCTTATACATTGGAGAGTTGATACTCTATTTACTTAGGGGAATTTTATTAAATCCAATAGAGTAGAATTTTATTGAATCTAGTTTGTTATCGTTGTCAATTAGGGCTTGTAATTTGACATATTGCAAGCTAATTTAGATACGACACAATATAATTATAAATTGATTTAAATTACAAAACTAAAGATGACTAACCAATGACCCTTTTAAACTTACTTATAAACTTGACCTAGTCTAGATCCAACGTCTAAACCCATTTGCTATCCTAATTAATCAATAGATTCCTAAACTTGTAGATTATGATTGGTAAACCCATTTAATATCAAGACAATTTCTAATGTTATTTATCCCCCACGTCTCCTCTAGTATAGGAGTCTCATTTATGAACACACATGACACAATTCTAGGATATAGTAGCATAGATCCTAGTGGATATAATACCCTATGTGAATAAAGTCCCACATTGATTATGGGAGAGCATGAGTACTAATATGAAAGGCCAAGATAGAATTTATTAAATCAACATAAGTTAAAAAAATTTAGATTAAGCAATTTAAAAGGCTCATTAGTCACCTATTGACTTGGTCATTTCCTACTTTTGACCTAAAGTATTACAAATAGTATCAAGATTGACCTCTTACCAGTAGGTGGACAATTCGAAGCGAAATCAAAGTTGAAGCTAGTGGACCTACTATGGCTTGATTTAGAGAAGAGGTTCAAGGGGGATAGAGATTGTCACTAGTTAGTGACTCTTGCAAACTTCCAAGATAATCTATTGGTCGAGAGTAGGAATTAACAAAATTTGGCTCTTTGTTATCAAAACCAACTCTTATACAAAGTGGTTGTAATTTACATGACCTACTGCTTACAATGAATTCAAACCATAATATACTAACAATTCACCTTATCTTATAAGGAATTTAAACAACCAACCCCACTTATTAATCATCACCGATCCCCACGAGCTGAATACAAGATTACAAATTGTGAATAAGGATAGATGTTCCAATTTAAACGAGTTAAAAATCACAAAAATCATCTCAAGAACTTAGTTATAAGCTAAATAAACCATCACGCACACATAAATCACAAATAAACAAAAAAAATGAACTTAAATTAGAGTGATCGGTATATATAGGAAAATAGAGAGATAAAGAGAGAGCTACTAAGTGGAACAATGGTCAATTTAGACACAAACCCGATTGGAATATGAAATCAATGTTTTGTTTTATGTGTTGAGCCTTCAATTTCTAGTTTATACTAAATCCAAAGGGCATAAAATGGAATTGGGGAAAGGGTTTAAGATAGGGAGAAGAGAAGGAAAGAGAGGATGCAAAAGCAAGTGGCAATTTGGAAGTTTGGGGGAAGTGAAATTGAAACATAATGTGATGTCCATGCTACTAGTCTAGGGTTTTTGTTTCTTTTAAAAATGTTGATCTATCTTTTCTTTTTTCTTTTTTTTTTTTTTAGGTAAGCAAGCTAACTTGACTTGTTGTGGATTAAGTTACTTTAACCCTTAGGTCAAGTGGCTTGAGTTTATTTGGCTTGCCTTTTAAATGAGTTGAAAAACTCAACACTAACCCCACTTCAAAAGTGGGTTAGACAAGCCAGCCTACAAGCTCTAAGATTAATTAATCTAAGTAAATTGCATCAAATCCACATGATTAAAGTTGCATATGGATTAAGAATGGAGGATTAGGGTTTTGACTTTTTTAAGCTTATCCACAAGCTTAATCTAATCATCTATTGTAAAGATTCTTAGGAGAGTCAATGGAACTTGAGAAAAAAACAATAACGAAATTGAAGGAAAAAAAAAACTCAAATCTAGCCTGATTTGAGCTTACTCACTTTACTTTCAAAGCTTGATTCTAATTACATTTAACCCTAGATTATTTCTATCCTTATCAAAACATCAAATTTGATACGAACCACACCAACGTGTGACGAAACCCAATACCAATACGTTCGGAATTGCTACCCAAGATGCCAAACAATTGAGTGGAAACCGCGACCCGTTGCCTATAAGTGAGGCAAGAACCTTGGTATATTATGTAGACGCCACAATCGGGATGAAAGACCAATTGATAAGTCGGGATGAACGCCACGGAAGAAAATCCGATAAGTTCTAGAGTAGTTCTTTAAAGAACCAAGAGAGGAATTCTCTCAAAAGTATTTTCAAACTTGTATGTTGTATATTCTATCTCCTAGCTGTTCTAAACCCTAGGAGTTTTATAGTAGGGTTTACAATTCGTAACAATAAAGGCCCAAAATGACATTACATCATTAAGTTGCGTAAATAACAAAACAGGGACGTAAAGGCCGGCGGCGTATGAGTGAAGGCCAGCGGCCTTGGAGCCGGCGTAAGCATATATACGACCGTGTACTTCTAGTCGTGTATCTTTCTGTGGAAATTCTTGACACCATACACGGTCGTGCCTTTGAACCGTGTATACGACTGTATATGATTCTGTGTAACCTCCAGACTCCTACACGACCATGCCTTGTAAAGACACGCCCTCTTCAACCCGTATCCGTTATGACTTGTACAAGAGCAAGGGCATTCCCATGGTTGTTCCAATCCTTTCCAACTTCATGATTGCTCCAATCCTTTCCGGCTTCGTGGACATCCTTTATCAACCCGTTAAGTGCTTCCTTGAATCGTTTCGCTCGATTTCTTATGATTGGTCCAAGTGGCACTTCAAGAGGATCCACATGCCATCTTCTGGCTTGACTCCCATCATGGATCTCATCATTTCCCTCCTCTTGAAAAGGATTTGTCCTCAAATCGTCGCCTACATCAAAAGGACTCAAATCAGTAACATTAAATGTAGCACTTACTTGATACTTACCTGGTAAATCTATCTTGTATGCATTATCATTGATGCGCTCAAGAATTTGAAATGGTCCATTGCCTCTAGGAAGTAGTTTAGATCGACGCTGCATAGGAAACCGCTCTTTGCGCATGTGAACCCAAACCCAGTCTCCAGGTTCAAAGATAGCTTGTCGACGACCCTTGTTGGTTTGTTTCACATACTGCTCTATTCTTCGCTCAATGTTTAACCTTGCCTTCTCATAGATCTGTTTAACAAATTCTGCTTTCTTCTTGCCATTAGATTAACATACTCAGAAATAGGCAGAGGTGAAAAATCCAAAGGAGTTAGTGGATTAAAACCATACATAATTTCAAAAGGAGTAAACTTAGTAGCAGAATGCATTGTGCGATTATAGGCAAATTCAACATGCGGCAAACAATCCTCCCAACTTTTAATGTTCCTTTTAATGACAGCCCTCAACAAAGTAGATAAAGTTCGATTTACTACCTCAGTTTGACCATCAGTCTGTGAATGACAAGTAGTAGAAAACAATAGCTTAGTTCCTAACTTAGCCCATAATGTCTTCCAGAAGTAGCTCAAGAACTTAGCATCTCTATCTGATACGATTGTTCTAGGCATACCATGTAATCTCACAACTTCCTTAAAGAACAAATTAGCAATATTGCAAGCATCATCTGTTTTGTGACAAGGAATGAAATGTGACATTTTAGAGAATTTATCCACGACTACAAAAATAGAATCTCGACCATGTCTAGACCCATGTAACTCATCTAACATGTCATCTAAGCGAGGAATGGGATGACGATACTTTACCGTGATGTTGTTAATGGCGCGGCAATCAACACACATTCTCCATGACCCATCCTTCTTAGGCACCAAAATCACAGGCACTACACATGGACTCATGCTTTCTCTCACGTACCCCTTCTCCATTAATTCATCAACCTGCCCTTTGAGTTCCTTTGTCTCCTCTGGATTGCTCCTATAAGCCGGTTTATTTGGAATCGATGCTCCAGGTACCAGGTCAATCTGGTGTTCAATACCACGAATAGGTGGTAATCCCTTTGGAATCTCCTCAAGGAAGGCATCTTCAAAGTCCTCACAATAGACACAACCACACTAGGCAAAGAGTTAAATAGTTTGTTAGTATTTAAACAAGTTTCCTTAAAAACCAGCAATAACATAGGTTGCTTCACCACTAATGCTCTCCTCACTACACTCGCTCTTGCTACATAACTCTCCTTTTGCAAGGCTGCACTCTCCCTTTCACTCACCACCAAAGTTGATCCCCCTTCAACTTGGTCTCTCACACTCTTTCCAGCCTTCCTCTCTTTTTCCTTTTGATATCGACTTTTGTGTTCCTTTTCTTTCTCGTTGTCTTTTGCTCTCTCACTCTCCCTCTGTTTTTCACTCACCTTATATTTTGCAAAAGACTTTTGTAGCTGCAACTGATCCTCATATACCTGTTTAGGTGTTAAAGGTTTAAGATTAAAGCTTTTCCCTTGGTGAACAAGCGTATACTTATTAGAAAAGCCATCATGAACAACCTTCCTATTAAATTGCCATGGCCTCCCCAACAACATATGACACGCTTGCATCGGCACTACATCGCATAACACCTCATCCTCATACCTACCGATGCAAAAAGCAATCAAGGCTTGCTTACTCACCTTAGTCTTGCCACTATCATTCAGCCACTGCAATTTATATGAACTAGGGTGTTTAGTAGTCTTGAGTCCCAGCCTCTCAACAATAAAATTACTCACCACATTGGTGCAACTTCCTCCATCAATGATCAAACTGCAAATATGATCACCTAGATAACATTTAGTATGAAAGATATTCTCTCTTTGCACCTCCTCTTCTTCCTTCACCTGCACATTCAAAGCTCTCTTCACTACTTCCACTAACCTCCCTACTGCAAGCTCCTCATCATCACTAACGTCCTCTAATGGAGGCATGTCATCCTCTTCACTATCCCCCTCAGTCTCATACTCACCATCATCACACAGAATCATAACATGCCTATTCGGACATTGACTAGCAATATGGCCTCTACCTTGGCATTTAAAACATCTAATGTCACGATTTCTAGGAGTAGAAGAATCAGGTTTACCTTGGTTACCAGGAGTAGAACCCGCTTGCCTCTGCTCTCCTTTTGGTTTGGTGGGTAAAGGCTTTTCTTCCTTCTTCCATTGGTTAGTCTTCCAAGTGGATGAACCAGTACCCTGTTGAAACCATGCAGTACTACTACCTTTCCTCCTATGTTGGTTCTCAACCTTTATAGCCATATGAACCATATCTTCCAATTCTACATAATGCTGCAATTCCACAACATTTTGAATTTCTCTATTCAATCCAGCAAGAAACCTAGCTAGGGTAGCCTCTCTATCCTCCTTTACATTCGCCCTAATCATAGTAACTTCCATCTCCTTAAAATACTCATCCACACTTCGGCTTCCCTACCTAAAAGTTTGCAATTTGTTGTGTAATTCACGATAGTAATATGCATGTACAAACCGCTTTTTCATTACCCTCTTCATCTCTTCCCACGACTCAATAGGTGGTTCATCATTCCTTCTTCGATTCAACATTAGTTGATCCACCACACTATGGCATAATCCGAAAATTCAATGGCACCAAGTTTCGCTTTCTTTCTCCCACTATAGTTGTGACAATCAAATACCATCTCTACCTTCTTCTCCCACTCTAAGTACGCCTCGAGATCATTCTTCCATTGGAAATGAGGAATCTTCATCTTTATACTACTCAGTTGATTATCCTCTCTATCCCTATCTCTTCTATCTTCCCAATCCCTAGTTCCTCTATTCCTACCACTATAACCTCTATAACTCCTGACAGAAGGTTCATCAAATCCATCATCCGACATTTCATCTCCACCCCTTTGTACTCTCCTAGAACAACTCTCCCTCTTACGCCCTTGGAAGACGTTTTTAGATTGCTCTAGTCTTTGCTCTACCATCTCATGAATTTGTTCCATTCCCTCCTGAAACATCCTCTTCATCTCACCCCTCAACGCCTCAATCACTAACCTAGCATCAAACCTTCCCCTTTCACTTTCAGGAGAATGTTGCCTCGACATAGTTCTTGCAGAAAAAAGGTTAGCACGAATACAAATATATATATGATTAAGCCTCACGATACACCCCCTTACGTGTTTCGCTCTAAGGATGATATCGCACAGTCACTCGTGTATTCTCACAAGTAATAATGATATCAATTCACCAATTCCTCTTCTCAATTCTCTCGGAACTAACCCAAACTATACCAATTCCCTTCCGTAGAATTCAACTAGAGAATACAACTCTAGGGCTCGAAATTTTCCTCTTTTTCTTTCAGATTTTTTTTTTGTTGCCTTTGTTTATTGCTCTTAATCACGTTTTTTTTTTTGTCGTGATTCTCCTTTTTTTTTGTAACAAAATTAAATAGTAAGTACTACACTTTCAATGGACAATTAACACTATGAAATTGAATACGAACAATTGATATGAATGATTGGAGTTAAGGTTTTGATGTTACCTTCCTCAAACCGAACTGATGTTTTAACAAACCTAGGCTCTGATACCAAACTGATACGAACCACGCCAACGTGTGACGAAACCCAATACCAATACGGTCGGAATTGCTACCCAAGATGCCAAACAATCGAGTGGAAACCGCGACCCATTGCCTATAAGTGAGGCAAGAACCTTGGTATATTATGTAGACGCCACAATAAGGATGAAAAATCGATTGATAAGTCGGGATGAACGCCACGGAAGAAAATCCAATAAGTTCTAGAGTAGTTCTTTAAAGAACCAAGAGAGGAATTCTCTCAAAAGTGTTTTCAAACTTGTATGTTGTATATTCTATCTCCTAGCTGTTCTAAACCCTAGGAGTTTTATAGTAGGATTTACAATTCGTGACAATAAAGGCCCAAAACGACATAACATCATTAAGTTGCGTAAAAATAACAAAACGGGATGTAAAGGCCGGCGGCGTATGAGTGAAGGCCGACGGCATTGAAATGAAGGCCAACGGCCTTGGAGCTGGCGTAAGCATATACACGACCGTGTACTTCTAGTCGTGTATCTTTCTGTGGAAATTCTGGACACCATACATGGCCATGCCTTTGAACCGTGTATATGACCGTGTATGATTCTGTGTAACCTCCAGACTCCTACACGGCCGTGCCTTGTAAAGACATGCCCTCTTCAACCCGTATTCGTTATGACTTGTACAAGAGCAAGGGCATTCCCATGGTTGTTCCAATCCTTTCCAACTTCATGATTGCTCCAATCCTTTCCGGCTTTGTGGACATCCTTTATCAACCCGTTAAGTGCTTCCTTGAATCGTTTCGCTCGATTTCTTGTGATTGGTCCAGGTGGCACTTCAAGAGGATCCACATGCCATCTTCTGGCTTAACTCCCATCATGGATCTCATCAAAATTTAGCTTTACTTTTCTTAAAAACACCTTTGATTGGAAAATTCATTCTCAACCAAACCTCCACCTTGTTAAAAACCACCACTTGAAAGTATGAAGGTATTCAATATGTAAAATCCTAGAATTCTAGATAAGGTTAATAAAATTAAAATGGAAAAATTTGGAGTTAATTAAAAATGGATTTACAAATTTAAGGTAAAAATTTTCCAAAATGACCCTTTTATCATTAAACTCAGTTTTATCAAAAATAGCTCTTAAATAAATTTTCAAAACCCTAATTAGGTAAATAAAATCATTAAAAAAATTATTTGAAGTCAATCAAAAAAGGAAAATCAAAATTTCGAGATCAATTTTTCAAAATGATCATTTTACCCCTAAACCTAATTTAAAGCCATCAAAATCGGTAAAGAACTTAATTAAAGTCATTTGGAGTCATTTTAAGTTATTGGAAGTGATCTCTTAAAGTATGGAGACAATTTATGGAAGAAAATGAATTTTTTGCCCTTAAAATTGGTTTTATTGAATTTTAACTTGAATAAGTTTAGTGATCTTAACTATAGACCTTAATAAGGTAAATAAAATTAATTAAAATTATTTGTAAACAATTGGAAAAAAAAAATTGGAATTCGAAAGTCAATTGGATGAAATGACTAAAATGTCTCTAAACTAAATTCCATTGAAGGGTGACTAAATACTTAAGTTCCTAAGGGTAATTTGGAGAAAATAACAAGTATGTTGTAGCCGGAGTGAAGTGGGAAAATTCATTCTCAACCAAACCTCCACCTAGTTAAAAACCACCACCTAAAAGTGTGAAGGTATTCAACATGTAAAATCCTAGAATTCTAGATAAGGTTAATAAAATTAAAATGGAAAAAATTGGAGTCAATTAAAAATGGATTTACAAATTTAAGGTAAAAAATTTCCAAAATGACCCTTTCATCGTTAAACTCAGTTTTATCAAAAATAGCTCTAAAATAACCTAAGATTTCTAATAGGTCCAAATTCTCCTAAGATTCCCTCCTCTAGTAACTAGGTTTACTACCAAGGCTCATAATGATTAGTGACAATAACGATAGCAATAGTACCGTTGATGCCTCTACTGATTCAAAGATACCTAGTCTGGAACAGAATGTGAAGAAAATGGCTAAACAAATCCAATTTCTCACCAAAGGTATCAATCTTTTCAAGGCCCTCCAACCATCACAAGAGCAACATTCAAAGGCCCACCTTGAAGAGACAATTGAAATTCTACCTCATGAAAGAATTAGGCCCAACACAATAATCAACATGGGCCTTAATATTGAGGACCTAAAAGAGGAATTGGAAAATTAAAAAAAAAAAAAGAAAATGGAGAGAAAATTATTCCAGTGATTCTCTAACAAGTTGAGACTTCTAAGAGATCATGAAGGGGAGATCATAAAGGGTTCGATCATATCAACATTCATAGTTGTTAAAATCATTATTCTATTCATATGATTCTACAAGTTAACAATTTTAGGATAGATCTTCGAGTTGACTTGGGTATAAATTGTTTCCATATAGAATTATGATAGAATCACAAATTTATATGCAAAATCGGTAAAATCTTACATTTTTAACCAAATTTATTAATTCTACATAGTTTAGTCAAATGGGCTAAAAATTGAAAAGTATAACTTAACTGTCACAAGAAATAAATATTATTAGTTCTTTAAAAGAACTGGAATTATAGTATAATGATGTTGATATTGATGATGAAGATGACAACAATGATGATGATAATGAAGAAAGAGTTGGTGATAATTTTGACTTTTGATAATGATAAAGGGGCTGGTGATATTTTTTAGCATTGTATTTTATTATTATAATTTATGTTGTAATTCATTTCATATTAGTATTGTTACTTATATTGTAGTTTTATATATTAGCTTAATAACTTATACTAATTTATTTGTACTACAAGTGATACGAATCACGTCAACCCGTGACGAAACCCAATACCAATACGTTCGGAAATTCGTTGCCTAAGACGCCCAAACACCTTAAAGTGGAAACCGCGACCCATTGTCTATAAGCGAGACAAGAACCTTGGTATAAAAATGAAGACGCCACAATCGGGATGGAAGACCGATTGATAAGTCGGGATGAACGCCACGGAAATTAATCCGATAAGTTCGATTTAGTTCTTGAAGAACTAAGAGAGGTGCCTCTCAAAAGTGTTTAATGTTCAAAGATGTAAATTCTTTGTTGTTCTAAACCTTAGGAGCTTTTATACTAGGGTTACAATTCGTGAAAAACAAGTCTAAAAAGACGTAGCTTAGATAAGTTGCGTAAAAACACGAAAACAGAACATGTTGGCCGGCAGGGGATACACGGCCGTGTACACGACCGTGTACTTTAGCCGTGTACTTTTCTGTGCACATTTCGGTCACATACACGACCGTATACTTCAGGTCGTGTATCTTTCTATGGATTTGCTTGTCTCCATACACAGCCGTGCCTTTTAGCTGTGTATCTAGCCGTGTATGATTCTGTGCAATCTTGGAATTCCTACATGGCCGTGCCTTGAAAGTACACGCCCTCTTCAACCCGTGTCCGGTGTGACTTGTATAAGAGCAAGGGTCTTCCCATGGTTGTTCCAATCCGTTCCAACTTCATGATTGCTCCAATCCTTTCCGGCTTCATGGACATCCTTTATCAACCGTTAAGTGCTTCCTTGAGTCGTTTTGCTTGACTTCTTCTGATCGATCCAGGCGGCACTTCAAGAGGATCCACATTCCTTCTTCCGGCTTGACTCTCATCATGGATCTCATCATTCCCCTCCTCTTGAAAAGGATTTGTCCTCAAATCGTCACCTACATCAAAAGGACTCAGATCAATAACATTAAATGTGGCACTTACTTAATACTCACCAGGCAAATCTATCTTGTATGCATTGTCGTTGATGCGCTCAAGAACTTGAAATGGTCCATCGCCTCTAGGAAGTAGTTTAGATCGACGCTGCACGGGAAACCGCTCTTTGCGCATGTGAACCCAAACCCAATCTCCAGGTTCAAAAACAGCTTGTCGACGACCCTTATTGGCATGTTTCACATACTGCTCTATTCGTCGCTCAATGTTCAGCCTTGCCTTCTCGTGGATCTGTTTAACAAATTCAACCTTCTTCGTGCCATCTAAATTAACATACTCAGAAATAGGCAAAGGTGATAAATCCAAAGGAGTTAGTAGATTAAAACCATACACAATTTCAAAAGGAGAAAATTTAGTAGCAGAATGCATTGTACAGTTATAAGAAAATTCAACATGCGGCAAACAATCCTCCCAACTCTTAATATTCTTTTTAATTACAGCCCTCAACAAAGTAGATAAAGTTTGATTCACTACCTCAGTTTGACCGTCAGTCCGTGGATGACAAGTAGTAGAAAACAATAACTTAGTTCCTAACTTAGCCCACAAGGTCTTCCAAAAGTAGCTTAAGAACTTAGCATCCCTATCTGATACAATTGTTCTAAGCATACCATGCAATCGCACAACTTCCCTAAAGAATAAATTAGCAATATTACAAGCATCATCCGTTTTGTAACAACGAATGAAATGTGCCATTTTAGAGAATCTATCAACAACTACAAAAATAGAATCTCGACCATGTCTAGACTAGGGTAATCCTAACACAAAGTCCATAGAAATATCCACCCACGGCTCATGAGGAATGGGAAGTGGGGTGTAAAGCCCTTGAGGTTAGACTCTAGATTTCGCTTACCTACACGTGACACATCGCTCACAAATCCTCTCAACATCTCGTTTCATGTGAGGCCAATAGAAGTGTTCCTGCAATACCCCTAATGTTTTAGCTATGCCAAAGTGTCCCGTTAACCCTCCTCCATGAGACTCCCTCACTAGTAATTCTCTTAAGGAACAAATTGGAATGCACAGTTTACTCTCCCTAAACAAGAATCCTTCATGTTTATAAAATTTTCCATGCCCACTCTTCTCCACAATACACATACTCCTCACAAAATCTCGATCAGCAGCATATAACTCCTTAATGTGCTCAAAACCAAGCAGTCTAGAACTAAAGAGTAGAGATAAGAGTATACCTTCTAGATAATGCATCAGCAACGACATTCTCTTTACCTTGCTTGTAGTGGATAACATATGGAAATGTTTCGATGAACTCCACCCAACGAGCATGCCTTTTATTCAGCTTGCGTTGCCCTTCAAGTACTTCAAGGATTCATGATCAGTGTGGATCACGAACTCTTTCGGCTAAAGGTAATGTTGCCACGTCTCTAGGGCTCGAACCAATGCATATAGCTCCTTGTCGTAAGTAGGGTAATTCAAGGTTGCCCCACTTAGCTTCTCGCTAAAGAATGCAATCGGTCTTCTCTCCTGCATAAGCACTGCTCCAATACCTAATCCCGAAGCATCACACTCAATTTCAAACGTTTTAGCAAAGTTAGGTAAAGCAAGTAACGGCACCTGAGTCAGCTTATTTTTAAGCGTCTGAAAGGCCTTCTCTTATTGCTCTCCCTAGCTGAACCCCACGTTCTTCTTAATTACCTCAGTAAGTGGTGCTGCAATGGTGCTGAAATCCTTCACAAATCTCCTGTAAAAACTCGCCAGTCCATGGAAACTCCGCACATTACTTACATTGGTTGGACTAGGCCATTCTTGGATCGCACGAACCTTTTCTTCGTCAACCTGTATTCCCTGTGCACTAACAACAAAACCAAGAAACACAAGTTTGTCTGTGCAAAAAGTGCACTTCTTGAGGTTAGCATATAATTATTCCTTTTGAAGCACTTCTAAAACATCCCTCAAGTGAGACATATGATCTTCCAAACTCTTGCTATAAATAAGAATATCATCAAAATAGACAACCACAAATTTTCCAATAAAAGTCCTCAAAACATGGTTCATAAGTCTCATGAAAGTACTAGGTGCATTAGTTAAACCGAAAGGCGTTACTAACCACTCATACAATCCATATTTTGTCTTAAATGCAGTTTTCCATTCATCACCTTCTTTCATTCTAATTTGGTGATATCCACTTTTCAAATCAATTTTGGAAAAGACACTAGACCCATGGAACTCGTCTAACATGTCATCTAAGCGAGGAATGGGATGACAATACTTTACCGTAATGTTGTTGATGGCGCGACAATCAACACACATTCTCCATGTCCCATCCTTCTTAGGCACCAAAATCACAGGCACTGCACATGGACTCATGCTCTCTCTCACGTACCCCTTCTCCATTAGTTCATCGACCCGCCTTTGGAGTTCCTTTGTCTCCTCCGGATTGCTCCTATAAGCTGGTTTGTTTGGAATCGATGCTCCGGGTACAAGGTCAATCTGGTGCTCAATCCCACGAATAGGTAGTAATCCCTTTGGAATCTCTTCAGGGAAGACATCTTCAAAGTCCTGCACAAGAGACACAACCACACTAGGCAAAGAGTTAGATAAGTCGTTAGTAGTCAAACATGTTTCCTTAAAAACCAGCAACAACATAGGTTGCTTCATCACTAACGCTCTCCTCACTACACTCACTCTTGCCACATAACTCTCCTTTTGCAAGGCTGCCCTCTCCTTTTCACTCACCACCAAAGTTGATCCCCCTTCAACTTGGCCTCTCACACTCTTTCCAGCCTTCCTCTCTTTTTCCTTTTGATCTTGACTTTTATATTCCTTTTCTTTCTCATTGTCTTTTGCTCTCTCACTCTCACTCTACTTTTCACTCACCTTATGTTTTGCAAAAGACTGTTGTAGCTGCAACTGGTCCTCATACACTTGTTTGAGTGTTAACGGTTTAAGATTAAAGCTTTTCCCTTGGTGAACAAGCGTATACTTGTTAGAAAAGCCATCATGAACAACCTTCCTATCAAATTGCCATGGCCTCCCCAACAACACATGACATGCTTGCATTGGCACTACATCACATAACACCTCATCCTCATACCTTCCAATGTGAAAACCAATCAAGGCTTGCTTACTCACCTTAGTCTCACCACTATCATTCAGCCACTGCAATTTATATGGACTAAGGTGTCTAACAGTTTTGAGCCCCAGCCTCTCAACAATAAAATTACTCACTACATTGGTGCAACTCCCTCCATCAATGATCAAACTACAAATGTGATCTCCTAGATAACATCTAGTATGAAATATATTCTCTCTTTGCACCTCTTCTTCTTCCTTCACCTGCACATTCAACGCTCGCTTCACTACTACCACTAGCCTTCCCATTGCAGGCTCCTCATCATCACTAGCATCCTCTAATGGAGGCATATCATCTTCTTCACTATCCCCTCAGTCTCATACTCTCCATCATCACGCAAAATCATCACACGCCTATTTGGACTTTGACTAGCAATATGGCCTCTATCTTGGCATTTAAAACATCTAATGTCACGATTTCTAGAAGTAGAAGATTCAGGGTTACCTTGGTTACCAAGAGTAGAACCCGCTTGCCTCAGCTCCCCTTTTGGTTTGGTGGGTAAAGGCTTTTCTTCTTTCTTCCATTGGTTGGTCTTCCAAGTGGATGAACCATTACCCTGTGGAAACCGTGCATTACTACTACCTTTCCTCTTGTGCTGGTTCTCAACCTTTATAGCCATGTGACCCATATCCTCCAATTCTACATAATGCTGCAATTCAACCACATTTTGGATTTCTCTATTCAACCCAGCAAGAAACCTAGCCATTGTAGCCTCTCTATCCTCCTCTACATTCGCCCTAATCATAGTGACTTCCATCTCCTTGAAATACTCATCTACACTTCGGCTTCCCTGCCTTAGAGTTTGCAACTTGTTGTGCAATTCACGATAGTAATACGCAAGCACAAACCCTCTTAAACACAATTATTCATACTCTCAAGAACAAATTGGCCGCCAACACATAATCAACATTAATATGAGGACCACAGGAATATAGAAAAAAAAAAAAATGGAGAAAATTATTATTTCTCTCAGTTGACTATAAGAGTCTTGAAAATCAAATACGATCTATACATTTTTGTTAAAACTTATTTATCATGATCATTCTCATGTTAAATTTAGGATAGATCTTCAGTTTACTTGGCTATAATTGTTTCCATATAGATTGTATCACTTTATATGCAAATCGTTAAATCTTACATTTAACCAATTTATTAATTCACAATTTAGTCAAAGGCTAAATTAAAATATCTTCAACTCCAGAATAATATTATTAGTTCTTTAGAACGGAATATAGTATAATACGCTTGGAATATTGATGTGAGATTGACAACAGTTATATATGAAAAAGAGTTGAAATTTTGACTTTCGATATGAAAAGGGGCTGGTTATTTTTTAGCATTGTATTTATATTAACTTATGTTGTAAATCCATTCAATTAGTATGTACTTATATTGTATTTGAATATTAGCTTTACTGTAGATAATTTATTGTACTACAGTGATACAATCACCACCTGACAAACCATCAATATTAAATTGTGAAACCTCACGAAACTCCTTAATGTGTAAACCGCACCTTGTCTATAACAACAAGAACCTTGGTATAAATCAAACCAAATCGATGAGATATAATCGTCGCCAAATTATCCGATAATTCATTAGTTCTTGGAACTAAGAAGCGCCTTCAACCAATTTCTTCGGTAACTTTGTTTTCAAAAAACCTTAGGTTTGTATATATTACATTCGTCAATCTTACTACTAGATTTTTCTGTTAAAATCTGAACTGACATGTTGCCGCAGATCACGCGTTTACACTTCCTGTACTTTTCCTTTTTTTTTGTGAATTTTTCACATACCCCTTATATGACAATGGTTCTAACATATTAGCCCACTCCAAAATAAAATTCATCACTACAAAATTGAATTCCATCAATGATATACAAATTGGGGATTAGATTTTTGATAATTACTTCCTCAATGCACTTTTTTTTCACGCACTTCAAGCTCGTTACTAACTATCACTACCATCCCATTGCGGGTCCTATCATCACAACCCTAATGACCATACATCTCATTCCTATCCTAAGACTCCAATCACATTCATACGCAAAACACACTGCCTTTTAATGATAGCAAAGGCTCCTCTGGTTAAAACACTAAGAGCCACATCGAGGGAAGAGAAGATTCAGGTTCCCTGGGTTAACCACGGTAGAAGTTTAATCCCATTAGTTGTGGGAATTTCTTCTTATAACCATTGAGTTGGCTCTTCCAAAGTGTAATTAAACTGTTCAAAGTGATTACATACCTTCTTTGTTGTTCTCAAACCTTATACCCATGACCCATATTCAATTCTAAAATGCAGCAATTCAAACACATATTAGATTTGTGTATTAACCCAAAGAAACCATGCATGTGCCCTCATACCTCCTCTACTTTGCCTGATCTTTTTGTGCTCATTCCTAAATACTCATTACACCGGACTTCCTGCTCAGAGTTCTTGGATTGTTGTTCCAATTCACGATAGTTATACGCGGCACAAACCGTTGTTCATCAACTCTTTCATTTTCCAAATCAATAGGTGGGCTGCCTTACTTCGCCCTCTTCAACATTGTTGATCCACCACACTATAGCAAAAGTCAACTCAATGGTGATGTTCCAATCCATTCCAACTTCATGATTGCTCCAATCCTTTCCGGCTTCATGGACATCCTTTATCAACCCATTAAGTGCTTATTTGAGTCGTTTCGCTTGACTTCTTGTGATCGGTCCAGGCGGCACTTCAAGAGGATCCACATCCCTTCTTCCGGCTTGACTCTCATCATGGATCTCATCAACAAGTATATGATTTTTAGTATAAATTGTAATTAAAATTTATATTAAATTTCCTTATTCCATCTTATATTTCGTGTTTTTTTTTTATGGCTATACTAAACATATCTATATATATATATTAAAGCTATTTTACATAGATTTTAGAAATTTATGTTTCTATATTTTGATTTTACGTTCCGATTTTATAGACTCTCTAGCAATTTTATCTAACGATTCTTGATAAAATCGCGAGTTTGACGACCTTGCTAGCATTAGCTACAAATGACATAGATGCTTATCTAGAAAAATTCAAAGTATTAGACTTTGAAAAATATGATGGGACTGGATGCCTCAAGCTTCACATAAGATTGTATTTATGCAAGATGGCTTGTTACACTAAACATAAGCAGCTATTGATCTAAACTTTTCAAGATAGTTTGACCGGGCTTGCACTGGCTTGGTATACCTAACTAGATCTAAATGAGATTAATACATTGGATAAATTAGCTTGTGCATTTTACAACCAATATAAACTCAACATGGAGATAACCCCTTCAATATGGGATCTTCAAGGAATGAGCAAAAGCAATAAGGAAACCCTAAGGAATATGCCCAAAGATGGAGGCATGGTAGTTAGAGTCAATCCTCCTCTCCTAGAAAAACGATCTCACCTCTACATTAATCAGCACATTAAATGAACCAGATTATAGGCATTTGATTGGTAGCACTATTTCCAATTTTGGAGATATAGTAACTACTGGTAGTAGAATTGAAAAAGCCATCAAAATGGGGAAGTTGATAAAGAAAATATAGGCCAAGAAAATATGATCCAAATGCACAATGTGAATACCACATGGGTCAATAGGGACATGCTACAAATAATTTTTGGGAGTTGAAAAACAAGACCTAAGACTTAATAGATTTAAGGGCAATCTAACTAGACTTTATCCGTGACTCAAGGCATACTATCAAAATGATGAAATCAGATGAAACCGAAATGGTCCCAAGTTTGGAAGAAATACCAATGCCATTTGAGTAACTAGTTCATGATTTAAAGTAAGCCAATCATTTACAAGTGGTAGACTTGAATGATCGAACTCGAGTTGAAATCGAAGTGGAAAAGCTAATAGCTTTTGGGATCATCAAGAAAGAAAAGGCTATAGGGAAGAAGCCTATCGTTCAACAAGAGGTTGTATCCTATGAAGAAAGGCTCACAATTCTTGAAGAAAAGGTGATGACCTTAAGGGAAAGGATCATGGACCTGGAAATGACCATAGGCCTTATATTGAAAAGATTTCAACCTACAACTCCTCTTATTGAGAAAAACCACTTCTTTAAACTTAAAGGGAATTATTGAGCCCTAGTAATGATGAGGGTCTAAAAAGAAAAAAGCTAGAGGCCAACCCACCAAGCAAGAAAATACAAGTCCAAGGT
Organism: Laguncularia racemosa; assembly: GCA_037954665.1. Classification (NCBI taxonomy): domain Eukaryota; kingdom Viridiplantae; phylum Streptophyta; class Magnoliopsida; order Myrtales; family Combretaceae; genus Laguncularia; species Laguncularia racemosa. The sequence goes on along the minus strand of JBBMOL010000022.1, from coordinate 1,917,189 downwards.
CATGGAAGGCAATTTACTCCATTCAAGATCTCAATGGCCCAATCCCTCATTAAGTTAAGGGAAGCTAAGATCATATCCTATAAAACCCCTAAACCAAACTACAAGTCAAGGAACTATATCCTAAACACAGTGTAACTATCATATGGTTTAAATAGATCACTCAACTAAAAATTGCTGAAGGTTAAAGAATAAGGTTCAAAACCTTATAGATTCAAAGATTATCCAACTGAACCTCTTGGAAGTTGATGGGTCTATGTATAAAGACAATCCTTCGCCAAGCCATGAAGTATAATCTTTAGTGCCTCGTGTTGAAAGTTTGCTACTACCATATGATAAATTGACTGATCATCTGAAAACAATTAAGGATATTGTATGGGGTAAAAGAGTGAGAGGCAAATGTTAGCAAGTTAAGAAGGTCAATCTTTGCTAAAGTTATAATAGCAAAAGAAATGATTCATTTGAATAAAAGTTATCTATTGGAATTAGAGGCATGATGTTCAATGTACTCAACTTGAGGCATCAAGATCTTTTAGGAACATTTGGCCATTTAAGCCAAAATAAGGAAAGAAATTAAATACGACATCTCACTAATTAAAAAGTTTAGGATGAAAAGAGGTAAGCCACATCCTAAACACTAACTTTTAAACACTTGAGAAGTTGAGTGTCATCATTATAAGGTTTTTGTACTTATTCCTCAAAGTAGGTCTATCTTGAATTTGATACGCTATTCAAAATGATGTTAGGCATTCATTTCTTTATTCTAAACACAATTATCCCTTGTCAACCATGTTAAGCCTTTGAAATTTAAATGGAGTAATTTCAAAGAAAAACCTTGTTAAGAACTACCCCACAATGGGGTAATCAAGTGAATAGGGCCATCAGTTAGGAGAAAAGAATTAAACAAATTTGTGCTTGCCCTAGTAACATCAATTTGAGAGTAATTAATTGTCGTCGATAATTTATTTCCTTTTATATTAAGAAAAGCCTAGATCAGGAAAATCACACAAAATCTAAAAACTTTAAACTATAAGTCACCTAATAAAAAAGAAACAATCAACTCTTGTGGGGCTAAAAAAAAAAAAAAAGAGAGAGAGAAAGCCCAGGAAGGTGACTAGGAGAGAGCCTAAAAAGGTTTGAAAGAACTAAGGGCAATTGTAAAAGCCATCAACCTATAAACCTCTAAGATCTACAATTCAAAACCAAGTTCTACTCATAATATCAAGGTTTTTCAAATCATAGGAAATATTCTATCCTAGATAAAAACAAAATTGTTTTTAAAATTGGGGCAAGTACATTTATAGCTTTTCTTAAGGGTTCTTAACTTGTAAACTTGGATCGAAGTAATGATTATCCTTCTAAAAATATGCCTTTTATTAACATCTTTTTAAGACTGATAACCAAAAGCCCACGTTCCATTACAAATATGGAAAATACCTAACATATTGATTTAAGCATATCACTTACAAGGTGAACTATAATTTTTGGAATTAGAGTCAAGTATGAAATTTAGACTAAGAGGAGGTAAGGAAAGTCCTCTTAAACTAAACTAATCATTAGTAAGATGTCTACTCTAAAGCAAAAAGATGATTGAAGCCATCCTCAAAAGAATAAAAGTCATTCCCCCCCAAGTTTAAAGATCAATATTCCAATAAAGGAGCCCAAAGCTTCTAAGGAAGAATTCAAAACCCCCAAAGAATGAAATCCCCTAAAGAGAAAGAAATCCCTCAAAGAATGATCCCCAGACATAACCAATCATTATGGGCTTATTGCTTTGAAAAAATGCTTAGGATTCTGTAATGAATCTATATTTGTTAGTAAATTTTAAGTAAAAAGAAAAAAGAAAGAAAAAAAAAAGACTTTCACAAGATTATTGCTTGAATATGGAAAGCTCTTAGTCAGTCTTAAGGACAATGTTCATTCTTTTCAGCATGTCATCTATAATAGACAATTCTTATTTAAGTCAAAGTTAATCCATTTGCCTTAAGACTGGTTTCATCCACTCTACCTTGTTAGAGTTAAGTCTTATATATTCAAATCCAAGTCAAAAGTCTTCATCTTGCTTTTTAGTGGCCATTGTTATTTAAATCATTCTAAATTAAGGGGATTTTTATCCCTAATGTCAATTTCATTCTAATGTTTCAAGTTATAAGATCTCTTTTGTCATAATCCCCATGGATCACTTGCTTATTAGAGTGTTGTCCAGTGTTAAGATCTTTTGCTCATTAGAGTGCTATCTTAGGTTAAATGGATCACCTGCTTATTAAAGTGTCACCTAGTTTAAAGTAAATGGATCACTTGCTCATTAGAGCACCGTTAAGTTTTAGGATCACCTACTCATTAAAGAACTATTTTAGGCTAAAGTAAATCGCCTACTCATTAGAGCACTATCTTAGGTTAAAGTAAATGGATTACTTGCTCATTAGAGTACTATCCAGTTTTAGGATCTCCTACTCATTAAAGCACTATCTTGGATTAAAGTAAATGGATCACTTGATCATTAGAGTGCTATCTTAGGCTAAAATAAATGGATCACTTGCTCATTAGAGCATTATCCAGTTTTAAGATTGCCTACTCGTTAGAGTGTTTATCCTTGTGATGGGTGTCAAATCCAACAAAAATAAAACCTACTCTTAGATAATTATATGATTTGCATATAGCGGTGAGTAGGGTCGAATCCACAGAGATTGGTTAAATTTATTTCTATCCAAGGAGAATAAAAAGGAAAAGGAAAATGGGGGTTTGGTTTGTGAATCGAATAAAGTTAAAACAAGATAAGAAAATTGAATATTGATAAAAGCCTAGCCAAAGGAATCAAGATAGTTTAATTCTAGGAATTGATCATCGATGCAAATGTTTTCTATTCTTATTTCTAGATAAACTGGTTATGGTTATTAACAAGCTCTAACAACCTATCTCTCCGTACTTCCTTGATAATCAAGAGAAGCTCTTTGATTATATCTCTTATCGATTAGATAATCCTAGACAAGCACTTAGGATTTAATCTATCAATAGCATTAAAATCTAGAGAGACCACCAATTCATGCTAGTAGATTATAAGATAACCTATTTAAACATGATCACACACCTCCATAACATGAATTCGATCATCTCTTTTATAACCAAACATGTTATTGCGTCACTAAGACTAGAACAATCAAACAATTATGGATTTGACGTGCTAGTTGACAATATATTAACTTGCTAATTGAGTAGAAGAGCTCTATTCATACCAATCAACAAAGATAATAATGACAAAACGATCAGAAGATATATGAATACCCGAAAGCAAAGAATAGAATAAATACAAGTCAATTAGACCTCACAATTCATGGAGAATTAAACATCTATGACCCTTTGGCTAGAAAAGTAGCTTAGCTACTCATGTTCATCAATAAAACGAAAAATAAAAATAAAAACATAACAAGCCTCTGTTTCCGGCTGCCTGCTCTGCCTCCTCCTTTCCTTCTTGTCTCCAAAGTGATTCCAGATTCAAAGATTAAAAGTTGTCCTAACCCTCTAGGGTTGGTTCTATTTATATTGTTAGGGAGATGGCATGTGATCTTTTGCTAGCAAGATACGAAAATATCTTTCCTTTTCCAAGTAGATTTCGAGAAGTAAATGTTCGTCTGCCTGGTACGCCCTAACACACGGCCGTGGGTCAAGCCGTGCCATCCTTTGTGTATATTTCATGTATCATCTTCCGTGTCCAGTGTGTACCACGGCTCCACCCATGGCTAGATTTCCAATCGTGCCTTATTCTGTGCATAATCAACAAGTCTTCATCCGTGCCCAGTGTGTACCACGGTTACACCCACGGCCAGATTTAAAGCCGTGCCATCCTCTGGTTGATGTTCCGCAATTTCTTCTCCTTGGCACGTCTAGCTTCCACCACGGCTCCAAGCACGGTTTCTCCCACGGCTGCCACCACGGCTGTGCCCTAAGCCGTGTCTCTCTCTGTTCAAAGTCCACATTTTCCGTCTTCTTATCCAGTGTGTAACACGGTTTGAACCTTGGCCGTGCCTCAAACCGTGCTTCCTCCGGTGGTGTAATTCCTTGTCTTGATCCAAGTTGTAGATGACTTCTCTAAAATACTTGAATTAGCATCCTTGACTCCATTTAACCTGATTTATCATGATGATAGAACTAAAGTACCATTTCCTTATGATTTCTATAAAATCAATAATAATTTAACATAATTTATACTATAAAGATTGAGTATAAAATGGCTCTATGAAATTCCCCCACACTTGAACTCTTGCTTGTCCTTAAGCAATTGCATCAAATCAATTGAGAAATCTATCATAGATTATATAAACTTTCTTTTCATCATTCCAAGCATCTATTCATTTGTAATTCATGACTTGTAGTTTTAATGTCTACTACTTCAACCAAACTGGTTTCCTGTGATCAAATTACTATGGACAAAATTCAATAGCTAATCTAAACAAAACAAACTTTAATCCTCATGTTTAGCAAAAGAATTTTTATTCCAAAAGTAAATACTTAATCCACTAAGGAAAAACACCCAATTAAACTTCATTGGACATTAGCAAACATATAATCCTTGCAACATAAAGTAAAAGCATATAGTATCAACTCTTTCCGTAGATTTTCTCCCTTTTCTAGTCTTGTTTTATTCAATGAATATTTACATTCATGTTCTTTTGATTTATTCAAGCATCTGTTTTGACGGGTTTTTGCCCGCTTCTTTTCATGAACTTTCGCCTTTTTCGCCCTTATCGTTATAGTGAGTTCATTGAGTCGGCACATCCCGAGCTCATCACTCAAGTGACCGGGTTTTGAGATACCCCTACGGACTCTTCCTCACGCTAACATTCAAGTTTGAATACTCTTAACTCAATTACTTGAATCATTGGAGTAATGGCTATGCTTGATTTTGATTGTTTTTTTTTTTTTTTCAAGTGTTATGATTGCTTTACAAACAACTTCAAAGAGTATACAGTAGCTAATATAACCTAGAAGTAAACTTGTTTATTTTTCACTTAGGGACTCGACTTACTCTTAGACTTCCAATTCTAAAGCTAAATACAAGGTAAATTTGTTTCTTAAAGATTTCACTACTTAATTTTAACCATGTATTCTAATCACAGCAGTGGGTGAGTAAAACATTTGAACAAGTCAATTTCACATTTTGTAGATGCTTATTACAACATTTAGTACAATCTCTAGATTTCATGATAATTTTGAAAAAAATTTAGCTTAAAATTGCTTAAGGACAAACATTCAGAGTATAAGTTAGTTCTCTATTCTCTATATTGTATTATCCTCTCCCCCACACTTAGCTTGAACAGTGTCCTCACTGTTCCTAATTTAGCACAATTGAAAAGGAATTAACAACTCAAGAAACATTAGAGAATAAGAGAAAGGAAATACTGGTACTTCCCTGGTATTGGAGTTTTCCCTTTAAGCTTTGGAAAGTGTCATCTAATTATATATATCCTTGCTGCAGCTGATCCAAAAATTTCAAAACTACACGAAAATCACAACAAAACTAAAACTAAAATAAAACAAAACTAAAGCAAAACAAAACTAAAAGAAATTTTCTTTTTTTTTTTTTTGACATGGGTTGCCTCCCATGAAGCGCCTTTCTTTAACGTCTTTGGCTAGACGTTCCTGTAATCAATCACAATACTCGGGGTGAGTTAAACTGGTTTCTTCAATATTACATACTTGAAAGCCTTCATAAAAAGGTTTCAAGTGATGACCATTGACTTTGAAGGTCTTACCAGTTTCAAGGCTTGCGATCTCAACTGCACCATGTGAAAATATGTTAGTGATAACAAAAGGACCAATCCACCGTGATTGTAGTTTGCCAGGAAACAACTTTAATCGAGAATGGTAAAGTAATACTTTTTGACCTACAGAAAAATTCTTGCGGGAAATCATTTGATCATGAAAATCCTTCGTTTTTTCCTTGTAGATTTTCGTACTCTCATAAGCTTCTCTTCGAATTTCCTCGAGTTCTTGTAATTGAAGTTTTCTGTGTTCACCCGCCTCATCCATTCGCATGTTACATTGTTTTACATCCCAATACGCCCTATGTTCCAGCTCCACAGGGAGATGACATGGTTTGCCAAATATTAAACGGTAAGGAGACATACCTATAGGGGTCTTGTAAGCTGTCCGGTAGGCCCATAATGCATCCTCAAGTCTTGTGCTCCAATCCTTCTTGCTTGGATTGACGGTTTTTTCCAGAATAGACTTGATTTCTCGATTTGAGACTTCTACCAATCCATTGGTTTGGGGGTGGTATGCGGTGGAAGTGCGATGAGTGACCCTGTATTTTTTTAGTAGAGTTTCCACTATTCTATTACAAAAGTGTGTGCCACGATCATTGATAAGAGCCTTTGGTGTCCCGAACCTAGCAAAAATATGAGTTTTAACAAAATCCACAACAACTTTAGCATCATTAGTTCGAGTCGCTTTGGCTTCCACCCATTTTGAAACATAATCCACAGCAAGAAGGATGTAAACATTACCGAAAGAAGGAGGAAAAGGACCCATAAAGTCAATACCCCATATATCAAATATTTCACAAGCAAGAATAGGGGTAAGTGGCATTTGATCTCTACGTCCTAAGTTCCCAATCTTTTGACATCGTTTACAAGACTTACAAAACATAAAAGAGTCACGAAACAATGTAGGCCAAAACAAACCACACCATAATACCTTTTGAGCTGTCCTCTTAGGGCCAAAATGTCCACCACATGCATATGAGTGACAAAATTGCAAGACAGAAGGAATATCGTCTTGAGAAATACACCTTCTAATGATTTGATCAGCACAATGTTTCCACAAATATGGATCATCCCATACATAATACTTAGCATCACTTTTAATTTTATCTTTTTGAGCCCTAGACAAATCACTTGGTAGTGTCTTAGTAACCAAATAATTGACAATATCAGCGTACCACGGAATTGTCTTTTGAATAGAAAAGAGATACTCATCTGGAAAATCATCTTGTATTTGTGTGGACCCTTCACTGATAGGAATTCGACTGAGGTGGTCGGCAACTAAGTTTTCTAATCCTTTTCTATCGCGTATCTCCAGATCAAACTCTTGTAATAGGAGTATCCATCGAATAAGTCTTGGTTTCGCCTCCTTCTTTGTGAGCAGGTATTTAAGAGCTGCATGATCAGAGTAAACAATTACCTTAGTACCAAGTAAGTATGATCTGAATTTTTCTAATGCAAAAACAACAGCCAAGAGTTCTTTTTCCGTCGTGGAATAGTTGCATTGAGCATTATCCAAAGTTCTGGAAGCATAATAAATGGCATGAGAAGCTCTCCCAACTCTTTGGCCAAGAACTGCTCCAACTGCATAGTTGCTTGCATCACACATGATTTCAAAGGGAAGGGTCCAGTCGGGTGGTTGGATGATTGGAGCAGAAGTTAACTTGTCCCTCAGTGTGTCAAAAGCATTCTTGCAGGCCTCATCGAACTCAAATGTCACTTCTTTTTGTAGCAATCGACATAGGGGTAGAGTAATCTTGGAGAAATCCTTGATGAAGCGTCGATAGAATCCTGCACTCCCAAGAAAAGACCGAATTTCCCGTACACTTATAGGGTAAGGTAAATATTTAATCAATTCTACCTTAGCTTTATCGACCTCAAGCCCCTTAGAAGATACAATATGGCCTAAAATGAGACTCTGTTCAACCATAAAGTGACATTTTTCATAATTCAACACTAGATTCTTATCTATACATCTTTGAAGCACTTTTGTAAGGTTAGTCAAACATGAATCAAAAGAATTACCATAGATGGTAAAGTCATCCATGAAAACTTCTATAATATTCTCCACATAATCTGAAAATATACTAACCACACATCTTTGGAATGTGGCCGGGGCATTGCAGAGCCCGAAAGGCATCCTTCGATACGCAAAAGTATCGAATGGACAAGTGAAAGTGGTCTTCTCTTGATCTTCCGGTGCCACTGGAATTTGATGAAAACCTGAATAACCATCAAGACAACAATAGTGAGAATGGCCAGCCAAACGTTCAAGCATCTGATCAAGAAAAGGAAGAGGAAAGTGGTCCTTCCGAGTTGACACATTTAACTTCCTGTAATCAACACAAACCCTCCATCCATTCTGAACCCGAGTAGGAATTAACTCACCATCAAAGTTTTCAATCACAGTTAAGCCCGTTTTCTTTGGAACAACTTGGATTGGACTTACCCACTTGCTGTCGAAATTGGATAGATCATACCTGCATCAAGAAGTTTCAAGATCTCTTTCTTAACTACTTCCATCATAGGTGGATTCAAACGACGCTGAACTTCTCTTAAAGGTTTGCAATTATCTTCCATCAAAATCTTGTGCATGCAGGTGGAAGGGCTTAGTCCTTTGATATCAGCGATGGACCATCCAATGGCTTCTTTGTACTCTCTCAACACCCGAATCAACTTTTCTTCTTCTAAAGTACTCAGCTTGTTGGAGACTATCACCGCAAGAGTCTCCTTTTCTCCTAAGAAAATATACTTTAGATGTTCGGGTAGGGGTTTTAATTCTAGCTTTGGTGCCTGCACAATAGAAGGAATAAGTTTTTTGTTAGAAGGAGGTAAATTAATGTAGGACACATCATACCTGACAGGTTTTAATGATTCCAACTCCCAAATCTTGTCCTGCAAATCAGAGGATATTACCAGCTTCTCCTTAAGAGTTTTCAATGCATGAATCGTAAGACTCTTATTAAGTACAACTTTTAACTCATCATCGTCTATCAAATCAAATGTAGCCTGTGTTAATGGGTCAATCACATCAACAACAAAAACGGGAGAGATATCACTAGAGTATTTCATGGCATCGTAAATGTTAAATTTAATCACTTCACCATCAAATTCCATAGTGAGGTTACCATCATGTACATCAATTTTTGTTCTGGATGTCTTAAGAAATGGTCTCCCTAATAATATCATTGATGAATTACGAGAATCATCATTCTCCATGTCAAGCACATAAAAATCTGCAGGGAAAACCAAACCATTAACTTGTACTAAAACATCTTCTAGAACTCCCTCAGGATAAACATTGGACCTATCAGCAAGTTGAACAATAACGCCTGTTTCCTTTAGGGGCCAACATTTAAACGTTGATAAACAGACAAAGGCATAACATTGATTGAAGCGCCTAAATCACACATAGCTTTAGTGATTTCAAGGTTACCTATTTTGCAAGGAATAGTAAACATACCTGGATCCTTACATTTAGGAGGAAGCTTCTTCTGAAGAATAGCTGAAACATTCTCACCTACACTAATCTTTTCATTACCTTTCAGCTTTCTTTTGTTAGTGCACAATTCTTTTAGAAATTTAGCATAATGAGGTACTTACTTAATTGCATCCAGCAAGGGAATGTTTACCTCAACTTTGCAAAAAGTGTCAAGAATCTCTTTTTCTTCAGCTTCATTCTTGGATTTTGCTAGTCTGGAAGGGAAAGGAGGTGCTGTTGTCATGACCTTTGGTGGTTCAATGAGGGGTCCTTTGATCTGATTGTTCTGCTGGCTTGGAGTTGGAGTTTCTTTCTCAGTCTCTTCCTCAGGATTAGTTCGGTGATCCTTCTCATTTAATCCCTGCAATTTCGTTCCACTTCTCAAGGTAATTGCATTAGCACTTTGCTTTGGATTTGTGATGGTTTGAGAAGGTAACTTACCTTGAGTTTCCAACCTATTTATAGAAGAAGCAAGTTGACTTACCTGATTTTCCAAGTTATGGATGCTCTGCTTTGTCTCATCCTGAAATTGTTTTGTATTAACGGCGAGTGATTTAACAATTTCCTCAAGAGACATACCTGAAGTGGAAGAGCCTATGATACTTGGTTTGATGGCTTAGGTTGGAATTGTTGGAAGTTTTGTGGTTTATTGCCATATCTGAAGTTAGGATGATCCCTCCATCCAGGATTGTACGTGTTCGAGTAAGGATCATATTTCCTTTGTGGCTGTCCTGGGAATCCACCTACAGCATTGGCGTGTTCATGATTGTCATCTTGCAATGTGGGGCACATGTCGGTCGGGTGATTAGGAGCAGCACAAATTCCACAAGCTTTCACCTGATGGGTATTTCCAAGAGCTAGCTGCTGCACAAGGGAGGTTAGATTAGAAATTTGATGTTCAAGGTTAGACACACTTACCTCATTTACCTTCCTTGAAGACGTATCGTGCCTATACCCAAATTGTTGTGAATTAACAGCCATAATGGAGATCAATTCCCTAGCTTGACCAGGGGTTTTGTTTACTATGGCGCCTCCACTCGCAGCGTCCATCATCTTTCTTTCCATCGGAAGCAAGCCTTCATAGAAGTATTGGATGAGGAGTTGTTCAGATATCCCATGTTGTGGGCAGCTTGCACAAAGTTGCTTGAACCTCTCCCAATACTCATGAAGAGTCTCGGTGTCCCTCTGTTTTATACCACAAATTTCTCTTCTTATACCAGCGGCTCTGGATGCGGGGAAGAATTTGTCCAAGAAGAGTCTGACCATATCTGTCCAAGTGGTTATCGAACCTGGAGGCAAATAAAACAACCAATCTTTAGCTTTAGTACTTAAAGAAAATGGAAAAGCACGTAGCTTGATTTGATCGTCGGTTATTCCTTGCGGCCTCATACTAGAACACACTATATGAAACTTTTTCAAATGCTTGTGAGGATCTTCATTCTCAAGACCATGAAAAGTGAGTAGCAGATGTATCAACCCAGATTTTAACTCGAATTCCACGGCTAGTTCGGGGTAGTGAATACAAAGTGGTTGTTGATTCACACCCGGTGCAGCCAACTCCTTTAAGGTTCTCTCGAGATTGCCATGTCGTCCTCTTTTTCAGAATCAAGGGATGAATCAGACAAGTCTGATGCTAAGTTCAGTCTAGTGGATGATCTAGCTTCTTGTCGCAGCCTCTTTAGAGTCTTCTCAATCTCCGAATTATAAGTTAGTTCACCTGTCTGAGAAGAACGAGTCATACAAGAATAGAAATAAATTTGACACCAATCCCCGGCAACGGCGCCAAAATTTGATGGGTGTCGAATCCAACAAAAATAAAACCTACTCCTAGACAATTATATGATTTGCATATAGCGGTGAGTAGGGTCGAATCCATAGAGATTGGTTAAATTTATTTCTATCCAAGGAGAATAAAAAGGAAAAGGAAAATTGGGGTTTGGTTTGTGAATCGAATAAAGTTAAAACAAGATAAGAAAATTGAATATTGATAAAATCCTAGCCAAAAGAATCAAGATAGTTTAATTCTAGGAATTGATCATCGATGCAAATGTTTTCTATTCTTATTTCTAGATAAACTAGTTATGGTTATTAACAAGCTCTAACAACCTATCTCTTCGTACTTCCTCGATAATCAAGAGAAGCTCTTTGATTATTTCTCTTATCGATTAGACAATCCTAGACAAGCGCTTAGGATTTAATCTATCAATAGCATTAAAATCTAGAGAGACCACCAATTCATGCTAGTAGATTATAAGATAACCTATTTAAACATGATCACACACCTCCATAACATGAATTCGATCATCTCTTTTATAACCAAACATGTTATTGCGTCACTAAGACTAGAACAATCAAACAATTACGGATTTGACGTGCTAGTTGACAATATATTAACTTGCTAATTGAGTAGAAGAGCTCTATTCATACCAATCAACAAAGATAATAATGACAAAATGATCAGAAGATATATGAATACCCGAAAGCAAAGAATAGAATAAATACAAGTCAATTAGACCTCACAATTCATGGAGAATTAAACATCTATGACCCTTTGGCTAGAAAAGTAACTTAGCTACTCATGTTCATCAATAAAACGAAAAATAAAAATAAAAACATAACAAGCCTCTGTTTCCGGCTGCCTGCTCTGCCTCCTCCTTTCCTTCTTGTCTCCAAAGTGATTCCAGATTCAAAGATTAAAAGTTGTCCTAACCCTCTAGGGTTGGTTCTATTTATATTGTTAGGGAGATGGCATGTGATCTTTTGCTAGAAAGATACGAAAATATCTTTCCTTTTCCAAGTAGATTTCGAGAAGTAAATGTTCGTCCGCCTGGCACGCCCTAACACACGGCCGTGGGTCAAGCCGTGCCATCCTCTGTGCATATTTCATGTATCATCTTCCGTGTCCAGTGTATACCACGGCTCCACCCACGGCTAGATTTCCAACCGTGCCTTATTCTATGCATAATCAACAAGTCTTCATCCGTACCTAGTGTGTACCACGGTTACACCCACGGCTAAATTTAAAGCTGTGCCATCCTCTGGTTGATGTTCCACAATTTCTTCTTCTTGGCACGTCTAGCTTCCACCATAGCTCCAAGCACGGTTTCTCCCACGGCTGCCACCACGGCCGTGCCCTAAGCCGTATCTTTCTCTGTTCAAAGTCCACATTTCCGTCTTCTTGTCCAGTGTGTAACACGGTTTGAACCTTGGCCGTGCCTCAAACCGTGCTTCCTCCGGTGGTGTAATTCCTTGTCTTGATCCAAGTTGTAGATGACTTCTCTAAAATACTTGAATTAGCATCCTTGACTCCATTTAACCTGATTTATCATGATGATAGAATTAAAGTACCATTTCCTTATGATTTCTATAAAATCAATAATAATTTAACACAATTTATACTATAAAGATTGAGTATAAAATGGCTCTATCACCTTAGTTAAAGTAAATAGATTACTTGCTCACTAAGGTAGCGTTTGGTTGGCATTGAAATTCGGCACTGGACTGGAAAAAAATTTTTGTCCCTCGTTTGGTTGCCACACATGAAGGAAGTACTGGACTAAAAACCAATTACGTACTAGACAAAATCAGAAATTTTAGTACTACATGTAATTCGATACTAAAAATTAGGTACTGGACTAAATGTAATTTTTCTGAAATTCCGGATTTGCCCTTCATACTTACCTTGAAAGAAAATAAAAATAGTAAGTATAATAATAAATGATAAAAATGTAAAAATTCATAAAAAAATAATAAAAATATTAGAAAAATAAAAATAAAGATTTAGATTTTGAAATAGGATAGATAAAAATCTAGGAGAAAATTTTTCAATAAAAATTTAATAAAATTATAAAAATTTAATAAAAATTATGAAAATTAATAAAAGTTAATAAAAATTATAAAAATCATAATAAATTAAGTAAAAAAGCAATAAAAATTTATAATAGTATAAATGAGTTGAAAAATAAAAAAAAAATGAATTTTTATCACTTAGAAAAATCATTTTCTTAAATAAACCCAAAATTGGTGTTTTTCCTCAAAATTATCATTTTCAAAAAAAATCAAATTATCAAGCCTAGGTTTAGATTTTTTAGAAAAATCCTAAAATGGTAAAAACATAAATTAAAAGAAATTTCATAATTAAAATTCACAAACACACTAAAGTTTTTCAAGAAAAGCGAACTACAGTTTATTTGATCCTGAATAGCAGGTATGTAGGCACCCATTTGGGACAACCCTAAAAAAGGAATAAAAAATATTTTCCTAGCATAATTCACTTAAAAACACAATAAAAGACGACAAAAATAAAATAAAAGATATTTTGAGATAAAGTAAATTTTAGGAGATTAGGTGGTAACCTTAGGGTTTTAATAGGTTAGCCTCTAAACTTAGAAAGTCCGGTTTTCCCCTTTCCTCTTTTCACAAAAAAACGAGAAGAGGAAATCACGATGACTAATGGTCCAAATTAGGACTAATCCGCTCCATTAGTCTTAATTCAATCTTTCCCAACAACAGTTAGGTGTCGACTCCAAAAATAAAACGAAATTCTTTTTCCTATAATATTTAATATAATATATTAAACCTTCAAGTCATTTTTTTTATAATAATATCAAATATATATAAATAACTATGATATAAATAAAAGGGAAAAATTGTCAATTTTACTCTGTCCAGTTCAGTACTTTGTAATTTCAAACACTACATAACACAAAAGCCTTCTCTAGTAATTAAAAAGGGCAAAACTGTCAAATTTACTATGTCCAGTCCAGTACTTTGCAATCCAAACACTAGACAGCACAAAAATCCTTGTCCAGTACTAAACAAACCAAACGTGGTACAAAAATATTTTTTGTCTAGTCCTTCTTTTTTAGTACTGTTCAGTACTCTTGTTCTGTCCAGTACCAGTAACCAAACGGTACCTAAAACACTATCCAGTTTTAGGATCACCTACTCATTAGAGTGCTATCCTAAGTTATCTAGTTTTACAAGTTCTTGCTCACTAGAGCATTATCCAGTTTTATGATTGCTTACTCATTAGAACAATATCTTAGGTTAAAGTAAATGAATTGCTTGCTCATAAGAAGCGATATCGCTATTTTCAAGATTGAAAGACCAAATCCTTTATTAGTTTGAAAACTTCTTCAATTTCATTCGATTTTTCAAATGGTTAGCTCACTAAAGAACCAATAAAGCTCTTTTAGGAAGAAAATGGCTTATCTCTTTAGTCATTGTGATAAAGTTTTCCTTAAAATTTACCTTAAAGAGGGTTAGCTATAGACACCTCATTTTTTCCCCATTTTAGATCTTTTAATAAACAATGGAAAAAGTCCTAGTTAATAAAACAATATATATATATTGTATTATAAAAAATATACAAAAAATAAAAAAGAAGAGACTTATTTAGCAGTTCAATTTTGGGGGTTTAGACTATGTAAGATGTTAAATTTGATTTGATTGCATCACTCTTCAAGAAAGTGTGTGTAGCACAATTGGTTAGGGTAGGTCCACTAGATGTGAGTTCAATCTCATGCAAGCACAAATAGCCTTTTATTTTCTTCTTCCCCTATAATGCCATGTGGCAACCTTTTATTAGCTAGCCGATACTCATCCTCTTTCGCCTTTGGATCTCCCTCCTTGCATGTCATTATTTTCGTCCCAAGTAATCCTCTTTGTCTAGTTTTTCACTCCCTTTTCTTTGAAAATTCATTGAATTATTGACAAAATTACAATTATCACATGGCTTACTATGGATTTAGACACAAAACTAGGCTAGATGCTTATCCTTTACATGTTAAATCCTTGTTCAAAATCTAGAAAAAATATTTAAGCTCACATGTCAAGCTCACTTGAATTTCCTTTTTAGAGCTTTAACATTCATAATCAAAGCTTCTATTTAATGAATTGGGTAAGAGCAAGCTTTAAGGGATCAATTTTAACTCAAATTTGTGGGAAATTTGAAGAATATTCCCTAGCTAAATCTCAAACTTCAATCCACAAATTCATGGCTGAAGAAACTTTCCATCTCCAATTTGAGTTCTTACAGTATAAACAAGAACTTAAGCAAGCCTTCCTAGATAGAACACAGCTCAAAAACTTCTCTTTAAGCTTTAAATGAAGCTTTCTCTCTCTAGGTTTGAAACCTATGACTACCCTAACTTCTCTCTAGAAGTTCTTCCTTCATACTTCATCTCGAAACACAAAACTACTTCCAATGTGTTCCTAGTGTTCCATAGTTTCTTAAAACAATAGACTCATGTAGTCACTCAATTGCCAAACCTGCGATCGAAGCCATCACTCACCTACCTAAAAAGCCCACGTTTTGCCCCCATCCAATCATTTTGCTATTGAACCATTGCGACGATCAAGTCCACCATCATCCAAAAGCCGCCCTAATTGCCACCACTCCAATTGGCCACCATCAGAAATACAACTCCCATCCAAAACTCTATCGGTATCATTTCCAACAACCTCTCTAAAGTCTACTTACTAATGAACTGTCGTCACGATATCCCTTCCACCAAACTTGATAACCTCCACAAAACTCCACTAACGTCTTTTCTCCTCTAAATGACTACCATTAGTTGCTGTAGGGTTTGTCTAAGAAACCTAAGTTTTAATCCAAATCCCTAGTCCTAACCCAAGTTTGTACTACTTCAAGTCTAGGTAATGTTCATTTTTCCTTTTTGTTCCATGTTTTTGAATACGTAGGTAATAATAATAATAATAATAATAATTTAAATTTTTTTTCTTTTCTTATTTCTAAAATTTTTATTTAGTTCCCCAGAATATTCAAGTTCCTTTCTTGAAATTCTTTGAAAATAATATAAATAAATAAATATTAAAAAATATAATAAATATATAAAAACTTAAGAATTTGAATTATACGAACTATGATTGGTCTAATCTCGAATAGGGAGGACATAGGCACTTATGGGGTGACCTCAACAACCAAAAAAAAAAAAGAAAAAACTTTTTAGATAGAATAATTTTTTTTTTTCTGTTAAATACTTTGAATTTTTAATTTAATAATTTTTTCCTTTTTTCAAAAAATAAATTTAAACATAAAAGGTTAAATTAGCAACCATAAAGTTATAATAGGGTAACCTCCAAATTCTAAAATTTGTGGTTTTTAAGTTTTAAATGGACTAGTAGCTAAATTAAGACCGGTTCATTTAATTAGTCTTAATTTAACTTTTTTATAGATCTTGATTAAGTGGTGACTCCTTTTCTTTTTTTCTAAATTAGATAAAATGAATTATTTTTTTTTTCTAATCTTAATCAAGGATTTACATTAAATGAGTATAAGGTTTAATGTAAATTAGAATAAAAAAAATAGAAAAATTAGGCTTGATATAAGGTAAAATATTTTTCTTTTCTCATCTAATATTGTATTCCATGCCCGTAAGGATTAAATAAGAAAATAGAAAAAAGAGTACCTAAAAGATAGGAGATTCGTTCACTTTACAATTTCCAATTACCTCCACGCATGAGGGGTGAGTGCATTAAAAAACGAAACGATTTTTCTTTTTTTTTCAATAGTATCTTTTCTTACTCATCTTTTAATAGGTGGGGCGGATTCCCCTGTAACAAAGTGAACCATAAAATATTGTTGGACCTCTTATCCATTTAAACTAACCACACTGTTTGGTTTAATAATTTTTTCCAACTATAACATTTCAACATAAATCGAACCATAATTTATAATTTAAAAAAATTACATATACAATATGTAATATTACGTTAAAAGTCTTAAATTTTTTTAATAATAACATACACAAAAACTTTATAAGAAGTTGATAAAGTTAATATTTATATAATTAAAAAAATTTTAAAATTTTTTAATAACTAATAATATTCATAAAATTACCAACTTATATAAACTTTGAGTCAACCTATTCATACACACAAATATATACATTCATACATTATACATATACATATATATATATCACCTAGATTATAATAATAAAATAAAAAAATACAATTCAGTAAGTATAAATTCAAATTTCTTATATTATATTATAATAAAATAATTTTTTTAATCACAAATAAAATATTATTTTGTTTCATAAAATGATTCAATCCAATTTATTTTGGCTTATTACAATTTACTCCTCCAAACCAATCACAACTTTTTTTTTTTTTGAAAGATTCCCAAACCATGTTTGAAAGAAATTGGTATATTGTAAATAAATCCTCCTATATTTACTTCATGTGCTTTTAGCTTAATTATATTTGAAATTGTACGTTTTAGACTCATCAATCATTTTTTTTTTTAAAGAAGAAAAGTGCTTTTACAGCTTATTTTATTATCTTACCATTATATAAAATAATAATGATCCTAAGATTTAAAATAAAAAATGCAAAAAGTCAAAGGTAAAAGTGCTATGCAGGAGTCCAATCGCACATTTGCCAGAAGTCTACAGATCAAAATGTACAATAAGCGTGCACAAAACAAACATAAAAAAGTATATTTACAATTTACAAATATATATATATATATATTCATTTTAGTTGTTCGGTATTTGGGTATATATATATTCATTTTAGTGTTTTGGTATTTGGGTTTAGTCGCTTTCCCTGGTCAATAGTGTCTTAGCTGGTAAGTGTTGACACTCGTTTCCAAAATTATTTTGTTATGGATGAATGTTCAATCCTTGAAGAATATCACCATCTACGCTTGGTTGGATGAAAATACATGAATCACATAGTCTAGGCCAAGAGTTGACTTGAGGGGAGTGAGAAGAACTTTTGCGCACTCTAGATTACTACTTGTTTGTCTGGCCTCCTTTGCTTTGTCCTACGACCACTATTACCCACTGCATGGTGGCTCTCTTCGATGACCCATCGCTCCATACTGCTTATCCCCATTTCTTTGTCTCTTTCTCTTTCAAATTCTTTTAATTGGGGTCATATCATTGCAAGCGGATAAGGAGGGTGTGTCCTATCTATTCAAACCACATAGAAAGTACGACTTTGAAACCAATATATTTATGAAGTTCATTTCCATAACAGTTGAATTACTTTAAGTTTCAGCTACTCAAATAATTAAGTAAATTTAGGTTTATAATATTTGGCCTAATATCACGAAAATGTTATAGAAGGCTTTTATATTTTGAAAGAAAAAAATTAGTGAAACCTAAACCAATTTAGCAGAGTCGAAATCATGCTTCTCTAGCGTTATTTCAAATCGAGCTGGAGATCACACCCTGACTTGACTGACTTAACTCATTTAGATCCGAGTTGCATCCATGCGTCCCGCCGATCATCCGCTGAGTTCGTGTCATTGGTTTCTCCCTCTCGGGGCGCTTCTTTTCGTGCGCTAGTCTCATTCGTCGGTGCCGTGCTCCAACAATTTTTATTTCTTTATCCATATTTTCATTTTTTTGGTGGTACTCAACAGTTGGTGAGGGTTGGTGCATGACGTATAGTTTTCGGCATAGACGATAGGAAGTCATTTAGTGGTCCTTGGGCAGTTCGTCCTCTCATAATGGATAGTAGGTGATTCGTCGATGGCATTAGATGGCGTGCCATCCGTTTAAAAATGAATGCAATGAGCATTTCAAAATTGCCAAGAAATGTTGCTCTATTAAATACCCACTCCTTATATTGAACAAGATACATCGAGAATGAAAAGAATGGGTGATGGATTCTCCATTCCCATTCAACCGAATTAAAAGAATCACATTTTAATAGAGAGAAGGCATGTATTTTCCATCCAAAAGAACAAAGATTAATATTATGATGCTTAACCGGCACCACTAGACAAATAGTTACTTACGAGCACCTCTATCCTATAACTATTTTCCATGAGGACAAAGATCAGATAATGTACCACTATATTGGAAAAAAACAAAATTTGACATGAAATTACTTGATATACTAACTTTACTTTTATAATTAATATTGTAAAAATGAATAGGTATCATTACACAACCATTGTCTAATTACTCACAATGAAAATGGTATATTTGGTAACATTGCTAATGAAACAATCCTATAAAATTACCGTGAGAAATTATAGATTACTTATCTTTATATTATATTGTTTATTTTCAATCTTTGTTGTAATTTTTTTTTGTCTTTAGTGATTTACTTTTGTCGATAACAAAACTTAAACAAGTTATATTGTTTTACTCTAACGAAATGTGTTAAACATTTGTAATTTTTTTCTTAAAACAATTTAGAAGTTTTTTTTTTCTTTGAGTATTAGAAAGTGATATAAGTATAGTTATTAATAAGTTTTTATATATATATAGGATGTATAATGAATAACAAGTGAATATTTTATTATAAATAATTTTAATATTAAATTAAATAAGATAAGTTTTGACTCATCCGGTTTGTATGATTTTGAATTTATCCCCAATTAGGGTTACAAAATCTATGTATTGAAAATTCTTTTCTTTTTCTTTTTTTCTTTCTTTGAATTTTTTTTTTTAAAATACTGTACCTTTTATATTGGAAATTGAAATCCCTTTTGTTTGCATGCAAAGTAAAATACATAATACGTAAAGCAAGCCATTGGAAACTATGAAGATCATCACGATACGGTGACTTTTAACAGGGCTGAAACCCTGATAATCAAACGGTTAAGAGCCACAGAAAACAGGGACGTGTCAAGGTCTGACTGGCTTGTTACAGACTTCTGCTCAAAGTATTCAGATGTACGCAGCCAGCATTTCATTAACGACTTTTAACCGTACAATCTTAAAATTACGGCTCTTGGTACCGGTAAATACTCTGTCCCAGGACAAGTGTCAAGACTAGATCCTCTATCAAACCGGCGGTAATTCCTTTGTCCCGCTATGCTTTCCCTGTCCGTTCTGCTTTTTCAGATGTGTGAGAAAATATTTCATGAAAAAGAATCTTTTTTCTTGAATTTAAGCTTTTGATTTATAAAAATAAAAACGGATACCAGACCAGGGCTGTCAATAGCATATTTATTCTAGCAACATTTGTTAAGGGTTTGATTTTTGAAAGTAATACACACCATATATTCTAAGGATAATTACAGCATATTTTACTCAAAAGTAAAATTCTTAGAGGTACAAGAAGTTCGTTTATTTTAACATTTTTTATTAACTATGTTATATGTATGTTTATATCTTTTGATTCCACTAAAAATGAGTTATATGTACGGAAATATTTAGGTAACTATCCAAGAAAAGAAGTTTTTCAATTCATATCTACTTCCTTTGCTTTGCATATGAAGTTTTTCTGTTCAAAATTTCCATGGATTGCATGCTATCTTATATAATAAGTGAATGATATTATTGGGTTTTTCAAAGCACTCATTAAAGTTTTAAGAAAATATTTTTATTTATTTAAATATTAATTATACGCTTTATAAAAAAGAATCATAAAAAAAAAATAAAAGTTACTTTGCATTTCTCTTAACAAGTATCGTCATGATATCCGCTCCATAATTTTATCCTGTCTAGTCTGCACTTATCAATTTTAAAAAATATGTAAATTTATAATGAATGGTAACACGTGTTCCTAAAACACTAATTAAAGGTTTGATTATGAGAAACCTTAATGGGTTTGATTTCAGTCACCATTAGTTAGGGCATAGCCCAAAGACCATAGGTTGCATATGAAATATTTAAAGATTATTCATCAATGTAGTCCTGACGTTGGAAGTGGAAATCAAATATATACCCTTTAAATAGGCCCTAACCTATCTTTATCAACCAAACTAACTTGTATTGCCACCAGTTAAAAAAGAAAAAAAGGAAAAACATGAATTGTCACATTCTAAAGAATGAATGCATATCTGAAAAACTGCATAGAAATCTATAAAATTACTTCTTTTATTCCCTAAAAAGGGACTTGAGCCAGTCGTCAACAATTTCCAACTTTATAATTATCTTGATGGATAAGAACCAAACATACGTAATTCTTAACTCGGAAATTATAATGTGGCAAAATAATAAAATATAACCGTTGCAACAATAAAAGCACCTTGTGAAAGATACCTAATAGATACCTAAAAAATAAATTAGAAAGTGAAAAAATATGATAAATAAGGAGGAAAGTAAATTACTTTTTGTGCTTTCGCTCCCTTTGAAAGAGAATAAAATTTGGTAACGCCCATTGAAAATTTTGCCCATAAATCCATTCTTTCCCTTTTTCTTTCTTTCCTAAATAAGGAAAAGTGTCTTAAAATTTAATTTTCCTTCCACTTTTCCTTTCTTCCTAATTTTATTCCCACTCTAGAAATAGGTTTAAGCTAGGAGGGCCTTGACAGCTAGCTATTTATTAAGTGTAACATTTCGATAACACGACGTCAAAAACGTCATCTGGTCCGAAGGCCGGTCCAAGCTCCTCTCCGAAAAATTACAATGAAACTTGGGCCCGCTGGCTGCATACTCATTTGTCACCATATCAACCATCTCATATTCCCCATAATATATAAGGGTAAAGCTTGAAGAATCAATCCGTAAAGAATGCATTTAACAACTTAAAACTATGAATTTCCACACTTAGAACAAATATGTAGTATATGAAATCACATGAATTATTTGCGCACTTCTGTGAGATGAGTAACTAATGGAGCTAAACATGTAATATTCTTTAAGGTGGCTCATGGCGAATGTATTCACATAATCTTGGTTTGGACACCTATATTACATGTAATACAGATATCCGTCCGTCCACCTAGGGCGAGTAGCCAGCTATATCATTACATGTGTTGGTCGACATCTCTGTCCCCTTAGACATTGATCTCACAAAAGATGTTTTAAAGATCGATAGGATGTTGTCGAATTCTCGCCAAGAACGAATCAACTGATTTTTATCTAGACATCTTCTAGCCTCACTAGGGGGCTTTGCCGTAAATTAAGTTCAAGAGAAAAACAATTAAATTAATAAATCCTATTCATTTATTGATAAAATAATGTTCATAAATACAAAAGAATCTCATCTTTGCTTTCAGAAGATATAATTCCTTGAGTATGCAATCCATTAGTTCTTTAAGCCTAAAAGGGTATTGCTTTTACTCTCTATTGAATCATAGAGACGTACGATTCTTAGGTCTCTCAGGGTGAAATCTGGGTTCAGCTGCAAATAAAGAGAGAAACAAATCTTATTTAATACATTGAAGGCTTTTATCTTCTCATCCAGTTTCTTTAGAAGCAAAGCACAATTTATTGAAGAGATATTATGGAAAAGTAAAGCTAGAGTTCAATGGATAAGGGATAGAGATCGTAGTACGTGATACTACCATGCAATAGTAGTAGTTAGACAGGCAAAAAATCGCATTGTAGGATTGGTTAATGGTGTAGGGGAATGGATATTTGATCCTAAACAAATCCAGATAATTGTTAGGGATCATTTCATTAGCATCCTTGAATCTAAAAATGGATGGGGACAACTAACTCACCCAATTCCAATAAGTTTAAGGGACGGCTTGACGCAAGTGCAGCAAGAGGCCCTTTTCTAGGTCCAGCTGAAATGGTGTGAGTTTTGAATACTATTAACTCATGGAAGGCACCTGATGAGGATGTATTGCATGCTTTGTTTTATAAGGAGTGTTGGTCAATAGTAGGACCTTCGGTCATTAATTTAGTTTAAGATGTATATAGAACCAAAAAAGTCCCTCCCTCATTGAGTCAAACTTTACTAATTTTGATTCCCAAGAAGCTAGGTGCCAATTAATTTTTGCGGCACTGTTTTCAAGTTAATTACAAATATATTAGTTTATAGGCTAAGACCATTTATTGATAGCTTAATTTGTCCAATGCAAGGTAGTTTCATTCCAGGGAGAAGTGCAATGCATCATATTACTTCGATGAGGGAAGTTTTGCACCATTTTAGATCTAAGCATGGTGAAAGAGGATATACGAAGGTAAAGTTAGACCTTGAGAAGGCACTTGATTGCTTAGAGTGGGACTTTATTCATTGGAGTTTGCAAAGTTTAGATTTTCCGAAAGCTTGGGTTCAGCTTATCATGAATTGTGTCACCTCCTCATCAATTGAAGTTCCATTAAATGCTTCTACTCTTGAGAGATATTCTCCTAGTTGTGGGGTTCGACAAGGAGACCCACTCTCCTCGTTCAAATTTATCTTGGCATTAGAGTTCTTTAGTAGGCTGGTTAATCAACAAGTTCGAAATCATGCATGGAAGCTAATCAAGTTGAAAAGGTACTCAAATTTCCTTATCTAATATAATGTTTGTGATGACATAATTTTATTTGCAAAGGCCTCCCATGAAGTTGTTAATGTTATGTAGTGTGCCCTTGAGTTGTTTGCATCTTAGACAGGGTTTAAGGTAAACCTAGGGAAATCTACAATTCTTTTTTCATCAAATGTGCAAGAGCATTTGAGGAAATCAATTGTATAACAACTAAAGATAAGGGAAGTTGCCCCATTAGGCACAAGATGCTTGTGTTAGGTACATTTGTGTAGGCCCTTATATTATGCGGTTGATAAAGAATTTGAGCATATTTGAAGGATTACTTGAAATGCAATAGATAAATAATATTGAACCAATGCCTTTGAAATCATTGAGAGCTACAAAAGTTTAACCTCTAGCCAAGCCTTAAGAAGAAGAGGAGGAGGCTATGGAAGAAATGAAATGCCGCCAATTGCTCCATGACATAAGGATGTACCATCTACATTTTTGCATAGCATGCATTCTTTTGAGACTGCTAGGATTCATTGCTAGTTACATAGGTTATGGAGAGGTCAAAGATGTTTGGAGAATGGTATGGAGATACTTTTGTAGGCATAAGGACTTTAGATGCCACCTCAACTTGATGACTTAGAAATAGAAGAAGATGCAAATCAGGAAGAGACTAATGATAATGATTCATTATTTTATTTTGTTTGCTTCTTATGTTCTTGATTAGACTCTATTTGACTTTTAGTATTTTGTATTACTTTAGCTAATCCTATAATCTAAAGTACAAGTGAACTTGTTTTATTTTTTTACTAGTTTTAGTGATCATTTTCTTTTTTAGTTTTTTTTTTTTTTTCTTCATTTGATCTTTTTCTCTTCTTATCTTTCATGGCATTTGACAAATGAAATGAAAAAAAAAAAAAGAAATTCACATGGAAACTCAGTATTGGAAGTTTTTCATAAATTTAGGGAGTTTCAATTTTCCTTTATCGTTTCCTTTTTGTTTTCATTTTTCTTTCGTATGTACATTGGGGACAATGTACATCTTTAAGTATAGCAAAGGGGTAAAGTGAGATATAGATGATTCCAATTTTGTGAAAGAACATGATTTTTTTTTTTTAGTTCATGATAGGTACTTAAGTAGCTATATATATTAAGTAAGATTTAAAGTATTTTTTCCTTATTTTGGCATGTTTTTAATGAATTTGAATTTGAATTGAGTAATATTTTGATTTTAGAGATTTGATAGATAATTGAATTAAAAAGAAAGAAAAGGAATCCACTTTTACTAAATTTGGAACTAAATAGAAGAAGTTATGAATTTTTAAAGATGGACATAGATATTAGGTATTACCATGTCAAGATTGTGTTGAAATTGAAGCTTAAAAGCCAAGAGTTATATAGGGGCTAGACATGACCATATTTATTAGTCATGTATCTCTTAGAAATAATTATTTTTAAGCATGACTTAAACATGACCTCTAAATATGATTGTATCTAAACCATGTCAACTGTAATGTCTAGTTTTCCAAGTTTTTTATCGACAATTTCAACACAACTCGAAGCACAACCATGTTAGATAGCTTGTTAGCTTAAAAACAAAGTTTTTTATGCTCACTATATAGAGGACAAGAGGAACCCTACCTCATAACTTTGAGAAGACATTCTTTATTTATTGTAGGGTTTTCTAAGATAATAGAAGATTAATTTTTTGTACTTCAAGAATTAAGGTTTTTCTTTGATCTCTTTAATAATGCATTCTTTTACATCATTAAGGATTTCTATTTTCAATGTGATTATAGCTTAATTTTCTTAGTATTTAGTCTTATGGATCCTAGGATTATTACGTGATTAGATTTATTATTATTCAATGAATTCTTAGATTTCTTGATTCATACATGTGTTCTTGATTTTATTTATATTAATGTTTCTAGGGTATTATTTTAATTATTTGATATTACATAGGTTTTAGATCAATTAATCTTTACAATTTATTGATTAGATAATAAGGTGTAGGTTAGTATTAGTACTTGTAATCCCTATGGAACAATATCCGTATTTAATTCACTATATTACAAAATTTGATAGATATAATTACCTCACATCAGTTTACATGAAAATTAATTGTCATCGCACATTTTTATCTAAAAATTGATTTGCATTTAAGGCTTAAAATGCCACTTTTAGGATAATTTTTTTTTATTCTTATATAGCTATACTTAATTATTGATGACCTTTTTACATGGTGTTAAAATTGATCAATAAAATCTATGTAAGGTTTAGTTTCTTATTATTTAAGCTTAGACTTTAGACTTGGAATTAGGAAGAATATTGATGATTGAGAGTTAGTGATTTGTATTTTTAAGCTTACTTTAATATATAATCATTCCTTAGAAATTTCTAAAACATAATAATTTTTAGTAAATGAACAAATGATGTTTGTCTCTTGAAAGTTTTCGGAAAAATCAATAAAGTTAGAGGGTAAATAGTTAATTGAAAAAAAGAACGAATGGAGAAAGTTTAATAGTGGACCTCGTTGACTCAAGTAATTAAACCTGAGAAGTACCTCTTTTTAAAGGAATAACACTTGTTGACTTAAGTAAGGATCTTGGAATCATCAGTTAAAAGCTTGCTAAATGAGTCAAGAGAAAAGTATAAAAAAACTAACTAATTAAATAATAAATTGAAGTGGTGAATGGTTTAAAAGGTATCTTAACACCTAGTAATCTAAGGTCGCCTAGCTTAGGACTTACTAATCAATGAAACTTCTTATTAAAAGATAAAAAAAGAGAGACTTTCCAATGAAAATTAAAACTAAGCAAATAATCAGGGGATAAGTTGTTGTAATATGAATTTCTTTTAAATTATTTTGTTTAAAGATATGAAAGTGGGGAGTATATACATTTTAGTTAAGTATATAAAGTACGAATCACTTTCTTTTGATCAGTTAATGTTAGTTCTGATTTTGAGTTTATAAGTTTTTGTTTAAATAATGTGACTGATTTTAGTTTACATAGATTAGTTGTTGAATTTCGTAATATGAATTTCTTTTAAATTATTTTGTTTAAAGATATGAAAGAGGTGAGTATATACATTTTAGTTAAGTATATAAAGTACGAATCACTTTCTTTTGATCAGTTAATGTTAGTTCTGATTTTGAGTTTATAAGTTTTTGTTTAAATAATGTGACTAATTTTAGTTTACATAGATTAGTTGTTGCATTTCATATACTTGTGTCATTTAAGTGTTTTAAAGGCATTAATATGTAATTGAGTAAAGTTATGTGAAGATAAAGTTACTAGATTTAGATTTTCAAATTCCTGAATGCAAATTAATAATAAGAAAGAGTATGATCTCTTAAACCTTTATTAGGTTATCTGCATTGAATAGTTAATTTTCTACATAAGAAGTGCACTCAATGAGAATATTTACTTAGAGACTTTGAATGATTGGTTTATTTTACTTGAGGACAAGAAAAAGGTTAAGCATGGGGAAATTTGATAGGGCTCAATTATATCTATTTTATTAGGTGATTTGTATCATATTTTTTTGAATTTAATGGTGTTATGATCAATTTTGATACTTAATTAAGTTAAATTTTGATTTTCAAGGGCTAAGGAAAAATTTAAAGAATGAGGAAGAAATTTGGCTAAATTTCATGTAATTTGGAGCTAAAATAAAAAAGTTATTGAAAAAGTTATTAAACTTGGAAAAAGATCATGCCTAAGATTATAGTCAATGAACTTTAAAACGTGAGGGAAAAATTTAGAATTTGTTATCAAAGAGGCTCACGATCATGATCGCAGCCATGATCTTGCCCATTTACATGCAAATTTGAAGAATTTAAGCTAAAATGATTAGGAGAGATCATGGTTTAGTTCACGGTCGTGAACATGCCAGAAATTGCAAATTTCCTTCATTATTTAGGGTTTTTAAGAGTAAGAACGAGAGGCATTTTTCTAGCATTCAAGAAAACAATCAAGGATTTTGAGAAGAGTAGGTAGGAATCAAGAAGAGTGTAAATCTAATAAGTTTCAAAGGAATTTTTACTATAAATCTTTATTTTTCATTGTTTGTATTCTTGTTATTATGATTAGATAGTTGTTAGATGTTATAAACTTAGAAACTATGTGATTAAATTCCAATTTTTCTTATTTTAGTTGTGATTTTTTACTCATTAAGATCTAATTATGTATTATTTAATTATTCTTTGAGTTAATAATTTTGAACTATTAATTCAATCTTTGATATAATATATAGATTAAGAAATCCTATATATAATTAGATATACATAATTAGAAAAAGTTGCATGTAATCTTAACAATAGGGCAACATAAATCCCTAGGATTAATGTCAAACCTAATATTAGGATTCATATAATGATAACGTGACTCGAGGGGTTTTAATTAGGAAGAAGTTTTGATTAATTAATTGAGAGAAGGAATTAATTGTTTTGAAAGAGTTATTAATTTAATTTATGAATTCTCACGATCCAATGAAATTAAGATGAGATTAACAGAATACGTTATATGGTTTCCCTTAGGAATTTAATGGCTGAGTATGTAATTTTAATATTCTTTTATGTTTAATTATTCTTGCTTGTTAATTTAGTTTAATAAAAATATTTTAGTTTAGTTTTAATTTAGAACCTTAATTTGAAGTTTAGATAATGAAAGGAAGAAAGGAAGTAGTAGTAATTAAATTGCCTTTATAGGTTTGACCTAGTCTTACTAGTAATATGTTGCATACACAACCTAGTGCACTTACTAATGAGCATACTCTTTTGTTTTAAAGTAGATAGTAAGTTTACATATATCAATAATTTCAATTCACTTCTCTGCACTTGAGAACAAGTGACTAATTCTTCATTTTAGGTTTTCTTACGATATGTAGTCCCCATGCTTGTCATGCTGCCTCTTTGAGTTAGGTTATGGCAAGTTTAACAACTTTTGCTTGATTTGTTGTAAAATCGTAACCATCTACAATAGGAAATTTGGCTCTTATACAATCTATAACATCCTAACACTATGACACCAAGTAGCCAAGCCAATAGATGAAGAACTAGCCTCTATAACTACTTAGATTAAAAAGTTTACAGCTAATGTTGTCATAATATTGATTACCTTAACTTTATAAATTGTTGTTGCATCTCTCTCATAATTCATATGAGATTTACAATCACTAACAATCTGTATTGTCTATGTTCTATCTCCTAGTATATTGCAGCCATCTATGAAAATATTGTTAAAAAGAAAAAAAAGAAGCGCATTTGATGCTTGAACTTAGATAACCTTCAATGACACTCATATTATATAACAGCAATGATGTATTTGGATATATATTTCACTTAAGAAGCCATCAATTCTTTAAGGCATCTCTCTCTCGTTAATTCTTATCAAAACCAGATTTTCCTCCAAAAGTTAGTAGTTCTAGGACCGTACGTTTTACAAAGCACTATTAGATAAGCAAAACAACACAACGAATCTGGAAAGATTGCACTAGCTGTACAGCCATGCATTGCGTACCACTATAACAATCATATATATCACTACAATTGCTTTACCACGACTGTCGCCAAACCACTGCCATACTATCTCCACAGCTTGCACCAATACCATCATCATTACCACCAACCTATCATACTACCATCACCATATTCGGACCGCCAACACCCTTAATGTACCACCACTACTAACCTCACCATCTTAGCAGCATATGCCCTAGCATCACCACTATCACTGCAAAAAAGAAGGGATAATTATGAGCATATGGTTATTAATAGAAATCATTTTTCCAAAGCTTTCAATACATTTACAAACTCAGTCGACAAAAGAAATAGGATACGTGAAGCCAAACTCAAAGGCACGGCTTTGTTTACAGCTAGATAGATGGCAAAGACTGTACAATATGGATTAACACATAGTTTTTG
This sequence comes from Laguncularia racemosa, assembly GCA_037954665.1. Taxonomy (NCBI): domain Eukaryota; kingdom Viridiplantae; phylum Streptophyta; class Magnoliopsida; order Myrtales; family Combretaceae; genus Laguncularia; species Laguncularia racemosa. Next base: position 1,887,901 of record JBBMOL010000022.1, on the reverse strand, counting down.
GCAGTGAGGCCACTAGAGGAGGCATTTTGTAGATCATCGAATCGTATCCAATATCACACTAAAAAATTATCAATTTAAGTTCAATTAAGGCTTGTTGTGGTTTAAGCATGAGATCACTTTGACGACCATCAACAAATAAAGTGAAAAAGAACTCTTATGATGATTTTGCAATTCGATGAAGGAGAGTCTCTTGAATAGTCTCTTTTCTTGCTTCGTACAGTCATTCACTAAGTCGAATGTTTAGCTCATGGAAGCTAATGGGCGGTAGCATCATTGGAAGGGCTAGATCCTTCTTGCTTAAATTACAGAGGTACATAGGACAATTATCTTTGTTTAGTACCACCCCTTCTTGCTTTATTTGCTCAACCAGGAGGACAGAAGTAAATAAGCATCTTGTACACGAAAGATCCATCGGTAGAAAACTTAGAAATTTATTGTGTTTCCAACTACTACCAAAATCATGTTGTCCGATTTTGGCGGGATTGAGCAGATGCGCGCCGGTGCACCATAAAGTTGATTGATTGTTGAACAAAATAAATGCTAGATGAGTATGATGGTGGATTATGTACCCGAATATAATGATGGCCTCTCTCTTGATTATCGAGTTTGGCAATGGGGTTATACTTTTTGTCTGGTCTTCAAAAGCAAGAAATCAATCCTAGAATGATGCAGTTAGTTTTATGGGAGGATTTCAGCATCTTTGGAGATTATGATGCCTTAAAGATGAGACTTATATTGACTTTCGTTCCCTAGACAAGAGGAATCACTAACCTGACCTTTTTTGGTGAGTTACACTGCATCGCACAACCCCACAGTAGGCTGTGTTAAGATGTCAACGCAATTACAATCCCATATATGCCGGAGAAAATTGAGATGTAAAGCTGAATAAATATTAAAAATTAAAGAAATATAGAGAGACCTCCGCAACGAAGAGCAAAGTACGGGAAATAAACTAATTAACAGAAATAATCAATTGACGTTTTAATATTTTAAAAAAGTTGCACATATCTTGTAAAAATAGTTTACATTATATATGCAAAATGATTTGAATTGCAATTTCTACAAAAACGTATTGGATTAAATGAAACTTATACAACAATTTTTTTTTAATCACCTTTTCTGAATTCCATGTGTCTAATCCACATTCGATATATGGTTACTATATTTATTTGTCATCTTATTTCTTTTTATATCATTTTTAATAGATTATACAGGCAATTTTAACTGGTGTCAAGACAATCCTAAAATAATGAGAAAATCACGAAGCACGTAAGATTATTTTAATTCTAATTCCAAAAGTGAAAACGATTATTTTGGCTGGATTCTTTGCGTTTTCATATGCATACATTGATTTATTGTTTTCACAAAGCAAGAGCGTCCATTGCTCTTTTAATATTGCTTATAAATACATTCTTTTATATTTACTTTATATATATATTTAATTTCTTTATTTTTAAAATTTATGCATTTAAACCTCCCACATGTTTTTATAAAGTGCATTTATACCCTGTTACTATTTTACTCTCAAAAAAGAAACATTAGATTTTGAGAAAAATTACAAAGACATAACTTACATATATTTTTTTAATATACTCATGACCAGTGTTTTATTATCGTTTGTCGTTGTTAATGGGAATACTCGTCAGTTTTGATTGAGCCACAATTAACTTATTTAGTGAAATGATATTATTATATGATATAATTAAAAATTATAAGAAAATACAGAAAATGGTTAAAAAAAAAAGAAAAAGAAAGAAAAGAAAAGAGGTTGAAGAGACTCATAAATATGTTACAATCATGGGGAAATTTTGGAAGTTATTGGTCATCGATTTGCCTATAACTTCTATTACGTGGACACAACTTTCTGAAGTCATGAAGGTAGGCTTAGACGAAGGTTGGCTTAGAAGGGTAACGTGTTATCATCACAGGGATATTCAATGTAAGAATCTGCGTCGTTGGAAGGAGGAGGACAAGATTGCTAATAGGTGTCGAAGGTGGATTCATCGGGCATCTTCATGAAGGGTAGGGTGACTAAGAGCCGCTCGGTCGGCGAGAAGTTTCACAATCTCCATCACTAAAGCCAGGAGACTGATACCAGAAGTTTCACAATCAGGAGCTATGCTTTGTCGCACATGGTCCAAGATCGATGTTAAGATTAAGTCCTTGATTGCCATTATATAATGAATCTTTCTTCTTCATGATCGAGAAGCATTTTCAAAAGTATAGATTGAAAAGCATTTTCAGGCATGGTGGCCAGCGGGGTTTGAAATCATATTTCCGTTACTTTCCCCACCCCCAGCGCCCAGCCCCCGCCTCTCCTCTTTTGTACTTTTTATTAATAAGATCGCATTCAATTATTTAATTACATATATTTAACGATATTATTTTATTAAACTTGTGGCCAATCAAAAGTTAACATGTGTCTCCCACCATCACTATAAATAGTGATAAAACATAGATTATGAACTTAATAGAAAAAACACAAGCTATTAGTTTACAAAAGCATCAAAGGACGGATCGTATTTTTGTAGTTTCCCTTAAATTTAATCAAACTATTAATATACTCTATCACTAGCCATATTTCTAGTTATTTTGTATATACTATGAATTTATACAAGACTCAAGTTTTGAAGCACAAATACACAAAGAAATGAGCAAAAAATTGACTAGAAGTTGCATGGGACGTCTTCCTCTTTCTTGTTATGTTTTTTCTTGGTGTCTAAATTTCTTCCAATTATATTTATTAGAGGTTAGGCTTCCGTAAACACTATACATGCTATTTAGTGCATTAAGTAGTTTATGAGAGAATAGAAGTGGCTATGATCATGTTAAAGGAATCAAGTATTATGAGATCACGTCAAAATCATTGTACTATTGCAGTCACATTATAGTGGATTGTTTCAATCTTACCTATAATTATGTATCCCTATTCTTTTGAGATTTTTCAAGTAAATCCTATGTGCCTTTCTTTCTCTCTTTATTGTTTCTATTATAATTCTAACTAAAGATCTATATCAAGTCTTGACAAATTGATATTATAGCAATGTTGGGAGATTTAGAATTTTGAGAGCTTATGATCTAGACAATAAAGAGATAGGAACTTGTATGATAATGAGAAATCAAATGATTGGACAAATTTTGGATTATGGTAAGTGGGGATGCAAGTAGTCGTATTGTAGTTAATCTTGAAGACAACATTCGATTGGAAAATAAAATGCATGAAGGATGGTAGGTAGGCAAAACCTGATGAGAAGGCCCTAATCGACATCTAGCTAATTTTAACAAATAGTATATTGCAAGAGATACTTATAGAAAAGACAACTGTGAGACTATAGAAGAAATTAAAAGAGGTGTACATGATAAAGTGTCCTATGAAATGGATCATGTTGAAGCATAGTTTGTATTCACTTCGAATGAGTGATATGTTATTAATAAGGTAACATATTTTAGACTCCATGTCTCTAATTAATAATTTGAAAATTATTAACGTTAAGGTTGAGAGTGAAAACCAAGTAACTATGTTCCCTATCATTTTTTATTCACACATTTAAGGAGACTATAAGCTATAGTAATAATAGCTTATAGATAGAAGAGGTTAAGAGTAATATATTGAGTAAGAATCAGTTACACAACATGATAAGATCTATAAGTAGTGAGGCTGTAGGAGATTTCATTGTTAGAGATTAATAGTTAAGTGATAGCAACAAACTTAAAAAGGAGATCTAAAGGTTGGGGTACAATCTATTACTAGAGGAAATAGAAGGGTCACCATGTAAGGACAATGTACCCTAATAGACAAAACTGTTGCTAAACATGAAATGATAGAGTGAAGCTATTTTCCAAATGTTGCTTAAATAAGAAAGCATATTAATTTGTCTAAATTGAAGCAAAGGTGGAGAATTGTTGTGTTTGTATCTTAAATTTGTGTGAGGGTCAAATTCTATAGCATGAATACTGAAAAAAATGAGCAAAAGGTCAACAAGAGTTCCCAGAGCATAAGCTGTTTTCTAATATTATGTTTTGTATTTGTGTAATTTTCAACCTATTTTATGTGTTAAGTTTTTGTAAACATTGTATATACTATAATATAATTTGAAAGTCCTTGAAGGAGTAGAAAAGTTTAGAGACTAGCTTAGGGAATCAAATGATTTAAGATTGTATGATAATTGCTGTACCTTTACTAATATACTATTGTAAATTGAATCAGTATTGCTCATTGTTTTTTATCCAGTTTTATTGGAGTTATTCATGTAAATTCCATAAGTCTTGCTTTCTCTCTTTATTTATTGTTTATCTGATTTTAATGTGTCCTATAATCTATTAAAAAGAAAAAGAAAAAATAAATCCAAATCTAGTTCTAACAATATCAACCAATTTAATTAAAAGTAATGAAGCACATCGGTGGTTACTTCTTTCTTTCTTTCTTTCTTTCTTTCTTTCTTTTTTCTTAATATGAGATCAAGTAGGAAACAAAATACATGGGGTGTTATAAAGAAAGTATGCTCTTTGATGAAAGATGGAATTAAGTAGCTGCGGGGCACAATAGATAGCGAGAACAAAGATAGTTGGAGGGCACAGTAGATAGTGAGAACAAAGATAGCTTGTTGTAAGGCTTAGTTTTGCTAGCAAAACATGGTAAAAAAATTAGACTCAAAGTTTTTTATATATAGACCGATAGACTCATATATCTAGTGAAGGATCATAAAAATTAGGGTAAATTGCAAAGACCCTCCCCTATCTTTTGCTCTATGTGCATATGGCTTTCCTTTCTTTTAAAATGTGTGTAAACATCTCATAATTTTGAAAAACGGTGCAACTATTATCCCCTTTTTCTAATTTTTCCGTTAATTAGCGCATATAATAATAGTTAACATATGTGAGGAAATACCACTCGTACCCCTAAAAGGAAAAGATAACTAAAATGTCTATCAAAATAAATTAAAAAAAAAAAATCGTATTTCATACTGTCTTCTTCCTCTAAAAACCTTGCTAGAGTTTCTAAGAAAAGCCCATATCATAATCAACAAACGCCACAAATTCTGATGTTAGAAAGCATTGTACGTGTATAGTGTAATTGTTTCGAGGATTTGGACATTAAGGTATGTTAAAGGTCCTAATTTCATTTTTAAAATTGCTTCCTTTTTACGCTTATATAACTATTGTGTTGAACTAGCTAAATACCCTTTTGTCTTGGAGTTAGTCTCAAGTTTAGTAGATAAAATACCGGCTACACAAATTCAATTTTGAATGAAGGATTGCTGTATTCATCTTGAAAATGGTTAATTATTGTGCTTTTCATGATTGGGCTTCATGATTTGTATATTGAGACTCTGGAAAGCTTAGAATGTAACACCTCTATTAAAATCTTGTGGTGGCATTTTTAATCTACTGTTGGCCTATGATATTGTCTGCAGCCAGATCTCTCACCGTTTGTTACCTTCAAAATTTATAAAAGATTTTATTTCAAGTATTTGTCATTTTTCTTTTATGATATGCTAAATGAGGCTTTTTGTTGGATGAACAGTGTAATTAGATTAATACTTTATGTGGTGTAGTTCTCGCTTATCACTCTTTGCTCTTCTGAAAATTAATGTTCAACATTTAGTTGCTACGTGTTATTTTTTTAGTTTGAAAGTTATTTGAGCTTTTATGTTATGGATTTTACTTTAAATGTAGAAAGATCAAGATAGGAATTTTGATACTGTTGGACCCATATTTTTGCGAATTAATAAGAAAATTAACGGATGAGGTGACGCTTGTATATATATATTTTTAAGATTAGGAGGTGCTTCTGTGCATTTTAAATGAAAAAAGGGCTATCCACAATAAGGCAAAGATAGGGAGGGTTTTGCAATTTACCCTAAAAGTCAAGAGCATAATAGTGTCTCATATTGGGTTTCGAATTGGTAAGGGGGACAATGGTTCACAAGACACATGGTTTGGAAATACACCACTAGCACAACAACCGAATTATATATAGCCTACCAAATAAATCGAATCATAATATCTGAGCCGGACTGAACCAGTCATTTTACTGAGGTAACCAAAAATCGGTGCATTAGCCAGTCCAATCACAAACCTTAACCTAACTGAACAGGCCGATTGGATTAAGTTTTGTTCCAAACTAACTGGTTCTACTGTGCATTATTGTACAAGTTTCAAATTTGCTTAGGCTTTATCACTACAATGTCGGGCCCCTAGCCCTTAATGACTATAAAAGGCTCTCATGGCTTGTTGGGCTTTGAAATGAAGTTGCCCATTTAACACAAGAATATCCAGTTGATTTACATCAACTTGGGGCGTGACTAACTGGAGTAGTTAGTCAAAATATGCGATAAAAGCCTTCTGATAGCAACGAGCAACAGTGACCTCCAAGACATGCATAGCAGGTCCATGAGCTACAAGTTTCAAATGATTTGCTTTTCACCTCTGTGATGGCAACCTTTCCTCCTTGCAGCTATATATGCTGTAAAATGATTCCAAATTATATCATATCATATACTTAACAGAAAATGCGAAATTTGTCTTAATTCCATTCAATGCTCCAAGTATCGTTGGAAGGTGGAGATTTAAGCCCAATACGTATGCGAGTTATTTGAATGGATGTCTATCCAATTCGTTGATCTTGCAAGACTGACCATGCAAGATTTTCCTTCTGCATTAATGGAGGATGACGTCAAACATGCAGATCTCATAGATCCTAAGGGGCTATGTTTATGCTCAAAGATAGAATACACCAGGTTTCAACTGAAATGGGTCAATTTCTACAACTCGATGGCTTTCGGAACTAGAAACATTAGCAAAACGGGAGATTTTAAATTTCAATGAAGCAACATAATTAAATTAAAGGGCTTCTGCACAAAGATGAATCTTCAGCCATTTTATTCACAAGAAAGAAAATCAGGTAGTGAATTGCTTGGCCCAACAAGAATTCAAGAGCTGATTTTTTTATCATTCATTTAGAAATTTGACAAAATTAGTGGAGATATACTAAACAAAGATAAGATTTGTGTAGCTTTATTTCATATATAGGTCTAGACATTCGCTATTAAGTTACATAAGGGCTCCTACACCACCATAAAATAAATATCTAAGCAAAGTTTTGCTTTTATAGTTAATGTAATTTTTCAGTTTAAAATAGTACAAATACAAAACTAATGGAATAATTTTATTTTTAATCTATTATATACAATTTCGAGAACTTTTTCAATTACCATACATTTTTAAGTTTAACTTTGTTGATAAACTATTTTGGGCTTGAACCCCCATACCCAAGTTGTCCTTTAACACACTATAAAAGCTACTAGTGACTTTGGTCTAAGGGATTAGGTCGGCTTGGCTTAACCAGCACCAGATTAGCACATTAGTAGTAGACAATCAAATGTAGGAACAATTTTTCATAACCATCCAAAACCCCACTACCCTAAACTCATGAAGCCACACTAGCCTCATTTACATGGTAAAGGATTTGAATCTTCTCATCTACAAGCACCTTTATTGCTACCTTATCTCTCTCTCTCTCTCTCCAAACATTAACTTAAGTGTCAGAATAACCATACTAGAAATAGCCCTAGCACCTCCATGGCTCTTACTTTCTCTATTGTTTACAAGTTCTACCACCTCTAACCAGAATAACCTAACAACATTTGGCACCATCTTTGAATAAACCACTATAATGGCAGGTAGTAACAATTCTAAATCCAAGAATATTGAAACCTCATAAAATGACCACACATACTCACACTCTTGCCCTCGTCAAGACCTCTATGACCCCTAACTCAACGATAGCCATTGAGGTAACAAGGTGATGAGGATAGGTTGACAAGTTTGGAACAAATGCTCGACAACCTCATCAATGAAAACATGCAGCTTTGTGCTTGTTAAGAAGAGTTACAATAGCAACACCAATAACAATAGTAGTAGCCTACATGGTTAAGGGAGCATGATTATGATCATGCATCCACTTAATCACGGCGACTACCATCACTTATAACATGACACTACCTCACCAGATCTTGTAACACTCCTACAGCATCACACATAAGCTATGCTTTAACAAACAAGATAAGCTATTAAGACACTCTCATAGTCTATAGCTAATGTAGGTGAGCTAAAGGACTGGATCAAATGACTTTCTGACCTCTATGACTTTAAGAAGGCTAATCCTTAAGATTAGTTCTCTTTTGGACAATCTTCATTCACTTAGGAGATCCAGGACAAGGTACTCCCTATGCACATTTAAATCCTAATGCAAGAATTCTATGAAGGGCTAACTGACCTAGGTTACTACCTCGTTATTTTATAGCCCAGATAAAGCTCTTAGGCTACAACGATGCCATAACTTGCAAAGAATTTTTAGCACCCTTAAGAGGGTAGCTTGGACTTGATATAACCACTTGAAGCCAAGCTCAATTTCTAGTTTTAAGAAGCTTGGCAAATAGTTCCATCAACACTTCCTGGCAAGCATGATGCCAATTAAGGACTCATCTAGCCTTAATTTTATTAATTAGAGATAGGATAAGTCCATTAATGACTATCTCTCCCATGTTATTGCAACAATGCTAGAGATTTTGAACCTTGACAAGCAAGTGGTCCTTAATTCCATAGTAATGGGTGGCTAACTAACCAACCACTTCTTCCTCTTAATATTAAAGATGAAGCTCAATACCAATGATGAATTCTATAAGTGGGCTATGAAATTAATCACAATGGAAGACAACATCAAAGCTCTAAGAGAAGCCGACTATACTAAGTCTAACAAGAAGAAAGCGAATAAGGACTAGCCATCCATTAAAGACTAACTTAGTCTAAAGAACAACAAGGGGTTATCTCACAAAGGGAATAATAGTAAGCATGATAAAAAGTGCACCATTCCCTTCTATGCGGACCACTTGCCTCTTAACTAATCATGAGGCCAAATACTTCTAGAGGTTAGGAATAGGGGTTTCTTGACATGACCTAAGAAGATGAGAGGAAATCCCTCATAGTGAAGCTTAGAAAAATTCTATGAGTTCCATTGAGATAAAAGACACACCATTAAAGTATGTGTCCAATAGAAGAATGCCCTTGAGGATGCCATTCATTGTAGCTACATCATGGAATACATTAATGATTGAGGTGAAGAAGTGGAACAACCTATCCAAAGATGGAGACCAGAACCAAACCATTAAGCTAGTTCCTTAGGTACAAATAACAATAGGGCTCCCAATAACATAATAAACACCATAGTTGGAGGCCCCTCATTAAGAGGACGATCGAGCTCTTATAGTGAGACCTACACCTATCTCTAGCAAGTCATGAGCCTATAAGGGAAGAAGCTAAGCATGGATAACTCTAGTTTATTCCCGGATGAAGATTTGGAAGGAGTTCAAACTCCTATGATGACGCCATTGTAACCAAGGCAAGGATTGCTAGCTTTAATGCTGTTAAGGTCCTCATCAACACGGGTAGCTTGGCAGACATCATTTTCAAGAGTTCCTATGATATGATGAAAGACAGGTTGAAGCCCTACAACCATGATCACTTTAGCGTCAACAATCAGCTTATCTAAGTTGCAAGCTTCATCACTTTCCCTATGGAGTTTGGCAATAACAACTATGTCACCAAACAATTTGGTGATTTTTTGGTGGTGGACTTCTAGTCACCTTGTAATGTTATTTTAAGTCAACCTAGTCAAAATTCTATCAAGATGACCCCCTCCATGGTATACTTGAAGGTCAAGTTCCCTACACCACTAAGAGTTGTTATTTATTGAGGAAACCAACAACTAGGAAGGTCTTGTTATTTACAAGCCCTTACTAAAGGGAGGTGCTCATTATTGAGGTGAGGTCAAAGGAGAAGCTAACAACTAGGGTGAATAAGCTAAGGAGATTGAGATAAGCCAACTTAGCAGTAGCACCGAGTAGACTATATAGGTAAGGAAGTTGATACCTACAAAGTTTAAGTAGCAACTCATCAACTTCCTTTGGTCTAATAAGGATGTCTTCACTTAGTCACCATCAAACATGCTAGGTATACCCCAAAAGTCATCATACACCAACTCATCATTGATCCAATTTGCAAGGTCAAGAAGTAAAAGAAATAGCACTTTACCCCGTAGAGATAGACAATAATAAAAGAGGAGCTGGAAAAGTTACTTAAGGTTGATTTCGTAAGGGAGGAGCCCTACTTGATTTGGCTACTTAAATATGCACTATTCAAGAAATCTAATAAGAGGTAGTGTATGTGCATTGATTTTACTAACCTAAATAAAACCTACCTAATGACTTTTTTCCCCTTTTAAAGATTGCTCAGCTCATCAACTTAACCTTAAGCCATGCACTCTTAAGCTTCAAGGATGCCTTCTCAAGCTATAACTAGATAAAGATGAGCTTGACTAAGCACACACTTCTTTCATTACCAATTTAGGGACTTACTACTATATGGTCATGCTCTTCAAACTTAAGAATGTAGGGGTAACCTACCAACACTTGGTGACAAAGATGTTTAAACCTTAAATTGGGCACAACGTGGAAGTATATGTAGATTAAGCTATCCCTTTAGTATTGGTTTGAGCGGAGTGAAGGTAAAATTAACCCATCTATTATGTTAGCTATATCCTATCGAGACTAGAAATTAAATATTAAATGGTAGAGAAATTTGCCTTAGTAGTGGTGTTATCAATAAGGAAGCTCCAACCTTATTTCGAAGCTCATCAAATAGTCATCCTTATGATTAGATTTTGCATGAAATATTGCATAAGCTTGATGTATTGGGAAGAATGGTAAAGTATACCTTAGAGCTCAACACATATAGAGTCCACTATTAACTATATGAGGCTATCAATGCATTAGTCCACATAGATTTTATAGTATAGTACATGGTGTAAGAAGAAGCATCAAATGTGAAAGCCATACCAGTGTGGATTCTCTACATTGATAGATCATCTACTCAAGAGGGGAGTGGAGCAAGGCTAGTGCTAAGAGGACTACATGGGATAGAGGTACACTATGCATTGAAGTTTAGGTTCCTCACCAAAAACAATGAGATCAAGTTCAAAGCACTTATAGTTAAAATGAGATTGGTAGGGGAAGTTGGTGTGGAAATGTTGGAAGTTTGTCCAAATTCCCAAGTGGTCATATAGTAGGTCAAGCGAGAATATGTAGTAAAAGATAAAGGCATGATCAAGTACCTAGAGCTCGTACAGGCATTGAGATCAAAGTTCCCCACTTAGAACATTACCAACGTCCCTTAAGTAAAGAATTCTAGGTGGATAGCCTCTCTTAATTAGCATTGACTAGTCTCTTCGACTTGAATAATAAAGTCTTCATTGAGTATTTAATAGACAAAAGCATCAACAAGCCTCATTTACAATGCTTGGAGATATAACCTGCATAGATAGAATCGAGTTAGATTGACCCTTACATTTCTTAACTAAAAAATGGCACCGCCCTAGAGGGTAGGAAGGAGGCTAGAAAGTGTATGTACAAAGTAGCTCATTACACCTTAATAAATCACCAACTATACCAATAAGAGTCTCCTTTATTTTAGATGCCTAAGGCCAAGCGAAGTTAAACATGCTCTAGAAGAGCTGCACATAGGAGTATGTAGCAATCACACTAAGAGTTAAGTTTTGTATGTTAAAGCTCCTAGCCTTGGATATTATTGGCCCAACATGAAAAAAGTTGTGAAGAAACTGGTTCAAAAGTGTGTTCAATGCCGAAGCATGCTCCCATAGACTCGTATTTGAGTAACAATCTTTTGCCCATCACTTGTTCATGGCCTTTTTCATGTAGTGGAAGATTGATATCCTAGGTCCCTTTCTCAAAGCAACTAGTCATCAACAATACTTCATAATCATAGTAGATTGACTTCACTAAGTGGGTAGAAATAAAGGCCATAACTAAAATCACAAAGAAAAGTGTTGACAATTTTGTCTAAACTAACATCTTATGCAAATTTAGCATGTTGTATGTCCTAATAGCCAATAATGATACTCAATTCAATAATGTCAAATTCAGAGACTTCTACTAAGAGAAGGGTATTAAGATTCACTATTCTTCCTTTACTCATCCTTAATCTAATAAGCAAGTTGAATTGGTAAATGAGACTTCCTTAAATAGTCTCAAGAAGAGAGTGGACCATGCTAAGGGAAAATGGGAAAATGATCTCCCTTTTATCTTAAAGGGATATCGGATTATGTAAAAAACAACTATAAGGGAAATTCCCATTAAGCTCACCTTAGCTTAAAAGTGGTCCTACTAGTTGAACTCATGCTCCCCAATGCTTGTATTCAAGTTATGAACGTGCTAGTAAATGAGGTCGGCCTTAAAGCCAACCTTGATGTGATCAAAGAAGTCTAAGACTTAGCTAGTACTTAAGTTCCCACCTACCAATAAAGGGTAATACACTATTCTAACAAAAAATTCAAACCCAAGATCTTTTAACCTCATGACTTAGTGTATAGAAAGCTCAAAGCCATAGGCTTCAAGAAAGGACAAGGAAAATTCGCACCAAATTGGAAAGGCCCAATTAAGGTTAGAGAAGAAGTGGGGCATGACATATACAAACTAGAGTGACTTGATCATTGGCTCATTCCAAGAATGTGGAATGTTGACAACCTTAGGCTATATTTTTAATGAGCTTAGAAGCTTCAAGATGTAACTTTAATGTATGTAATGAAATATTTTGACTCTTTTTCACATGTCTCTCTCTTTATCATCTCTTATTACTCAAGCACCACAGTGTAGTTATCTTAGTTGTACTCTTGCAACTAACAAGCTCTAAGTTGCCCAAGGTAAATGGACTCTTACTTCCTAGCCTTTTCTATAGTGAACAGACACTAAAAAGTCTTAACCCTAAAGGTGAATGGATAAGTCCTCACTTAGAAAACGAGACAACCTGATCTCATCAAACCATGTCAATCAACAACCTTAAATTGACAAAAGTGGGATATTTCATCAGTTAAGCCCAAGTTTGAACATCTAAAGTTATCTTAATAAGGAAAAGTATCCTTAGTCACCATTAACTTATAAAAGAACCCAACCTAGTCTACCTCAGGTTAGTGGTCCCTACACTAATGTTAAGCCTCAATGAGAAACAAATTAAATAACTAAAAGTAGTAAATCATAGAAGCGAGGAAAGAGAAGAAGAAATCCATTCATTAAAGTGTCTTGTATACAATAGATGGGTTGGCATTCTAACTAGAAATAACAACAAATTTACATTAGAGAAATTCAAAGAAAAAGGGTAAAGGAAGGATGAGCAACATCAAGTGTTTAGAGGAGAACCTCTTAAAGCTTTAGGGGCTTAAAGATCCTAATTTGCCATTTCTAGCTTGAGAGGCATTGATTTTGTTGGAGGGGCAAGGTCTTCATGGGGGTTTGGAGCTTAAGGGAGGAGGAAGCTCATAAATCTTCTTAACCTAGTCTCCCTCATTAGCTACCTCTATTTTAGTAACATCATCAGCAATTTCTTTAGGAGGGGCCTCAGAGTCTATAGGGTGATCTTCTAGGAAGTTTAAGCAATCTAAGTTAAAGGTCAAGATGATGCTTCAAAGTTGACCTCTTGGCTGCTCAATTCCATTATTGTATATGTCCACCAATATCTTGATCCACTATTAGTTGGCCATGATATCAATAAAAACTTTTTACTTAAGGTTGTCTACCTCGACATCTATATTCCACTTGAACTCTTCAATTTGCACCTAGTGGAGCCTCAGGTTAACTTCTAGCTAGTTGATCTTGCTTTTATATCCTTTCACCCTATCATCAAAGGAGCTGACCAACGGTCTCAGGATAATGATTTTTCCTTGTGTCACATTAAGCTATTCCATGAGCTTGTTAACTCTTCTCTCTAGAGCTTCCTTCTCTTGAAGGGCTTTAGATAACTCTACTTGAAGAGCAGCATTCTTGCTTGTAGCTGCCTCTACTTGTTGGCTAAGTTACTCTAATTGGGCTTTAGTTACCACCATCTATTTCTCCATTATGCCCATCTTCTTCTGGGTTTCCACCTTCACATTTTCCATATCATGAGCCCTCTATAGGAGATTCTTAGCTTAGTCAAAAAGCTACTGATTCCTACTAGACAAAGTGTTAAATTCAGAGTTTTTTGAACATACCTCCCTACTTTCCTCTCTTAACACTTGGAGCATCATCATAGCCAAGTTTTCTATTTGAAAACATTAAAAGCACATATTATGAGATCAAGATAATAAGCTAGACAAACCACAAAGAAGATTAGTGGCATACCTCGTATAGCCTATGACAAAGGAGTTATTCTATGAACTAAGTTCATCGAGCTCCCTTAAGCCTTAATTTCAAGATGGTCCTTTGAAAGGAAAATATTCATCATCGATTCGTAGGACACAATGTTTTTCCCTACACCTTTATCCTACATGCAAAAATCCTAACTTAGGATGCACCTTAGCCTATAAGCTATTAAAGAAAGGCTTAATAGTAACAAAGGAACCCCTTGTGGAGCTCTACTTCCCAACTTAGCAACTCCCTAACTTAGTAGCCCCTTTTTGGGTGCTCTATAGCTTCTACCACCTCCTTCAAACTAGCTGGGTAGAAGGATCCTCTACTGCATTTTCTTTATCCAGCATAACCAGCTGGCCTTATTAGGTAACCCTAGCTCCTTTATCACGACCCCTCTTCTTGGACTTAGGGGACATAACAGCCATCTCCCACCTTCATTTTAGCAGTAGGGTTAGCTTCTAGTCAACTCCCTTAGGCATTCCTGCCCTTAACAATAACCATTCCCCTCTCATTAGCACATGGAAAGGCCTTCTTATCTTAGGTAGTAGTCTTTTCCCTTTCTTTATAACAGTAGTAGCTGCTGCCTTGTGCTACATGAGAAGATTAGTGAGGCTGGCTCTTTAAGCTCCATATCTCCAAAAAGAAGGGAAAATTGGGTTAGAATAAAGAATGCCTAAGGAAGAAAGGAAGAAAACTTCGTACTTTGCTGTAAACAAGCCTTCGGGGGACTCTATCCCCTAGATCCAATAGGCGAACAACTCCCGCTTGGCTAATCCACTCTAGCACAATGATGATAGATAAAGAATACCTCATTGAATCCCTTAACTCCTTCCTTCCCCTCCTTTTTTTCCTCTATTTCTCTTAAGGGCATAGTCTCACTCTCACCCCTATCTTTAAGAATGTCCCCTATGCTAAACTAACTTTCAACTATTGCCTCAACATCATATAAACAACTGTGATAACTTATCTCTCTCTAAAAGTAGTTAGCCACCCTTTAATCATTGTCTATAAGCTCCAACAAACTCATCCTGATCGACTTAACTTAGGCCATCCAGAAATCTAGCTTGTGATAAGACCTAATCACCACAAAATTATCCTTCCATCCATGAATGGAGGTAGCTAAGCCTTCGAATAACTTCCCCCAAGGTCAACAAGTGAGATAATATTAGCCCATCATTGAGCCATTCTTCTTAATAGTATAGAAATATTTAAATAAGGGAGGTGTGGGTCTCAATGGTAGGTTATGGCACATTATTTCAAACACAACCAAAATTAGATAAGAGTTAGGGATAAGCTAGTGGAAGTCAAAGAAAGTCTTTTGGAATGATGTGAAGGGAAGTTAGAGGCCAGACTCCAAATGTTGATAATATAGGTAAAACAGACTACCTCTTATTAGAGCAACCCGCTCATGCTTCTTTAGCCTCTATAGATGCCACCCTTTGGGAAGCGGTTTAAAGTATAGCCATAGATCTCGACTTTTGTTATATTAGCATGTCTAAGTATACACTCTTATATTTAGCCATGCACTTGATATAGTAAGGTATATGGTTGTACATTATAGTTGTGTAACTTTTTGTGAATTTTTATAATTTAACACACCTAAGTACATGGTATGTCCTTTATCTGTTTACCTTTTTATATACATTTGTATTTCTACATAGGCATATACTTGACCGTATACTACACTATTCCTTCACAAACCTTTTTTTTCCTCATCTTTAAATTGTTCCTCAATCTAATTTCTATGATTCTAAGTCTAATTGGTTCTATAAATTTGTTAATCCTATTACATTATATGAATTCATGCACTTACTTGTTTCAATCTGTGATTTGATTCCTCAATTCGTTTAATCCCACTCCTAGTCCATCTCACTCTTCATACTAAACTCTAACAAAATATCATAAATTTTACTTAAATCTACGATTCCAACATTAGAAACAAATATCTTGGTTATTAGAACCCGTACCTAATGAATTTGGATTAATCTTGGTGAGTGTTCACTAGGTCACTTTAAGGGTCTCTAAGAATGTCTCTTTGTTTGCTACTATACAAATGGTAAAACGGGGAGCTCTAGGTCAAATGAGACTTATATATCTTAACAAGGAAGATATCGAATTGCCCCCTATATCTTTAGAATATTTACTTATTTAACCTTGGTTTTAATTTTTATAATTATTAAATAATTAAACATATAATAGTGTATTTACATTCTTCCCCCCTTACAAAAACCTTCGTTCTCAAAAGTTACCTAAGTCTGGAAAGCATTACGAATGTTTTCCTCTAGTTCCCATGCCACTTCATGTTCGGTTTCATTTATCCATTGTACCTTGATGTTGGGAATCACTCTCCTCCTTAACACTTGTTCCTTGGCATCCACAATTCTTATCGATCTTTCAACATATGATAAATTTGGCTATACATTTAAAGGCAGCAAAGCCACTATTCAATTTGGATTTTGCATAAACTTTCTCAATATAGATACATGAAATATATCATATACCACATTAAATTTGGTGCTAGAGCTAACTTGTAAGCTACATTGCCAATCCTTTCCAAAATTTCAAATAAGCCCACACATTTTGGTTTAACTTTCTTCTTAGACCAAACTTGATCGCCTCTTTTGTTGGAAAAACTTTTAACAGTACCTTATCTTTAGCCTGGAATTCTAAGGGGCATTGTCTCTTATCAACATAGCTCTTTTGTTGACTCTGAGCTATTTGTATTCTCTATCTTATTAGTTTTGCCTTATCTACAGTCTCTTGGACCAATTCCGATCCTAACATCTATCTTTCCCCCACTTCATCTTAATGTAATGGCAATATGCATTTTCTTCTATATAGAGCTTCATGAGGGGCTATTTAGATGGTTGCATAATTTCTATTATTATAAGTAAAACCAAAAGTATATGTTCATTCCTATTACCTCCAAAGTCTAACACATAAGCTCTAAACAAGACCTCTAGGATCTAGAAGGTCCTCTCAGATTGTCCATCTGTCTTAGGGTAAGTACTGAATTATAGTTTTATGCCCAAGGCTTTATTTAAGCTATTCGAAAATCTACTTACAAACCGTGTATCCCTATTAGAGGTTATTATTACTGACACTCCATGTAACTTTAAAATCTTCTATATATACATTTTGGCCAATTTCTCTAGTTTGTAACCTACTTTGATAGGCAAAAAGTGAGCATACTTGGTTAGCCAGTCTACTATCACCCACTCTACATCATGTTTCTCTTTAATTCTTAGGAAGGTTGTAACGAAATCAATTATCACATGTTTTTATTTCCACTAAGGTATTGGGAAGGGTTGTAATTCTCCAATCGGCCTCTGATGTTTAATTCGAATTCACTAACAAGTGAGACACATTGCTACATACTCGACTATCTCCCATATCATGCTCTTCCACTAGTAGTAACTTTTCAAGTCTTTATACATCTTAATACATCCGAGATGGATTGTATAGGTACTTAGGTAGAGTATTATGCATCTTTCATGATTTCTTTCTTCAATTCTACATCCTTCGGCACACATAATTGTATTCCATAACTTAAGACACCATCTGGATCAGTATTAAACTCAAGAGCCTTGCCCTTTTCCAATCTATTCTTGATTTCTTAAATGTCTACATCCTTACCTAAGCAATCTTAATTCGATCCATTAGACTTAGTTGGATGTGTAAAGTGGCAATCTTTACTTTAATTTCTTGAGTCAAAATATTTAGTTCCAGCCTACACATATCATTCAACAATTTTTGTTGTGAAGTGATTAGAGTAACAAGATTACCTTATTTCTTTTTACTAAGGGCATCTGCCACCACATTTGCCTTTCCTAGATTGATGTGCTTCACTTGTAATTGTAATATATATAAAGGATGACACAATAAAGAACCAAATTCCAATCAAATTAGGCATGAACCCCTAATCCTTATGAACCCTAAATGGCATGTTCAAGAACACATATAACAATTCCAATTACACACTAGCAATAATTGAAAAAAAATTGAGAATGACTAATATAACTCACAATAATCCTTAAGCCAACTCATCCACAATTTCAAAGTGAAATTGACAAGAGTGAAATGGCGTGAAGAAGAAACTCTCCCACAGCACAAGTCTGATTTTGTAATGTTAAAAAAAGTCCCTTACAAACCCTAATAAGCTAGTATTTATACCCTACTCTAAAACAAGGAAAATTACAACAATGTCACATAGTCAAAACCGGTCCTATGAGCTACTTGAGAACCAATTCTCCAAGTGAAAGAGAAGTGTAGATGACCGGTTCTTCTCAAGATAAAATGCAAATGAAATGAAGGTTGGTTCCACTTGTCTTTGTAGGTTCAATTTGGTTCATAATGGACCATGATCCAATCATAAACCAATTGTCATTGTGCTTGGTTGTCTTCTTGCAAAATCGACAAAATATACTGCTATAATGTAAAGACAATTATTATAAGATAAATAAAGATAAAATGTGAATGTCTGGGCTCATTCATTTAAATAGGCTTCCCACTACTAGATCCAGAGGTTTGATTCCCATCATTTCCTCGAGCCTCTAAAAGATTTGTCCTCAAATCTAAGGGGTCTTTTCCGAGACTGAAATCCCTTGTTTGCATGTGCTTGTTATCCTAAAGTCTTGAGTAGCCATTAGTTTTGCTGTTCTGTTCTTGGAATGTGTGTACTTCAGTTGGAGACATAGGAGTCAAGATAACCCGTGCACTATCTTTCTGAAACATATAAGTGTTTCTAAACCCATCATATAGCACCTTCCTATCAAACAACCAAGGCCTACCCAATAGTATATGAAAGGTGCACATAGGAAAAACATCACAAAAAAATTCATCATTGTATCTATCTCCTATGCTAATGGCACCTTAGCCCTCCGTATAACATGTAGACTACCCCGTTCATTCAGCCAATGTAATTTATAAAGATGTGGATGTGGACTAGTGACTAGTTGTAATCTATTTACTAATGCAGTAGCTATGACATTAGTGTAACTACCACCATCAATGAAAAGAACAAACAAGTTACCTAGAACCCAACAAGGCATATGGAATAGGTTCTCCCTCTGTATGTCCCTAACATCTAGAGATATAGTCATGACCTTACATAACACATTAATAGACACATATTTATCATTTCCCTTGTCTTCATGTGTCTCAGCATCAGGATCATCATAGTACTCCTATAGTATTATTGACAAGTCTATAGGCTCAATCGCTTCTTCTTGACCATCCTCACTATTTCCTTCCATAACAGTCATGACTCTTTTGTTGGGACACTGAGTAGCCATGTGTTCAAAACCCATGCATTTGAAACACTTCATATGACACATCTTTCCACTGGTTGTCCCTAGCACTGTCTGCTTCAAATCAGCTCTAACAACCTCTTTTCCTTTTCTTGAAATTTCCCTCTCCCTATCAGCATTAGAGTTATTCTTGTCTACAGTCTTATCATGTCCCCCTATTCCTTTTTGTTCTCCCATTTGACCATCTAACCCATGAGGTTTGGTAGAAGTTCCATACCTATTGCTCGCTGCTCGAAAAGGGTTGGATTGCCTCTATCTCTCCACTTTTAGGGCTAGCTAGACAAGCCTCATCAAGTGTGTTATACCTCTGGAGCTAGGCAATTTCATACTTTAACCCTGACACAAATCGTGCTACGGTTTATTTAGGAGGTTCAATTAACCCACATCTAATCACCAAGGTCTCAAACTCCTGTACATACTCATCAACCGTTTTACCTCCCTACCTCAGTGTTTGGGGACACATAAACAGCTCCTACCTATAATGCTCGGGTATAAACCTTTTTCTCAATACCCGTTTCATTTCCTACCAGGTATGTATATTAACCTCACCATCTCTTCATCTACTAATCACAAGATTTTTCTACCATAAGGCGACATAGCCTATAAATTCCACAGCTACAAGACGAACTCGAGTGTGATCATCAATCTCATAGCACTCGAATAGGCCCTCAACCTTATCCTCCTAATCTAAATAATCATTTGCAGAACCCCTGCCATTAAATAAAGGCATCTGTAATTTCACATATTCTAATCCCCAAGGTAGTTTGAACTCCTGGTTTGGGTAAGGCTCATTCTCAAAATTATCATCTCTTTCCTCCCTAAGAGCATGATAATCTCCCTCTATTCTCCAACCCCTATTTCCTCTAACAACTCCTTCCTAGTGAGCATTCTAATGGGTTACCTGAGGTGGGGGTGCTTGAGGGTTAGCCACTGGTGGTTGTGGCATCGTCATCTGATCTACCCATGTTGCTAATGTAGCAACAATCCCAGTAATCACACTATCATTTGACATGATTTTAAAATTTTCTTTCCTTTTTTTTTATATATTACCCAACACCAACTCACGGCACACTCATAACACTACACCACGTCACTACAACACACCTTAGATAATAACACACACCTTACACCATACCTACATGGTTCAATAACTACCACATACTTACACACTTACACGGTGCTACACACCACTTCTATGGTCCACTTATCACAACAACACACCATGGCAACACAACCTACACTTTAATACATAACTACGCTATACACAACTCCCACGGTCTACTTACACAACAACACACCACAGCAACACAAGACAAATGGAAGCAAATATGGACACTACTCTATACGGCAAGCAATTGATTCTAACTAGTTCAAGTGCATTTAAAGTGATCAATACACAATAACTCCACAAGTAATGATTGAGTTTGAATTCAAAATGTTTCCTAATTCTCTACGGCAAGATGAATAAAACTGAAAAAAAAAAAATTTGTATACAGCATAAATCTACCACTTCTTCAAATTACGAAATTCCAATTAGGGAATTCAAATTTAAATAACTTCCCCTTCTTCCACACATAAGGAGCTCACGACAAGATGATGATTACAAAGGACTAATTCTAAAATTCCACTTCCAATTCAAGAGGCAACACACATCACACACAATTACTTCAATTCCACTTCAAATAACTTCAATTAAGAAATGGAAGAACAAGAACCCTAAATCCCCAAATCAAAATCACAAAATTCCCTTCTTAAAATTGTGCTATGATACCAAATTATGATGTGCTTCACTTGTAATTGTAATATATATAAAGGATGACACAATAAAGAACCAAATTCCAATCAAATTGGGAGTGAACCCCTAATCCTTATGAACCCTAAATGGCATGTTCAAGAACACATATAACAATTCCAATTATACACTAGATATGACACATTAGCAATAATTGAAAACAACTTAAGAATGATTAATATAACTCACAATAATCCTTAAGCTAACTTGCCACAATTTCAAAGTGAAATTGATAAGAGTGAAATGGCGTGAAGAAGAAACTCTCCCATCGCACAAGTTTGATTTTGTAATGTTAAAAAAAAGTCCCTTACAAACCCAAATAAGCTAGTATTTATACCCTACTCTAAAACAAGGAAAATTACAACAATATCATATAGTCAAAACTAGTCCTATGAGCCACTTGAGAACCGATTCTCCAAGTGAAAGAGAAGTGTAGATGACCAGTTCTTCTCAAGATAAAATGCAAATGAAATGAAGGTTGGTTCCACTTATCTTTGTAGGTTCAATTTAATTCATAATGGACCATGATCTAATCATAAACCAATTGTCATTGTGCTTGGTCGTCTTCTTGCAAAACCGACAAAATGTACCTATTGTAATGTAAAGACAATTATTATAAGATAAATGAAGATAAAATGTGGATGTTTAGGCTCATTCGTTCAAATAGGCTTCCTACTACTGGATCCAGAGGTTTGATTCCCATCATAGATGGTACTAGATTTCCAGGTCATAATCTTTAATCAACTCCAACCATCTCTGATAGGAATAAAAATCCGACAAGACCTATCATTAGGGCAAGAACTGAAGGATTTCAAATCTTGGCATTGAGGGCCCATTTTGAGCAGATTGACCCTGGAATTATTTATATACTAACCTCTTTTATCTTATTCATGTATTTTATATTCCAACAGGAATACTTATTATGCTTTACAGGGAAATGGATAAACTCACTTAAACTCAGCTTGTGGGTTATCCATGGACCGACTTGAACCGACGATATGCTGGGCCGATGGATCCTATAGAAGATCGACATCATGAAGAGCATTTCTTTTATGTATTTTTTCATTTTATGAACTATTTTAGTTGTATTTTGGTTTTGGGACACTTTTATTTCTTTGTAACTTTCATTTAGGGTTAGCCACCTTAAAAGTGGCAAACTTGTAATTTTGGGCACATTTTAACCCTAGAAGTAGCAAGTATAAATACTTGCTTAAGAGAGGTTTTGAGGAGGCGAATTTTGCAGAAAAATACTTCACATTTTCGTGAGAGGGCTTAAGGTATCCTAATTCCAAAATTCTCTTATCAATTTCAATCCCAAGAAGTTGGAATTGTGGCGAGTGCAACAAGGAGAAATCGTGAGTAATATCGATTCATCTTTGTTGTTGTTCATTTCTTCTCTAGTGAGTCATATCTAGGGTAGATTTGAATCTTTCTTGGACTTGTTGGTTATTGTAATTCGTGGACATCAATCTTGTAAGATTGATTGTTCTTTTAGTTATTGAATTCACTATCATTTTTAGTGCATTGTGACGTGAATTTGGTATTGAAAGGGGAAGTGGAATTCACGGTTTGTGTTGCTTCATTTTGATCTGATTTCCACGTGATTCTCAAGACTTATTGTGGTTATTTGGTTAAATTATCATTAGAGATTACAATTATATCATTTGATCATCATTTTTCCATCAAATCTTCACGTGAAATCACCCTCAATTGAACCGGTTTGTGTTTTGTGAATTAAGGTGTTTTTCCTTGATTCTTTTGATTATGCTTAAGTGGAATTAGGCACATCATATTTTGGTGATGTACCAAAAAGATGATGTGCCTAATCACACTTTAAAGCACATTCAAAAGACTTAAGAAAAGATATCTCAAGTCTAGGCAAAATCGGATCCAAAAAATGGCACTTTTCTAGTGAACCCTAATGTTGAAATGATGAAATTCAACCTACTAATGATATAATCTGAATACCACAATGGAAATGGCTTCTAATAACACTTCTAATATCATATAATCCACGAAAATCAAGCCTCAATTTGACAAAGAAAACCGTGAAGGAAGATCCCTTTTCTAAATGGTGAAATTCACGCTAGCAAAGAAATCCTTAATGATGAATTGAATCAACTTGATAATTCTTTCAAATAATCAAATGAATTCGTGTAAAATAAGATGCAAATCTGACCAAGAACTATCTCTAATCAACCCTAGATACAACACACTAGAGAGGAAAAGAAATCACAACAAGTAGGAATTGATATGACTCACAAATTCCAATTGTTGCACTCGCTACAATTTCAAGTCTTGGAATTGAAATTGATAAGAGTTGGAACCAAGGTATGAACCCTAATTCACACGTGAAAAGAGAGTGTATGTTCTGCAAAAATAACCTTCCCAAATCAACTCCAATAATCAGCAAATTAAATCCCAATCCAAAACAATTTCACAATCTCAAACTACAACAACAACAACAACTACACAATTGCATTTTTTTCCACTTGATCAACCCTAATTGTTGATCACTTCCACGAAATTAATACAACCAATTCCCTTCTCTCAACAAGAGCTCTGAATACTTATTATGCTTTACAGGGAAATGGATAAACTCACTTAAACTCAGCTTGTGGGTTATCCATGGACCGACTTGAACCGACGATATGCTGGGCCGATGGATCCTATAGAAGATCGGCATCATGAAGAGCATTTCTTTTATGTATTTTTTCATTTTATGAACTATTTTAGTTGTATTTTGGTTTTGGGACACTTTTATTTCTTTGTAACTTTCATTTAGGGTTAGCCACCTTAAAAGTGGCAAACTTGTAATTTTGGGCACATTTTAACCCTAGAAGTAGCAAGTATAAATACTTGCTTAAGAGAGGTTTTGAGGAGGCTTATTTTTGCAGAAAACACTTCACATTTTCGTGAGAGGGCTTAGGGTTTCCTAATTCCAAAATTCTCTTATCAATTTCAATCCCAAGAAGTTGGAATTGTGGCGAGTGCAACAATTGGAACTTGTGAGTCATATCAATTCCTACTTGTTGTGTTTTCTTTTTCTTCTCTAGTGTGTAATATCTAGGGTTGGATTAGAACATTCTTGGTCAGATTTGAATTGGTATCAATTCAAATTAGTGTGTTTATTTTGAGTAATTATCATCCTTGTGATTCTCCATCAACAATTGCTTATCATAACAAACCGTGAATTGGATATTGAAAGGGGAAGTGGATTTCATGGTTTTATTGCTTTCTTTGATCTGATTTCCATGTGATTCTCAAGCCTTATTGTGGTTACTTGGTTAATATTATCATTAGAGATTACAATTGAATCATTTGAACAACAATTTCCATCAAATTCTACAAGGTGTTCACGTGAAATCACCCTCAATTGAACCGGTTTGTGTTTTGTGAATTAAGGTGTTTTTCCTTGATTCTTTTTATTGTGCTTGAGTGGAATTAGGCACATCATAATTTGGTATCAGAGCTCTTGTTGAGAGAAGGGAATTGGTTGTATTAATTTCGTGGAAGTGATCAACAATTAGGGTTGATCAAGTGGAAAAAACGCAATTGTGTAGTTGTTGTTGTTGTTGTAGTTTGAGATTGCGAAATTGTTTTGGATTGGGATTTAATTTGCTGATTATTGGAGTTGGTTTGGGAAGGTTGTTGTATCATATTGGGATTAATAATTTTCGTGGAAGGAAAGAAGAATAGAAGTATTGTTAATTCAACAATTGTTTGATCTTGAAAAAATTACCTTGTTCTTGCCGTAACTAGTTGTGGTGCGAAGGAGGTTGTGTAGCTTGTTGTTTTGATTTCCATTATGTAATTCTGAATTGGAGAAGTGCAATTTACAGATTTGCATTGAGTTTTGATTAGTAAGGAATTTATTTGAATTCAAACACATGCCATTAAGTTGTGGGAGATAATGAGTGCTATTTGAATTTGAATTCATTACTTACCAATTGAGGAAGGCTTGCAATAAGTGAAGTTGTTTGAATTTCAAATTGAAAGTTGCTGCCTATTTTGTCGTAAAGTTGCAGTTAGAACTTGTGGGAAGTGGAGTACATTTTGTTGTTGCAACGTGTATAAAAGGTACATGTGTGTGGAGTTGTGTTTTTTGTAAAATTAGTGAAGGGTATGTAGGTGTAGCATTATGTGTGTATGTTAATTGAAGGTGTTGTAACATGGTGAATTGTGTTGTGGTGAAGTGAGTGCAATGTGATTAGGTGTGTGTGGTGGTGTAAATTTGTGGATTTATGTGGATTAAGGGTGTTGCACATTAAGATTCATTGTGGGTGTAAAACTCTAGCAAAAAAGGAAAGTGAGTAATAGAATTTCAAATTCAAACAACTCATTAAATGTGTGAAAGTAATTGAACTAGTTACTTAAACACTTGTTGTTGAATTTAATTCTATCTACTTGGAAGTAGTTGAGTGTACTTTATTTGTGGTTTGGTGTACTTGAACCTTGGAAGTGTGAAGATAATTATTTTATTGTTGGATTTTAGTACAATCATGTCTAGTGAAATGTTTCATCATGCTAACATATTGCATCGGGACATGACTTCTTTTCAAACCACTAATGAGGGACAAAGAGAAAACTTGTTCCATACTTCTTGTAGGGTACAAGGAAACTTGTGTGCAATTATTATTGATGGCGGTAGTTGTACTAATGTTGTCGCTACATCATTAGTATCGAAGTTGAAAATTGAAACTATCCCACATCCTAAACCCTATACATTACATTGGTTGAATGATCAAGATGGTCTTTGTGTAACCCAAAGGGCTAGGGTACCCTTCAGTATAGGGGACAAGTACTATGATGAGCTTGAATGTGATATTCTTCCTCTTTGTGCATTCCATATATTACTTGGTAGACCATGGTTATATGACAGGATGGTATTACATGATGGGTATAGAAATACTTATATGTTTAAAAAGGATAGTAAACGTATAGTATTAAACCCTATGTCACCAACAGAGGTCCAGGAGATGCAAAGACAGATAAAACAGCCATCACAGAATCTTGAGGATCATAGCCACATGATCAAACCATTAGAGGACCAAACTGTGCAGATGCAGACACCAATGTGCCAACCTTCAGAGGATCCCGATGATCATAGTCAGACGAGTAGACCACCAGAGAGCCAAACTGTTCAGAGACAGTTATGTTCACCTTCGGAGGTTTTAGAAGGTAATGAGCAGTTGGTCCAACCATTAGAAGACCATGAGGATCAGCAGCATACAGATGATTTAGAAAAAGAGGAAACAGTTTTAGTGGAACAGGTTGATACAGGGGTAACTTTAGTGGATAATGGGTCATTATTTGTGTTGCAGAAGAGATACATCCTGGAAATGGAGGAGAGAAGACAATCACTACCTGTAGTATTTCAGATATTGGGATTCTGCAAAAATATTTCTTCAAGTGACTTGCTAGGAGGAAACAAAGTCTCTACTGCATTTGATCTACTAGATTTGAGGACAAATCTTTTTGAGGCCCGAGGAAATGATAGGAATAAAAATCCGACAAGACCTATCATTAGGGCAAGAACTGAAGGATTTCAAATCTTGGCATTGAGGGCCCATTTTGAGCAGATTGACCCTGGAATTATTTATATACTAATCTCTTTTATCTTATTCATGTATTTTATATTCCAACAGGAATACTTATTATGCTTTATAGGGAAATGGATAAACTCACTTAAACTCAGCTTGTGGGTTATCCATGGACCGACTTGAACGACGATATGCTGGGCCGATGGATCCTATAGAAGATGGCATCATGAAGAGCATTTCTTTTATGTATTTTTTCATTTTATGAACTATTTTAGTTGTATTTTGGTTTTGGGACACTTTTATTTCTTTGTAACTTTCATTTAGGGTTAGCCACCTTAAAAGTGGCAAACTTGTAATTTTGGGCACATTTTAACCCTAGAAGTAGCAAGTATAAATACTTGCTTAAGAGAGGTTTTGAGGAGGCTTATTTTTGCAGAAAACACTTCACATTTTCGTGAGAGGGCTTAGGGTTTCCTAATTCCAAAATTCTCTTATCAATTTCAATCCCAAGAAGTTGGAATTGTGGCGAGTGCAACAATTGGAACTTGTGAGTCATATCAATTCCTACTTGTTGTGTTTTCTTTTTCTTCTCTAATGTGTAATATCTAGGGTTGGATTAGAACATTCTTGGTCAGATTTGAATTGGTATCAATTCAAATTAGTGTGTTTATTTTGAGTAATTATCATCCTTGTGATTCTCCATCAACAATTGCTTATCATAACAAACCGTGAATTGGATATTGAAAGGGGAAGTGGATTTCATGGTTTTATTGCTTTCTTTGATCTGATTTCCATGTGATTCTCAAGCCTTATTGTGGTTACTTGGTTAATATTATCATTAGAGATTACAATTGAATCATTTGAACAACAATTTCCATCAAATTCTACAAGGTGTTCACGTGAAATCACCCTCAATTGAACCGGTTTGTGTTTTGTGAATTAAGGTGTTTTTCCTTGATTCTTTTTATTGTGCTTGAGTGGAATTAGGCACATCAATCTCCTTTGGTGCATGTTCAACTCCTTCTATGTGAAGATATACTTCAAACTTTTATGATCAATGGAAATCTTGCATTTCTCCTCATACAGGTAGTGTCTCCATAGTTTTAGTACTAGTACCACTACCACTAGCTCTAGCTTATGAGTCGAGTAATTCTTCTCATATAGTTTCAATTGTTGGGATGCATATGCTATGACTTGCCTACCTTACATCAAAATACAACTTAGCCCTTAGGTTGAGATAGCACTATAAATAGTGAATTGTTCCCCACTCTTGGGTAGTACTAGAATTGGTGCTAACACGAACTTTTCCTTGAGTTTTTGGAAACTAGCTTCACATTTATCATCCCAATCAAACCTCACATTCTTTTTTTAAAAAAAAAATTTGGTGAGAGGAGTCGCTATCTTAGAGAATCCCTCTACAAAACTACTATAGTAACCTACTAAATCTAACAAGCATCTTATGTCTATTATTGTCTTCAGTCTAAGCCAGTCTACTATAGCTCTCATCTTTTCTAGGTTTACTGAGATTTCATCTTTTTAACCACATGACCTAGAAATGCCACCTACTTTAGCCAGAATTCACATCTTTTTTTTTAATTTGATATATAATCTCTTTGCTTGCAACCTACCCAACACCAACCTTAAATATTCTTCTTGTTCCTCATTGCTCTTGAAATATATTAAGATATCATATATAAAGACATTCACAAACTTATCCAAAAAGTCCATGAATACCCTGTCCATCAAGTCCAAAACAGTTACAGGTACATTGGTCAAGCCGAAAGGCACCGCTATAAACTTAAATTGCCTATATCGAGTTTTAAAGGCTATCTTCTGATTATCCTCTTCCCTAATTCTCAACTGGTAGTATCTTGACCTCAAGTCGATCATAAAGAATACCTAGGCTCCCTATAATTGATTAAATAGGTCATCTGTTCTATAGAGAAGATACTTGTTCTTGATAGTAACACAATTCAATTCTTTAAAGTCAATGTATAATCTCATGCTTCCATCCTTCTTCTTGATAAAAAAGATCAGCACACCCTAAGGAGATGTACTTGGTCATATGAAATCTTTATCTTGTAAGTCTTATAGCTATTTCTTCAACTCCTCTAACTCAATTGGTGCCATCCGGTATATTGCTTTCAATATTGGTACAATACCTTATATCAAATCAATGTTGAACTCAATCTCCTTAGCTAGGGGTAAACCAGGAAGGTCTTCTAGAAATATATTTGGAAATTCCCTCACTATTAATACCATCTCCAATTTCATTGCTTCACTAGCCTTAGTTGTCACAATGGCTAGCATACTCTTTCCTACAACTCATAAGTGGGTGATCTCTATGTTTCCAACTTAAACTCAAAGAAATCTTTCCTAAGTATGTTGAAGTGTACCACCATGTTATGGAAATCGGTGGTAGCATGGTATTCTAACAACCAGTTGACTCTAAAGATTATATCAAAATCCATCATCTCCATAATCAATAGGTCTATAATATTACCTTACCCCGTATTCTTATTATTACTCTTTTGTAGATTCTATCTAAAGTCCCTCTAACTCCTAAGGGAGTACTACTAGTCAAATGATGATCTATACATTCGGAAATCAATTCACACTCATGTATAAATAATTTAAACACATAGGAAATAGAAGCGGTAATATCGAATAATACATAGGCATTGTAGGTGTGTACTTGAAGCATGCCTGCAATTATGTCTATGTTTGGAAGGTCCTCGTGCTGCCACTACTGAAGTGTAAACACCCTAGTGAGAACCCATCATCTGGGGCTTCCTATCTATGGCCTATAAGCCTGTACCCTTGCTGGAGGTCTTGCTACCTATTAAGCTAGGTTTATTTGATTTCCTACCTGACCTTGAGTACAATCAACTGCCTTATCTTCCCTCTATCTACACACATGATAAAATACCGATGGAACTGACCTTTCATTGCAATTCTGTCATATATATCCTATCTTCCCACAAGAGAAACAAGAACCCTTTGGTCATTTGCACTCCCTCAGTTTATGGGGCCCATAACACCTAGTGCATCTAATTGCTAAGGCTATTGAAGAAAGTGTTAAAGGCATTGATTGGATTTGTAAAGAAGGGGTTAACCTAAGATCTATTCTAGAACATTTGGGGCCTCTTGCCCTTATCCTACACCATCATACTAGTGGTTAGTCTCTTACCTAAGGTTATTTTTTACTTGCAATTAAGTTGTTCCTTTGTCTTTCTTTTACTCCACTCTAATTTTTTTTTTCTTATCAACCACTTTAGCATTTGTAGTCAATTGGAAAGATCCAACTTCATGTTGAAGATTTAGCTCCAACCTCCTTAAAAATCTTCTTACCCTAAAGTCGTCATCAATACAAATTGCCTTAAGCAAAAACTAAATTAAGCAAGCTAACTCTACCTCAAATTCCTCTATTGTTGTCCTCCTATGTTCATAGTTATAGTATTCATTTTTCATTATATCCCTAGTACTACTAGGAAAATACCTCTAGTAGAATAGTTCTCCAAACCACCTTTAGTCTACACATTCTCCTACTATACTAGAAATTGATGCCTATTAACTTGTTGTAGTCCCCTTTAGCATAAAAGCAGCATCATCTACCTTCTTATCTTCTAGAACTCAGAAGGCAGCAAAAGTCTTCTCAATTTATTACATCCAATTCTCTACTTCAATCGAGTCATCAAGTCTAGGGTTGAACTCCTTTACCTCCTAAATAAATTTGTAAAAAACTTATTGGTTCCTCTATAGCTTTATTCTATGGGGCATTTTATGCTTGCTATTGTTATGTTAACAACCTCACTAAGTTGTTCACAGTTTGTAGAAGTTAGGCAATCTAGTATGTAACCTAACCTTATCCCCCTTGTGGCTACTAACTATTAAGATTCCCTTCATCTAGGTTACCATACCCGACACTCCTTGATGAGCCCATCCCAATAATTCTTCTCGGAGTCATTCTATTTGAGAGGAGACGATTAGATAAACTCGAGAGTTAGTGTCAATTCAAAAGTTAATGTGGTTATACACTTGTATATACATATATACATCTACACATACTTATATATGAATAACATAGAAATTAAAAAAAATTCAAATAAAAATAATAATTAATGTAAAATATAATACTAAACCAAGCAATCAACCCATGATTTCACCTACTCTCTTCATATCTCACCGTGTTACAAATTCAATGCCTAATTCATTTAAAGATCACAACTTACCTTCTACTATTGGAAACCTATACGTATCGATCATCACCTAGTTTCTAAGGATCATCAAACCTAAGCTTTGATACCATTTAAGCTATAACGCTTTAGAACCTAAGACATAATAGCCTACCATGTGTCCTTACTACGTAAAAATAGGTTAAGGCTCTTAACTTAACTAATCTCCTATAACCTATAGTAATTGCTACTCACAATTGGAATAATTCATCTGACAACATTCATAATGATTCAAGTAAATCCTATTACAACCATCAAACTCTTGAAAACAAATCTTAATACATCATTCTTAATTAAAGTCTAAGAACAGTTGGGCTTCTAGAAATTTGCTAATCTATTATATTTAAAGGAAATCACCATTCAAAACATATAAAGAACTCTAATTCCATTCTTCATTGAATTGTCATTATAATAATAGAAATCTACATTGTCCACTTCTTCTACATTTGACCTTAGGTCCTCATCATAGGAAGCATATTCATCTATGCTTGCAGCTAAAAAATATATCCTTGAGGGGTAAGCTAATAACCAGTACGTATAACCCACAAACACATGCACATGATCAAGCATAAGCTAAGTCACATGCATCAATGTAAATAACAACAATCATACAATAGGTCATTATTTCATTTATCCCACAAAATAACAAAGTAGTACTCATGACCCCATTAGACCACATATATGCTTAATATGTAGTACGGTATTAGGAACTACCACTACGTGCCTTAATACCCATGAGTCTTTAAATCTACCCAAATCATTTCAATGCACAACTTCACTAGGGACAACGTCTCACAAAGAGCATTAGAGTACCCTTAGGGAACTATCACTATGGTCCCTTAAGCTAAGCCAAGAACAACCAACAAGCAGCTTAATCTAATCCATTATAAATTATTCCAATTCCATAACTATCCTAACAATCACAAATAACAACAAAGATTACATGTACCTGAAAGAGCGGTCTTACACACAACCTGTCCTTGACTAACAATTAAACTAGAATCTATCAAAATATAAAGAATTTACTCTTAGTATTAGTCTAAGTATCACCTAAGTTACTCAATTCTATTCACTTAATCATTATAGGATCACTTATCTTACTCCGATGGAAATTCTAGGGTAGTACTAAGTGTTTAGGTTTAACAGAATTTGAATAGGGTGAAAATAAATCAAGTAAAACAATTTCTCAAGGTATACGGTCATGCATTAGGCCATTTATTTTGGCATGGTTGAGTACATAACTATGTATTGTGGTCATGTACCTTTTTGTGGACTTTTGTTATTTCAGTATGCTTAAGTACATAGTCTTATATTTCGCCATACACTTCAACACAGCAGGGTACACGGTCGTGCATTGTAGTCATGTACCTCTTTGTGAATTTTCATAATTTGATATGCCTAAGTACACGAGTGTGTCTATTGTCCTTGTAACTTTTTGTACACATTCATATTTCTACAAGGGTAGGTATATAAGCGTGTACCTGGCGGTATACAACACTATTCCTTCATGAACCATTTTTTTTCCTCTTCTTAAAATTGTTCCTCAACCTAATTTCTATGATTTTAAGTCTTATTGGTTCTATAAATTTGTTAATCCTATTACATTATATGTATTCGTGCACTTACTTATTTCTATGTGTGATTTGATTTGTCAATTCATTTGATCTCACTACCGTTCTATCTCGCTCCTTGTACCAAACTCTAATAACATGTTATAAAGTTTACTAAAATTCACAATTTCAAAACCCTTACTTGATGAATTTGGATTAATTTTGGTAGGTGTTCGCTAGGTCGCCTTAAGGGTCTTTTAGAATGTCTCTTTGTTTGTTGCTATGTAAATGGTAAAAAGGGGGAGCTTTAGGTCAAATGAGGCTTATATATCCTAACAAGGGAAGGACAAAATTGCCCCCAATATCTTTAGAATATTTACTTAGTTAACCTTGGTTTTAATTTTTACAATTATTAAATAATTAAACATATAATTGTGTATTTACATTCACTTTGCTCAATCATTTTCTATGAATATCCTATTCATAGAATTGTGCTTTATATGGATTAGTGGTGTTGTTACTTAATCTGCCCTTCTCATAGTTTCTAAACTCTACTCTCAAACTCAAGCTCTCTTAGCTTCAACTCTTCCTTAGGTTTCTCTCCAGTAGGTCGCTCTTTATGTCAAGAGTAAGAACTTTGCTACTCATCTCTACTCCTTTGCTTTTATCACTCAAGTCTCAAGGCCAATTTTACTACATGATCAAAGGTCATATACTAGTACACCTCAACAACGTTAGCTATTTCATATCACAATCTCATGATAACTCGTAGATAATTCACTCAATGGCCTTAGTGCCACATCTCATTAATAAGGTTTCAAATTCTTGAGCATATTGAGTAACCAACTAACCTACTTGTCTCAATGTATCCATCTAGGAAAATAAATCCTACAGATTGTATAGTGGCATAAACTTTTTCCTCATCAATTACTGCATCAAGTTCCATGTGGAAACCCTTGCTTCTCCATCTTCTCTCCTCTACTCATAAAGTTGTTTCCACCATAATGAAGCATACCTAGAAAACTCTAAAGAGGCCAATGTGACTTTAGTGCACTCGTCATACTCATAGTAGTCAAAGAGTCTCTCAACCTGACTCTCCAAATCTTAATAGTCATCCAACATCCCCTATCCACCAAATTTAGGAGCTAACAGTTTGACATTATTAGCACACCTTAACTATTAATTTCTATCATTCACTCAAACCCTTCCAAAATTATCCCCTTCACCTTCAATCAATTCCTTAGCCTCATGTTGCTCCATACTACATCTATCCCCCAACACATTAACTTGAGCGACATTCACACCTAAGTTTTGTATTAGAGTAGTT
Source organism: Laguncularia racemosa (assembly GCA_037954665.1). Lineage (NCBI taxonomy): Eukaryota > Viridiplantae > Streptophyta > Magnoliopsida > Myrtales > Combretaceae > Laguncularia > Laguncularia racemosa. Next base: position 1,853,908 of record JBBMOL010000022.1, on the reverse strand, counting down.
TATGCAATCAACATAGTGCACATCAACTCTACAATATTGGCTAGTTGTTGATTCATAAAATCTCCTATGGTATTTGGTCCCCCTCTCCTAACATTATCTTCATCATTCTTGATAAGTATTATAAAATACTTATTATTTGTAAAATTTATAATAGCCTTTTGTTTAATTAGCTTACATTTTATATAATTCCCCCACACTTAAACTCTTGCTTGTCCTCAAGCAATTGCATCAAATCAATTGAGAAATCTGTCATAGATTATACAAACTTTCTTTTCATCATTCCAAGCATCTATTCATTTGTAATTCATGACTTGTAATTTAATGTCTACTACTTCAACCCAATTGGTTTCCTGTGATCAAATTACTATGGACAAAATTCAATAGCTAATCTAAACAAAACAAACTTTAATCCTCATGTTTAGCAAAAGAATTTTTATTCCAAAAGTAAATACTTAATCCACTAAGGAAAAACACCCAATTAAACTTCATTGGATATTATCAAGCATATAATCCTTGCAGTATAAAGTAAAAGCATATGGTATAAGCTCTTTGCTAGATATTCTCCCTTTTATACATCTTTGTTTTATTCAATGAATGTTTGCATTCATGTTCTTTTGATTTATTCAAGCATCTATTTTGACGAGTTTTTGCCCGCTTCTTTTCATGAACTTTTGCCTTTTTCGCCCTTATCGTTATAGTGAGTTCATTGAGTCGGCAACATCCCGAGCTCATCACTCAAGTGACCGGGTTTTGAGATACCCCTACAGACTCTTCCTCACTCTAACATTCAAGTTTGAATACTCTTAACTCAATTAGTTGAATCATTGGAGTAATGGCTATGCTTGATTTTTTTTTTTCACTTAGTGTTATGATTGCTTTACAAACAACTTCAAAGAGTATACAGTAGCTAATATAACCTAGAAGTAAACTTGTTTATTTTTCACTTAAGGACTCAACTTACTCTTAGACTTCCAATTCTAAGGCTAAATACAAGGTAAATTTGTTTCTTAAAGATTTCACTACTTAATTTTAACCATGTATTCTAATCACAGCAGTGGGTGAGTAAATCATTTGAACAAGTCAATTTCACATTTTGTAGATGCTTATTACAACATTTAGTACAATCTCTAGATTTCATGATAATTTTGAAAAATTTTGGCTTAAAATTGCTTAAGGACAAACATTCAGAGTATAAGTTAGTTCTCTATTCTCTATATTGTATTATCCTCTCCCCCACACTTAGCTTGAACAGTGTCCTCACTGTTCCTAATTTAGCACAATTGAAAAGGAATTAACAACTCAAGGAACATTAGAGAATAAGAGAAAGGAAATACTGGTACTTCCCTGGTATTGGAGTTTTCCCCTTAAGCTCTGGAAAGTGTCATCTGATTATGTGTATCCTTGCTGCAGCTGATCCAAAGAGTTCAAAACTACACTAAAATCAAAACAAACTAAACTAAAACAAAACAAAACTAAAACAAACCAAAACTAATGCAAAACAAAACTTTTTTTTTTTTTTTACATGGGTTGCCTCCCATGAAGCGCCTTTCTTTAACGTCTTTGCTAGACGTTCCTGGCTAAATATTCGGATAAGGATTTTGATTCCAGCCTTGGTGCCTGTGGTGATGGGTTAATAACATCCGCAACAAAAATAGGAGATAGGTTAATAACATCCGCAACAAAAACAGGAGAGATATCGTTAGGGTCTTTCATGGCATCATAAATATGAAATTTAATCACTTCACCATCAAACTCCATAGTGAGGGTGCCATCATTTACATCGATTTTTGTTTTAGAAGTCTTAAGGAATGGTCGCCCTAATAATATCAGTGATGAAGTATGAGAATCACTATCGTCCATGTCAAGCACATAAAAATCAGCAGGAAAAACCAACCCATTGACTTGAACTAAAACATCCTCTAGAACTCCCTCAGGATAAACATTGGACCTGTCGGCAAGTTGAACAATAATACCCGTTTCCTTTAAAGGACCAACATTTGAACATTGATAAACAGACAAAGGCATGACATTGATAGAAGCTCTTAGATCACACATGGCTTTAGCGATTCCAAGATTACCTATTTTGCAAGGAATGGCGAACATACCTGGGTCCTTACATTTAGGAGGAAGCTTCTTCTGAATAATAGCTGAAACATTTCACTCACACTAATCTTTTCATTACCTTTCAGCTTTCTTTTGTTAGTGCATAAGTCTTTGAGAAATCTAGCATAGCGCGGTATTTGCTTAATTGCATCAAGCAAAGGAATATTTACCTCGACTTTGCGAAAAGTTTCCAGAATCTCTTTTTCTTCCGCTTCATTCTTGGATTTCGCTAATCTGGAGGGGAAAGGAGGTGGTATCAATGTGACTTTCGATGGCTCAACTAGAGACTTGCTAATCTGGTCGCCCTGCTGGCTTAGAGTCGAAATCTCTTTCTTGGTCTCTTCCTCAAGATTAGACGGATGTCCTTTCTTATTTGATCCCTGCAATTCTGTTCCACTTCTCAAGGTAATTGCATTAACGCTTTGCTTCGGGTTTGTAATAGTTTGAGAAGGTAACTTACCTTGAGTTTCTAACCTGTTTACGGCTGAAGCAAGTTGGCTTACCTGATTCTCCAAGTTTTGAATGCTTTGCTTTGTTTCCTCCTGAAATTGTTTGGTATTCACAACTAGAGACTTAACAATATCCTCAAGGGGCATACCTGAAGTGGAAGGAGCTTGGGGTACGTGGTGTGATGGCTTTGGCTGGAATTGTTGGAAATGTTGAGGGTTATTGCCATATCGGAAGTTAGGATGATCCCTCCATCCAGGATTGTACGTGTTCGAGTAAGGATCATATTTCCTTTGTGGCTGTCCTGGGAATCCACCTACAGCATTGGCGTGTTCATGATTGTCATTTTGCAATGTGGGGCACATGTCGGTCGGGTGATTAAGAGCAGCACAAATTCCACAAGCTTTCACCTGATGGGTATTTCCAAGAGCTAGCTGCTGCACAAGGGAGGTTAGATTAGAAATTTGATGTTCAAGGTTAGACACACTTACCTCATTTACCTTCCTTGAAGACGTATCATGCCTATACCCAAATTGTTGCGAATTGGCAGCCATAATGGAGATCAATTCCCTAGCTTGACCAGGGGTTTTGTTTACTATAGCGCCTCCACTTGCAGCATCCATCATCTTCCTCTCCATCGGAAGTAGGCCTTCGTAGAAGTATTGGATAAGGAGTTGTTCAGATATCCTATGTTGTGGGCAGCTTGCACAAAGTTGCTTGAACCTCTCCCAATACTCATGAAGAGTCTCGGTGTCCCTCTGTTTTATACCACAAATTTCTCTTCTTATACCAGCGGCTCTGGATGCGGGGAAGAATTTGTCTAAGAAGAGTCTTACCATATCTGTCCAAGTGGTGATAGAACCTGGAGGCAAATAAAACAACCAATCTTTAGCTTTAGTACTTAAAGAAAATGGAAAAGCACGTAGCTTGATTTGATCGTCGGTTATTCCTTGCGGCCTCATACTAGAACACACTATATGGAACTCTTTCAAATTCTTGTGAGGATCTTCATTCTCAAGACCATGAAATGTAGGTAGCAGATGTATCAACCCAGATTTCAATTCAAATTCCACAGCTAGTTCGGGATAGTGAATACAAAGTGGTTGTTGATTCACATCCGGTGCAGCCAACTCCCTTAAGGTTCTCTCGAGATTTGCCATGTCGTCCTCTTTTTCAGAATCAAGGGATGAATCAGACAAGTCCGATACTAAGTTCGGTCCGGGTGATGATCTAGCTTCTTGTCGCAACCTCTTTAGAGTCTTCTCAATCTCCGGATTATAAGTTAGTTCACCTGTTTGAGAAGAACGAGTCATACGAGAATAGAAATAAATTTGACACCAATCCCCGGCAACGGCGCCAAAATTTGATGGGTGTCGAATCCAACAAAAATAAAACCTACTCCTAGACAATTATATGATTTGCATATAGTGGTGAGTAGGGTCGAAATCCACAGAGATTGGTTAAACTTATTTCTATCCAAGGAGAATAAAAAGGAAAAGGAAAATAGGGGGTTTGGTTTGTGAATCAAATAAAGTTAAAACAAGATAAGAAAGTTGTATATTGATAAAAAGCCTAGCCAAAGGAATCAAGATAGTTTAATTCAAGGAAATGATCATCGATGCAAATGTTCTCTATTCTTGTTCCTAGATAAACTGGTTATGGTTATTAACAAGCTCTAACAACCTATCTCTCCTTACTTCCTCGATAACCTCAGACAAGCGCTTTGAATTACTTCTCTTATTGATTAAACAACCCTAGACAAGCGCTTAGGATTTAATCTATCAATAGCATTAAGATCTAGAGAGACCACCAATTCATGCCAGTAGATTATAAGATAACCTATTTAAACATGATCACACACCTCCATAACATGAATTCGATCATCTCTTTTATAACCAAACATGTTATTGCGTCACTAAGACTAGAACAATCAAACAATTACGGATTTGATGTGATAGTTGACAATATATTAACTTGCTAATTGAGTAGAAGAGCTCTATTCATACCAATCAACAAAGATAATAATGACAAAACAATCAGAAGATATATGAATACCCGAAAGCAAAGAATAGAATAAATACAAGTCAATTAGACCTCACAATTCATGGAGAATTAAACATCTATGACCCTTTGGCTAGAAAAGTAACTTAGCTACTCATGTTCATCAATAAAACGAAAAATAAAAATAAAAACATAATGAACCCGGTTGCCTGCTCTGCCTCCACGTTTCCTTCTTGTCTCCAAGGTGATTCCAGATTCAAAGATTCAAAAGTTGTCCTAACCCTCTAGGGTTGATTCTATTTATATTGTTAGGGAGATGGCATGTGATCTTTTGCTAGCAAGATACGAAAATATCTTTCCTTTTCCAAGTAGATTTCGAGAAGTGAAGATTCGTCTGCCCGGCACGCCCCATCACACGGCCGTGGGTCAAGCCGTGCCATCCTCTGTGCATATTCTTCAAGTCTTCATCCGCGCCCAGTGTGTACCACGGTTACACACACGGCCAGAGTTCAAGTTGTGCCTTAATCTGTGCATAATCTACAAGTCTTCATCCATGTCCAGTGTGTACCACGGTTACACCCACGGCTAGATTTCGAGCCGTGCCTTCATCTGGTTGATGTTCCACACTTTCTTCTCCTTGGCACACCTAGCTTCCACCACGGCTTCAAGCACGGTTTCTCCCACGGCTTCCACCACGGTCGTGCCTTAAGCCGTGTCTCTCTCTGTTGAAAATCCTCATTTTCGCCTTCTTGTCCAGTGTGTAACACTGTTTGAACCTTGGTCGTGCCTCAAACCGTGCTTCCTCCGGTGGTGTAATTCCTTGTCTTGATCTAAGTTGTAGATGACTTCTCTAAAATACTTGAATTAGCATCCTTGACTCCATTTAACCTGATTTATCACGATGATAGAATTAATGTACCATTTCCTTATGATTTCTATAAAATCAATAATAATTTAACACAATTTATACTATAAAGATTGAGTATAAAATGGCTCTATCATATGGATATTGCACTTAATCACTCTTTATTTTTATTTCAAATCTTTGAAATGTAATTCATAAGTTAATAGAAGAATTCCATGAAATTTGAAGCAAAAATATCAATTTTACAAGATTAGAAAGCACAACACAATGAAAAAAATAGCCATGTCTAAGGCAGTGCAAAACAGAACAAGGTAAAGCATTTTGGAGAAATCGTGCAAGCAACTGTGTAGAAGTACACGGGTAAGAACATGCCCATGTTAGAAGGCGCATTGAAGCCAATTTTTTGACATATTTGAAACAAAACGCTACATGGCCAATAGCATGACCATACTATGACCATGCCAATCTAAATCCAATTTTCTAAAATTGATTTCCAAGCTCAATTTCACTTCCCAAAAGCACAATTCATCCGAAAAATTTGATTTCCTTTCAAGAGTAGCTGAGTTTCCTAAAATCCAGAGAAGCCATTACTACCTATTGAATTAATATTCCTAATTTGTGAAGATTCTTGGGATTTTTTTAAGAAACTAAATCTTTTGTAGAATAGCAGCAATTGATGGCTATATAAAGAGTATGAATTTCTAGTTGAGGAAGAAGAATTATAGAGTGATAGTAGCATAATAGTAGAGTTTTAATATAGTTGTTTATTTGATGTTTTTCTCTATGCACTCTTTTTATATTATCGTTTTTAGATTCAACATGTTGTTAGCTTAAACTTTGTTTTGTACTCGGGTATGATGAATGATCCAAGCAAAAGAGATATAAAATGAGCGTGAATAAATACCGGCAAGTGTACCGGATCGGATCAAGTAATATAGTGAGAGAAGAGTGCCGAACCACGAAGATTGATTAAGTAATAGACCTTTATCAATTTCTACGATTATTTAGGCAATGATATTTGATGAGAATTGAATGAATTATACTAAATGCTCAAAAAGAGAATTGTGTTTGAAAAATGATGAATTGATGGTGTGAAATAGAATGCACCCTAATTCTACTAATCATATTGCCTTCATGTTATAATAACTCATAGCTATATGGATTTTCACAAGAAATTAACAAAACCTTAATCCTTTATCAAGTGTTAAAGTAATGTTTCCTCAATTTAATTTAATAGCTCCTGCTAATTAAAATCAAATGAGGATTCTAATTCACAATCATAAATTTCCCAATTATATGATTGCCTAATATCTTTAAAATAATTTTTCCTAATCCCTTAGTGAAAAATTTAATAAAAATATTGCATGAAACACTTAGGTCAATTTCTAATAAAATTCAATAACGCTGCTTCCACATGAATTATTAAATCTTACTTAGGAATTCCTGATAAAACCTAAATTTCTCTTTCGAGTCATTCCTATGCATTGATTTCAATTACAAAATGCAATTCATAGCAGGACTTCTTATATGAAAATTCTGTATATCTATATTTCCTATAACATGAATACAATGATCATTTTAGTTTGAATTATGGCTTCATCATGTTTCCCACAAGGATGATTTAGAACATTATAGTATGAGTTGCATAAAAACAATTGAAATAAAGAGGTGCAATGGAATTCATATTGAACAACAAGAATAAACTAATAAATGGCATAAAAGAAAATAAAGTAAATGAAACAATTGCTATAATCTTCAAGAGTTTGTAGAACTTCAATCTTCCAAAATGATTCCTCGAATTCTTCAATTGAAAGCAAACTTCAGCAAAATAACATTCTTTCTTCAAACTAAAATTTGGAATAACATGAAATGTAAAGGAATTAAAGAGAATGTAAAATCCTAAAGTTCCTAAGGGAATTCTAATGATTCAAAAGAAAGACAAATGATGCTAAAACAAAGAAGAAAAACAAAGGATGCTAAACAAAAGATACTAAACAAAAGGGATGATCTCAAGGTTCACACAAGGGGTCTATTTATAGATCCAAAGAGGAGGAGGATAAGGCTGATCTGATGAGGAATTGAGTCAGCAAATTAATTAAGATACGATTTTGAAGAGATTTTCTTCATGGATATCCGAGGAACAATGTAGGCCGGCTCAAGGCCGGCAGCTTTTGGTAGTAGGCCGGCCTAAGGCCAGCGGCCTTCAATGCAATCCTCCATTCGCTTCTTCAATTTTGTGAAAAACACCTCCAATTAACTTGTAATTTACTTTTAGGTCCTCAAAACCTGAATTTTCACAATAAACACCATTAAATATCATTTCTTTATATTTTCTTATAATATTGAAATAAATTTAATATAAATCCAAAAGAAAATATAAGTATAATGTGATCTTATCAATGAACCCTAAAATGAATATGTAATTTTTTTTATTTATTATTCAATAAATGATTTTTTATTCTTGTGATCCAATTATGTGTTCTTCATTGTTTTCAATTTAATAATGTCGGCGTATTAGTTGAAGTTTAATTTCTTATATAGAGATTAAGAGATTCTATATTACAATAGATCTACCATAATTGGAAGGAGTTGGATACAATTCTAGCGATAGGATAATGTAAATCTTCCGGATTAGAGTCAACCTATTAGAGGAGTCCGTGTATCGAATGTAATACAATTCTAAAGGTTTTAATTAAGAAGAGATTCCACTTAATCAACCTAGAATTAGGAATTAGTAGACTCAAGAAAGTTATTAGTTCAATTTATGAATTCTTATAGTCTAAGAATACAATAATGAAATTGAATAATAATCGGTTAATTACATTAGTAGTTCTAGGGGGATTCAATATCCGAGTACACTTTTAATGATTGTTATTCTCTTTAGTTTACTTGTTGTTTGATTTTACTCACTTTACTTAATTTTTCAAATTAAATAATTAGAAAAAGGGTAATTACTAATAATTGTAGTCCCTATGGGATTGACACTCATATCAATATCTACAATACTATAGAATCGATAAGTACACTAGCCTATAGGTCTAAAGTAGAAAGATAGATTGATACCAATTCCTAACATTTGTAATCTCATCTCCACTAACTCCAAACAATTTGCTTCCCCTTTTTTTAACAAAAACTATAAACCTTAAATCACCCTCAACAAGCCCTGTAATCTCTACACCATTCAAAAACATCATACCACAAGCCTTTAGCAAACCTTAATCATTAATTGATAGCAAGTTTATCAAGTTTAGGAATTGGCTTACCATTGTCACATGTCATTATGTAGCACTAGTACCACTATGATGTGCCTAGCAAATATGGGTGTTGTAGTTCCTAATCCAATATAACCCAGAAATGTCAAAACTCAATGATCTAACGCAAATATCCCAATATGACACATGAAATAAATGAGTTAAGAACCACCACAACCGATTACATGATGTAATTGATTGATAAGATTTAATAACTAATCTAATAATGTGATGGCTAGGATTTTCAATCTCTTTTAAGAGGGAGTTTTCAATATTGAAAAGGAACAACAAAGACGGATGATGCTCACAGTGAAAGAAAAAGAGTTGAAATATCCTCTAAAACCCAATAGCAAAAAAATGTAATTAATGAAAACAAGGGAAAATAATAAAATACAATTCGTTATAGGGTATACGTTCAAATACACAGTCATGTACTTGGTTATGTACATCTCAAATGTACATTTTGTGAAAGAACATGCTCCTATAAACGGGTGTGTACTTGATCATGTATCTCATGGTAGCCTCTTTTCACCCCTTTTTCTTAACTTTTGACACCTTAGCTTACACGTCACCTTTACGCATCATAAAGCGAACCCTACTTCCTATCAATCGACTAAGTCTCCTATAGGTTGTAATGAAGGCTTTTGGTCATTAGCTTGCAAGAATAATGTATATAGGCCAATTTTGAAAGAATTTGTTTTTATTCCATTTTAGGTTTACAAGTCAAAATCCTTAGGAAAAAAAAAATGGGGTTACCCTAGTTTCATAAGTTTTCCTTAAAATAATTCAATTTCTCTAATTGGAAGAACCTCTTGAAGAGTAGTGTCATGGGTAAGCCTATGATGTAGGAATAGCATGGCCTTTGGGCTTGAGTTATAAGTCTTGGTTTTAGGCTTTGGCTTTAGAAAAAAAAAATCCTTTTTATGGTCACTAGGTTTGATCACCATATTTACTTGCTTATTTGCTTGCTTTTTCTAGCTTCTTCCCCTATTTTCTTTCTTTTTTTCTTTCACTAACACTTTCTCTATGTTTGTTTTCTCTTTCTCTCTCTTTCAATTTGGCCTTTGTATTCCTTCTCCCCTTTTTATGACTTTTCTCACTCTTTGCCTTTTTTCCTTAACCTTCTCCCTTAAGTTTCTTTTGTTATTGGCTCTCTCTCTCTCTCTCTTTTCTTTGTCTTCTTCTTGCAAGCTTTTGATGGAATAGAGGTCATCATTTCTTCATTTTCCCCTTCTAAATAGTTTACAACCCAAAGTACATACGATTTTCAAGAATAAAGGCTCTTCTTCATCTTAAAGGAAAAAAAAAAACTATCAATGGCAATAATTACTCATGAATTAGTATCATTAAGAAAAGCACAAACTAGTTTATCTTTTATCTCATGATTTATGACTCTAATCCCCTGATTGCCCTAGTGTTAGGTGTTTCTTGAAAGGGCTAATTGTAAAAATATTTCATAAGAAGTTCAAAGGGACTAGCAAAGGTTAAGTGTATATAAGGGAATTAAATGAATGTCTTCTGTCATTTCAACCTATGTATCAAATTTAAAATGAACCTCCTTTAAGCAATAAGTCCATTTCCTCTCAATAATGTCGCTTAATTCTCATATGTGTTTAGGGTTAATGTTTGGGGCTTGGTTTACCTCTTTTCATCCTAAACGTTCAAATAATGGGATACCATTCCTTAGGTTGGACTTCATTCTTGCTTTATCCGTTTTGATTTGGCCTAATCCTATAGGTTAATGCTAACTTGTTAATTACCCCACTTATATTGAGCCAATTCTTTTTAAACTTGTGTGCCCCCTAATTTACTTGGAAAATAATTATCCTAGCCTCAATTGGTAAGCCTAATTTATCATGCTCCGCTATCTTTTATTAATTATCCCCTTGCCTTAATTCATTAATTAGCCCTTAATGACAACTTAGAAAAGAAAAATTACTAAGAAATCATTTTTTTTTCTAAAATTGAATGTTATTTAAGATGACATTTATTCAAAGAAACTGTGTATGCTAGTACTTATGCTAAAACTTAAGAGTTATTTACTAAACTAAGATTCTCTTAATTGCCCTTGTCAAAGCTTAGTAGACCTTTCCAATCTCACTTTGCTTAGTTATATTGGTTCTCTAAAGATAAGCCTAACTATTTCAAATGATGAGTTAGCTTCTTAAATGGTAACAATGGGCTCTCAATGTTTAGAACTATGAGGGGCTTACTTGAGGTCCCCTCATGACTTGGGAAGGAATTATTACAGCTGGGGGTTTATTAGCCTCAAGGAGGTTTAGTTGAATGAGCTTAGCATCAATCAAATCTTGGAACTTATTCTTTAACCTCCAACTGTTTTCGATTAAATAACTTGCTTAGCCGAGGCGATATTCGCATTAGGCCTTAGGATTGTATTTTCTTAGCTTATATCCTTCCATAGGGACTTTAAAAGGCCAGCATATTTATCTTTCTCAATGAGTTGAGGACTTAGGTCATTAGGATCTTGAATTGGGTGTACTATCTTTTTCTATGTTTGACAAGCAGGCTTCTATTAGCTTCTTGTTTTCAAATTTGATGTGCTTGCTCTTGAATTCTTGTTACTTAGCCTATTTTTGCTATTAAGCTCTTTTAGACTTGAAAGCTTGATGTCTTATTAGTAATAGGGACCATTTGTTAGAGACTCTTGAGTACAAAATCCATGGCTATTTCTAAGGCTTCTATTCTATCTTCTAGGCTTTCATTGTAATGAGACTGTCCTCGTTTACTATTGAGCTCTCGTACTATCTCTTTTCCAATTATTCTAGCCACCATCGGTTTTTCCACCTTTGCTTTAACCTAGGCTTGATCATTTAGACTTCCCTCTTGTAAATGGTCAACTTACTCCTAGTGATGAGCTAGTTGTTTAATAGGCATATGTAGTTCATCTTCTAGATACAGCATGTTGATAGTGATCCATTCATGATTGCTATTGACATTGGGCCTTAGGCTCTTCACAACATCTAGCTGGATCACCCTTTCAGCTATTAAGTCCTAAACATTGTTTTTCAACTCCTAGTAGTTATTAGTAGCATGTTCCTACTAACCTATGCAGTACTCACATTTTCTTAAGGGTTATATTTTCGTAGTTTATACCTTAGCGTTAGGGCTTTAAGATGCAATAGATTTTCTTCTCTTAAACAAATGTATTCTTAAGACAATAGGATTGGAATTTGAGTGAACTTCTAGGCCTTGCTTGTTCTATAGGAGCTTTTGGTCAATGTTTAAGGTTAATAAGGGTGTTATGGCTAAGTGCTTAAGGTCCACTAGGTTCATGACTATTTTTGGGTTTGATAGGGTTGTTTTTGTTACTACTAGCTTTCTTATTCTTGTGGCCTTTTCAATGTAAGCTTCAATTGTAATTGCATTTGCAAAAGAGGAAGTAGTGTAGCCTAAGAGGTGACTATAGTAAGGCTCACCCAAGGTTTTGATGAAGATGTCGATCTATTCTTTTTTAAGTAAGTGCAATGTGAGTCAAACTACCATGGCTCTCCATCTCTAGCCATATTCCTTAAAGGAATCAGTTGGTTTCATAGACATTAGCTTAAATCCATTAGAGAAGGAGCCACCTCTATATTTAACTCATATTGTTTGTAAAAGGCTTCAACTAACTTCTCCCAACCATCAAACTTAGCTAAATCCCATTAAGCATATCACATCAAAGCTAGGCCAATGAGGCTATCTTGAAAGTCTAGACCATGAGTTAGTTATCCTTAGTGAATTAGGCCATTTTTCAAACATAGTGCTTGGTGTGTAATAGTGGGCACCCTATTCCATCATATTTGTTTTTTGAACTTGTGGACTTTGAACTTCTCAAGGAAGTCATACTCTTCATAACTGGGTACCCCGAGGGGCTCATCTATTCCTACCCCTCATATCTTTCTAAGGCCTTGAACTTTTCATCGAACTTCTTTAGTAACTTCTCCTCTATGTCCTTTTGTTTTTACTTAAGTTCCCTTCTCAAAATCTCATTATTTAATTTTGCAAGGCCCATGGAGTTGTTCTAACTATGGCTTGTTCTTAAGTTTGATGTTAGATTGGTGGATCTATGGTTTTCTAACCACTTGAAGTTATTCCTTGATCTAGTGCATCATCTAATCTAGGAAATCAATCTTCTCAACATTGATGGCTTTAAACATTCTAGGCTTTAGGTGATTGATTGCTAGACCATGAGTTAGGTCATACTACTTAAGAGTAAACTTTGAAGCCATACAAGAATCCTTTCTTATTAGCAACATTTCATTTTCAATTTTATGATTTTTCTCTTATATATATATTTATTAGGAAAAGAAAACTTTCTTATTTTTCCCTATAAAGGAAAGTTTTATTGATTTTTTTTTTTTTGCTTTTTTTCTTCTTCTTCTCTTTTCTTTTTCTTTTTTAAAATAAAAAAAGATTGTACAAGAAGATTGACAATACTATAGAGGTGGTATTTAAGGTGGTAGACTATACTATAGAGGTAACCAATTGTAGGATGAGAAATTTTACTACAAAAGTGACAAGTAGTTAATATTACAAGAAAGTGGTATTTACAAAAGGTGATGACAACCATTTAAATGATTGGTAACCTATGGATGGTAGTGTTAAAAGTGGTCAACTATTCAAATTTTATTATCAAGGGGGTAACAACTAAAGGGTAAGTCATGTTATTTAATATTACATGATTGTAGTAAACTATTGCCAATTTAAATGAAGATGATTATTTACATACTAATGATAGGATAAAAATGTTGTTGGGTTATAGTCTTTTATCTATCTATTACCCTATTTACTTGGGAAAATGACAAGAGAATTTTAATTCCCAAGGTTTTCTATTCCTACTCTATTGGGAATAGATATTACCTAAGGAAAGGTGGAATTTTATTTCTTATGCAATGGGAATGAAAAGTTCAAACATTATGTTCATTATACCCTTATCAATACCACAATCAATTACTAAATAGGGAAAAATTAATAATTTTATTCATATTCTCATCTTAATACTACAATTAATGAGGTAAAGTAATAATTAGAATGAGTATTCCCTACAATAAAAAATTAAATGAAGTAAACACAAGAATAGAAATTCCTAACCTATTCTTAGTAATAGTCATTCCTAAGGCATAATTTTTTTGTTTCGTATCTATTCTATTCTAAAAGGTAAATGGGCCATTAAGGTTTACACATATTTACACTATAGGTTACAAATATTCATGAGTTAGAAGCATGAGGATGATTATTATTGACTATTACTCTTTAAGGTGATGGACTTAAGGGTGATTATTGGATAAAACTTATTTACATGTTTGGTTATTTTTATAAAAAAAAAATTGTTCTTTTTTATTTTATTTTTTTAAAGAGATAGCAACATAGAATCACGTGAGTAAGATTTAAATAAGCAAATGATAACATGATAAATAAAAAGCACATGAATGCAAATGTTGGCAATCTAGTAATAGTGTGGCAAGTGGAAATTTTAATGAGTTGTAACTTTATTATTATTCTAATATTTATACGAACTTACCATTTTTTTTAATGAAAGAAGAAAGGTTTTATGAAAAATTTTCATGAAAAATAACTTACAACATCATAATATTAATAAAATTACAACTCTTACTTCTTCTTTTTTCACAATATGTCATACTATTTTTCATTTACTAGTGTATGATTGTGAATGCAATAAAGTGGGCTCAATAAGTTCCCAAGCTCTATAGCCTCCCACATTTTCGAAGAATCAGATCTTAAGCTACATTGAAGCATTAGGTGGGGTAGCCTAATTGGCCCCGAGTAGTAATCACCCAACTACACTTGGAACTTACACAATGGCTCACCATCCTAAAGTCCTAAACAGTCTAGGTCTATCCATATTTAACACACAACATTTTCAAAAATGAATCCCCCTCCATAAATTGGCCCATTAGGCCTTTCCTCTCTCTTTCCCTTTTTTTTTTCTTTATATCATGAACACCCAATTAGTACAATTATTTACTTAAAAACACTTATAATAAAGGAAAAAAAAATTGAAGCCTTGTTTATTATTATTATTTTTTTAATTTCCCTATGGTTATCCCATTAGTCTCTGTGGAGTTCCCAATCTACTCAGCCTAAATTTTGGTTTCCCTATTGCTTAACTAGACTTACATTAAGCTTGGTCTACTAAGCATAAGCCTCTCGACCAAAATAAGGAAAAGTTTTATTTTCTAAAAAAATATATCTTTTTTTTTAAATAGAGTTGACACCCGACTTAAATAAGGAAAAGTGTGAAATTAGAGTTTATGGGTGGATAGACCCTTATTTTAACCACCAGTTTATGTTTTTTTTTTTTAAAAAAAAGAAGGTTTTGTAAAATGAAAACTAGAGATCCAAAGATCCAAAAGTTATCATATTAAAACATTTGCGGTTTCCATAAAGGATTTTTCAAAAATAAAAAGGGCTTTGATGATTCCCTTTCTTTCCTTTTTCTTGAAAATTTTGCAAATAGTTTCTTTGTTCTTTTTTTTTTTTCAACCATTAGAAAATAGTTTTTCCTTTTATTTTCTTAAGGCCATCCGAAGTGCTTGTGTCCACTAGCCAAAATAAGAACCACATAACTTGTTTTGTTTTTTTTTTTTGTTTTTTCTATAAATCTTTAGTTTAATGGTTCATTTTATTTAAAAATGTTGACTTTTAGTTTTTACCCATTTTACTTTTTATGAAAAAAAAAATTCTAAAGTCCTAAGTTTTTTATGTATCTTTTTCTAACAATTCTAAAGAAACCTAATTTTAGAAAACAACACCAATTAAAGATTTTTATTTAACACAAACTTTTCTAAATGTGAGAAACAATACATTTTTCATAAAAGAAAGATTTACGAGTTACCTTTTATTGTAAAATTTCCTTTACAAAGGGGAAAAAAATCCTTTATTCGTAAGAAATAATAAAACAAAGCCTACAGCATAGGATCAAACATGTTAGCAAAACCGAAATAACATGAACATGATGAATAAATATTTATTTTCGGACTTTTTTTTTAACAATTTTTCTAGATAGTAAACATTAACTAATGACCATTATTAATATCTAAGACCTACCTAATGGCCAATAACAGACCAAAACACATCTAACCAATCATGAAACAAGCCAAGAATCATACAAGACATATTTTTTATTTTTTTTACAGTTTTCTAGTTTTTATGAAATTTTTTGAGTTATTATTTTTTTTATTTTTCAATTGTCAAACAACAACAAAAACACTTTATTTATATTTAAAAGTTACCTAAAGGTCAATATTGCAATAAAACACATCACATTGAACCTAAAGCAAGGTAAAATCCACCAAAGCACAATTTTTTTAATTTTTTTTTTGAGAATATTCCAATTTTAATGAATTTTTTTATATTTTGAATCTTTTTTTAGGTTTTCATACATCAAAAATCAGTTACATGTAATATACATAAAAAAAAAAAATCATTCACACCATATTACTATGACACCCTAAAATAGATAACAAAGTCATAAAAAAATATCAAACATGCTTTTTGGAATTTTTGGGTTTTTTTTGTAAGAAAAAAAATATATTATTATTCTTTTAGTCATGAAACATAACAATAATTAAGGAAAAGGCATATAATTACAACAAAAATCGAACATTATACAAACTCACAAAAAAGAAAACAAAAAAAATGACTTTTCTATTTTTATTATTAATTTTATAAAATAAAAAATAAAATAGAAAAGGACGAGGATTTACCTCATGTGCGATGAACCGATATCAATTCTTGCTAGTTTAGCTTGCAAAGATTAGTCAACCCAACTCTTGGGTGTGTGGTCTTTAAAAGTCCCAAATCAATTTCCAAAAAACCTAAGCTCTAGATTACCCAATTTAAATCGAACTAAAGGATGCTTATGAACAAGTCCTAACTTTGATCTTCGGAAAAATTGGATCAATTTGATCAAGGTTGAATGCAATTAAACCATGGATAACTATCACTAGAGTATGGGAGAACGATATAGTGTGTTAGTTCACTTCAATTTGCTTTCATGTGAGAGAAAATGTAGAGAGAGAGAGAGAGAAGGGTGGTTACAAGTTTGAATGGTTAGTGGCAAAACCTGGATGATTCTTCTATTTGAGAACTTTTCAATTCATATTGTGTATGGATTGATGCTAGGAAACTCTATTTACATTAAGTGATGAGTAGCCTTCAAGAAACCCTAGATTTAAAGAAAAATCAAATCTTTTCATGAATGAGTATTTTTTTGTTCTTACATATTTCTTGGAAAATTTAGATTACAAATTTGTGGAAATCTTTTGAAATTGAAGATACAAATATGCTCTAGAGGCTTTTCTTGACTTATCTATATGTTTGGTGTGTGATTTTCATGTTAGTTTAGCCTCTAATCACTCTTTAAAAATCATACGAAATATGTGTATTTGTTTTTTTTTTCCAATTTTTATGTTTATTTTTAGGAAACTTTGCTTTATTATTAGATGCAAATTTGAACTTATTTAGCATGTATTTCATGCTTACTTTCAATTTCTACTTTTTGTTTGATTAAATTTGACCCCAAAAAATGGGTTAAATTGGATCAAAAAAGGCCTCGTAGTGCTTGCAATTTTTCCTTTCTTTTTTAGTTTTGTTCAACATTTCTAGGATGAAAATGCATGAACTAGCCCGCTGACCATTAGCATCACACCACGTGCATGTGTCTTGAAGAAAAATGAGGTGCCCCCTAAAATCAAACCAATAACTAGAGGTAGGTGCAATTCGATTAAATATAGTTTGTCCCTAAAATCGAACCAAACTATATATTACAGTTTGGTTTTTTTTCCTAAGTTAAACTTAACCATATGGTTTGGTTCGTAATTTTTTCTAGCTTAAAGAAAAAAAACAATTCATTCTAGTTCTATTCATGATTCAGACTATCAATTTCATTTTATATACAAGTCAATAAATCATAGACATTTATATTTGATGTAAAAAAATATTTAATTATTATCATCTCTCCAATACTATTCATCATTTTTAATGCCCATTTGATATATTTAAAGAAATTTTATTATCTTTCTTAAAGTGATTATGGTTTATATACCTGTTAATAAGTAAAAATATAAAAAAAATAGTAAGTTACTTGATAAAAACCAAATAAAAGAAAAAAATTAAATAAGCAACCTAAAATTCTCTTTTTCAATCATATATTCTCTAGATTTTTACTATCATTTCTTTTTCATTACTTCTCACAGTTTAATTCAATTTGAAACAATTCAAATTGATTCATGAATTTTTCAAAAAAAAAATGGTTCTATTCAATTCATAAATTTTTTTAACATAAAAAAACATTTCAAACCTAATTTACAGTTCGATCTAGTCAGCTTTTTTACTCACCACTACTAGTAACCTTTGGTTCTGCCATTCATGCTCACGTCTCTACCATTTGAGATATGACTCAATTTAGTTTTTGAAGGCACTAAATAATATTTAATCCGTTTTTGAGCCAATTTTCATAAAAGGTCTGATCAACTTTGACCCTTAAAAATCAACCCAAACTTTTTGGATTGTGAAAAATATATTTTTTAAAATATATAAGTAGTGAGTCTAGTACATATATGTAGAACTTAAAAAAAAAAAAGGCTTGATTTTTCAAAGTTACTAGTTTGGTTTCATACAATGCTTGACTTTACTTAGAATTTCAATTGCTTCTAAATAGAGCAATTTCAGTACAAATAAGGTGTCGTCTGAAGCCATGATCACCCTAATTTGTTTATGTTTTATGATTATACAAATGAATAAGATGAGCCTAGGCCAGCAAAAATTAATTTTCAATAAAATTGCTCTTTTTTGTTAAAAAATTCTAGTTCTGTCAAATTATATATGCATATTTTGACTTCAAATTTTCTTTTTTATTTATATATATCAAAAAATTATTCCCTCCCCAAAATGAGGTGAATAAACTACCATGAGACTATTTTTGTGATTTTCCAAGTTTTTTAATTTTTTTATTTCCTACTTTCGTTTTTTTATTTTTTTTTATTTTCCCACTTTTTTTTTACTTTTTTTGTTTTTATATTTTTGGGCATTTTCCATAAAACTAGGACTTTTCAAATTTTAACTAAAAGAGACAAAAGATTCAAGGGTAAAAATGGAGTGTTTACTGTCATACATACGTTCTTTAATACCACTTGTATCAAAATCACCCACTTATTATCTGAAATTGGTTAAAGAATTCTAGGATCAAGGAGTTTGAGAACTTCTTTCTTCACCACTTCCTTCAAAGTGGGGTTGAGTCTTCATTATGGTTGGACCAGTTGCTTGCATTTAATTTCTAGAAGAATCCAATGCATAGAAAGTAATGGGTGAATCCCTTAAATATCAATTAATGTCCACCCAATAGCCTCCTTGTGTTCCTTAAAGACTCCAATCAACTTATCTTCCATCTCCTGTGATACCTCCACCAAAATGATAATGGGAGTGCCACATTCTCACCTATGAACACATACTTTAAGTAAGCAGGAAGTTTCTTTAACTCATTTTTCGGATCCTCTACTATGGAGAGGACCATTTTGGTTGTTGGTTCCAATTACCAATCAAGAGGAGGTGAATTGATTGCTTAAGATAAAAAATCTTGAAATTATTTCCCTTTTGATTACAAAATTAGTGAATATTAAAATTATGATTAAAGAAATAAATAAATTTGTACAAAATAAAAAGAGAAGGGATAAGAAGATCAAGCAAATCAATTTGTAGTAGTTTTGTCTTATGCATTTGTCCACTCTTTCAACTCTACTTGCTGAGAACTCAATCGTATTCTCCAATATCGTTCTCCTATAATAAATCAAAACAATTTGCAAAGGTTATAACAATCAAGCCTTTTAGCATAGTCATTTACTATTTTACTTATCTAACTTTAACACAAGCTATTTATAGATCTATAGTGAAAAGTATATAGCCTCACAATATAGCTTAACAATCACTCCTTTTACATATACAATCCAGAAATAAAAAATAATATCCTCTATAATTTTAACACAATTAAGCAATAAACACTTGTTATAAAATGTATTTCAATATTTTTTTCCTTCATTTATTTTTGCTTTGTACTATTCCTTTATATAGCCATTCTTTAAATGCTAATATAAAAATAACCATTACATATTAATTAAGCCATCTGTTTTCTTCAATGGTTATTAGTTAATATTTATAAGAAATTAGCAAAAATATTTATTTTCTCATTCAAATCCTCTTTCCAATTATAATTTTTATAGTATTTACTTTCTTAGTTAAATAATCTTTTTTAATTCTTTTTTATTTGTCCGTTTCCGATGAGAACCCAAAGTCTATCTCCAGTAGAGCATGGTATCTCCTATACATTAGTGCATGTTTCCAAAGTCAATAAATAATTCCCTGATACTTTGCCATTCCGAGGTTTCTGAAGTCATCATGTGATAAGTTTCTGAATGCCATCCTCATGCATGATGTCTCCATGACGTGTCCAACTTCCAATCCGATTCAAGGCTTTCCAAAGCATATTCTTGTTTCCGAAATCAACTCCAATACTTAGTGCTTGGTCCCTTTCCATTTCCGACTGAATCTTTTGATAAAAAACATAAATCCACCTTCATGGTTAATAAATTATTCTTCTTTTAGTTATGGTAAAATTGTACTTACTCAAACTTCTTCATAATCCATAATATCTAATTTTTAATGTCCATAAAAATCAACTCAACGTTAGTAAAATGAAGTTAAACATATTATTCAAACATGTTAGACTAGTAGAACTAAACCTTCAATTAATAATCAAATAAACCAACTTAATTTTTCATATATTAAATTCATATTTGTAAATTACTTTTTACTTATACACTCAATATACTTGTTAGTAAATATTTAATATATTTTTTATTATTATCAAAACTATACTTAAAAGACTTAACATTAATCATGACAGATTCCAACTTTTCGAACCTTGGTAGATTTAACCAAACTTTCACCTATTTTTCCATCAATGTATCACTCTCACTAGCTTCTTCCTCATTCTCATCACTACTCTAATCCTCAAAAGAAATTACTCATTAAGCCTAAATTCTTCCTCACTTGTCCCCTTTCTTACTACTGGTGAATGATTCATCCTTCTTCATGTCATGCTTTGAGTCCTTTTGTGTAACCTCGTCTAATTCTCTTATGCTCTTAAGAGTTATTGCATTCACTTCCTTAGGATTTTTCTCAATGCTGTGATAGGAATCAAAATCCATCAAGACCTATCATTAGGGCAAAAGCCAAAGGATTTCAAATCTTGGCGATGAAAGCCCATTTTGAGCAAATCGACCTAGGAATTATTTGTCTACTAATCTCTTTTCTCTTATTCATGTATTGTATATTCCAACAGGCATATTTATCATACTTTACAGGGTCATGGACAAACTCACTAAGACTCAGCTTGTAGGTTATCCATGGACCAACCTAAACCGACGATGAGCTAAGCCGACGAATCCTATGGAAGAGCTAGCATGATGAAGACTATTTTTATTTATAATTATTTCTTTGAATCATTTATGTTGTAATTTTTCTTTTGTGATACTTTCATTTGCTTTTAATTGTCTTTTAAGACCAGCTACCTTAAAAGTAGCATAGTTGTAATTTTGTAGACTTTTTAACCCTAAAGGGAACAAGTATAAATACTTGCTTAAGTAGGGTTTTTAGGGGAGAATTTTTCAGAATACACTTGATATTTTCATGAGAGAATTAGGGTTCATCCTTAATTCAATTCCTCTTATCAATTTCAATCCCAAAAATTGGAATTGTGGTGAGTGCAATAAGGAGAAATTGTGAGTTAGATCAATTTCCATTGTTTGTGTTTCTTTTCTTGTTTAGTGAGTCATATCTAAGGTTGGATTGAAGTTTTCTTGGTCAGATTTGATTCCTTTATATTCGAATTATTAGTGCTTAATTGAGTGGCCCTTAGACTTGATTTCTATTCTTCCATTTTGCACATTTTTGAACCATGAAATCAAGTATTGTGGAAGGTGGATCACGGTCATTGTTCTTATTGGTTTTGTGTGTTATTTCACGTGGTTTTCAAGAATATTAGTGATCTTCATTGAGGAATACAACATTATGTAATTCATTTCATGAAACATAGCATTCAAATCATCTATTGCAATTAGGGTTCATGCAATAATTTGCTCCACCTTAAACCGAATTGACCTTGCCCTTTGAGGATTGTTATTTGGTTCATTTGCTTGTGCTTAAACTCCCATTTAGGTACATCATCTTTTTGGTATCAGAGCTACACATACTTGGTTCATTTCAATATTAATCACGTGGTGTTGTGGAATTAGTTATAGATCTTGAGAATTGATGCCATTGTTCATATGATTGGAAGCTAATTTGATTGACATTGTCTAATTGTCTTTCAAATTAGTTTTTCATGTACTTAATCTTGGTTTTAAGCACATCATAATTTGGTATCAGAGCATCATAATACTTGGAATTAAGATTGATCACATCCTTGTTAGTGGAATCGGTTCATAAATAGAAGAAATTTGCGTCATTTGATTACTAGTTTGATTGTCATTCAAATTGGTTTTGCATGTGCTTAAACCCCATTTAGGCACATCATGCTTCTAGGTAGTGAACCTTAAGGATGGTTACTTAGCATTTGTGCAACTTACCCATCTACACTTCTAAATGGTTGATAATAGTGTCCTAGTTTTGGAACTTCATATCAACTTTTGGGATGAAATTGGTTAAGAGCTCTTCCATACTTGGTTTCTTTTCCCTAAGTGGCTTATGAGGGTTCTGAAAATCCAGGTAGTGCCCTATAAGTGTCTTTCTTCTCTCGTCAGGAGAAGTTTGAGTAATTCCTCCAACCAGGGTTATAAGTGTTCAAGTATAGTTTGTAATTCCCCTTGTTAAAATTGCTAATAAAGTTAACTTACTTAGAGCTAGTGTTTCCAAACGAAGCAAAGGGGTTTCCCACTTGAAAGTCCATACTATCATGGCCGACTTCACAAAGGATACATACCAATGGTGGACTATAGGTAGAACTTGTAGTAGTAAGTAGCTTGCTCAACTAGCTCATTAGTGTGGTGAGAGCTACAACTTGACTTGGCAATTGTGACGTATCACTTATTTCATGTACTCAAATAGCTCTCCTAGGTGTTGCTCAATTTGTGTACTAGTTGTAAGTATTTGATGCCATCTCTTCAATCAGCTACTACGCTTCTTCTACTTTCTTACTCATCAATGCCCCTCTAGAAGTTGCATCTACCATCATTAAAAGTTAAGCCCCAAGCCATCATAGAATGTTTGCATTTGTAACTATATAGGTAGCCCATGAAGAGGATATCTTCTTAAGATCTCCTTGTACCTTTCACATGCCTTGTACAAGGACTTGCCTTCCTACTGCATGTATGCTATAATGTCACTTCTAAGTTTAACACTACTACTTGGAGGATAGATTTTGGTAAGGAACTTTTGAACCAACTATTCCCATATAGTGACCGAACCAAACAAGAGTGAATTAAGCCAACTTTTCATCTTGTCTATTAATGAAAATGGAAATAATTGGAGACGGATGGCATCTTCTAAAACTCCATTGCTCTCGAAGGTTTTGTATATTTGGAGGAAGTTTTGAATGTTAATTGAGGTTAATGGAAATGGAAATAATTGGAAATATAAGTGTATAGATCCTCTAAATTGGTTGGCTTGTATCGGCATAGGCTTGAGTTTAAAGTTGTTAGCTTAAATGGTGAGGCGCATGATATTAGGTGTTGCTCTTCTAACTATGGGAATAGAATATTCCCAAAGACACAATCTTCTCTACTCTAATTGTCTTTAGCCATGGTCTCAATTGGTCCTAAATTTAAGTGTGCACGTTCTCATCTAAGCCCATTGAAAGTGCGGGCAATCTAGGGGTCAAAGATCAATAGCTCTGCACTTCTAGTCATACGCATACACTTGTGGGAAACAAACTTTCCTTTTTTTTTTTTTTCTTGTTAGATAAAATATAAGAAAGAAAACAACACCAATAATAAAAAGCAAAAAAAAAAATCTAAAGTAAACGCAAAAGCAAATGCAAATCTAAATAAGCTATTGCAATAAAATCAATATAATGAAACAAGTAGATAAAATTATTCTAAACTAAAATAATTGCCATCTAACAAAATAAAGAAAACGAAGCAGGAAGAATGACTAACTTATAGAGAGTGGTTACTTATAAGCTAAAAGAAATTATTATATTTTATTTTAATACTGAATTCACTGGTAGTGAAATTAAGAGAAAATAAATTAAGAAGTGTAAAACAAACTGACTTGATTATGTTGCTCCAGAGAAAACGTGACAGAAAAACTAAACTTGTTCCGTTGACAATAATTTGGACTCTAGCCTAATGCAAATGAAGCTGAACTTGATGGACAGTAATGAAATTTTGATATATCTAAAATAATAAAATAAAGTAAAATGCAAATAATAAACCTAACAATGCCTACTTTGTTGATGAAATTGTGTACTTAGATTTTCTTTTTTTTTTTTTTTGGTAAAAGAAAACACTAAACAGAATGCAAAAGTTATTATTATTATTATTTTAAATAACAATCACTTAATGCAAATATAGTGATAACCAAAGAAACAGGTAAAATAAATAAATAAAATAATAAAATACAATAAACTAAAGACAAGAAAAATCTAAATGAGGTCTAACCCAAGGGAATAAAAATGGGTATGCAGGACAAAACTTAATGAAGACACTTATTACTCCATTGAGTGATAATTCATCCTAGATCGAGTACACTTGTAAGAACAACACTCCCACTAGGACTGCTTGCAAGGTTGAAAAATTAAGTCTGATGGCGAAAACTGATGACGCCTAGTGAGTTCTCCACAATCCAGCAGGTTGATTTTTTGCTCCCGCGCCAATTGAATGAACAAATTGGGGGGACTAATTTATCCAGATGCAAACATCAAGATAAAAGTAAAAGAATGATAATATTACATATATTTATATAATAAAATATAACTATAGATTCTGTACCCTACGGTCAACCATGATCACAGATAATCGGTATCCTCTACAAACCAGTAAAATAGAATAAAACCTTACATCAGGGTCCTAAGATAACATTTTATTTAGAAAGCCTATCAATCAATTTCTTACTCTATCATTCTGGTCTTTTAGAAACTCACGACACTTCACATCTTATCCCATCCCAAGCTCTCGTAATCGTTACCTGCAAAAGAGTTTATGAGGGGGTGAGCACACTATGGCTCAGTAAATGGGAGTGCAATACTCTTAATGCTACACACGCATAAGAAAATTACAAATCAAGTTATCAAAAATATGCTATGCATAAGCAATCATATGAATGTAACAGTTCACGTGGTCTTCCGGTAACCAACGTGAAATCTAGGGTTTACACCCCCCTTGACCTTGGGTTAGGGATTCCAAAGCCACCATCAGTGCCCAAGTCTCACAACTCGATTTACTTTCACATCACTTTGATGTTCACAATATATTCATTTTAACACCGAACGCTCCCGTGCCTCTGCAACAGTCGAAGCAACACCCTCAAACATAGTCCGGACAAGGAACCATCAAGGCGCGGACAATCCCCTAATCTAGTAGTTCGCTCAAGACAGATCAATAATATCACAATTACTTCCGGATGCCCTGTGACAGTGATGGCCTTCAAATTTATGCAATGTCTCGTGTAATGCATATCTCATTTTATTTAAATCACAACCTTATATTATTCGATTTTTTGGTAATCAATCAATATACGATAACAACCAATCCACATAAGAAAAATAAAGAAATTCCATTGACCATTCCACAACAGGCATAAAATAAAATATATATATATATATACCAATCCAATTCTTCACAATCAAACCCATTACGTTTCCATTATACTTAAATCTTTCTCATTTATGTATACACATATCTCATATATGATTCCAATATCCATATCTTTCACATTTTCCCACACATACTCTTTTCCATCAATACATATATATCAATACACATACATATGTATGCACGAACGCATACATACATATACAACATATTCCCATACGCTTTCACATTTGCCAACACATACTTCTTTTCCATCAATACACATATATATATTGATACACATACATATGTATGCATGAACGCATACATACATATACAACTTATCTCCCATACACAAGCACATGTATAACCATGCACATACATATACATTTACATGTACATATCCACACCTTCAATATACAAATACACATATACAAACATATCAATCTCTATACATATGATAAGTGTCAGAAGTCAGTGTTGGTTGAAAAAGAGGTATTTATAGAATTAAATTATAATTTCAGGTTTCAATAGAGACAAAAGAAAGGTTTAAGGATGATATGAGCGAAAGACAAGATGAAATTTGGTGAGAAATGAAGAAAGTTAGAATTTCAGTTCAGCACAACCTTCATCACAGCTTGTGCTAAAGCCAATGTTGGTTGAAGAATAGGGTATTTATAGAATTAAACTTTAATTTCAAGTTTCAACAGAGATAAAAGAAAGGTTTAAGAATGATATGAACAAAAGACGAGGTGAAATTTGGCAAAAAATGAAGAAAGTTGAAATTTCAATTCAGCACAGCCTGTGCTGAAGCCAGTGCTAAGTCAGAAAAATGGTCAGAAGCAAGAAAAAGTTTAGCCATGCCCCAAGCATGCCCATGCTGGAGCCCGTGCTAAACTTGGTACTAAAGATAACATTTTTCAAAGTCAGCACGGCTTTGAGCATGGCCATGTTGACACCCATGCTGACTCTATTTACACAAAACTACAAATGGATAAGTACTCCCACACATTTTTTATACATAATTATACCTAATGTGTGTACATACACTTATACACATCCATATCAAACACAACATTGTAGCACATCATAGAGTTTCCTACTCACCTGGATCTTGTTTTCATGGCTATTTGTAGTAGTTTGCGGGTATATTTACGGAATAATTTTTCTTCACCTAAAAATTCAAGAAAATACATTATTACACTCTAGTCATAATCTAGATCATCATATCTAGCATGTTTCTACCTATTTCATCGATTTTCTAAGCTAAATATTATTTTTAATGATTATTCATAAAATACGAAAAATATCTCCATTTTACATGAAACTATTCTCAAGAGTTGCACTCACCTCAAGCAACATGTTGGTGGTTACGAATCGTGAATCGGAGGTCGTATGTGTAAGATATGAATTTTTTTGTTCAAAATTCCACTTTTCTTCCCAGCTTCCTTTTCCTCCTCTCTTTCCATTTTTTTTCCTCGCCATCTTCATGCCGGATCTCCAATCACTCATCTTCCTCTCCTTCCTCGCTTCTCCCCTCCGCTGGAGCCACCCTACTTCTCTTTCTCCCTTTCTTTTCTCTCCTCTCGTCATCCTCCTCTATTTCTTTTTTTTTTCTTCTCGTTCCTTCTGGCATCTTCTTTCCTCCCTTTTATACCGTCTTTTTTTTTTCCTATTCATACTGCCGTAAGTATATATATATTTATATTTTATATATTATAATTATTTGTATTTTAATATTTTGTATGTGTACAACATTATTTTTAAATTTTGTATTTTTAATATTTTATTATGAAACATTACATCTAAGCTAATTTGATTATTTCGGACATAAATATTTACTCGAAATTTTCATTTGAATTTTCTAAATCTATAATTTCAATTAATTTCATTATTTAACTCAATATTGTTTGTAATTTATGTTTTAAAAAAATTATTCTTTTAATTTAAATTGCACGAACTAAAATTATGTGTATATAGGTATGCATTATACTGGGCGTTAGCTAACCTCTCGTGGGAATTTTTTTTTAGTTACAGATACTACAGGAGAGATCATAGGATATGTTGAAAACCTAGGGAAAACAACTCAAAATCAGAACAATGAAAAGAATGTAGAATATGTCTATTACGATGACTAGTAAATAGATTAAGGAAAGACATGTTAAATTTTATTTAGTCATTTTGGGAATTTCTATTGTAAGTGATTGTTAATCGCTTCCGCTATTTAATTTAAGAAGAATATTGATGACTTATTATTAAGGATGGGAAATTTCATTAATCCATGTTATGCAGCAGATGATTTATGACTATCATCAGGAGTATATAAACGTGAGTGTTTGAAGAATAGTAGTGATTAGGCCTTTGCGTGTCTTTAGGAAATGAGAACACGTGACGGGTCATAGCGTACCCAAGTTTTGGGGCATTACAACTTAGGTGGTATCAGAGCCTAGGTTGGTGGATCTCTAGACAGTTTAGGTTTGATGATCATTAGAATTAAGTGAAGATCAATAATTTAAGTTTTATCTAATAGAAAGTAGGTCTTTGGATGAATTAGGTATTGGATTTGTAGGATAAACACATATATTAAGAGTGGTTAGAAAATGGAACTGGTATTATTGATTTGTGAACTCCTTCAGTGCTATTAAAAATGTCATGTTTAAATTTTTTCATACTTTGAGGAATGTATATATATTCCTTTATCACTCCTCACTATTGTATTTTGTTTTGTAGAATGCCTAGGAGAATTTTAGGACCAAGATCATCCTCAGGAGCTGGAGGTGATGCTCTTGATAATAGAATGCTCCCTAGAGCTCCTCATCAAGGATAAGGAGGGAATGAAGTGAATGTTGCACAAATGCTAAAGGCTATCAATACTCTAGCAGGAGTAGTGGCACAACAGCAACAACAAATATAAGACATGTAAGTACTAAACATAAGACAAGGCCAAATGATAGGAGAGATTAGAGAGAGGCCAGCTGGAGAAATGGGTTTGGACTGTTTTATGAGAATGGTTAGGGAATTCATGCTTAAGGTTGACGATCCATTAGATGTTGAATAGTAGATCAATGAACTGGAAAAGACTTTTGAAGTGCTAGGGACACTTGAAGATAAAAAAGTGAAATATGTTATGTATCTACTGAGAGGCCCAACTTCTTAATGGTGGTTGAGTGTTTCTAAACTCACCATAGGAGAAAGATGATTTTGTTCAAATTTTGAAAAAGCTCTTTCCCCCTCTCTTCAATAAGAAATTATGGGAATTTAATCTATTGAATCAACTTCCAAGCCGCCACCTGTGCTAACCTTGTTTTGCCAACAATGACTTCCCTTGCCTTCCACTAATCTCAATGCCCTAAACACCAATCCCTCAAACCCTCTATATGAACCTCTATAAGCGTACCTTGTCTCTCATGAACCCATTTGTGTCTTCATCAGATCCAAATATGCTTTAATTGCCTAAGGAAGGTGCCGTCAAACCAACTTCTATAGTTGAAACTTTATCCAAGGAACATCCTCTGTCTTCCTCTAAAGCTCCTTTACATGTTCTGAAACCTACTTACTTTGTCCAAGAACCATCAAGTCCCTCAAAGTAGTTGATTAACCTTTCTAATTATATTAGGGAAGAGAAGAATTAGAACGTTTCTATCCCATCTCCAATTACAAAGGCTATTCAATCTGTAAATACCTGAGTAATATTTTATATATATGTGTGTAATTAATAATAATACTAAAAAAAATCTGTTAAGAATAATACAGAAAAATAAGAATTATGATTGGGGATAGGATAGTCATTTCGCGACTTAAGTATATAAGCTCATTTTACCTAAGGTTAATACTTTTTTCTTCATTTGCCTCTTACAGAACCCTAAAACCTTCTTGTGTGAATTCATAGAGAAGGAGATGACCCTTTTTCCACAACAAGCTTATCGAATTAAGATAAGTACATAAATAAACGATTATAAATTGTGCTTTACGTATGTATATAGTAGCATAGAGAATTAACGTATTGAGGTTTATAGATCTAGATTAATCTATGATACACAAGAGATGAAACAAGCGATTCACTCATCATGATAACAATTCGGGTCAAGTAAGTGTATCTACTAGTGTATTATATTATAAATTTTATATTAGATGGATCAATTAGGTTAAATTTAATAGAAATTGAGTTGAGAGATTAATTTATGAGGTGTACAGTGAGATACACGGCCTCCCAACACGACCGTGTTGGAACTGTGTTGAAAACTCAAAGTAAACCAAGAGATACATAGCCTCCCAACACAACCGTATTAGAGACCGTGTTGAAAATGAAAGGTGAACAAAGAGATACATGGACTCTCAACACGACTGTGTTGAAAAAAAAAAATCAACACAACCTATCAACACGACCATGTTAAGGTCGTGTTGATGAATAGTGAATAGAGAGATACATGACCTCTCAACATGACCATGTTGAAAAGAAAAAAAAGAAAAAAAAAAGACATATTGAATAGAGAGAGATACATGACCATGTTGAGACCATGTTAGAAAAAAAAAATGTCCTCTCAATATGACCATGTTGAGACCATGTTAAAAAAAAAAAATGTATACGACCTTTAGCATGGTTATATACTACCCCACACTCAACTACATGGCTCCCAACATGACCGTGTTGAGTTGAAACACATCTAGTCTCCTTTTGATATTTATAGGAATACAATTCTTAAAGCAAATAATTTGAATCATGTATAAGTTTGGAAGAATTGTGAAGCTAGAAAGGTATAAGACAAACCAAGTATTAAGAGTTAGGTACGTATTGTCATGCCTCGGAAAGGGGCCTAGGAGTTTTCACTAAAATCACCATGGCATGTGTACACCCGTTACATGATAACCGTCTTACGAGTTAAAGATCATAAGACCCTAACTAGTTAATTACATTTATAACTAGTCATATTACATATAATTATATAATAAAATATAACTATGGATTCTGAACCCCACGGTCAACCATGATCACAAAGAGACGGTATCCCCTACCAACCAGTAAAATAGAATAAAACCTTACATCAGGGCCCTAAGATAACATTTTATTTAGAAAGCCTATCAATCAATTTCTTACTCTATCATTCTGGTCTTCTAAAAACTCTCAACACTTCACATCTTATCCTATCTCAAGCTCCCGTAATCGTTACCTGCAAAAGAGTCTGTAAGGGGGTGAGCACACTATGGCTTAGTGAATGGGAGTGTAATACTCTCAATGCTACACACACACAAGCAAATTACAAATCAAGTTATCAAAAATATGCTATACATGAGCAATCATATGAATGCAACAGTTCACGCGGTCTTCCAGTAACCAACGTGAAGTCTAGGGTTTACACCCCCCTTGACCTTGGGTTAGGGATTCCAAAGCCACCATCAGTGCCCAAGTCTCACAACTCGATTTACTTTCACATCACTTTGATGTTCACAATATATTCATTTTAACACTGGACGCTCCCGTGCCCCTGTAACAGTCGGAGCAACACCCTCAAAGACAGTCCGGACAAGGAACCGGCAAGGCACGAACAATCCCCTAATCCAGTAGTTCGCTTAGGATAGTTCAGTAATATCACAATTACTTCTGGATGCCCTATGACAGTGATGGCCTTCAAATTTATGCAATGTCTCGTGTAATGCATATCTCATTTTATTTAAATCACAACCTTATATTATTCGATTTTTTTGTGATCAATCAATATACGATAACAACCAATCCACATAAGAAAAATAAAGCAATTCCATTGACCATTCCACAACAAGCATAAAATAAAATATATATATATATATATATATATACCAATCCAATTCTTCACAATCAAACCCATTACGTTTACATTGTACTTAAATCTTTCTCATTTGCATATACACGCATCTCATATATGATTCTAATACCCACATCTTTCACATTTTCCAACACATACTCTTTTCCATCAATACATATATATATAGATACACATACATATGTATGTACGAACGCATACGTACATATATAACATATCCCCATACGCTTTCACATTTGCCAACACATACTTCTTTTCCATCAATACACATATATATATTGATACACATACATATATATGCACGAACGCGTACATACATATACAACGTATCTCCCATACACAAGCACATGTATAACCATGCACATACATATAAATTTACATATACATACACATGTACATATCCACACCTTCAATATACAAATAGACATATACAAATATATCAATCTCTATACATATGATAAGTGTCAGAAGTCAATGTTAGTTGAAGAAGAGGGTATTTATAGAATTAAATTCTAATTTCAGGTTTCAATGGAGAAAAAAGAAAGGTTTAAGGATGATATGAGCAAAAGACGAGATGAAATTTGGTGAGAAATGAAGAAAGTTGGAATTTCAGTTCAACACAACCTTTAGCACAGCCAAGGATGTGGTCAAGGGTTTCTTACAAATAGGTATGCTTCTTTCATCTTTCAATGAAACTAATATTGTCCTTATACCAAAAGTTACACAACCAAAAGATATTATCCAATTTAAACCAATTAGTTTATGTTATTTTATATGTAAGATCATCTCTAAGGTGTTAGCCAATAGACTTCAACCTCTTTTAAAAACTATTATTTCTGCATATCAAAGTGTTCTCATTCTTGGTCATCTTATTCAAGACATTGTGCTGATGACTCATGAGGTTTTACACTTCCTAAACCTAAAACTAAAGAAAGAAAGAAAGAAAGAAAGATTGATATGACAAAAGCTTATGATAGTGCAGAGTGATCATTCATAGAGAGGATAATGAATAAAATAGATTTTTTTTACAATTTAGATTGGACGAATTATGAAATGTCTAACTTTTCTTTCTTATAACCTAGTGATAAATGGAAGGAAGGTGGAGCATTTTTATCTTACTAGAGGAATTAAACAAAGAGATCCATTATCTCCTTATTTATTTCTTTTAGTAGCTAAATGTTTATCAAGGATGATTATGAAGGCTAGTTCCTAAGGGCATTTGGAAGGCATTAGAATTAGATTAAGGAGTCCAAATGTAATGCACCAAAACCTAAAATGTTATAACCTGCCATGTGCTTTTATAAGGTAAAGACACGTTAAGATTCTTAATGTTTTCACATGAAACCTATAGTAACTATTAACCACAATAATATAAACTCTCCATCAACATAAATGAGTAGCTCAACTAAGTTGTACTCTACAATCTGCAAAATTAAACTACCATGATTAACTTAATGCATATCTATTAAAAACTAATCATTAGTATCAAAAGTCTCATCTCCAAAAAGCACAAACATCCTCCTAACTAATAGAAATTTTCTACATTGTCCCCATCTTGCGTATAAGTCACTATGTCCTCATCAGACATCACATATTCATCCATAATTGCAACTTAAAAAAAAACAAAAAAAAAATGTCCCAAAATGGTGAGTTAATACCTAGCACATGTAAAATTAAAGAAGATGCGCATGAATGAGCATCTCATAAAGTACATGCATCGATGCAATAAGTAACCAAGCAACCATTTATTATCTCATTTAAGTTCCTTATATGACAAATAGATACTCATGACCCCACCACACTTGATATAATATATATACATAATACAATGTTGAGAACTACTGCTACGAATCCTAACACCCATAAGTCACATAGATCTACTGAATCATTTTAGTACACAATTCTATTGGAAATATCACTATATACCGATCAATGGATGCTCCTTAAGGTTCTATCACTATAGTCCTTAGGTTAAGCTAAGCACAAACATTAACTAAGTTATCAATACAATGTATTTTTAACTTCATTCTTTATCTCTAACTTAACAAGCATAATCAAAACATATGGATTACACGTACCTAGAAAAGCAATTTCAAACTCAACTTGTCCACAACTAGTAATTCTACTTGAACTTGTTAGTATATAGAGTAGTGTAATCTTAGTAATATCCTAGAATATCATATGAAATTATCTACTTATTTTAACTAGGTGCTATTGGATCAGTTCCTCCACTTAAATCGTGTTATTATAGATTTAAGATAGTTTAAGATTGATGAAAGACAAGAAAAAGGAAAAGAAGAGCGTTAAAAGGAGGTTTCAAGGAAGCAAGGGTGTGTACATAGCCATATAAAAGATCATAGGTGAGATCACAACCATGTAAATGGCCATGTACCCTCTTGTGCAAAAGTGCTTCTCAACACGCCTAAGTACATAGTCATACTTACTTAGATACTTTAACACGAGCAAGTATATGGGCATGTACCTAGCCATATACCCCTCATCTCTTGTTTCTTCTTCCCAACTTAGCTTAAGTAGGTACACACCCATGTACTTGATCATGTTCCTCTTAGTTACTATTCAATTTTTCTTACTAAATCACCAAAATCAATCTCTCTTCAACCCTAATTAAAATATAACACCTCTACACCTAAAATCACACAATTTATAGCATCAAAACTCTAATTTGTAACAATTTCTACCACTTACTTATCTGGATCATTCTAATGATCAAAGTTTCACTCAAAACCCTTAAACACACCAAGTCATTCAACACTACAATCAATGAAACAAAAACTCCATCATCTCACAAGCAAGACACTATAAAAAGAGAGATTAACACATATACTTACCATGTGGAAATTTCGCTAATATACAGGGTCTAGCAATTGTCTCCTTCAATTAAGGTTTCTCTTATTGTTTGAGAGGTTGATATATAGAAACAAGAAAAGGGCTAGAATAGTTTGTTACTGGCTTTTTATAACCTCCTTATCAAATGACCAAAGTACCCTTCCCCTTCCTCCCCAATAAGCTATTATTATTTTAGTTGCCATGATCCCTTTTATTTTTTTTTCTCGAGTTTTACACTAAATCTCACTCACTTAATTTTTGCCGATGATGCTTTATTCTTTATGGAGGCTTCTATAAGTAATCTTATGGTTCTAAAAAGTATTCTTCAAGAATATTGCGTAGCATCAGGTCAATTGGTTAACTACCAAAAATCATCATGCTCTTTAGTAAATCCACCAGCTTGGAAACTAAGCATGACTGTTGTCACTAGGAAAGCATTTAGGAATGTCTACAATGCCGAGTAGATTCAAATATGAAGTGTTGGCATCTTTAAAAGAAAGAGTCACTCATAAACTTTAAGGGTAGAAAGGAAAACTCCTCTCTCCAGGAGGTAAAGAAGTGTTGATTAAGGTTATAGCATGTGCCATCCCTACCTACACCATGAGTTCTTTTCTATTCCCATAGAAATGGTGTAGGGATGTGTCTAGTTTGACTGCTAATTTTTGGGGTAGGGATTCAAGTGGTGACAAGAACATTCATTGGATTTGTTAGAAGGATCTCTCAATGGCAAAAGAGATAGAGGGGACGGGATTGAGAATTCTACATAATTTTAATTTAGCCTTGTTAGAAAAATTAGCTTGGAGAGTGACTAAAACTCTAGATTCTCTATTGATTCAATTGCTAAAGGGTATATATTTCCCTCACTCAATTGTCTTAAAAGCTAGGAAAGGAGGTAGAGCTTCTTGAGGATGGCATATATCAAACGATATTTGTTAGCAAGTGGGGAAGGGAGAGAATATTGATTTTTGGTCTAATGCTTGGATTCCATCATTGCCTAGACATTCTATTGGTGAACGAAATCTATAGCCTTCCTTGATAAATCTGAAGGCCAAGGATGCGATAGATAAAGGAGAACGGAATGTGGAATTTAGTTTTGGTGGAGAACTTCTTAACCCCAGAAGACAAGCAAGCTGTTCAAAACATTGCTGTTTCTTTGCCTGGAGGGGAAGACATTCTATTTTGGCCTAAGGATAGGAAGAGGGTATTTACAGTCAAGTCTTGTTACCATAGTCTAATAGGGAAGGATAATGAGGATGAGTTGAACGAGCCTTCGTTGTGAATAGATAAAAAGCTCTGGAAATTTTTGTGGAGTCTTAATTTTGCCCCAAAAATTAAACACCTTGTGTGGAAAGTTTGCACCAATATTCTCTCAACTAATGTAAAATTGTTTTACACGAAAATTAAGGCTAGACCCTGTCGCTACTTTTGTGACCAAGAAAAAAAGAGCTGAACATTTGTTTTTCCATTGCAATTGGGTTAGGAATGTATGGTTTGAATGCTGACATATGAGAGTAGATATGATTAAAATTGACGAGTTGAAAAGTGGTTATACGATTTACTTTTTTCCAGTAACAGATGTAAGAAAGATTTGCAAGAACTTTTCCTGAATATCATAGTGGTCATGTGGCAGGTGTAGAAGCAAAGAAACGGATCCATTTTTGAACGTAAGCCTCTCAGTCCTCGTCAAGTGATAGCAGCTATCAAATTGGATCTACTGCATTTGTTAAGCAATATGATGAACAGGAATTCCACAGTAGCAGACAGCGGAGATTTAGCAGGAGCACAAAATAGAAATAGTGAACAGAGAGAAGACATTTTAGTATCCAATGGTGATGTGTGGAAGCCTCCTCCTATGGATTATGTGAAAAATGAATAGCGATGGACCATTTGATGCCCAATCTTGAAGATCTAGTCTTAGACTGGTCTGTCGAGATTCCAGAGTTGATTTACTTCAAGCTACAGCAGTAAGTGTCCATGGTGATGACAGTGAGATGATTGAAGCGTTGACAGTTACAGAAGCTCTACTAGTGTCAAGGACACTATAATACCCTAGAACCTGGGTACGTTATGGCTCGCCACGAGTTCTCACTAAGAAAAGACACACAAAAGCTAAGACACTACAAATCTCCAACTTTTACATTCATATGTTCATAATAAATAATGAAAGTCATTCTCCATATACAAGTGGTTATAAAAATGTCTATCCTCAAAAGTACATCATAACCAATCTCTTCAATTTATTACAACAGAAGTATATAATATTCAATTACAATAGAAATTCTCAAAGCAACTTAACAAGTAATCCAACAAGTGTTTTTCCTTATTCTAATTACTAATCATCATAGTATTTTGATCTTAATTTGTCTCCACTAGGGTCTCATCCTATCCTACAATTTATCCTATGGTACCAACAACTAAAAAAGGTCCCACGGGAGATGAGCTAATACCCAATACTATACATACCTACAAACATATACCCATACGATAATAGAAACAACAACATATATATGATGTAACATAATATTCATACACAATTTATTTATCTTTCACAACATTTAACCATATATATATATATATATATATACGACAAAAGATACTCCCCTTCGTCCCTTTGTCATTGAGTCTATTCCATACGTAATAATAATAAGTATATGATAGTGGATACTACCTACTATCTATGAGTCAATGAATCTTTTCACGACATCCTTCCACAACATGCACAACAACCTTACACATACATGACTCCTTCCACATTCTACCCAGATTATTTCGATACACAACTCTACTAGGAACAATTGGTTTTTTGGACTCAGCAATTCACAATCACACATGTAATCAATCTCATTCATTAGTCAACATTATTAAGTTCACACACATTTCTAAACTAACAAGCACAAACAACATACATTGTATACACATACTTGAATTGCAAAACTTGATTTTCTCACAATTCTATAGCCTCACAAATCCACCAAACCTATATATAATCCCAATTACATGCTCTTAAAATTGTATCTCAATAAAGTAAAGCAAAATAGGATGTGTTTTAACTCAACACGGCCATATTGGAGGCCATATAGGTGAACACGAGGTAATCTATGGCCATCTTAGGAAGCTATGTATCTTTCAATATGGTCTGGGTTGGACACGAGGCAAGACATGGCCATGCTAGAGGCCTTATATCTTTTTGTGTAATTTATGTTTAGATACAAAAAAGGCACGGTCGTATTTGGGAGCCATGTACCTTTCTATATGATATGGGTTTCAACACAAGGTGAGACACGACCATGTTAAGAGGTCATGTATCTTACTACTCCTCACAAAGTCCCTTTTTTCCCAATTTGAAATTTCTACCCTAGCCTAACTTTCTAATGAAATACGTTTAATTGACCCACAATTGTACAAATCCTATCATATTACAATGGGTTTTGGTACTTACTTGTTCCAAACTGTGTTCTAGCTTCTTAGATTATTTATTCCTATGCACGTTTCTCTACACTCTTTGACTCGAATCCTAATTATACATCATCAAACCATCTTCAGGTTATACATCCACAATCATAAACATGTATTCATTAATTTAAATTCTTACATGATTATAATTGAATCGTTTCTAATGTTCTCCTATTTGATTTCCCTTAGGTTATTCTATAGGTTCTAAAAGAGTTTCTCTAAAGTGCCAATAGGATTCTATAGCAAATGGAGAGAAAGAGTTAAACCTAGGTCAAAAGAGTTTATATATCTAGGTCATGAAATGACCACCTACCCCCATCTTGTTATTTTAATTACCATCTTATCATTTGCTACATTTTTATTAATGTTAATTACATGTATATATATATATATATATAATTAAATAATCATGTACTTACATCCTTCGCCCCTTCAAAAATTTTTGTCCTCAAAATTACCTAGATCATAAAAGAGTTCTAGACATCTTCTTCTCATATGAATTTTGATAGCTTTAGGCGGATTGCATTCTTTGCTTGATTAATTTGACTTTATCAACTGAATTTTATACTAGATCAAGTCTTAATACCTATTTTTCACCTACCCCATCCCAATGTAAAGGCTACCAGCACTTTCTCCCATATAACACTTTATGCAATGCCATTTGGATGGTAGCTTGATAACTGATGTTGTAGGTAAACTCTACTAAAGGTAGGTATTCATCCCAATTTCAACCAAAATTCAATATACATGCCCTCAACATATCCTCTAATATTTGAATAGTTCACTCTGACTGGCCATCCATCTATGGGTGAAAAGTTGTACTGAACTGTAACTTTATTCCTAAAGCTTTGTGCAGACTACTCTAAAATTTTCCCACAAATCGGATATGTCTGTTTAATACTATGGAGATCGATACCCCATGCAATCTCACAATCTCTTTGATGTAAATTTGTGCCAGCCTCTCAA
This sequence comes from Laguncularia racemosa, assembly GCA_037954665.1. NCBI lineage: Eukaryota > Viridiplantae > Streptophyta > Magnoliopsida > Myrtales > Combretaceae > Laguncularia > Laguncularia racemosa. The sequence goes on along the minus strand of JBBMOL010000022.1, from coordinate 1,815,372 downwards.
GTTTATACCCAGTGCCTATAGGTATAAAGTGAGTAGATTTTGTAAGCCAATCCACAATCACTCATATAGTGTCTAACTTAGTCACAAATCTAAGTAATGCTATGACAAAGTCTATGGTCACATGCTCCCATTTCCACTCAGGTATAGGTGGAGGTTGTAACATGCCAACAGGTCTTTAATGTTCTATCTTTATCTATTAGCATGTTAAGCACTTTGATACATAATCTACAATTTCCCTCTTCATATTCCTCTACCAATAATAACACTTCAAGTCTTTATACATCTTATTACTATTAGGGTAAATGGAGTGCCAAGAATAATGTGCCTCCTTCGATATTTTGTACTTTAGTTCATCCACACTTAGCACACATAACCTATGACCATACCTCAACACTTCCTCTTCATCTTTATTGAATTCCATCCCTTTTCTATCCTCTATCCTTTTATTTATTCCTGTATCCCCATATTATCAGCTTATGCTCCTTTTATTCTGTCTATTAACACTAGCTGTATGCATAAGCTAGCAAGTTTAGCCCCAATCTCTTGAGTCATAATCTCTATATTCAATTTCTGCATATCCTCCAATATCTTCTTTTGAGTTGTGATCAAAGTCGTTAGATTACCATGCTTCTTCCTACTTAGCGTATCAATAACTACGTTTGCTTTCTCAGGATGGTACCGAATGCCTAAATCATAATCCTTTATTAGTTCTAGTTGGCCTCTCTACTTCATATTTAGCTCCTTCTAGGTAAAGAGGTACTTGAGGCTCTTGTGATCTATAAATACTTTGTACTTCTCTTTATACAAGTAGTGTCTCCATAATTTGAGTGCAAATATCATAGTTGCTAACTCCAAATCATGTGTTAGGTAGTTCTTCTCATAGGGCTTCAACTGCTTGAATGCATAAGCTATTACCCTCCCATTCTGCATTAATACACATTAAAGCCCTTGAATGGATGTATCACTATAAATCACCAATTCTTCACCACTAATTGGTAATGTAAGCACTGGTATAGAAGTCAATCTCTCTTTCAATGCTATGAAACTTGCTTCGCATCGATTATCTCATGCAAAATTTACCCCCTTTTAAGTAAACTTGGTTAAAGGGGTTGCTAATTTGGAGAATCCTTCTACAAACCTTCAATAGTATCTTACTAACCTTTAGAAGCTTTTAATTTCTATTACGGTCTTCGACTTGGGCCATTCATTCACAACCCTGATCTTCTCAAGATGTATAACTAACCCATCTTTATTAATCATATGTCCCAAAAGGTTACCTACTTTAGCTAGAATTTAAACTTCTTAAATTTGGCGTACAGTTTCTCTGCCTACAGTTTACTCAACACAACCCTTAAGCATTGCTCATGATCTTCCTCACTCTTAAAATATATCAAATTGTCATATACGAATATGATGACAAACTTATCTAAATATTCCTTGAATATCTAATTCATTAAGACCATGAAGGCTACAAGTGCATTTATGAGTTCAAACACCGTTACTTAACTCATGATGCCCATATCTAGTTTTAAATGCGGTCTTCTAGATGTCTTCCTCCTTGATTCTCAACTGATGGTACTCGGACCTCAAGTCTATTTTTGAGAAAACTTGAGCTCTTCGCAACTGATCAAATAAGTCATCAATCCTTAGGAGAAGATACTTAACTTTAATGGTGACCCTATTTAACCTTTGGTAGTCTATGTATAACTACATGCTGTTATCTTTCTTCTTCACAAATAGTATAGGTGCACCCTAAAGTGAGACACTTGGTCTAATGAACTTCATGTCAAGCAGTTCTTGTATTTGATCCTTAAATTCTTTCAACTCTGTAGGTGCCATACAGTATGGGGCTTTTGATATGGGAGCCATACCAAGCACTATATATATGTTGAACTCAATCTCTTTTATTGGGGGTAAACCTAGTAATCATCTAGAAACACTCCTGTAAACTCCTTCACTACCCTTACTCTCTCAATTTTCATCACATCTTTAACCTCAATTGCTACTAATACCACCATACTTTTACCTCACGGTTCATATGTTGGTAATGTTGTTGGCCTATGTGCTTCCAATTTAAAACTAAATTGTTCTCCTTTTGGTGTGTTGAAATAGATGGTCATATCATGACAATCTATTGTTGCATGATGTTTGATCAACTAATCCATTCCCAAAATTACATCAAAATATGTCATGTCTAACACTAGAAGATCCATAACCAATGTTTTACCCTGCACTTCTATACAAACCCTTCTACAGATTTCATTCAATCCTCTACCCATACCCATCGATGTAGTCAAACTCAACACAACATTCAACACCTCAGTACATACATCATATATACCTCTAAATGCATCAGTTATATATGAATGTAATGCACCAATATCAAATAAAACATATGATTTAGCATAATGCACTAATAGCATACCTGCTACGGTTTCTGTATCTAGAGTGTGCTGTGCCCTTTGCCATAGTTCGTATGCTGAGACCTACCACTATTGATCCTAGCTCGATTTCTTCTTACTAGTGTTAGTTGTACATTTTGTCCTCTATTGTTTGGGTAGTCTACCATTCTATAACCCCTTTATTTACATGAGAAGCAAAATGTTAAGGGTATTAATCTCTCTAAACAAGTTATGATGTTGTGTCATGTCTTCCCACATGAAAAAAAACAAAAAAAATACACTCTAGCCATTTGCTTTCATTCAACTCATATGGCCCATAGCACCTCACGCATTTATTACCCTAACCCGCTGATGAGTTCCTAATTTGAGAGGAAGGTGCTGCAATGACCACAGGTCTAGTCTACATAGTATGGATTTTCTTACCCTTCTCTTAATCACAACCCCCTAGGTAGGTCTCTTTCCTAATACCATCCTTATCTATAAAGTCCTCATCTCCTCAGTCCTCTTATGGCTCTGTTCTAAGAGCTTAGCTTTGTTCATGACTTTTGAGTACGTCTTTGGTTAGAAGGAAACCACTTCATGCTATAAGGTGAGTTCCAACCCTAACATAAATATATAAGCCATTGACTTCTCATCAACTTTGAAGGCAAAAGGCATGAAATTCATCAGGTAATTAAGTTTTGCCTCATATTCATCTACTAACCTCTTCCCTTGATAGCACCTGTAGTATGCTGCCTACATCCTGTCTCTAATGTTGCTTAGGAAATACTACTCATACAGCATCTCCTTAAACCTATCCCATGTAAACACTCCCATGGTGAGTTTAGAAATACTTGACCACCATTCAAAATTTGAGCCCCTCAACAGATTTACTACATACTTCACCTTCTTATCTTCAAGTGTTCGCAATGCTTCAAAAGTCTTCTGTAGCTCATTGACCCATTACTTAGCATCTAGTAGATCGTTAACCTCGAGCTTGAATTTTTTTACCATTCTGACAAAACAGTCCACACCCACTTGCCTAGTTGGCCTCTCTCCAATCTCCCCCATCATTTGTGCCTATCTCACATTTAGCACTTGCAGCTCTTATATCTATTATTGCTACTGTGCCACTACTCTTGCTAGAGTGTTAATGGCCTCTAACATTTGTGCAGCATTGTTTTCATTCCCTCCTTATTCATGTTGAGGAGATCTAGGTGGTATTCTGTTATCAGGAGCATCACCTCCAGCTCTTGAGGATAACCCTACTCTTAAGATTCTTCTAGGCCTTCTACAAAACACATTACAATAATGAGGAAAGATGTAAAAATATATAAATATACATTTCTCAAAGTATAAATATTTAAAAATAACATTTTAAATATTACTAAAGGGATTCACAAATTAGTAATATTAGTCCCATTTACTAATCACTCTCATCATGTACCATCATCTTACAGATTCAATGCTTAATCAATCTCAAATCACAACTTACTTTCTACTGCTTGAAACTTATACCTAATGATCCTCACTTAGTTCTAGGGATTACTAAATCTAAGCTCCGATACCATCTAAATTGTAACGCCTCGAAACCTAGGACCGTTATAGCTCGCTACATGTCCTCACTAGGTAAAGATATGTAGAGGCTAAGACACTACAAATCTCCAACTTTTACATTCATATATTGATAATAAATAATGAAAGTTATTCTCCATATATAAGAGGTTATAAAAATGTCTACTCTCAAAAGTACATCATAACCAATCTCCTCAATTTATTACAACAGAAGCATATAACATTCAATTACAACAAAAATTCTCAAAGCAACTTAATAAGTAATACAACAAATGTTTTTCCTTATTCTAACTACTAATCACCATAGTAGACATATTCTATATTCTCCTCATTATTTTGATCCCAATTTGTCTCTATTAGGGTCTCATCATATCCTATAATTTTTCCTATGGCACTTGCAACTAAAAAAGATCCCACAAGGAGTAAGTTAATGCCTAGCACTATGCATACCTACAAACACATACGCATGCCATGACAAAAACAACAATACATGCATGATGCAAAATAACATTCATACACAATTTATTTATCTTTCACAACATTAAATAACACACAATCTCATCATTAAAATCATCATAAATCCTTACACATTTCCACACAATCCTTCCACAAACATATATATATACAGGACAAAGGGTACTCCCCTTTGTCAATGAGTCTATTCCACACATAATAATAGTAAGTATACAACAATGGGTACCCCCCCACTATCTGTGAGTCAATGAGTCATTTCATAATATCCTTCCACAACATACACAACAACCTTCTACATATATAAATCCTTCCACATTCTACCCGGTTCATTTTGGTACATGACTCTACTAGGGACAACATCACATAATGATCATCAGGATGCCACTCTAAAAACACTGACCCATATACGGTTTCTCGAACCCAAAAAATCACAATCACACACACAATCGATCGCAGTCATTAGTTAACATTATTAAGTCCATACACATTTCTAAACTAACAAGCACAAACAATAGACATGGTATACACATACTTGAATTTGCAAAACTTGATTTCCTCACACTTCTATAACCACACAAATCCTCCAAACCTATACATAATCTCAATTATATGCTCTTAGATTTATATCTCAACAAAATAAAATGAAATAGGATGTGTTTCAACTTAATACGACCATGTTAGAGGCCGTGTAAGTGAACACAGGGTAATACATGATTGTGCCAAAGGTCGTGCACCTTTCTATTTCTTTTATAGTTTGATAAAGGGTGAGACATGGCCATGCTGGGAGGCTATATATCTCTCTATATGATCTAGGTTAGACAGGAGGCAAGACACGACCATGCTAGAGGTCGTGTATCTTTCTATGTATTTTATGTTTAGAAATGAGAAGAGGCACGACCATTTCAAGAGGTCTTGTATCTTATTGTTCCTCCCAAGCTCTCTTTTTTCCAATTCGAATTTTCTACCCTAGCCTAACTTTCTAATGAAATATGTTTAACTAACCCAAAATTATACAAATCCTACCATATTACAATAGGTTTTGGTACTTACTCATTCCAAATCGTGTTCTAGCTTCTTAGATTATCCATTCCTATACATGTTTTGCCTCGCTCTTTGACTCGATTCCTGATTATACATCATCAAATCATCTTCGAGTTATACATCCACAAACTTATATATGTATTCATTTATTTAAATTCTTACCTAATTGTAATTGAATCATTTCTAATGTTCTCCTATTTCGATTTCCCTTAGGTTGTTTTATAGGTTCTAAAAGAGTTTCTCTAGTGTGTAAATAGGGTTTCATAGCAAAAGAATGGAAAGAGTTAACCTTAGGTCAAAGGAGTTTATACATCTAGAACATGAAATGACCATCTTGTCCCCATCTTGTTATTTTAATTACCGTCTTATCCTTGGCTACATTTTTATTAATGTTAATTATATATATATTTTTATTTATATATATAAATTAAATATTCATGTACTTACAAAAATGGAAGTAGAAGAAAGTTGTAAATGAGGGGTTCCGATAAAAGTAGTCATGTGAGTATCATATGAATACCACACCACACTTGACTTCAAAGAAGTGATGTGAAGATGGCACATGATGGGATGACAAAGTAGAGAGTGGTAGGGTAGAGGAACAAGCAATCTTAAGAGTCTTGAATGCACAAATGACAGACAAGAAAACCAGGGAGACCTTAAGCATCAACCTTGCAATTCTTAGGTAATGAAGATCATTCTTCACCTGAACTCTTATTTGATCTTTAAGATTAGAGAATTCTCAATGGAACACTACTTCCCTTATCTCTAGAATCTTGAAAATCTCTCTAATGAGGAGGAATGGCTAAGTATTTATAGGCTTTTGAATCTGATGACATCTGTTAGATCATCTTAGTGATTAATGGATGAGACGGAGTCTACTCATTTTAGGGTTATCTTAATGAGCTTGCTAAAAAAGTTGGATCCATAATCTACTCATCTTAGTGCATAAGCTTGCCTAAGAAAGGTTAGATGCAAACAATTGGCCCAACAATCATTATTCTGAGCCCACCAAGCCAGTTCTCCCTTAATCATCCCAATAATTGAACTAGACTCACTAAGTTCTATTACCTAACCCAATGAGTCAAGTCAAATAATTAATGGGCTTAGCCCAATATCTTTATATAATATTTCCAACTCTCTACATTTTCCCCTTAACCAAAATTCTTTAGATAAAGTTAAAGTATTTTAGGCATTAATTACATATTATGAATAGTTAGATCATAACTTGATGCATATACGCTATGAAGTAGCAACACTACTACCAAGCATGCTCTCATAACTTATGAATTTATTTTATAAATGGATAATAGTATACAAGTCTAACTCCTACACTACAAATTTATTTATCATATGTATCTCAATGCACAAGCGTGTAACACTGTTTAATTGCACACATCACTTTAGGCTTACCGAAATCACATTGTCCCTAAGGTGACATACTAAAGAAATCTCCTTTGATAGCTAACTCCCTTTTTTGTAGATTGCTTTTTTTTTTTTTAAGAATGGAAGTTGCACTTCCACGAGTTCTCCTTCCTTTTGTTAGTTTGTAACAACACCAATACTGAAGCCAAACAACTTGCTAGACCCTCTTTCAATATCACAACTTATTATAAGAAGATTTAGACCTTATTATAAGAAGATTTCTTTTCTTTTTTCTTTAAATCTAGTTTTTATCATAAAATTTCATATAACCTTTCGAATCTTTCAATATATATCTTCAAGCCTCTTCATGTTGGCTATACATATCCACACATGTTGTCCACTTTTTTTACTTGCTCAACTCGAGTAGTCCAAAAAGGTGTCACAACTTTTACACTTACCAATTTTTTCCTCTTCCTATTGTTAAGTCTGGCTTTAATTCTTCCATAAGCAATATGTCCTCCCTCTCCATTACTTGTTCATTATCTTTATGTATGTATGTATGTATTTATTTATTTATTTATTATTATTATTATTATTATATTTTTTTTGGCACCATTGTCTCATGTTGATAGTTCTTCAACAGGTAGTAACAATTTAATCTTGTTGACGCATTAGAGCAATAACAAGAACAAGTTGCAAGAATTTAATTTCTTCTTCTTATCTAGTTTAGATATTTCTAGGTTCACACTCTAAGCATCCAATGAGAACTTTTGCAGCAAATCAACAACTTCATATATAATGAGAAAGGCCAATAGCCTTCCTCATAAGTACATGAGCTTGCTTGAGAAAGGTTTGATGTGGACAACCAGTTCAACGATCCTTGTTCCAAGCCCACTAAGCTAATTTTCCTTAGTCATCTTACCACGTGTCTTCACCACATCACTTCTCTAAAGTTACGTGCAATGCGATACCCACGTGATACTCATATGACTACTCTTACTAAAACCTCCCTTCTACAAAAGTTATTTTGGAACTTGATTGCAAGAGGGTCTTTGATATGATTAACAAAGCACTTGAGCCTTCTTGGAAGTGCAAAAGAGTCATCTAGGACATTATTTTTTGTAGCTCATGATATGAGTTGTTTGTTTTCTTTGGTGAGTCACAAAGCTAATGTGTGTGTTGATTGGGTAGTTTTTCAAGGTAAATTGGAGATAAGTCCTAATTATAGGGCAATGTCATCTCTATCCCTATTGGATATTGCATATAAATTGGTACTCTCATTCTCAAGACAATTGATTTCTCTAATAAAAAAAAAATTATAATTATCAGTTAAGTAGTAAAATCCCTCTTACAAATATTCATACCTAAATCGATATTAAAATTCATGCATACGCCCTAGTCCAATTTCGTGCAAATCATTGATTCTCTTTTTAGTCTTTCAAGTCATAATCATAAAAACATTATTAATCAAGTAATAAGTTATGAATTATGGAATTGGAATGTTTAAAAATCACAACTAATTAAATGCTAATATATGATAAAATTAGACATTAATTATATCATTAAGCAAGAGTTAAAATCCCATAATATTAAATTTAGTTCATGATAAGTATAAAAACAACATGTGAGGATTCAAGAATCATGATCATAAATTAAAAGAAAAGAAAAAAGAATTTAATTATATTATTGAGAGTATTCTCATCTTTTAATCCTATCTTTTCAATAAATTCTTGATATATCTTGAATCTTCGGGTAGCCCTATAGCATAAAATACTGAATTATAAAATAAAACTCTACCAGACAAAGGAAATAACTATGTCACAAACTAAGAACTCTCCGTCCCTATTGTTAGCTCTTCATCTCCCTCTATATTTATACCCAAGTCCAAACAATGAGTGAAGGGCTATATATATATATATATCTTGTCCAGGTTTCTTTTGCAAATATCCCGAGAGGCTGCTTGCAACAATTGCTAGACCTGATGGGTAGTAGATGTGATGCTTCACGTGGCTATCTTGAAAAATGAACGAAATGACTTTTATCCTCTTAAATTTACCTGAAATGGCATTGGGGCCCATGTTGGTGGCTAACTGGAGGATTAAAATTGCCTTCATGTCCTATACGTGAGAGATGGAGGGATTTCCTTTTCATTATCTAATGGAATCCTTGACAATAAACACGGGATATCCCTCTTGCCTGGGCTGATGTCAATCTATATTAGGGCTTTATAAGTGGACTAATTGGATCAATTTTATTCGATTTATTTTGATTAACAAGTTAAATGAGCCAATTCATCACAGTCCATGTATTAAATAGGTTAAAATATGTTATTCTTAACTCAATCTATAATTCATGAGTTAAATAAGTTAGTCCACCACCTAGATCCATTTAATCCATTATATATTTTGATAGGTTAAACAGACCAACCAACCTAATATGTTTAATCCATTTGTATATTTTAGTAAGCTATACAAGTTAACCCACTAAAATGCATTGGAACTTATTTATATATTTAATATGTGTTTTTTCCCCCAAATTGATTATTACCATTTGATTTTCAAATGGCTAATAATTTTCCATTCTTAAAATTAAAACTTCTTGTGATTAAAAGCAAAGCTAATAAGACACTTTACTTTATATAAACAATTCATAATGAGAACAAAATTGAAAATTTGGTGTAATTATATGGAAATAATTTAATGTTGTTTCAAGTTCAACTCAATTCATCAAATAAAATAAAAGAAATCTAAATGTAATCTATTTTCTAAAATTACAATCAACAAAAAATTAGATAAATAAGAAATTGATAATAAAAAAGAAAAGAAACATTGTAATTTAAGATAAGTTACCTTAAAGGATAAAACTACAATGATAACATTTATAATCACCATAATTAGTATTTTTTTTTCAATTTCCTTTTTTTTTTTAAGTTTCTTTGGAAATTAGGCCACCAAACCCATCATGAGCTAACCCACTTTAAACCATAGGTTAAATGAGCTAAGTTCATTTGGCCCATTTTTTAAATGAGTTAAAAAAACTCAACCCTAACCCACTTTTTAATGTAGGTTAAACGGGTTGGTCCATAGGCTTCAACTTACTTGCACACATCTAATATGTACTTCCACTTGACATGAAATATTACACTTGTAATAATGTTTATATCAATTTTTTATCTCGGTATATTTTTTCTATTGTAAGTATAAAAATACAAATATTAAAATGACTTATGATTGGGATAAAAATATATACCATGTTATAAATCATTCAAAGCATATATTTTCATCCTTTTCACCATTTTATTGCATTAACCCTCTTGATTGTAATTTTTTATGTTTCTAATATTAATCTATTGAAAGCACTATAAATTACACTTCAAGTGCTTGTCAACCATGAATTGATTGTTTCAACATTATCTTAGGAAGTTTGTTGGTGTTTTCCTTAACGACGTCTTTATGTAAAGTGCTACAATGGCTTTACATTTAGAGCATTTGGCTAAGGTGTTAGAGTTATTGGTAGATAACACTTTCTTTCCCTAGGAAAGTAAATACTTTTTAAATTGATAAATTGTGGAATATTTAGGCTATATCATAAGGGGGTAGAACCAAACCCTTTAAAAGTGGAAGTTGTCAATAAATGCCTTTTGCCATAAACTGTTAAACAATGATGGGCATCCTTTGGACTTTTCAGATATTATAGATTTTTCTTTAAGGGATATGCATCTATTGTAGCACCCTTAACTAACTTGCCTTAAAAGGACAAATTTATATGGTTTAAACAAGCTATAATGGCATTTGAAGGACTTAAGCAAGCTTTACTCCTATTTTGAAATTTCTAGATTTCTCTAAGTAATTTATGGTAGGAATTGATACATTAGGCATGGGTATTGGGGATGTTTTACTATAGGATAGTCATTCTATTGCTTAAATTAGTAGGAAGATACCTCAGCATTTATCAAAAGGCCTCTACTTATGTCTGAAAGTTACATACTATGGTGGAATCTATTTGTAAAAGGCAATAATTCTTATTGGGTGCTAATCTGATCATCAAAACAAATCACAAAGGTCTTAAGGAACTATTGTTTGAATGATTCAAACACTAAAGCAACATAATTATATTAGTAAAGTTGCTCAGTTATGATTACTCTCTTAATTACTCAACAAGTTGTGACAATCAAGTGGCTAATGGGTTATAAAGTCAACATGGTGACATTTTTTGTTACTTTGCTCTTTCTTCGCTTACTTTCTCTTTTGAGTAAGCTGAAGGAAGAATATTTACAACTTGACTCCTTTAAGGAAATCATTATTGTTATGGAGAACAACAAGACCCATAAATGGAATCTTCATTGGAAGAATGGCCTACTATATCATCAATAACAACTCTTTTTAGTGCCTCAGTCTTCTATCATTCCCCAACTCTTACTTAAGTTTCACTGTGCACCAAGCTTGAGGCATATCAGGGTGCTTAAAACATATAAGAGGTCGGTAGCTAATTTTTATTAGGAAGGGATGAAGATGCAAGTTCAAGATTTTGTTCGATCTTGCCAAATGTTTTAATAAAGTAAAATACTTTACTAGGTCTCTAATGGAATTATTGGTGCCTCTACCAATACCTAAAAGATTTGATAAGACATTAGTATAGATTTTATTAAATGTTTACCCAAATCTCATGGTTTTATGATCATTCTTGCAGTGATGGATCAATTGTCAAAATATTGTCATTTGGAGGCTCTGGAGACTCATTTACTATTACTTAGATTGCCTACTCATCTTTACATATGGTAATTAGATTGCATGGCTTTTCCCAATCTATTGCTTATGATAGGGACTCTATATTTGTAAGTTGTTTTTCAAGAGAGCCCTTTAAGCTCAATGGAATTCATTTAATCCTCAATTTGATAGGGAAACTAAGGTTTTGAATAAGAATACTCAATAGTATTTGCAAAGTTATGTTATAGAGCATCCTTAGGATTAGGTTAAATTTTTATTGTGGGATGAATATGCTTACAACACTTTTTCATGAAGGTGCATGTGTTACTCCCCTTAAAGTAATTTACGACCGTTATTCACCAATCATTGTTACTTATTTATGAGGTTCATCTAAATTGGATGCAATAGACACTAAGCTTATTAGTAAGATGAAGCCCTAAAACTTTTGTGGACTAATTTTAATAAGGCACAAGAAAGTATGAAAATATATACTGATAAACACCATTTAGACATTGAGTTTTGACTTAGAGATATAGCGTTTTTTTTTTTTTTTACTTCAACCCTAAGGTCTCCCTCTCTTTACTAAACTAACATAAGTTGTCTAAGCAATTTTATGGACCCTATGCTATGGTATGATGAGTGGGTTCGTGTGCATATGAGGTTCAATTACCAGAGTATTGCAAGATATATAATGTTTTTAATGTATCTATCTTGAAGAAGGCTTTTAAATCTCAAATTTACTCTTTAGACATACCTCCTTACTCTATCACTAGTCATCCTATATTACTACCTCTAAGTATCTCAAATTCTAGACTTAAGGGGGTGCACACACAATTGGTGAAACAAATATTAGTTTAATGGAAGGGTCTTGCTAAAGATTGGGAGTCATTCTTAAAGGTTTATCCTTATTACAACAATGAGGGCAAGGTTATTTTTCTTGAAGGAGGGAAAAATGTTACGAATAAACTAAAGAAAGATTCACAAGCACCAATGTGGCTCAAAGATTATGCTACATAGTAGTGTCAAAGTTGTATTTGATGATATAGGTTGTACAAATAGTAATAGTAAATGCAATACCCATTCTTGAGCAAGAAAGTAATAGCAATGTAGTTTTATGAACTATAATCAAAAGGGGATAAAAAGCAAAAAATAATAGAAAAGGGGGATCATTTTACTTCACCTTTGGAATCCTGGCTCACTAGAAGTAGTCATTCCTTTTGCACCTTCACCTTGCAAACACTAAAACAAAACCTACATTAGAAACCCTAATTTCATTGAAAAGAATAAAGTCATAATATACAAAGAGAAAGAACTTACCAAAACATGATACTGAAGAGAGAGAAAGCAACTTAAGTTTATATTTTAGTAATGAGAAACCTTACTAAACTAATGTTTCATCTTTGGTCTTAGACTTATATCCACAAGCCTAACATGTTCTTAAAAGATTGGACTAATTCACAAGAAGAAACTACTTAAGTCGATGGCTTAATCTTTTGAACTCTTTACTTTTATTTTCTTTCATATTTATGTGCACTATGTAACTTCTGATATTCTTAATTATTTACAATAACTTAATATAAAATAATTAAAAAGAAAATTTTTGGAGAAATTTTAATTTTTATAAACAATCAATTTAGTCCCATTCTTGATTATTTTGTCGAGATTAGCATGCTTTAAAACAATTTCAATTAAAATTGTTCATTTTCTTTCTATTTTTGTTTCATTTTACCATTTTTAGTGGCTATATTTTGAAATATATGTATTTACATGCCTACATCCTTTTCTATTTGCATTTAAACTGATTTTTTTTTTTTTTTTTTTTTTTGCTTCCTATCCATTCTCTATTATAAAATATACAAGTGTTTTTTACAAATTTGGTAAACGACTTTATAAGAAAAAGTATCGATAATATTGAAAGTAAAATAAATACACTTTTACGGAACATAAAACTTTTTTTTTTTTTTAGATGTTCAATTTAACTTGAAGTTGTTCAATTTGTAAGGATAGCTAGCTAAATCTTTTTAACAATATAGGGGGTTAGGTCAAACTGAGGACAATAACCGCATTTTGTGATTTGGTTTGAATCTTTTTTATTCAATTTGATTTACAATTTAGCTATATTTGATTTGATAAATACCCCTAAAGCTAATAATCTATGAATTCCTTTAGCAATATAGGTTCTTGGTTGTCTTACCTCTTAGACAAATAACAACTAATAATCCATAACCTATCTACTTGGGAATACGTAAAAAGATAAACTTCTTCCTTGTTTTATCCTTTTATTGCCTCAAAAGGGAAAATGATTTTTCTCATACAACTTTCCTTTTCTTTCGTTTTTTTTTTTCCTTTATCTCATGATCTAATGGCTTGAAAATTCTTCCTTTTTTAGAATCGAACAAGTTGGATTTCTCTTTCCCATCACCTTAAAAATATGAGTTGGGTAAAAAACGGTAATTTCATAAATTTTAAAAATTGTGTATTAATATACAAATAATATGCAAAACTGATTTGTGCTAGTTTTTTAATTAACTATTGAGCAAAAAAAATATCAATTTGCTACATATGTATTTGTATTTTGTCACTGATACTAAACGCTTGCAAACCTAACCCCACATTGTCTACCTCTATTGAAGAAAAAGCTTTTATACAATATTTTCTTATTGGAAAAAGTACATGGACAACCCTAAATGTTTTTGAAATTTTCAATTGAATCATAAATTTTCAACTTTAGCAACCTATTCCAAAAGACTCTTTGAAACAATGTAATCCAGTACTGAATTTTGAGATTAATTAAATAGTTGATATTAATGTACTAATAGGGCACGCTAGTGGAAAGAAAATACTAAATTGTGTCTCATTAGCGCTAAATTGGGTGTTTTTCATTTCTTAAAGGAAAGGTGAGCTATTAACGAAACTTGGCAAAAAGCTGCCCTTGAGTTTATTGACATCAACATATTTGGTTGGATACGGATTTTACAAATTCTTAATAACATGGTAAGACAATTAATTCCCAATTGTAAATAAGATAAGAACATAAAAAAAGATAGTATCCAGAGGGTTTATTACATATGGAAATTCATTTAATAATTCTATTTTAAATATCAACTCAAACTTAGTGGAAAACATATATCTAATCACCCTCTCTCAAACTTTTGAAAAAAAACCAAAAAGTTAAGGAAAAGACCATCAAAAGCCCTCGAAAGAAAAAGATATCCTTCAAGAAAACCGGGAGAAAAAATTAAAAAAAAAAAAATCATTCCTTTTCAATTTCCATCTTGTTTAAAAATTAAAGCTTTGACGATGAAAGGGTGTAACTATCATTTTACCACACTGTCCTATTGTGTTTTATGCGGTAAAGTTTTATATTACTCCACTTCATTGTTTCATTTTTTTTTTTTTATTTTCTGCGTTCTGTCATTTATATGTTCCTTGAATAAAAAAAGACTCAATCTTGTCTACTATTTTCACTATTTCTGTAGGTATCTTACACTTCTATAGTGGCACATTAAGTCGATCTGCATTTGCTTTTGTTATGTGCTGAATAAAATTGATTTTTAAGCTATTTCTTGATTCATGATCATCAACCTTTTTATCGTAAAGCATTTTTTTTTTTTACATCTTTTTCGACCATATTGATTTTTTCTTTTTCGGTATTATAATGTAATTTGTTAGCAATAAGTTGAAATTTATATATATATCATAAACAGCAGATCCTTAATTGCATCCGCCAATTTCATCATCCTAGCATACTGCATTATTAGTTATGCACTATCACATCATCAACTATGCGGCCAGCCAGATTTAGAATCGAATATGCCTCATAAGATATCCAATATTTTATGATATCTGTTTCAGATGTGTTTTCAATGCGATTGTTCGGTTTTTAATTTGAATGCACACCACACCACTATGTTCTATTTGCCTTCAACCATTTTATTTTCCCTACTCATGTAAGGTCGTTTGGTAGATATTTTGTAGGGAAAGATTCAAGACCGTATAGGTTCTTTGCCGTGCGTCAATGAAGAGTAGAAAGAGAATGCGCACCAATGATTCTTATGAATGCAAGAGCTTTGCTGATTTGTCTATAGATATATTGACTGAAATATTCTGTAAACTCCCATTAGAATCAATTATATGCTGTAGATATGTGTGTAAGTCATGGTATTCATCAACACATGATCCTTTCTTTATAGTGGAACATATGAATGGGGAAATTGATAGACGACAACTTGTTGTTCATGAAAATCCCGAACCAAGTGTTGTTAATTTTTTGTTGTTGAATATTGATGATAAAAAAGTACGACGAATTCAACTTAGAGATCCAGAGTTAAAAGATTTCATGTTGGAGAGCAGCTGCAATGGTTTACTCTGCCTTTCTCGTTATGACCATTTTGATCCTGTCATACTATATAATCCAATAACAAGGGAGCGTCTTACATTGCCTCCCTTTCGTCAAACAAGAGTAAGACGAGAATGTACCAGATGTTCATCTAACGAGAAGATGAGACGTTCCATTTCCAATCATAAGCTTGGACTAGGCTTTGACACAGTCTCAAGAACGTACAAAGTCATCCGATCTTTTGAAGATCACAACAAGAGTCAGCGTTATCAATATTATATGATTACCGTTGGCAAAGAAGAAGATACATGGAAAAAAATACTTCCACCTTACTATTTGCAGAATTATACTCTTTCCCATGCCACATACTGGAATGGGGCCATATTTTGGACGTTGGGTCTTAGAGCACGAAGTACCATGTGTATTTTGGTATTTGATTTACATGTAAGAAAGTTTCAGGTTTTGAGGTTTCCCCGAATTCCTCGGCCTCCACCTGCTGTTATTCGATTGAGCCTGCTCCGTATAGGGTATTGGGAGTACTTGGCACTGGTGGAATATGATGGCATGAGGATTAGACTATGGAAAGTGATAGGAGAAAAGATTGGAGAATACTCTCTTCGCTTGAAGCACGAATATGATATTTCCATGAGGTGGGACAGGAATAACTCGTACAAGGTTGTCGCAAATTTGAACGGAGATGGCTTTCTGCTGCAAGTGAGTTCTTATGATGGACGAATGTTAAATAGGAGGGACCACTTCACTAAGTTTCTTCCTGGAGCAACGACTCCATATGAAATAATCAACTTTGACGGCATGCATCGAAACTTTACTGCTCTCATCAATTACAAGCCGACTCTAATATCTCCAAGATTAATTTGATGTCCCATCTTTTTCCGTGACCAGTTAGGTCATGATTTAGGTCTGGTTCTGGTCAATCCTCCTTGTGGGGGCAAAACATAGTTTAGTCATATTCAATATCTGGATTAACTTCCGTCAAGGGGGTTAGTTGTAAGGTCAATATGAGGGCTCTTGCAGTTGTTGTTGATTGTGTTGTGCTTATAGTTCCCGTTAGTGACAAAAGAAGGTCCAATAGCCTCTTGTCTACTATTATATATTCAGCATGACCAAGAAGACATTAGCTAGACATCCCATCTTGCCAAGATTTATCTTAATGAGATACGATATTTTTAATTTCAAAACAATCGAATTAGTTTGCTTAATCTTTCCCTAGAGCATGCGTTCTCATTACTCTACGATTTTAAGTATCTGCATAGCTCTCTCTCTCTCTCCTCTCTCTCTCTCTTTTATTTGAACAATTGCATATTCTTCCTTTTCAATTCGTCACTGTTTAATTTATTCAAGTAAAATATATGATATAAAATTCAATAAAAAGCTACCATAATCATAAACTCTCTAAGTTACTATCATATTATTTTGATATTTTTTAAAGTCCGAACACAACAAATAAAAAATAAAAAAAAACTAAGATAAACAATATCCACAATACCTATAACAACTACAAATCTCCAAAAGTTTATATAAATGAGTGACCCATCACAATCTCACTCTATCTAATCACACCACAAACAAATAAGAACATATACTAGAGGCTATATAGGCTCTTATAAGAACTGGATACACCAATACATCAAACCTATACATAGTGAAATTATGGTGAATTATTGAAAGATAAAAGTTAATGTTACAATATTTAATCACAATATTTATACATGAGATTAAATTAACCCTAAATAGATACAATGAAACATAAAAAAGTCTATAATGTTCTTATGAAAATAATATACAATAATACACTCCTCAATCTCATAGTGCGAGAGTCAATGTGAGATTGGAGTAATGATCAAGAATTGCTGATGTGGAGTGATTCTTCATCAAGATGTCAGTGCTAATGACATGTTAAGATATAGCAAAATTGAACTTGACCAATAACAACCATTTCTTGAACAAAATGATAAGCAATGTCTACATACTTCATCCGATTGCATTGAACTGAGTTTGTAGTTTGTAAATAGATAGACAACTCTAAGATTATCACTACAAAGGATGATGGGACGATGAATAGGAATGCCATGTTTAAGAACAAGATAGCAGACCCAAGTGGATTTTGCCATAACATAGATGGGACGATGAATAGGAATGCCATGTTTAAGAACAAGATAGCAGACCCAAGTGGATTTTGCCATAACATAAGTAAGAGTTCTATATTCAACCTTAATAAATCTCTAACATATAGTAGATTGTTTCTTAGAGCACCAACAGATAAGATTTTGACTAAGATAAATGGCATAAGCTATCATAGACAGACGAGTATCAATAAATCCTACCTAATTAACATTAACAAAAGTAGTCAAGGAGGTACAAGATGTGTGGATGATTGAAAGCTTTAGAGTTAATATACCTGTAGATAGTGAAGAACATGTTTTGCTACTTGTATATGATTTATGGTGGGATTATGCATGTATTAACTTAATTGACTCATCGTAAAGTTATTATCTAGTTCGGTTATTGTGAGGTATTACAATGCACTAACAATCTCACAATAGATAGTGAGGTTTTGTAATGAGGTAGAGCCATGTGTATGAAGGTGGCCTTAGGGCAATAAGGGGGTGATGACTAGTTTAGATAGATACACGTGGTAACATTTGAGGAAATCATGGATGAACTGTGATTGATATAAGTGAAGGCCCTAAGCTATGCGAGTAACATGAATGCCAAAGAAGAAGTGTAAGGGACTAAAGTCTTTCGTAGCAAACTGATGGGAAAGGATTGAAATGTGGTAATTGAGATGGGGAGTGCCACTACAAGTAAAGATAATGTCATCTACATAGAGGAGAAGGACCAAAGTGTTAGAACCTATGCAAGATGAACATAGAAATGTTAACCTTACTCTAACAAAAAGAGAAAATTGCTAAATCGATGGAACCAAACACGAGGGACCTGTTTCAGGTTATAGAGGGATTTCTACAATTTGTAAACATAGTGCGAATAATGAAGATAGGCAAAACTAGGTGGTTGCTTCATGAAGATTTTCTTAGTAAGGTGGCCATGGAGGAAAGCATTTTTAACTTCAAGGTAGCGAATATTCCACCAAGAAGAAATAGCATGAGATAAGACAAAACAAATGGTGGTTAGTTTGATAACGAGACTGAATGATTCCATATAATCTATACTTTCACACTAAGTAAAACCTTAGGCAGCAAGCTGAGCTTTATGATGCTTACCTTGTCTCTAAGCATTGTATTTTAGCCTAAATTTCCAAGTGTTGCCAACAACATTTTGATTTGGATACAAAGGGGCTAAAATTTAGGATTTGTTTTGGGAAAGAGTATTGAACTCTTATCTCATGGCAATTGGGCATTAGGAGTCATGAAGGGTTGTAGTGTAGTGTTGAGGCTTAAAGGCAAAGAATTGTGTGTAGAGGCTAAGGATGGTATGAGGTTTTCTGATGAGAAAGTGAGCATACAATGTGATGGTTTGGTTGAGGAGACTACAAAAGTTTTTTTCTTTTTTCTTTTTTTTTTTGTTAGAAGTTAGTTTTATGATCTTCTTAATTTTTTATTAATTATAGTAATATATATAGTTATAACTATTTATTTTAAATTTTCTACACTACTTTCTCTTTTTCCAATTTTTTTTAAATACCTTATATATATACATATATATATATATATATATATTTCAAATATGTTTTCACTTTTTATAATTTTTTATGCTTTTTCTTCTTTTTATTTTTCATTAAAATTGGAATAGCCACATCAACACCACATCAACGCAACCTATTGGATAACAGCCACATTAGATAAAGTTGATAGCATTATAATAGTGTTATGATAGAATCCCCTGTTTGAATCATATAGCATAATGTTTATCATTTATTTTAATTACTTGAAATTTTGATCCCTTATTTAAACTTATCCCTCAATGTTATTCCCTTATCATGTAATTTTCCAAATTTCCTATTCACCAATCACATTCAGTGCAACAATTAGAGCTCTAACATGTGGTCATTACATGCATTCAACTTGCTATCAAGTCTCTCCCTATCTCTCAAGACGACAAAAGTAGAAATAAATTGAAGGAGTGTAAACTATCTATGAGGATGAAAAAATTAATTAAAAAACCAAAAAAATGTAATAATTATAATAAGTACGAACAATACTCACCAGAAAGTGATAAAGAAATCCAAGAATAGAAGGAAGAAAAAAAAATCCTTTTTGACTGAGGATGCCACAAAATCTTATATAGCCTCAAATTTCTTACTTGTGGAATTCACAACATAGAGATCATTTTCTATTCAATGTAATCGAATTATCATGAATGTTAGAACAAAATTGTTAGAGACAAAAAATAATTGCTTTGAGGCATGAAAAATTAACTTTCCTAAGGTGAAATTACTCCCACTATAGAGAACAAGTCACCCTCAAGATACAACAAAACTCTATCAAAATCTCTTTTGTAAATTTATGAAAAATCATATATTTATAATTGAAAAGATTTGCCATATTTATTTTCATTGAAGAGACACTACCATTTAATCTTAACAAATATATCCGTTGGCTTATTTCCATTGGAGAGACACAATCATTTAATTTAAATAGATATATCTATTAGTTTATGCATATTTATTTAACAGACATTACTTTTTATAAATTGTTAATAGCTATCCAACAACAAACTAGCAACCAACCAACAACTAGCTAGCAACCTATTAGCTACCAACCAACCAACCAACTAACTAAATAGCAACTAACTAGCAACCGGCAAGCAACCAGTCAACAATTAACTAGCAACCATATAGCAAGTAGTCTCACAACTGACTAGTGACCATTTTGCAACTAACCTGCAACTGACCTACAACTAACCGTATAAACACTTCACTCTCTCCTTTTCTCCTCAATATAAGATTACTACTTTGTATTAAAATTTACACCAACAATCTCCCACTAAATTATAATATAGATTTTTAACATGATAAATATTACGCATACAGAAGATATCTCTCAATTTAAACATTCAATTAGTGAAAGTACTTTAAAGTGTTAATAAAGTAAATGGTGTCTTATCGATCAAACCAATACTTCCAATATTAAAACCAAAAGTACTACACACATAATATCTATCAATTTACTAAGAGGTTTATAACTGCTTTGAGCACACTTATAACTATGTGCTAATCCTGATGTTCATGAACATTTAAAAGAGTGAACTAATATTCTCTTGTCAAAGTGACACCACTTCTATGTTCATATAGGTGAAGACAAACTTCTTTACTTAACTTCATTAAGGGCTTTAGTTACTCAACCTCCAAATCCGTTAATGTCGCACTAGTCTGATTAATTTAAATGGGACCCTCTATTTAGTGCTAAAATAGACACTTTACTGTAACTTGTTTTTACCCATTAAACTTTGAAATTAGTTATTCTAATTCAAAGTTGGGTTACTTTACTAATGTCATTAGTGGGTTTCAACTTAAGTCCCATTCCACTTGTTGTTAATCTCATCAAATTTTCACATAGATAATGATAATAATACCACTCAAGATCAACTTGCTAACATACTCATGTCTTAAGCTTATAAGCCTAGATTTGCCATTATAGATCTTGTTGTATGCTTTATATATTGCACTATCACAATACAAGTAAATAGTATTGGTTGTGGCCACAACTCTAAATTTAGTAATAAATTTCTCAATACTACACAGTCACTTGAAAGGCCATTGAGGTTATTTTCCTTACAAAGTTATCTTTCCCCAACCTCTGAAAACTACCGCACACCGAAAGACATCGTCTTTTGATTGGGGCCTAATAACTCACTCAAGTGTCAGCTACCAGATGAGGTTAGGATTGAGTTATTAGTTGGGCTATCTACTTTGGTTTAGGCAAAAGTCATCTCAAATGGGCATGATGTTGATTCTTAATTTTCCAATGGACTATAAGTTTGAAGCCTAGAGCTAACAATTGGAATTTTTCTCCCAACTCTCAATCTTGAAGGGCATAAATCCCATTCCTTCATGATTTTCGATTGATCACAAATGCTATTGCACCTCATATGTTTAACCTATGCATAGCACTTAATTTTCTGTGATAACTTGCTTGATTATTGTTTATCACATGTTGTGAGGGTTTCTCACTCCTTTAGCCGTTGTTTGTTCACTCCCCATAATTCTTTTTGCAGGGTACTCTAAAGTGGGCTAGGATTCCAAGCAATGAGTGCTTCATTTATTTCCTTTCAGAGAATCCTTTAGGATAAGCTTAATGTGGTTAATATAGTGAATATTGTTTGAACTAAAAGATAAGTTGCAATGAGGGTGAGAGCTGAAAGGCCTGCTTAGTGTCTATATATATATCCGCTGTCGGATGGGCATTATATATACGTAATATGTTTGTGATCTAGGTAGCCTTTGACTGGATGGTGCTGCAAAATAACATTTATTCTAATCGTAGCATATTTCGCTCATTAACTCTCAAGCATCTCCAAATATTGAAAACAAGCAAAATACGCCGTATGTCTGAAATAACCATCAATAGTAAGCCCTGGCCTTACATTTACTATCTTTTATGAGCATTCCTCTCTCATAAGCTTATATTCTTATTATATAAAATATGACTAATTTAAATCTTCTTGTAGATTGACATGGTTAAAGGTGGACCTAGCAGCAGATATTCATACGCTACGTGATGGTGGTTTATCAGTGCAGGTATTAATGAAATTCAAAGGGGCTTTCTTTCTTTCTTTTTTTCTCTCTCTCACTTTTTGATTTATGGAATCACTCTGTTTCTCAGTTTATCATTTCGGTTCATTTATTTGTATCGTGGTTATAGGTCGGTCAGTTGTATCACTGTTAACTCATTGTGTGATAATTTCGTGCAAAAGACTATTTTCACTTTCTACTTGGTAATAATTGATACTTAGTATAAAGACACCTACGGGTTCAATATAATAAAATTATCAATTTACATTTATTACTGTGAAATGATTATTTCTTTATTTGATTTGTAAAAAATTGTATCACAGCGAATGCCTATTTCATGTGATGTGAAAATAGATAAAAAAAATTCAAATTCCTTTCCTTTATTAGAAGAATAACTATTCGTCATAAAATATAACTTTTATTCCAAAAATACCTAATACTAAAAAAATTATTATTCCATTTTAACCTTATTCCATTCAAGCAAACCAAATGCAATACTAGTATAACTTTTAATCAGTGTATCTATACTATTTCCTTTTTTTTGCTATCTTAAAGAATGAAAATCCAGAATTTGTTGCAATTATACAACTTTTTTTGTCTATATTTTTTCATGGAACTTCTTCATGTGGATTCAATAAATTTTAGGTATGGTTTGATTTTATTTATGTGATGTCTCGATTAAAGAACAAACTTTAATGTTTATAGTGTCTAATATGTAGATGTGGCTGCTTTAGTATTTTGAAATTATAGATACTTTTGGCCAAAAAATTTTGTAAGTATTAGCTCAATAAAGAGTTATAGTTTTAAAAGACTAAAAAGCCTTGTGCTTTATTTAGATAGGTGAACACCGGCGACCTAAGCAAATGGGTGGAAAATGGACGAAATTATGTGCTTGGTTATTTCAATAAAAGACAAAAATAAGATAGAATTGTTTCCACTCCACAACTATTTTTATTTTCTCTTCAAATTTGGATAGATCTCAAAGGAAAATGAGTAGGAAATTTGAGAAGTGACAAAAATACCCTTACATGAAGTAACTTCTGAAAGTTCATTGTGTATCTTCGAGGGTAACTTAGACCAAATATTATTATGGCTCTTTTCTTTCGGGTTCCTTGCCATTAACCAAATATGGGAAAGAGAGACATCTCTACAAATTTCCTTTTGAGTAAAAAATTATATTTTATTTGATTTTCTTTCTTTTCTTATCCTTTCCACATATTGCTTTCCATTTTTACTTGTATTAAAATTTTTCAAACATAGTATTAGTTTCGATATGATACAATTGCAATGTTATAATAATAATAGTAATTTCCATACACAAAAAAAAAATGTAAAAAACTTCTTATTGCGCGCATAGAAAATTGAAGGTAAAGGTGGTGGAGCTTGAAATTTTAATTTAACTGCTGTGGCAGTATAAGTTTGCTCCTTGAGGCTGGTTTCGTGCTACTTAGATTTCAGTTTTCTTTTAGGGTTGGCAATTTCTGTGGGCAAATGTTCTTTTTACAATGGAGCATATCTTCATGGTCGTTCTTACATGTCGAACAACTGATCACCTTTTTAACTCTTTAATCAAAACTTTGACGAATAGAGATCGTCTCTCCATTGTGGTTTATGTCGAAAGATCTCGCTCCATTATACTGATTCTTTAAAAAAAAATTCTAGATCTTTTTATTTATATGTTCCTAGTACAGAAGAACACTTTCGTTTTTAATCTTGTGGACTATTTTTATTGTTTTAAGCTATCCTACATGAAATGGACACATTAAGTTGATCTTTATTTTTCTTGAATCATTATCATTCTTCTTGGATTGTGAAGTATAGTTTCTTGTTTTTCTCGTCCATTTTGAGTGCTTTTTTCCCTTAATTACTTTAATGTAATTGTTTGGAATAAGTGGCAATAGAGAAATGCTAAACATGGAAGAATATCGATTTATTTTATTGTAAGTATTAGAACTTAATCACCTTGGTTTAATCCTACTGGAATACTTAAATTAATATTTACTTCATATTAACTGTTAAAGAGGTTTTCCCATTCCAATTCAGCGTCGTTCTTTCTTGTCTATCTCAAGCTGTAATATTTCATAGTTTGATCAAAGTCTATTCCATTTCTTCGTATTCCATATTTATGCATGCAATATCTAATATGTCGGCGTATGCATAGTGTAATACATGATTCTAAAAATTTGATGCTCATATTTATATAATCATAATTATTAAATAAATAAATAATATAAGATCAAGGACAATCATGCAAATAAGGTTAAAAGATAAGGGTAATTTTGTCTTTTTCTTGACGGGACTACATAAGCAAGACTAACCTAGAGTTTCTCCTTTTTGCACATTTTGACCATTCACTACAGTAGCCTAGAGCGACACAAAGAGAGAGAGAGAGCCCCTTCAAGAAAACCTAAAGCAATCTAAGAAGACATCGTAGCGCAACAAAAAGGTAATGATTTTGAGTTATTACAAGACCTATTCTAACAATGGAAACTCAATCACAAAATCATTTTGATTGTTTATAGAGATTGAATTAAAGAACGGATTAAACAAGGAGGAATCAACCAAATTCAAGTTCTAAGTGTGAATCTGAGCCAAGTGAGTATACTACAACCTAACTTTATGCTAGATATGGTTAATGTCACATAAGTTATATTAAAAAGCATAGCAATTAGGATTTATGATGAATTAGTACAGAAACACTAAGTTTGTAAGACCTTACTAAGAGATACAGAGCCTCCCAACATAACCATGTTTCGACCATGTAAACCCAAAGTGATATACGACCTCCCAACAAAGTCGTATTACTCCCATGTTGAACACAAAAGACATACCGAGAAATACATGACCTCCCAACACGGTCGTGTTACTCCCATATTGAACACAATACAAATACCAAGAGATACACAGCCCATCTACATAGTCTTGTTCGACCATGTTGAACTCAAAATCCACCAAAAGATGCATGACCTTTTAATAAGTGTCAAAAGACCCTTAATTCTAGTACTTATTAGTTATAATTTTATATGGATTTCATGTGATTTGTGAAGAAAAGGGTACTTATATGATTAAATTTTAATTTCAAGCGTCAATGGAGACAAAAGAAAGGTTTAAGGATATTTGAGCAAAGGCGAGGTGAAATTTGAGCGAAAAATGAAGAAAATTGATTTTTAGTTCAGCACAACCCATGCAAACGCCAATGCTAGATGCAAAAAATGACCAATAGCTATACCAAAGTGTGCCTTAAGTTCAACACAACCTGTGCTGATGTCAGTAACGAGAATATAAGTTTATTTTTTTCAGCCCTACCTAGAGCACAGTTGTGCTGGAAGCTATGCTAAACTAGGTAGAGAAGATAACGTGTTTCAAAGTCAGCACAGCCTCGAGCATGGCCATGCTAACGCCCATGCTGAACCCTGTTTTCGCATAACTATAAATGGACACCTTGTTTTATTTTTTTTTAGAGGACTTTTTTTCTTCTGGCTTTGTTCTGAAAACCCTAGGGGAGCATTATTACGAACTTCAAGAGGAGAATTGTCTAAACATCATTGGAGATCACAAAAAAAAAAAAAAACACAAAGGATTACTCTTTCTATCATGAATCAATTTTACTTCTCTAGATTCTCTATTTTTATTGAAAAATCCATGGAGAAGTAATTCTTTATATCTTTCATCTTGTGAAACCCTAACTCATGTGCTAAAACATTGATTAATTAATGAATTGTTTATGCCTTTACATCTCTTCATGTGTTTCTATTATTCTTGTGATTGATTTATGCGTGCAAATTGATTGCATGTCTGATTTTAATTAGATTGAAAGAGGTTTCGTCTAGTAAATTATATCTTCATGAATAGAGAGTTACATGTTTTGCCTAGAGGTAGGAAAACATTGATTTTCTGCAATTAATCGAAATTTGTGAACTTAATGAGATCTTGCATAATGGTAGTGAGGGAGAGTTCTCCATTATCTTGTGCATGATTAAGAATTGATTAACTCAAGGGAGTAATTAATTTTACTTGAGAATTCCTATGGTGCAAAGTTTAAATTGATTCGTTAATTGATATCTTATTTTGAGAATTTAAGGGTTATGGTGGAACAAGATGACGGGTATATTTTGTGATTGAATATATATATTTTTGACAATATCATTTACTTCTAAGGTTGTTAGGATTTGTTAATTGTTAATTTAATTCATAATTTCCACAACATAAATTAGACTAGATAGTAGAGAAAGGTAATACTAGTACTTGTTTTCTAAATCTCAAAGAACAACAAATGTTAAATCTATACTATAATCAATAGGTACACTAACTAGCTCAATAGTAGATTTTATTGGTTATAAATTTAAAACTTAAAATGATCGGTTAAATTCAAGCGCATCACCTTTTGACATGGTTGTGTACTGACCGTGTTAAGCTACATAGCCTCTAACATGGCTGTGTTGAGTCAAACACAATTTTATTTTATATATATTTAACTCATAATTAAACCAATTTCCACACAACATAAATAATTAGTAACACCTTACATAACTTAATAGATTAAGAGAAATTAAAAGAGTTATATTATTCTTATATTAGTACTAAGAAGGATGTATTCATGATTGTACAGATGTCAACTTAGCTTAAGTTCAAGACAAAACGTACTTAAGGCTATGATTCCAGGTACGTGTTTACCTTATTTGTTGTATGTGATTGCTAGGTAGCTATTTAATGAATTGCATGTGAAATAATGAAATGTTAAAGTGTTATATGAATTGAATGAGGTATGTTGCCAGTGCTTAACTTGGCTTAGGGGCCGCAGTGGCATATTCTTAAGGGACACCTTGATGATCGGTATGTCGCTTTGTCCCTAATGGAGTTGTGTATCAAAATGATTTGAGGTAGATTAGGGTTAAACAAAGCCTACAGTAGCAGTTCCCACTAGGACAAAATTTTGTGTAGCGGGATCATGAGTGCCCCTATATGATATACTTCATTTTGAGATTGGTGTATAAGCTAAAGTGTGAATGTGTCATGGATAAATGTTGCATATATGCATGTGCTATTATTGTGGTGTGTCATGCACATGTGCGTGTGGTATGAAGAGTTTAGGCTCACCTCCCCTTCCTATATATATATATTTTTTTTAGCTGCAAGCGAAAATGACGAACAAGTATAGTATGATGAGAATGGGGACTTGGTAGGATATTATATAGATGAGACGAGAAGATAACATTATTATTTTGTGGAGAAGAGTGATGAAAAGTTCTGAATATTTGTAATTTGAAGTTTTATTAGTTAAATTGAAGTTACGGAAATAATTGTTTTCTTGATATTTTATTATTATTAAATAATGAGATTTGGAATGACTCATATAAGAGCCATTTACTTGATTGAAGTTATAGTAGTATGATGGTTAATATAAATTATCATGTTTAAAGTATTATAGAGTTTTAGAGCCTTAGCGTGTCGCTTTGTAGCAGTGACCCGAGACGGGCTGTGATGCTCCATGTTCTGAGGCATTACAAGTGGTATCAGAGCCATGTTTTGATGATTTGTAGAATTTAGGATATAATCGAATATAGATTAGGTTGATGACTTCTAAAATTAAGTAATGATCAAAAGGTATAGGATTCAATTGGTAGAAGGTAAGTTAAAATCATTAGAAAATTAAGTAAATGATCTATAGAACCATAAGAAGTAAAGAGAGTGGGTAAACTAGGGGATAACTATTATGTTATGTCACTCTAAATATTTTATATAATTATATTTTATCGTATATTCTTGTTTAATTATGTATAGGTGTATGTATATATGTTTGAGCATAAGTATATATAGATGTATATTATCACTAACTCCTCTTACAAATTCTAATTTCAGGATCATTCTACAGTCTCAATTCCCCTAGAATGCCTCTAAGAAGAAGTATCATGTGGAGTTCATCTAGTGCTGGATAGGGTGGTGATGCCCTGGAGGATAAGAACCCTCAAGGACCACTTTAGTAGGAAACCCTAAAGCAAACTAATGTCACAATTGCTCAGTTGCTAGATACTGTAAATGCTCTAGTAGGAATGCTAGCACAACAACAACAACTATAGGCTATGAGACCTGTCAAGCTTGTAGAGGAACCTTACGAGTTAGATAAGTTTGTAAGGTTAGCTAAGGAGTTCCACCCAAAGGTTGATGATCCAATAAAGGCTGAATATTAGATCATTGAGACTGAAAAGACCTTTGAAACCTTTACGATCCCTAAAGACAAGAAAGTAAGATATGATACTTATATGCTGAAAGGAGCAGCTACAGATTAGTGGACCGATATGTCTATATTGGTAAGGACTCCTAAACAATGGCAGAGGTTATCATGGGGAGTTCATCTAGTGCTGGATAGGGTGGTGATGCCCTGGAGGATAAGAACCCTCAAGGACCACTTTAGTAGGAAACCCTAAAGCAAACTAATGTCACAATTGCTCAGTTGCTAGATACTGTAAATGCTCTAGTAGGAATGCTAGCACAACAACAACAACTATAGGCTATGAGACCTGTCAAGCTTGTAGAGGAACCTTACGAGTTAGATAAGTTTGTAAGGTTAGCTAAGGAGTTCCACCCAAAGGTTGATGATCCAATAAAGGCTGAATATTAGATCATTGAGACTGAAAAGACCTTTGAAACCTTTACGATCCCTAAAGACGAGAAAGTAAGATATGATACTTATATGCTGAAAGGAGCAGCTACAGATTAGTGGACCGATATGTCTATATTGGTAAGGACTCCTAAACAATGGCAGAGGTTTAAGGTGCTCTTCTATGAAAAGTATTTTCCTAGCAACATCAAAGACAAAATGGAGGAGGATTACTATAACTATCAATAGGGTAGTAGATCTATGGAGGCATACGAAGCGGAACTAAATCGTTTAAGCACGTTCTTGCCAGAACTAATGAGAGGGGATGATGCTTCCCGAGAAAAAAAAAAGATTTTTTTAGGGATTTGAGCCTACCCTGCAACATGAAGTGGGGGCTTTTCAGTTAACTACTTATGCAAAAGTAGTTGACAAAGCTAAATATTTGGAACATAGTAAAAAGAGAATAGAGAAACAACTATATCATAGATCAAGATCAGTTTTAGGGAAAAGGCATATTTCTAGCATACCTTATGCAGACAAAGGAAAGAGGCTAGTGGTATATCAAGCCAGACCTATGACTTATGTACCTAGACCTATTCAACTAGGCCTACACCTTTAGTACTGCCTCCACCGCCACAGGCAGGATCGATTGTGAGGTATCCTAAATGTTTGGGGCCCTATGATTGCAGTAGTGTAAATGGCCTAAAGTAGCATGCTTATCCTATGGCAAAATAGGACACACCAGTAGGAGTTGCATAGAAAGGACTCTCCCTCAGACCTTCTACTATATTTGTAAGTAAAGAGGGCACAGATCATTTGAGTGTAATGCTCATCACACTCAGGCGGTTGTACCCCTACAAGCCCAAGAGCCTATAAGAATTGCACCTAGAGGACCACTACGTAGAAATCAGAAAGTTGGACCAATATAGAAGGCACCGGGTAGGGTGTTTGCATTGTAATAGCAGCAACAACAAGATTCTCATGATCAAGATACCATAGCAGGTACACTGCTCATAAACTCACATACTGCTTATGTATTGTTTGACACGGGTGCAATACATTCCTGCATATGACTTGTGTTTATGAATGTATGTGAATTAAAACATGTTGTCTTAGAGGATGCTATGATTGTAAATACTCATTTTGGAGTAGAAGGGAAATTAGATCAAATATGTAAAGATGTGGAGATTGTAATATATGGTAAGAAAATGCTAGCTAAATTGTTTGTATTAGAGATGATAGAGCTTGATCTAATTCTAGGAGTGAACTAGTTGTCTAAGTACAATGCTACTATAGATTTTCACAATCTAGTAGTTAGGTTTGATTTTCCTAATGAGGAACAAATTATATTCAAGTTAGATCCATAGAGGTCTACAACTCTTCCAACATACGAGTTATGGAATATAAGAAGACTATCAGCCTTATAAGTAGAAAAAAGTCAAGCTAAGGAATTGGGAAAGGTGTATGTAGTGAATGAGTATGCAAACGTTTTTCCTAAGAATATGTCGGGTTTACCACTAGCCAAAGAGATAGAATTATGTATTAATCTTATATTAGGAACATCACCCATATCTGAAGCACCATACAAAATGGCACCTACTAAACTATCTAAACTGAAGACTCAACTTCAAGAGCTTCAAGATAGTGGGTTTATTAGACCAAGTGTCTCACCATAGGGTGCTCCAATGATATTTGTTAAGAAGAAAGATAGGAGTATGAGACTATGTATAGATTATAAGGAGCTAAACCGAGTCACAATCAAGAACAAATACCCTCTCCTTAGGATTGATGATCTATTTGATCAATTATAGGGAGCTCAAGTCTTCTCCAAAATTGACTTGAGATCAAGGTACCATCAATTAAGAATTAAGGAGGAAAACATACAAAAGACTACTTTTAAGACTCGGTATAGACATTACAAGTTTTGGGTAATGCCTTTTAGTTTAACAAACACTCTAATAGCCTTCATGGACCTCATGAATAGATTGCTTAAAGACTAGCTAGACTAGTTTGTAGTAGTTTTCATAGATAATATCCTCATTTATTCCAAAAGCAAGAAAAACATAAAGCACATCTCAAAACCGTACTAGAAAAACTTGTGGAAGAAAAGCTTTATACTAATTTCAGTAAGTGCAAATTTTGTTGGAATAGGTATCTTTCTTAAGACTTGTGGTGATTAAGAATGGAATATCAATAGACCCTAAGAAAGTAAAGGCAGTAAGTGATTGGTCAAGACTGAGAACTGTAATAAAAGTAAGGAGTTTTCTAGGATTAGCTAAGTACTACAGATGCTTCATAAAAGGATTCTCTCAATTAGCAACTCCTTTGACTCAACTAACAAAGAAAAAGGCCAAGTTCGTATAGAGTGATGAATGTGAGAGCAGCTTCACAACATTGAAGAATAAATTAATGACAGCTCTAGTGTTGGCCCTACCAAAGACGGGAGAAGAATTTGAAGTATTCAATGATGCATTAAATCAAGGTTTGGTGTGTATGCTTATACAGAATGGGAGAGTCATTGCATATGCCTCCCGCTAGCTAAAATGGTATGAGAAGAATTACCCCATCCATGACCTGGAATTAGCTGCTGTGATCTTGGCACTAAAATTATGGAGACAGTATCTTTATGGGGAGAAGTGTAAAATATTTACAAACCATAAAATTTTGAAGTATCTATTTACCTAGAAAGAATTGAATATGAGGTAGAGGAGGTAGCTAGAACTGATAAATGATTACAATGTGGAAATTCATTATCACCTTAGAAGAGCAAATGTGATTGCAGATGCTTTAAGCAAGAAGAAACACATAAATATTGCAGTATTAATCACATCCCATAGGAAAATACTAGAAGACATGGATAAGCTGAAATTAGAAATGGTAACACAAGAAGTGAGAAATGGATTGGCTACACTTAGTATCTAACCCAATCTTATCAATCATATTAAAACTGCAGAAATGGAAGATCTTGAAATTCAAAAGATAAGGAACAAATTAGAACAAGGTGAAACCACAGAACTTGTGTAAAACGCTGAAAGGGTAATCAAGTATGGTAATAGATGGAGTGTTCCAAATAATATAGAATTAAAGAAAAAAAATCATGAAGGAAGCCCATTACTCAGGGTATACAGTACACCCAAAAAGTACCAAAATGTACAAGGACCTCAAGAATACTTATTGGTGGAAAAATATGAAATGGGAGATAGTAGAGTATGTGTCTAGGTGTCTCACATGTCAACAAATAAGGATTGAGCACCAAAGACCAGTGGGTGAATTACAACCTCTTTCTGTACTTGAATGGAAGTGGGAACAAATAACTATGGATTTTGTTATAGCACTCCTGAAGACCAAGGAAAAGTATGATGTAATCTGGGTGATAATAGATAGATTGACCAAGTCCACCCATTTCTTATCAATTGAGGTGGACTATAGACTAGAAAGGCTTACTCAAATGTACATTAGAAAGATTATCATATTACATGAGATACCGGTCACTATTACTTCTGATAGGGATAATAAATTTGTGAGCAGATTCTGGAAAAGTCTACATTAAGCCCTAGGAACCAAACTTCAGTTTAATACAGCATTTCATCCCTAGACAGATGGACAATCTAAGAAAACTATCTAAATTCTGGAAGATCTACTATGAGTTTATACATTAGATCAAGGAGTAACTGGAGTGATCACTTACCTTTAGTAGAATTTACTTATAACAACAGTTATCAAGCTACTATACAGATGGCTCCCTATGAAGCATTGTATGGTAGGAAGTGCAGATCTCCCTTACACTGGGATAAAGTGGGAGAAAAATGAATAGTGGGACTAGAGATAGTATAGGAAACAGTAAACAAGGTCAAAATAATAAAGCAACGAGTTCTATAGGCCTAAAGTCACCAAAAAAGTTACGCAGACAAATGGCAATGCCCTTTACAATTTCAAGTTAGGGATAAAGTCCTACTGAAGATATCCCTAACTAAAGGGGTAATCAGATTTGGACTGCGAGGTAAGCTAAATCCAAGATACGTAGATCCATTTGAAATTTTAAATAGGGTTGGAATAGTTGCATACAGGTTAGCCCTACTGCCAAGTCTGGCCAGAGTACATGATGTATTTCATGTATCGATGTTAAGAAAATATGTACCAAACCTAAATCAAGTGATAGCCTTGGAACCCTTAAAGGTATAACCAGACTTATCCTCTATAAAGAGACCTGTGAGAATAGTGGATTCAAAGGAACATATATTAAGAAGAAGAAAAATTCCTTATATCAAGGTGCAATAGATAAATCAAACAGAACAAGAGGCAATATGGGAATTAGAAGAAGAAATTAAGAAAAAGCATCCAGAACTCTTCCCAATTCCAAGTAACTTTCGAGGACAAAAGTTTTAATAGGGGGGGGGGGGTGAGAATGTAATACATGGTTCTAAAAATTTTATGCACATATTTATATAATCATAATTATTAAGTAAACAAACAAATAAATAACATAAGATCGAGGGCAATCATGCAAATAAGGTTAAAAGATGGGATAGTTTTGTCTTTTCCTAACGGGACTATATAAGTTAGACTAACCTAAGGTTTCTCCTTTTTAAACATTTTGACCATTCACTACAGCAGCCTAGAGTGACATAAAGAGAGAGAGAGCCCCTTCAGGAAAACCTAAGGCGATATAAGGAGACATCGCAACACAATAAAAAGGTAATGATTTTGAGTTATTAAAAGACCTATTCTAACAATAAAGGCTCAATCACGGAATCATTTTGGTTGTTTATAGGGATTGAATTAAAGAACAGGTTAAACAAGCAAGGAATCAACCAAATTCAAGTTCCAAGTGAGAATCCAAGCCGAGTATACTAGAACCTAACTTTATGTTAGATATGGTTAATGTAATGATAAATTAGATTAAAAAGCATAGCAATTAGGATTTAGGATGAATTAGTATAGAAAAAATAGGTTATTAAGACCTTACTGAGAGATACACGGCCTCCCAACATAGTCGTGTTTCGATTGTGTAAACCTAAAAAGATACATGTTCCCAACATGGTCATGTTACTCCCATATTAAACACAAAAGATATACCAAGAAATACATGACTTCCCAACATGATCGTGTTACTCCTGTGTTGAACACAACAGACATACTAAGAGATACATGGCCTAGCTACATGGTTGTGTTCCAACCATGTTGAATTCAAAACCCACCGAAAAATACATGACCTTTTGATACAGTTGTGTATTAACCGTGTTAAGCTACACGACCTCTAACATGGCCATGTTGAGTCAAACACAATTTCATTTTATATCTATTTGACTCCTAATTAAACCAATTTCTACATGACCTAGATAATTAATAAGACCTTAAATAACCTAATAGATTAAGAAAAAATTAAGAGAGTTATATTATTCTTATATTAGTACTAAGAAGGATGTATTGATGATTGTACAGATATCAACTTAGCTTAAGTTCAAGACAAGACGTGCTCAAGGCTAGGATTCTAAATACGTATTTATCTTGTTTATTGTATGTGATTACTAGGCAGCTATTCAATGAATAGTATATAAAATAATAAAATGTTAAAGTGTAATATGAATTGAATGAGGTATGTTGCTTATGCTTGGCTCGGCCTAGGGACCCATAGTGGCAAATCCCTATGAAGCACCTCGATGATCGGTGTGCTGCGTTGTCTCTAGTAGAGCCGTGTATCAAAATGATCTAAGGTGAATTAAGGTTAGACAAGGCCCATAGTGGCAATTCCCACTAGGACAAAATTTTGTGTGTATAGGGGTCATGAATACCCCTATGTGGTATAATTCATTTTGAGATTGATATGTAAGCTGAAGTGTGAATGTGTCATGGATAAATTTTGCAAATATGCATGTGCTATTATTGTGGTGTGTCATGCGCATGTGGGTGTAGTACTCACGTATTGAGCTTAGGTTCATCCCCACCTTCCTATATTTATTTTTAGCCGCAAGCAAGAATGACAAGCAAGTGGAGTATGATGAGAATGGGGACTTGGTAGGACATTGCATGGATGATAAGGAAAGAGAACATTATTATTATGTGGAGAAAAAGTGATGAAAAGTTATGAATATTTGTAATTTGAAGTTTTATTAGTTAAATTGAAGTTATGGAAATAATTGTTTTCTTGAGATTTTATTGTTATTAAATGATGAGATTTAAAATGACCCATCTAAGAGTTATTTAATTGATTGAAGTTATAGTTGTATGATAGTTAATATAAATGATTAGGTTTGAAGTATTATAATGTTTTAGAGTCTTAGCGTGTCGTTTTATAGTAGTGACACATCGCGGGCTGTAATGCTCAATGTTCTAGGACGTTACACATAGATACATGAAAACTTTATCCAAATCCAAATCCTTCGTATGAAATGACAAGATACTTTGTCTATGTAATTCTATAACTTAGCAACATCAACAAAGGAATGTATGTACTGTTGCTGAATTAACATTTTCATCCACTTTTTTGGAAGTCTAGGAGCATAATTTTTTTTTTTTAAAAGAAAACGATCAATGTCATAAACAACGGATTTTTAATTGAATCCCCCAACTTCATCATTCTATTATACTGCTGCACTATCATGAACCATACAGCTTGCCAGATTTTGAATTAAATATTTCCCTTATGCAATTTAATATCTTGCGATACTTTATGCTATTTCAAACGTGCTTTTAATGCATTGTTTGATTTGTAATTTTAATGCGTACTATTCCATGGCAAGCCTTCAACTTTGTTGTTCTTTTTTACTTAAGTTTGTTTGGTAGATATTTTGCAAGGAAAGATTCAAAACTGTATAGGTTCATTTGCTTGCTTCAATAGAGACCAGCAAGAGGATGCGTACAACGATTGTATAAGGATAAGGGCTTTGTTGATTTGTCTATGAATTTATTGACTGAAATATTATGTGTGCGCTCATTAGAATCAATTATATATCAGTAAATATGTGTGTAAGTCATGGTACTCATCAACATATGATTATTTCTTTGTAGTGGAGTACATGGACGAGATTAGTGACACACAACTTATTGTTCATGAAAATCCTAAAGCAGATATTGTTATTTTTATTGTTGAATATCGATCATAAAAAAATTAAAAAAAAAAACGATGCATTACAATTAGAAATCTAAAATTAAAAGCTTTTATAGTAGAGAGTAGTTGGAATGGGCTACTCTTCCTTTTCCCGTTATAACCATTTCGATGCTGTTTCATTGTATATTCCAATAACGGGGAGAGTTTTATATTGCCTCTCCTCATCAAGGAAGATAAAGACAGGAGATATAGCAAATATTCGTCTTAGTTGAAGGTGAGGCTATTCATTTTTTATTATAAAGTTGGACTATGTTTTGACATTGTTTCGAGAACATAAAAAGCCATTTGGACTCTAAGAGATCATATCAAAAGGCAGTGTTATCAGTATTATATGATTATTCTTGGTGAAGCGAATACATGGAGTAGAATACCTCCACCGTATTATGTGCGGAATTATACTTCTTTTCCTAAACTACATATTGGAATGGAGTCATATGTTGGACGATGTATACTAAAGACATAGTACTTGCTACAATTTTGTATTATTTTGTTTACATGTCAAAATGTTTCAGGTTAACACCTTTCTCCAAGTTCTCTGACCGTCACCTGCTTTCATTAGATTGATCCTGCTTGATACGGGGATGTACTTGGCTTTGGTGGAATATGACGGCTCAAAGATTACAGAGAACTCTCTCTGCTTAGAGCAGTTGTATGATATCTGCGTGAAGCGGGACAAAAACAGCTTGTATAATGTTGTCGGAAAATTAAATGGATAGAGCATTCTACTGCAAGCAAGCGCTTATTGACGACAATTGTCTAATTGGTGGAGGATCCACTATGCTAATTAAGTTTCTTCATGAAGAATCGACCTTCTTAGCATGCCTCCAACATATACTACTCTCATCAATTGCAAGCCAACTCTAGTATCTACGAGATCCATTTAAATTTAAAATGTGTCTTTTTCCTTGTCTCGTAATGAGTCCAGATTAACTCCATTCGCAAGTTAAGCATTTTCGTCTATATATAGGTTTTATGTAATCCTTGTTGTTAATTAAGGAGGATGTGCTTAACCCCTCAACAAAAGTCAATTTAAAATCAATAAGTGGTATGGAAGAATGCATTTTTAAATGGATCTCTATAATATCTCAGATCCCGAAACATTATAACCCGCCACGTGTCCTATTGAGTAGCAACACGCTAAGACTCTAAATCTTCATCACAAATTAAACCTACTCATCTCTATTATAGAATAATATCATTATAACTTCAATAATAGAAACGAATAATCCTTAAGTGAATCATTCCAATCATCATTACCTAAAACAATTACATTAAACTCAAATCTTAAAATCAGGATAATTATCTATCAACATATAATTATCAACATAAATATAAGTCTAACAACTATCTCTAAATTCTATGAAAATGACCCTTCATTAGCTTCTACTTCACTTGTCCTCATAGTAGTATTGATACTCTCCACCATTCTCATCGTGATAACGATACACTACATTTCTACTCTTATCGTATTCATCATAGTCACCTGCAGCTGAAAAATAATTAGAATGAACCTAAGCCCAATACATAAATACTACAGAGACATATGCGTGCCACATTAACAACAATATCAACACACATAGATGCATTGGAAGTACAAATCAAAACATCAAGTTATTTATCTTCACTTAACCAACATACAACACAGGGGTACTCATGATCCCATTACATATATAATATTTACATGTGTATAATTCTCAGTTAGGAACTGTTGCTACAAGCTCCATCTAATCCTAATCTAGCCTAGATCATTTTGGGCATAAAGCTCCATTAAGGACAATGTGGTATACTGATCATAAAGGTGTCCCCCTAGGGATCTACCACCTCCATTCCCTAGGTCGAGCCAAGCACAAACAGTACATCTAATTAAATCTAGTTTTTCATTAGAATCATTTAAATACTATGCTAACAATCACAAATAACAAACACGGTAAACATATACCTAGAAGATTAATCGCACGGTTAGCTCTTACTTTTCTAGGAAAGGGAGATTGAGTTCAATTCTATCCTATAACTTAATCTAGGTTCACTAATTGGTTAATTATGTCCTAATTGCAGAATTCCCTTCCCCAATGTCTTATTGTGCATAAGTCGTTATTTAGAACTACAAGTAAACGAAATACAATTGAATAGTGAGTGTACCAAAACAACACAATCATGTGAGTAGCCATGCAAAGGAATATGAGAGGGAACACAACCATGCTAATGGCTGAGTACGTTTCTATGCATAATTGCCATTCCAGCATGCCCAAGTACACGATCATGTATTTTGTCATGTACTCTTCTATGAATTTTTACAATTTAACACACCTAAGTACACAGGGCGTATCCTATGACTATGTACCTTTCTATACACATTGTGTTTTGACATGAGCAAATACACAAGCGTATATTTGACCATATACTACATTGTTCATCGCGAATCCCTTTTTCCTCTTCTCTAATTGTTCCCAAACCTATTTTATATGAATCTAAGTCTAATTGATCAATTAATCTATTAATTCTAATGCATTATATGGATCTTATGCACTCACTTGTTTCAAATTGTGATTGAAACCCTCAACTCACTTGATCCCACACCTATTCCATCTCAATCCTTGTTCCATACTCTAACAACATGTCATCAATTTTTACTTAAACCTACGAATCTATCATCAAAAATCAATATTTTGATGATTAAAGTCCTTACCTAATGAAATTAGATTAATCTTAGTGGTTGTTCATTAGGTCACCTTATGAGTCTCAAGAAGTGTCTTTGATTGCTATTATGCAAACGGTAAAAGGGAGTGTTAGGTCAAGTGAAACTTATATATCTTGACCATGAAATTGCCTCCATATCTTTTAACTGTTTACTTTATTTAACCTTGATTTTAATTTATAATAATTAAATAATATATATATTACGTATATTTACATTCTCCCCCCTTATAAAAACTTTTGTCCTTGAAAGTTACCTAGGTTTGGAAAGAGCATTAGATGCTTCCTTCGCATGTCTTCTTCTAACTCCCAAGTCACTTCATGTTCTGTCTAATTGGTCCATTGTACCTTAACATAGGAAATCACTCTTCTCCTCAATACTTGTTCCTTAGTGGTCACTATTCTTACAGGTCTTTCAACATATGATAAATTCGACTACACATTTGAAGGCTCCAAAGCCACTATTTAGTCTAGATTTGGTACAAACTTCCTCAATATAAATACATGAAATACATCATATACCCCAGCCAAACTTGATGGTAGAGCCAACCTGTCAGCAGCAATGCCAATTCTTTCCAAAATCTCAAATGGACCCATATACCTTAGATTCAACTTCCCTCAAACCAAAAATATGATTACTTCTTTAGTTAGAGATACCTTCAATAGAACCTTATCCCTTACTTGAAATTCCAAGAGGTGTTGCCATTTATTAACATAACTTTCTAGCGAACTGAAAGAATCTACTACTTTATCACCTTCACTTTATATATAGTTTCCTGCACTATCTCTAGCCCGATTATCTATCTTTCACCAACTTCATCCTAATGTAAAAGAGATCTGCAATTTCTGCCATCAAGTGCTTCATATGGAGCCATCTAAATAGTAGCTTAATAGTTGTTATTGTATACAAATTCCTCCAAGGATAGGTGATCACTCCAATTACCCCCATATTCCAAAGTACATGCTTATAATCGATCTTCTAGAATTTGAATTGTGCATTCAGACTACTCATTTGTTTGAGAGTGGAAAGCAGTACTAAATTGTAATTTAGTACCTAGAGCCTAATATAAGCTTTTCCAGAACCTACTCACAAACTGAGTATCCTTGTCAAAATCTATAGTGGTTAGCATGCCATGTAATCTAACAATCTCTTTAAGGTACAATTGGGTAAGCTTCTCTAATCCATACTTCACCTTAATCAATATAAAATGAGTTGACTTTGTCAATCCATCTAAAATTACCTATATTGCATTATATTTCTTCTTGGTTATTAGGAAAGTTGTAACAAAGTTCAATGTTACATGTTCCCACTTCCATTCAGGTATAAGAAGTGGTTGTAACTCACCAACTAGTCTTTGATGTTCAACTCTAATTTGTTAGCATGTCATGGATTTGGAAGCGAATTATGTTATCTCTTGTTTCATATATCTCCACCAATAATGATTTTTTAGATCTTTGTACATCTTGATATTTCCAGGATGTACCGTGTATCTTGAATAATGGGCTTCTTTCATAATCTTCTTCTTTAATTCCATGTCATCTAGTACACACCATCTTATGCCATATTTAACTACACCTCCAACATCCACATTAAATTCAATTGTTTCACTTTGTTATATTTTGCTCTTGATCTTTTGAATTTCGAGATCTCTAATTTATGATGCCTTAATTCGATCAAGGAGACTTGGTCTAATACAAATAGTAGCCAACCTAGTTCCCACTTTATGTGTCACCATCTCTAACTCTAACTTACACATGTCCTCCAATATCTATTTCTAAGAAGTAATTAGAGCCATTATATTAATCTTCTTCTTCTGACTTAAGGCATCTGCAACAACATATGCCTTCCCAGGATGGTAATGAATCTCTACATCATTGTCATTTATCAATTCCAGTCATCTTCTCTGCCTCATATTTAGATCTTTCTATGTGACTAAGTATTTTAGGCTCTTGTGGTCTATGAAAATTTTGCACTTCTCACCATACAAGTAATGTCTCCACAGTTCTAGTGCTAAGATTACAGCTACCAACTCTAAGTCATGTGTAAGGTACTTCCCCTTATATGGTTTCAACTGACGATAGGCATATGCTATGACTCTTCCATTCTGCATGAGCACACATCCTAAACCTACAATCAACACATCACTAAATACTTCAAATTCTTCCCTTGTCTTAGATAGAGCTAACAATGAAGTTGTTACCAATTTCTC
Source organism: Laguncularia racemosa (assembly GCA_037954665.1). NCBI lineage: Eukaryota > Viridiplantae > Streptophyta > Magnoliopsida > Myrtales > Combretaceae > Laguncularia > Laguncularia racemosa. The sequence goes on along the minus strand of JBBMOL010000022.1, from coordinate 1,774,169 downwards.
CTTCAGTGTCATAAAACTATTTCCGCAATCATCATTCCACACAAATTTTTCCTTTTTTCTTTGTTAATCAGGTCAAAGGAGTTGTTAGACGAGAGAATCCTTCCACAAAGAGCCTATAATAGCCAGCTAGTCCCAAAAAACTTATGAACTCTATTACAATCCTTAGTCTTAGCCAGTTAATAACCACGTTTATTTTCTTAAGATCTACTAAAATCCCATCCTTATTTACCACATGTCCTCATAAGGATACATGTTCCAACCAAAACTCACACTTACTGAACTTAACGTATAATCTTTCCCCCTATAATCTTTCCAAAACTACTTGAAGATGTGTTTCATGTTCTCCTTTGCTCTTAGAATAGAAGGGGATATCATCTATGAACACCACTATAAATTAATCCAACAAGTCCCTAAGAACTCTATTCATAAGGTCCATGAAAGCAGTTGGAGCATTTGTTAACTCAAAAGGCATTACTAGAATTCATAATGCTCATACTGAGTCCTAAAAGCAGTTTTTTGAATGTCTTCTTCTTTAATCCTTAATTAGTGATATCCCAATCTCAAGTCAATTTTGGAGAAGACCTAAGCTCCCTGTAATTGGTCAAATAGGTTATCTATTCTAGGTTAGGGTACTTATTTATGATAGTGACTTGATTCAGCTCCCTATAATCAATACATAACCTCATGCTCCCATCTTTCTTCTTGACAAAAAGTACTGGAGCTCCCCATGGTGAAATGCTTGGCCTAATAAACCCATTATCTTGCAACTCTTGAAGCTGGGTCTTCAACTCTAATAATTCAATGGGTGCCATTCTATAGGGCACCTTAAATATTGATGTCATGCCCAGTACCAAGTTAATACAGAATTCCATCTCCCTAACTAGGGGTAAGCTTGGTAGATTTTCTAGAAAAACATCTGCATATTCCATCACCACATGTATGCCTTCTAATTTCTCGACTTGTCTAGTCTCTACAGATAGTGTCGATATCCTACTCATACTCCATAACTCATAAGCAAGAATAGTTGCAAGCTTCTATGCATCTAACTTGAATACAATTAGATCTTCATTAGGGAAATTAAAACAAACCACTAAATTGTGACAATGAATAATGGCATAATACTTAGATAACCAATTTACCCCAAAAATCATATCAAATTCCATTATTTCTACTACAAATAAGTCTGCTAGTATCACTTTTCTTTGTATTTTTCATATTCAAATCCCATCATTTCTAATATAAATAAGTCTACCAGCATCACTTTTCCTTGTATTTTGATCCCAACATCCCTACACATTTGATCTAATCTTCCTCTTACTCTAAAAGGAGTATTCACAACCATAACATCATTCAGCAGCACAGGTTTTAAACCATAAATATGCATAAATATAGGTGATATGCATGAGTGCGCCGCACCCATATCAAATAATACATAAGCTATAGCTGAATTTATAAGCAATGTACCTACAATAGTGTCTTGGTTCGGAGCATCTTGTTGTTGTTGTTGCTATAAAGAAAATACACAATCGAGTACTCTTTACCTTAGTCTAGTTTGTTGAGATCTACCCATTGGCACTCTAAGGGGAAATCTTACTTGCTGCTGCACTGGCATCTATTGGGGTACTACAGCCATCTAGTTAAGGGTAACACCACATTCAAAGGATATGTGTCCCCTTTGCTTACATGTGTAGTAGAAAGTCTAAGGTATAGCCTTCTTTATACAATTCCTGCTAAGATGTCATGTCTTACCATAGGAAAAAAATGCCCCTTTAGGCTAACTACATTGATGCAATTCTTGCTGTCCTAAACACCTAGGATTTCTTCTCTTTTGTCCTTCCTATGGTTGTAGAGGCAATGCTAGAAGCACTGGCCTAATCTAAATAGGTTTAAGCATGAATGCCATAGGTTTAGCTCGATCTATAGTTAGCCTCTTTCCTTTTTCAACATATGACATACTTGAAGCATGTCTCTTTCCCAAGGCAATTCTTAGCCTATAGGATAACTATTCCTTTATTCTCCTCCTAGTCTTCTCTAAGAACTTAACCTTATCAACAACCTTCACATAAGTAAGTAATTAGAAGGACCCCACCTCATGTTAGAGGTTAAACTCTAAACCTCTCACAAACCTTCTTGCCCTAGAGGCATCATCAATACAAACTACTTCAGGTAAGAACTTAATCAAGCAATTTAGCTCTGCTTCATATTCCTCTATAGTCTGATTACCCTATTGGCAGTTATAATACTCTGCCTCCATCTAACCTTTGATACTACTAGGAAAATACTTTTCATAGAATACTTCCTTGAACCTTTGCCGATGGACAAGAGCTCTTATTAATCTAGGCACATTAGCCCACCAATCTGCAATCTACCATTTTAACATGAATGCTGCAAAATTCACCTTTCTATCCTCTGGCACCAAAAATGCAGCAAATGTCCTTTCGATCTTTGTGATCCAATGTTAAGCCTCTATTAGATCATCAACTCATGGGTTAAATTCCTTAGCCAGCCAAGCCTATTGTCGTTGCTGTGCCATCATCCCTACTGGGGCATTCACTGTTTCCAATAGTTGTGCAGTCATGATGTTGGCTTGAGCTAGAGCTTTTTGCTGAGGTAATCTTAGAGGATACCTTTCCTGTAGGGCATCCTCACCTTATCTAGCACCAAATGAGCTTTATCCTATGATTCTTCTAGGAGGCATTATGCTTAAGAGGAGGGAACCGAATAGATCCAAAAGTTAGAGTTAGTGATTGTATACCTCTATCTACACACACACACACACACACATAAAAATATATATAAGTAAAATAAAACAAAATTTTAAAGAAATTACAACTAAAGATAATAATTGAAATAAAATAGTTATTAGACAAAAGTAATTGACCCGCAATTTAGCTACTCTCTTCATCTCTTACCATTCTACAGATTCAATGCTTAATCCATCTAAAGATCTCAACTTACTTTCTACTATATATATAAGTAAAATAAAAAAAAATTGAAAGAAATTACAACTAAAGATAATAATTGAAATAAAAAAGTTATTGGACAAAATTCATTGACCTGCAATTTAACCACTCTCTTCATCTCTTACCATTCTACAGATTCAATGCTTAATCCATCTAAAGATCTCAACTTACTTTCTACTGATTAAAACCTATACTTATTGATCAACAACCTATTACGTAAGGATTTTCAATCCTAAGATCTATGGATCACAAACCAATATTCAATTGATTACCACCTAAGCTATAATGCCCCGAACTCAGAACATTACAACCTGTCACGTGTCATATTGAGTAGCGACACACTAAGGCTTTAAATCTCCATTATAAATTAAACATGTTCATCTTTATTGTAGAATAATATCATTATAACTTCAATAATAGAAATGAATGATTCTTAAGCGAATAATTCCAATCATCATTACCTAAAGAAATTACATTAAACTCAAATCCCAAAACCAGGATAACTATCTATCAACATATAATTATAAACATAAATAAAAGTCTAACAACTATCTCTAAATTCTATGAAAATCATCCTTCATTATCTTCTACTTCACTCATCCCCATAGTAGTATTGATACTCTTCACCATTCTCATCTTGATAATGATACATTATATTTCCACTCTTATCATATTCGAAGTATTCATCATATTCACCTGCAGCTGAAAAATAATTGGAATGAGCCTAAACCTAGTACGTAAATAGCACACAGACATGAGCTTGTCATATTAACAACAATATCAACACACATATATGCATTTGAAGTACATATCAAAACATCAAGTTATTTATCTTCACTTAACCAACATACAACAAAGGGGTACTCATGATCCCATTACACATATAATATTTACATATATATAATCCTAAGTTGGGAACTGCTACTATAGGCCCCATCTAATCCTAATATACCATAAATCATTTCAATATAAAGATCCATTAGGGACAACACAGTATACCGATCATCAAGGTACCTCCTAGGAATTCGCTACCTCCAACCCCTAGACCAAGCCAAGCACAAACAACACATGTAATTAAATCTAATATTCTATTAGAATCATTTAAATACTATGCTAACAATCACAAACAACAAACACAGTAAACACGTACCTAAAAGATTGGTCTTACGGTTAGCTCTTACTTTTCTTAGAAAGGGATATAGACCTATCAAATTCTAAAGATTGAGTTTAGCAATCTAGGTTCACTAATTGGTTGTGTGTAAGTCGTAATTTAGAATTGCAAGTAAATGGAATACAATTGAATAGTAAGTTTCCCAAAACAATATGACCATGTGAGTAGCTGTGCAGAGGAACATGGGAGGGAACACGGCCGTGCTAGTGGTTGTGTACCACTTTATGTATAATTATCATTCTAGCACACCCAAGTACACGGTCATGTATTTGGTTGCATACCATTTTGTGAATTTTTATAATTTGACACGTCTAAGTACACAGGCATGTCCTATGATAGTATACCTTTTTATATACATTCATGTTGTGACACGAGCAGGTACATGGGCATGTATCTGACCATGTACTACATTATTCGTTGCGAATCCCTTCTTCCGCTTCTCCAATTTGTTCCCAAACCTAATTTCTATTAATCTAAGTCTAATTGATCAATTAACCTATTAATTCTAATGCATTATATAGATCTTGTGCACTTATTTGTTTCAAATTATGATTGGAACCCTCAACTCGCTTGATCATATGTCTGTTTCGTCTCATTCCTTGTTCCACACTCTAACAACATGTCATCAATTTTTACTTAAACCCATGAATCTATCATTAGAAATCAATATTTTGATGATCCGAATCATTACCTAATGAAATTATATTGATCTTAGTGGGTATTCGTTAGGTTGACTTGTGAGTCTCAATAAGTGTCTCTTTGATTACTACTATGCAAATAGTAAAAGAGAGCATTAGGTCAAGTAAGGCTTATATATCTTGACCATGAAAATGTTAAGGCCTGTGCATGAGAGGAAGTTAAAGTTAAGGCCAGTGCTCACTAATAATAATGAAGTAAAGTTAAAAGAGGAAGAAAAATAAAGGCACAAGATTTATCATAGTTCACCTATTAACTAAGGCTACGTCCAGTAGAGAATTTCACTATAATTAGCACCCCACTCTCTCATTTTCATCACGCAATTACAAGTGAGAAAGAAAGTATATAGTAACAGCTATTAATGGGCTCAAGCCCAAACTTTTAATGAACAAATATGGGCTTACTTACTAAAAGTCCTTTGATGCCTAGGGGGCGCTGCCCTCTTAAGACTCCCGTCGGGGCGTGCTTTCCTATCATAGGGGAGTATAAGCCATACCCCAACATTATGCCACTTGGTGAATACTTCCCATGCCTTTTTAAACCCAACACAGTTATACACCATTCAAACTTTTCTACATTCACTACCTTAGTCAAAAAATCCGCACTGTTCACCTATGTGTCAACTTTTTCCAGCAATATAACTTTTTGTTCTAATTTCTCTCGAATAAAGTGATATTATATATCAATATGCTTTGTTCTTACATGAAAACCAGGATTTTTAGCCAAAAATATAGCACTTTGGCTATCACATCCAATCTTCACTCCTCCTTGTGTAAAACTAAGCTCTCTATACAATCTTCTTATCCAGATCACTTCCTTAGTAGCATGAGTAAGAGCCATGTATTCTGCTTTAGTACTAGATAAAGCAATCGTGCTCTATCTCTTGCTCATCCAACTTACAAATTTGCTAAATAAGGAAATAACATAACCACTGGTCGACCTTCTACTATCAATGTCACCTCCCCAATCAACATCAACAAAACACTTTAGTTCTAATGCTTGTTGTTTATTTGAGCTTTTCATGCCTTCATAACATAACTCAAAATCAAATGTATTGCAAAGATAACGAAGCACCCTCTTTGCAACTATCCAATGCTCCTTTCCTGGATTGGATATATATCTGCTCAATACTCCTACTGCTTGAGCAATATCTGGACAAGTACATATCATGGCATACATCAAGCTCCCCATTACACTTGCATATGGAATTGCTGCCATCTCTTCAATTTCCTCTTCAGTCTTGGGACATTGGGACGCTGATAACTTGGAACTTGTGGACATAGGAGTCTTTACTGGCTTACAGTCTATCATATTGAATTTTTTCAACACATCTACAACATATTTCTTCTGACTTAACCATAACTTTCCATTCTCTTGCTCCCTTTTTATCTATATACCCAAGATGAAGTTTGTTGGTCCTAAGTCTTTCATCTTAAACTCTTTTCCCAATAGTCCCTTCACAATATTGATCATACTCATACTATTCCCAACTAGCAACATATCATCAACATATAAGGTTAAAATAATGAAATCATCATCTAACCTCTTCACATAAACACAATGATCAGCATCACAACAAACAAAGCCAAGCTTCAAGGCATAGGAGTCAAACTTCCGATACCACATTCTTGGAGATTGTTTCAGGCTATATAAAGACTTGTTCAGTTTGCAAATGAAATCTTCTTTTCCCTTGACCACAAACCCATCTGGTTACTTCATGTAAATATCCTCCTTCAAGTCACCATGTAGGAAAGTTGTTTTTACATCAAGCTGCTCTACCTCTAGATTGTATGTAGCTGCTATAGATAAAACAAGTCTTATAGAATTTAATTTAGCAACTGGAGAAAAAACCTCACCATAATTGACTCCTTCTATCTACGAATATCCCTTCTCAACTAGATGAGCTTTATATCGTTCTATATCTCCATCTACAAATACCTTCTTCTTAAATACCCACTTACAACCAATTGCCTTCCAATTTGTAGGTAATTTTATTAAATTCCATGTTCTATTTTTACCCAATAAGTCCATCTCATCTGTCATGGCTTTCTCCCATTGTTTTGCATCTTCAGCACTTCTTGCTTCCTTAACATTATTTGGATCATCACCTGTAATAGTCAAAGCACAATCTTCATTACTGGCAAAAAAATTATACCTCTCAAGTGGTCTTCTTTACCTTGTGGACCTCCTTAAGGTCGGTTCAAGTAGAGCTTCAACTTCAAACTCAGTATCAGAATCTACAATATCATCCTCCACATCAAGCTCATCAATTTCAGAATCTGAATTTTCTATTTCAACTTGTGTAGCTTCTGTCTTTCCCTGTAAACCAATATCTAACTCAACCATTTGTGGTTCTTCAAGAGCTTGTGAAACAGCTAATTTATCGTAAATTCTCTGAATACCACATCTTTGCTGTAAATGATGTGTTTAGTATTGGGATTCCACAGCTTATATCCTTTTATACCATCTTTGTACCCAATGAAGATGCACTTCTCTAACTTGCTTTTAAGCTTATTCCTCTTTTCCTTAGGCACATGCACATACGCTTCACAGCCAAATACTCTAACATGGGATATATTTGACTTCTTTTTTAATAGCGCCTCAAATGATGTCTGATCTTTCAAAGCTGATGTGGGAGACCTGTTCTTTAGATAACACGTAATAGTCACTGCTTCTGCCTAAAATTCAGTTGCTAAGTTTGTACCACTTAACATACTTCTTGCTTTCTCCATGAGGGATCGATTAAGTCTCTCTGCCACCCAATTCTGCTGAGGTGAATATGGTGTGGTTTTCTGCCTTGCTATGCCACTGGTTGCACAAAATTGATCAAATTTCGCTGAACAGAATTCTCCTCCATTATTAGTTCTCAACACTTTAATCTTTCTATTAAATTGATTTTCCACGAAAGCTTTGAATTCATGAAACTTCTCTAACACGTCATCTTTTCTCTGCAAGAAATATATCCACACATATTTGGAATAATCATCAGTAAAGGAAACACAATACCTTGATTTTCCAAATGATGCTACAGGTAAAGGACCAAAAACGTCACTATGAATTAAATCCAGAATCTCTTTTGCTCTCCCTCCTATGGATTCAAAAGATATCCGATTATGTTTTCCATATAGATAATATTTACAGAATCTGAAACCTATTGAGTAGCTCGAGATTCCATCCACCATCTTCTTTGAAGTAATGGTCACCAATCCTTTCTCACCGATATGACCCAATCTCCGATGCCACAGCATTGTGGAATCTTCTTTCACTTGCTCTGTGATATAACTCTCACCACTAATCACCGTGCTTCCCAACAATTTCCACAACTTTCCACACCATTCGCCTCTAGCAATTACCATAGATCCACGAGTTAGCTTACATGAATACTTATCGCTGATGAAAGTAATACCAGCATCTACCATAGTTCCAACAAAAATAAGATTCCTAGTAAGACCAGGAATATGCATCTCATCCGAAAGATTCTTGACTATCCCATCCTTCATCTTCAGCTTCACCTTTCCACGATCGACAATGTTAAGCATCAAATCATCTCCCATTTGCACTGTACCTCCTTGATATGGTTCATAACAGCAAAACCAATCTCTATGAGGTGTCATGTGAAAAGACGCTCTAGTATCAATTATCTACGCACTGTGGTCAACTTGAGATGAGTTGTAGATGAGATATTTGTCTCCCACATTATTGTCATCATCTTTCTTTGTACTAGACAATGATGCATCATCTCGCTTCTCAAGACCCACACTTGTGCTTCTACAATCCTTCTTCAAGTGTCCAGTTTTTCCACACTTCCAACACTTTATTTCGGATCGATCACGACTTTTAAATCTTCCTCTAGACTTATTCCTGCTAACAAATCTAGATTTAGACCGTTCACTTACGAAAAGATCATCATTCATTGCATTATCAGAACTTGCTCTTCTCATCTCCTCAGACAATAAAGCAGACACGACATTCTCAAATGATAGCGCACTAACAACAGTGCCAATCGAAACAATTATATGTTCCCATGAATTAGGCAACGAACACAGCAAAGTACATGCTTTATCTTCCTCATCTAGATTAACATCAATAGATGCAAGCTACCTACGGATAGTATTAAAGTCGTTTAAGTGTATAGAAAAGGAATCACCTTCACTCATCCGAAGGTTATACAGTCGCTTTCGCAGAAACAACCTGTTCATGAGCGATTTGCTCTAATAAAGGCTTCCTAATTTAATCCAGAGATCCTTCATTGTCTTCTCATAGGTCACGTTCACCAAGACATTATTAGCGAGGCATAACCAAATCAGGCTTCGTGCTTTCCGATCACTGCTGATCCATGCCTTCAATTGAGTGGATGCGGTCACAATCTCCTCCTCCTTCGCTTTCTCCTTAGTAATTAGCTCAGGTTTATCTTCTTCAATTACATACCATAGATCTTTGTCCACAAGCAGAGCCTCCATCTTCAACTTTCATAACACAAAACCCTTTATGTTGAACTTCTCCACTTCAATCTATGATTGACTGGCTGACATCTTCCCAAAATTTGATTTTTTTTTTTTTTTTTCGGATCTCTCTTCACTAAGAAAAGCATAATCTCAAACCTCACTCTAATACTAGATGTTAGGGCCAGCGCACGAGAGGAAGTTGATGTTAGGGCCAGCGCTCACTAATAATAATGAAGTAAAGTTAAAAGATGAAGAAAAATAAAGGCACAAGATTTATCCTGGTTCACCCATTAACTAGGGCTACGTCCAACAAAAAATTCCACTATAATTATCACCTCACTCTCTCGTTTTCATCATGCAATTACAAGTGAAAAAAAGAATATATAGTAACAGCTATTCATGGGCTCAAGCTCAAACTTTTAACGAACAAATATGAGCTTAATTGCTAAAAGTCCTCTAGTGTCTAGGTGGCGCTGCCCCCTTGAGACCCCCACCAAGGCGGCTTCCCCAAACCCCCGCCTGCTCAGCATGGAGCGGGACCTATGTGTTTTCCTGTCGTAGGGAAGTATGAGCCCAAATTATCTCATTTCTTTTGACTATTTACTTTATTTAACTTTGGTTTTAATCTATAATAATTAAATAATATATATATATATATATATATATTATATATAATTACGTGTATTTACAATCTTGGAGTTATGAGAGTTGGCTTGCAATTGATGAGAGTAATAATAAATGTTGCAGGCATGCAGGAAGAAACCTAGTGAAGTGAACCCTCCTCTTTTATGATAATTGCCAATAATGGACACTTACTTGCAGCAGAAAGCCATCTCCATTTAATTTTCCGTCAATCTTATACCAGTTATTCTTGTCCCACTTCATCAAAGTATAATATTCCTACTCTAAGTTGGTAGATTATTCTTGGAAATTTTCCCCTATGACTTTTCATAGTCAAATCTCTGAGCCATCACATTCTACGAAAGCCAAGTACAAAGCGACCTTAATCTAAAGATAGTAGACAGCAGCTGAGGAATTCGAGGAAGGTAAACAACCTGAAACATTTTGACATGTAGATAAAATGCCAAAATGCAGCAAGTACTTAGTGCTCTAGTGTCCATTGTCCAAGTCGTGGACCCATTCTAGAATGTAGTTCAGATCAGAAAAGAGTATAGTTCTGCAAATAGTAAAGTGAAGTCACTCTTTTCCATTTATCTTCTTCACCGGTAGTAATCATATAATACAGATAACGCTACCTCTTGTTGTAATATTCAAAAGTACGAGTGACATTGTATATTTCTGAGACAGTGCCAAAGCCTAGTCCAAGCTTATGATTGAATATGAAAAGTCGCACCGTCACCTAATACAATATTTGGTACACTCCCGTCCTGTCTTACTCTAGCTTAATAGAAGGGCGCAATACTCTCCCCATTATTGGATTACATAGCACAATAGAATAAACATGCTTATGACGGGAAAGGCAGAGAAAGCATTCCAATTGCTCTCTATTATAGAAGTTTTAGCTCTAGATTTCCAATTGAAACATGCAATATTTTCTTATGTTAGATGTCAATAATAAGAGACTATCAATATATGCTTCAGGATTTTTATGAACAAGAAGTTCTCGTCTATTACTTTCCGCATTCATATGCTTCACCACAAAGAGAGGATTATCCATTGACAATTACCATGACTTGCACATGAACCTATAACATATAGTTGATTCTAAAATGGGAACTTGCTAGATATTTCGTTCAGTACACGTCGACAAAGCTCTTGAATTTATTAGAATCGTTGGTAACATGCCCTCTTTCTCCATTTAAGCAAGCAACTGAACCTACATAGTGTTAACATATCAAGATTGAAGAGTTTCTTGATCTCTTAGTGAAGTCAGGAAAAATATAATTTGTATGAAATAGATTTCTTCAGACGAGCACAGCAGCAGTAGATGAAATGGAACAAAGTGTTTGATGAAACAGAGTTGCTGCAAAACAAAGCACGTTGATGCAACTTTCCGAAAATATATATTCTTGAATGTGAGTTCTTTGAAAATACAAAATCAATTATTTTTGTTGTTGTATAGATTTGCTATTTATATCTATACTAGTGGCACTATGTTGTAAATATTAAAACTATTTATTTAAACTAATCTATTATTTTTACTGTATCTACTTGTATTTACCTATGTAAAATATTAACATCCCCCCTTCAAGTTGGACATGGGACAAGTCCTCACTTGGAAATACTTCAGTTGAATGTCTCCAAGCGCTTTAGTCATCATATCTACAACTTGATTAGTTGTTGAAACATGAGAGATCTTTAAAAATCCACTACCAATATGATGTCTCATAAAATGAACATCCACTTCAATATGTTTAGTCTGATTGTGAAGACATGGATTTTCTACTATGAGTTGGGTTGATCTACTGTCATAATATAATGTAATAGGCAACTCCATAGGAATATTGAAATCTCGCAACAGGTAAGAAATCTAAATTAACTCCTTCATTGTTGATGCTATGCTTCTGTATTCAGCTTATGTGGAAGATGTTGACACCGTGATTTGTTTCTTCATTTTCCAGGATATTAGTGATGTTCCAAGAAAAATACAAAACCCTGTGAGGGACTTTCGATCCACAACGCTAGCTCCCCAATCTACATCCGAGTACCTAGCTAGAGACAATGTGGAGGATCCTACATAAAATAAACCTTTATCAAAAGTTCCTTTTAGATATTTTAAAACATGGATTGTGGCTTACATATGCGGTGTCCAAGGTTAATTAACAAATTAACCGAGTTGTTGAACTGCAACTTATATTTGGTCTTTCTAACCGTAAGATACAATAATCTTCCAATGATTCTTCTGTAGACAATTGGATCTTGAATCAAAACTCCTATTTCATGATCAAGCTTCAAATGTTATGGAAATAGTATCTTTGTTAGCTTTGCTGCTATTAAACCAGTGTCTTGTAATATGTACAATAAAAACTTTCTTTGATTGATCATGAATCCATGTTTTGTTTTGCATACTTCAATTCCTAAGAAAAATTGCACTTCACCAAGATCCTTTATAGTAAAAGCATTATGTATTGTTCACATCAAGTTGGTAAACATGCCATGACTTTCCTACTACTAATGCTAATGCTAGTCAAACTATTGTCAACTTTACAATAAGTGAAAAAGTATGTGTATAATCAATTCCTTCAATTTGATTATACCATTTTGCTACTAATCTTGCTTTGTATCTTTCTATCAATCCATCTGGTTTATATTTAATTTTGTATACCCATTTTGACCCAATGGATTTTTTTCCGTTCAGTAAATCTACTATTTCCCAAGTTTGATTAGCTTCTAATGCTAAAATTTCTTTATCTATGGCTTCTATTCACTTAGGATTATTTTTAGCTTGTTAGTAATTACACAGTTCATGGACAATTAATACGTTTGCTAATGAAGCTATATAACCCTTAGTAAGTTTGTCTAAAGAATTTTTATTAAAAAGAGGATACAATACACTAAAGTTTACTATTGAAGGAACAGTATTTACATTATGTACAAAATCAAAAAGCTAGCTTGGAGTTTTTCTTTCTCTAGAAGATCTTCTAATTGAATCGGAATTTCTCTCATCATTTGATTTGTAATATTAGTTTGATTAATTATAATTGGAGATATGTCTAAATCACCTTTATCATGATAATCTTTAGATGGAAACTACATAACTGAATCCATATTTTCATCTAAAACTTTCTCTTTAAATGGGAATTTATTTTCAACAAAATAAACATCTCTACTAATGAACAAGGCTTTATTTGTAAGATCAAACAATTTATATCATTTTTTATTATGTGGATATCCTAAAAATATACATTTCCTTCCTTTAGGGTTAAATTTGTCTCCTAATTCATTTGTTATAATAGCATAGCATAAACATCCTATTGTTTTAAGTTCAGAGTATGAAGGTATTTTATTAAAGAAAATCTAATACAAGGACTTCCATCCTAATTTTTGTGTAGGTATCTTGTTTATTAAAAATGTTGCAGCAAGAATACACTCCCCCCAAAAATTTGTAGGCAAATTTACATGTGATCTAATTAGCTCTTGCGGTTTCAACTAAATGTCTATGTTTTCTTTCCACTACACTATTTTGTTGAAGGGTATATGTGGTTATTCTTTGATGAACTATTCCATTAATTTTAAAAAATTCTTGACATTCAAGCAATAGAAATTCACTACCATTATCACTACGTATATATTTAGGATTAATATCAAAATGTTTTTTAACATAAAATATAAAATTTTAAGTGTGGGAAATACTTGATGTTTATTTTATATTAGATAAGTCCAAGTTTATCTACTTTTATCATCTACTATTATTAAAAAATATTTGTACCCGTAATTGATGGAGTATTATAAGGTCCCAAACATCAATATAAATAAGCTCAAAAAATTGAGAAGAATAAGAATCACTAATGGAAAATGGCAACCAATGAGACTTTTCCATTTTACAAGTATCACAACAAAATTCATCATCATCAACTTTTGGACAATCTGGAATATGTTTCAATTTTGAATTAGAAATGTGTCCTAGTCTAAAATGTAAAAGTTCTAATAATAGATTTTTTTTTGAAACATTACAAGAGGAAGCCATGTTAACAGGATCCATCTTTGGTTCTGTTTTCATGACATATAATCCTCTCCTAGCATCTGCTCGAGCAAGGATCTTTCTAGTTTTCTAGTCCTAAAATATACAATTGTTTGAGTAAAATAAGACAACTATATCACTTCCTAATATCAACTTACTAACTGATAACAAATTGCAATGAAAATCTGGACCATAAAGTACTTTGTTAAGAACTATTTATTTATTCAAACATACTTTGCTTATGATAGAAACTTCCTTAGTATTTCCATCAAGTAACTTAATATGTATAGGATTTTTAAGAGTTTTTTTATCAAATAAAATATTAACAAAAGGCATCATATGATCAGATGCTCTAGTATTAATAATCCATTCATGTTTTACTTAAGAAGACGGACTGAAAGAACTAGAATCAAAACTGGAATCAACAATAAAACTAGAAGCAAAATAACTAGAGTCCAAGCTGGAATCATCAATCAAATTGGAAGCAGAATAACTGGAATCAAATCCAGAATCAATGGAAAGACCGAAATCAGAAAATAGACTAGAATTAGAGACCTGACCTGCAAAATTTTACAAAAGACGAGAATTGCATATTTTCAATTCCTGATGTCATGTTATTTCCTTTCATCATCTGGACGACCTCATGACATATTTTTTAGATCAATTTGTTTTCTTTTACTTCCTGATTTCCTTTGTTTTTGTCAGCGTTAAACTCTAGCGGATTATCTAATTCTTGGTTGGCATGCCCTGCAAATTTTGCATTTTTCTTTTCTCTATTGCCTTTATACCATTCCAAATATCCAACAATCTCAAAGCATGAATCCACCAAATGTCCAGATTTTTTACAATATGAACAAACTAATTTTGTTCCCAATTTAAACTTCTTTTCCCTTTTGTCATTTTTGTTATGTTTCTATTGGATTTTCGCATGGCATGCCGACACTTCATCATTTTATATTAGGCTGCTAGAAATTTGTTTTTGCTTCTCTACTTGAAAAATCAAGTAATATGCCTTACTAATAGACAGGAGTGGCTTTAAGGATAATATGTGACTCCTTATGTTTTCATATGCCTCATTTAATCTCATCAAAAACTGCAATAACCTGTTCTTATTCTCCATTTTGGCTATTTTTGACATAACATTATAAGAACAATGACTCAATGCTCCAGACATACACTCTGGAATTACATTTATGCTATTCAACTCATTCCAAAGCTTTTTCAATCTATTGTAATAAACCATGATAGAATTGTTTCCTTGTCTTACGTTTATAATTTCTTGTTGAAGCTAGAACAATAGGGGTCTAATTGTCTGACCAAATCTGTCACCGATCTCATCCCATAATTCTTTGGCTGAGTGTGTGTACATAAATCCCTCTGATAATTCTTTTATCATTGAGTTAAGTATCCAACAGCGGATCATATAATCACAACGAGTCCACCTTTGCACGTCAATGGAATCTTCTATAGGTTTGATACATGTCCCATCTATGAATCCAAGTTTTGATTTTGCACCTAAAGCCATCTTTATCGATTTGCTCCAGCCTAAGAAGTTCATACCATTAAAGATTATGCTCACGATTATGGAACTCGGATTATCTAATCTTGATAGATAGAGTGGATCATTGTAATTGCACTCTGTTTGTTGATTTTGAAGGTTTCCATTCAACATATTGATGTTTGACATCAAGAACTTGTATCAAGATCGATTCTTTTTCTATTAACTACTAAAAAAAAATCTAGAGCTTCAAGAATTGCTGCTTTGATACCATGTTAACATATCAAGATTGAAGAGTTTCCTAATCACTTAATGAAGTCAAGCAAAATATAGTTTGTATGAAATAGATTTCAGATAAGCACAGCAGCAGTAGATGAAATGGAACAAAGTGTTTGATGAAACAGAGTAGCTGCAAAACAGATTTCCAAAAATGTATATTCTTGAATGTGAGTTCTTTGAAAATACAAAATTATTTATTTTTGTTGTTGTATAGATTTGCTATTTATATCTATACTAGTGGTACTATGTTGTAAATATTAATAACTATTTATTTAAATTAATCTATTATTTTTACTGTATCTAGTTGTATTTAGTGTATATAAAATATTAACACGTAGCTATCCAGCTTGTGTTTGCTGCTGCAGCTTGAGTCCGTCATCCCCAACACCAAAGCCATCATTAAGAGAAACCGTTGAACATTCTGAACAGGCTTCCCTCAATCTCTGTCTCTCTCTCTCTTAGAAGAAATTTCTTAATTTTTATTTATTGTTTTGTTTTTAATTTTTTGTTTTAGCTTCCAAATTTTCAAAGTAATATCCAATCGAGGACTTCAAACATTCAAGAATATCATATACCAATTTGAGTGAGCCTATGGGGATTTTTTTTTTTTTTTTGGGTAACAATTTGATTCCTTAATTAATTTAGGTTTTTTTCTTTTTATTTTATTCTCGAATGCTTGTTTTCCCAAAAAGTTGAATGTCTAGGAGTCTAAATATATCTGAAGCATCACGATCTCAATTTATTGATTCATTGTAGGTAGTACACGTGACAATTTCGTTGAATTAATTCATTAACTACAACTATTTGTTTAATCTTGGGATTTTATGTTAATTTTACGCCTCATGTTTGTATATATACCTACCTACCAACAAGAACGTTCATCTATATTTTATTTAAACATAGTAGGGGTCAATTTCGGGGACGTTTTATCGTAATTAGTTGAGTTGTTACTGTGATGTAAATGCTTATGATTGATTAAAAGTTACATATGTTCGACCATTTTAATTTAATTATCTTAGTGTCTCGTATGTGCATGCGAAACTCTTTCGCTTAAGATATGAGAGGTTTACTCTTCCACTAGATCATTTTTCAGTATTTACTAACTACTAAAATGCTTCTTTGTAGAGTGTCGGATCCATTCATTGAGAACCCAGCTGACTTGCTTCTCTTTCAAATTTGTATTCCATTTGCCGTTGAGAGCATTCTAAATTGACGACTACGATCAAATTCCTCCTTCCACTTTTACTGTATAATGGCTATTTGATTCTTCATTTATTTCATATAAATCTATTATTGCGATATTTGCCTCACCGAATAAGTTATTACCAAAAATATTAAATAGCAATTCATATCTCCAATTCATGAATATTCAATGACTTATTTGTTATTTTTGTCATAAATACCCTATTATTGTAAAATGTGTTAGGAATATAATGACTCTAAAAAGTGCAAAATTGATAGGAATTTTAAAAGTATAACTAATAATTTATTTTTTATTCATTATTTATTTTTATATCAACTAAATAAAGTAATTGATATATAATAGTTATTACATATCTATTCAATTCCTATTGGATTATAATTCAATCCTCCTTTATTATATTCGGTGAAACAAACAAACCATTAAGTATTTAGAACAATAATATTAGTTCTTGAACAAGGGTTTTGCAGAATACATTGATCGATATTGTGACCGAATTTAAGGTACTGTGTGAATAGTAGCATGGAACATCTTCATAGAAAATTTCCGGATGACACCCTTTTCTTTCATTCTCAATATAAATCAGGGTTTTTTCAAAGGTGTGGGAATATCTAACTCAATAAGAATACGTGCTACAGATGGGCAGTACAAGACAATGAAAGTGTCGCTTCAACAACTCTTAAGAGGACTACCGAATGCGGAAGTTACTGAAAATAAAATAGATTTGTCAAATAAACGTAATTTTAATTGACGCATGGCAATTCAAATAGGCACAATTGCACATTCAATTTGACGTTCATCAACTAACCCGAGCCCACTTTCCCTTGCCCTTTTTAAAATGTATAATTGACTTATTAGTTCAACTTTTGAATTACTTTCCTACCAATTACTTGGTTGATTAAAGTTAAGGCCGACAATTCATACTAACAAATATTTTGTATCCATATTTAGATGGGTTTATGTCTATAATACCTCAACTCATAATATAACCTATTTATTAATCGTATATTAAAATCTAAACCCATAATTCAGCTTATCTAACAAGCATGTTTCATATCCAAGTTCAATTCGTTTATTAATTAAAAAAATTCTAAATAGATATGTTACAATATTTAAAAAACCTAATATCATCTTCAATTTAGTTAAATCTTATGAAGAAAATTACATTGAAAATTATATCAATGCTTGCGAAAAATATTTTTCTATTTTTAAGCTAAATTTGTGAATAAGTCTGATTGAATATTATAGCTTAAATCAAACTTAATAAAATTTTAATCAATCCATAAGATTACCTATTTGATTTAAACAAAACCTTATAAACACATTCAATTTAATTCTACTAAAAATATCAAGTGATTGTGTTACTGAGTTTAGGACTTAATAAGATATGTCTAAATGAATATGTATAGAAGTTTTAAATGTATTGTCCTTTGTTGTATTTTTAATTTAATGTTGGAGATAATTAGAATATAAAAGGGGGAAAATTAAGAATATTATGCTAATAGAATGAAACCGATTATTGAGCATAAGTGGTCAAATTAATCATCCCTAGAGGTTAAGCGCATTTAAAGCTAAGCCAATATGGTCATTAGTTAACCTAGCTGAGCTAGATCACAATATGAAAATTAGTTACTTTAGAGACAATCTAACTATAGAAATTCCTTTCAATGAAATTTTTATTAGAATAATAGGATCTACATGTGACCTAATTTCTTTATTTATGAGCCTTATTCTCACATTCATAGAAAAATTAATGGAAAAACCAGTACAATTAGGCAGGCCATTAAACTATGCAACTTGTATTGAAATTTAAGACCTAGAGCAATAAGTAGGATTTGGATCAATTTGGAGCAATTCTTTTGAACAAAAGTCAAACAATTTCATTGGTCAAATAATGTAGGTCAAGATTGATTTCTAACAACTAAATGTTTCTTATGATTAAATAAAATGAGGATAAATACTTTTAAATCTTCTTAATTTTCTGTTTTGTACTCCAACTTAAACAAAAATTTAAACTTTTAAAACTTTTAAAAATATGGTTTTTTATCTCAATTTTTCCTTATACCTTAATGGCCTGTTTACTTAAGGAGAATAGTTATTTCATTTTTCCCTTATTCTTTATAAAATTATTATTACAGCGTTTAGTGTAATTTTCAACCCATAATAGCAATTCCATGAAAAATTGCAATTTCTTATTTTGTTGAATTACAATTCTTAGATTGAATTTGAGAATTGTAATTCAGCAAGAGAAAGATCCCACTGCACCTATTTTCTTCTTGCTCTTCACTGCTAACACCAACACACCTTCATCACACGACACCATCATGAAACCACCACCAACACGCCACTACCACGCATCCTACCCACATGCCACTATCGAGACCTAACCACCACGACCAGACCAAATGACCTGCCCACCCAAACCCTCCAAACCCACCACCACCACCATGCATCCCACCTACATGCCACTATCGACACCTAGCCACCACGACAAACCAAACGACCCGCCTACCTAAACTTACCACCACCACCACACATCCCACCCACACGCCACCATCAAGACCCAACTACCATAACCAAACCAAACAACCTACCCACCAACCCACCACCACTGCCACCACAACACATCCCACCTACACGCCACCATTAAAACCTAGCTACTACCACCAGACCAACAAACCAACCTACCCAAACCCACCCCACTCACCATAACCAACTTCGTCGAACTAAACCCACCCAAAACTACTCAAACCCTCCGCACCTAGATCCATTCGACCCACCTACCTAAACCCACTATAACTACACCATGCTACCCAAAACCCATGGATCTACACCCACACGAACCATCGAATCCACTAGAGCAAATAGAGATGTAGAGAGAGTAGAGTAAATAGAGAGACAGTACAACGGAGATAGAGAGAGAGAGAGCATTAAACTGAAAAGATAGAGTAAAGAGAGTTAGAATAAAAAGAGAGAGTAGAGACGATGGTGTGTGGGCATTTTGGTTTTTTCTTTTTCTTTTTCTATTCATAGCTTATTCTTATGAACTGAACAATATAATTGAAATACCATTACATCTAACTAAATAATATAATAGTAATTTATACCGTTTATAGCTCTATTTTATTTCTTAATAATAACTATTTGATTATAACGTTATTTCATTCAATAAAATAAATGAACCGTAAATATTTATTAAAAATGAATGAAGATAATGCTCTTTATTTAAAAAATAAAATAAAATGAAATGAAATCATTATTTTTATTATTAATAAACATATTGTGATTAAATAATTTACTCCCTTAAGTTATAAAATGCTGACATAGTTACAGTACATTTTGCAAAATAAAACACAAAAATATAATAACTTTGGTTCAATCATCAACCAGAAGTCCGAAATAATTCTACAATTTAGCGAGTTACCAAGATAATATTTTGTTATTACTCCCAAAAACATTCTACAAAAGCATGATAAATCAATTTTGTCGTACCCCATTGTCCCCTTTCTTCCCCTCTCCCCCCGCCCCACTAAAAAATGTATCCATCTAAATTTCAACGTTACGACATGACAGGTTGTCCTCTATTTTGCTCTCGCACAGGACGGTGCCAAATTTCAAAGGCACCACCCCTCGGCCCTTATCTTATAGGGCATGCAATAAATTAGGTGGGACCTTCTTAAAATGGCCCCTTCCTTTATCAACATCACTTTCTACATCAACCCCATCGCATTGTCACGTTGTTATCCTGAGAGGGACTTGCTATATAGGTCCAGTGAGCGATCACTTTAGGCCTGTGATGGGCGAGGGTTCTGCGGAGAAAAAAAACAAAAAAATAAGATGTTCTACAGAGATAAGATCAATCAATAATTTGATATTTCACCCAATATATTAGAGCGTGAGCATTATTGATATTTATAAATACTTTATTTATTATTTTTTTTGACCCACCACGCGAATACCCACATAATATAACAGAATCCTTTCTCGGATATTGTAGCATAGGGTATGTAATAACGATTTATATACGTATACATCTTTGGCATGTTGTGTGAAATTGGCTCAGAGTTTCACCACTTTGTTGACATCAATATCTTCTGTTCTCCCATCAAACCCCCACATGGACTTCCAATTACAAAACAAAGTTATGAAAGCGCCACGTGGTTCATTTTGTCCCTCTATAAAATGAGCTCATCACCGCCTAATATTGCTTCATCACATTGTCTTTTTCAAGTTTGGAAACAAGATAAAAATATATAATAACGTTGATGTAATTGGATGTGGTGTTTTATATTAAAAGTTCAAACACTTAGCTCATAATATTCATGGCACCAATAGAAGAAGAGATAAACTTATAATTGAAAATATATATATATATATATATATATGGAATTTGATATCATATAGAATTTATCTAAAATATGGAATTATGCCTCCCCTTTCCTTAGATATTATCAAAAATAAAAAATAAGCACATACACACACGTAAAATACATAATAATACAAACACTCATACATACATAGATATACAATATACCCCCCATCTTTACCATAAATGCATGGGCACACACATTTTGCACCAATACTCTCATACACACATTGAGAAGCATTTTGTGTTATAAATAAATTTATTATCTGTTAATGTATCATGTGTTAATATTTTTCATACATTTATAAATTTTATAAATTCTCTGTAATGCCATAGGAATAGACATTAGCATCTCCTCATATGGTCGATTCTCAAGAACTAGCATGAAATCAAAAGGTTTAGAACTGGTTCTAATTTGCCTTTTAGAAAAACTGAGAACTAGCAATTTTGATTGATTCAAGTCATAATAAAGTCTCGTACTTAGGTCTAGTTAATATGAATATTATTTTTCATGGATGCAACAGTTAATGTTTATCTCTCTCATATCCCTTAAAAACTATACTTATGTTTAAAAGATAATAAGAAGAAGAAGAAGAAAAAGAAAGGAAAGGAAAGAAAGAAAGAAAGAAAGACCGTAGATATAGTGGAATTATAGTAGCGATCCTCAAAGAGCTGGGTTTCGACCTTTCAAGGCATGTCAATTTGCAGTAGGCAGTAGGCACCAGTTTCTTTCTAGGCGAGTGGATAGCAGGAGCTGCACAATTAAAAACACCAATAAAGATCGTTAGGTGAAGGGAGAAAGAGGCAAAAACAATGTGGGACCTGTCTTCTTGATCCCAACATTATTGAGTTCAGTATTTCTATTTTCTAGTGGGGTGTCATTTACATCCTTTTCATCATTTCAATCAAATCATATGCCTTTATTCTTAGTAGGGGTTTCCATCCTAATTGTTCATTGTTACATGAAAATGTCTTTTCTACTTTTTCTTAATTTATGCATGAACTCCTTCAAAAGCCCTTCATTTCGCAATCTTACCCTTTAAAAAGCATACTAAAAAATAAATATAGCACAACACCCAATTGGTTTTTTTCATAAATTTTTTTTATTTTCAACTTTTCTTATGTTGTAACTTTTCTCTCTCTCCTCCTGCTTCCAACTTTTCCTTTTCTCCTTCGGCTTCTCTCTGCGCCGAGCCTTGCGTGGAGCTTTGTGTGCCAACTTTTTTCTAAGCTCACGTTTTTATTGCTTCTAGAGAATATTCTTCTCTCTGTCTTCATGGGTGGTTTGCTTTCTAATAATGGTATTGACCTTTTTGATATATATTATTATTCAACACATATGCATCGGTACTTGCTTTTTCATATTATTTATATATATTAACTTCACTATAGGAAGGTTCACTTTTTTGCCGTCTTCTAATTCATGGTATCTTTGGCGAAATATTATATTGTTAATGCCCATGTCTTTGCCGGAGGATGAAATGGTGGTATTTTGTTGTCCAGTGTGATTATCCTATGGAGTTGGCATGTGAGGGATGAAAACATAAAGCCTGTTTAGAAAAGTATTTATTTAGCCGAAGGCAATTTCCTACACCTTTCGTTATTTTGTAAGGATAGCAATATAACTTATTAAAAATAACAAGTTAAAGTCAATTCTTTCATTATATTGAACCCACAACCATAAGTCAGTCTTCTAAACACATTTAGCCCATTAACCAAAGTTTCTTCAAATTATCCTATAATAATAATAAAAAAAAAAAAAAAAATGATTTCATAAATGATTAATTTCCAAACTCGTTCATATAATTAATTCATTTGCACACCCTCTCCTTTCCCTTCTCTTGACTAGAATTAAGTCTATTTCTATTGAGAACAAATAAAACATGGAAAATATTTATGATTTATGGAGTGATAAACCGTACGGAATTTTCATAAAGTGTTTCCATTTAAAGTAGAATATTTAATAGCTTTCCTTAGATAGACATAAATACCCTTCCATCACTTTAAAACTTTCGGTAAAAAATTGGATATAAGAACGTCCAATACTAAATGTAATTATTATAGCATGGGACGCAATCCCTCATCAATCTTCTTTTTTGATGATCTAAAAAATAAACGGCTTAAATTAAAGATGGATCTAGATAACTAATCATTATATGATGCAGAGCAAGAGGGAAAAAATAATAAATAAAGATATAAATATTTAAGACATAAATAATCTATAAAACTGGTTTGCATGAAATTAGAAACTCCTACATATGAAATCGGCATTTATGGATTCCTAGTCTACCTACCGTAGAAGCTGACTAGACGCCAGAGTAAAAGGAAGTAGCATCAATTGGTGTGTTTTTTGTTGTTCATAATCTTCGGACACTCTTCCTTGGACTATTTCTAACCATCAGAGTATTGATTTTCCCATGAAGTTTGTGTTGGACTCGGACCCCTCTCCCTCTCTTTCTCTCTCTTTGTGTCTCCGTTGTATACGTCTTCTTGAACCATCAAAACTTCTAGTCCAACATTATGAACTCTAAGCAAGCCCCTCCCTCTCTCTCTCTCTCTCTCTTATGGACCTTAAAGATGCAAATCTTGGTTCTTCAAGACCCCTTCTTTTAAGGTTCTCATGCTACTTGCTTGTTTGGGTTTTATCTTAAAGTCTTCAAAGAATGATTTAGTAGTTATTATTTTAATTTGCCTGTTTGCCATGTATTTAGATTAAAGTTTGCAATGTTAATAAATCTCAAATCTTTGCTTGCTAAGTTGTTTAATGTTGTATTCAACTTAGTTTATTAGTAGTATATCATTAAGGAAACAATCTTTGCGTGTCTTAAGTAGTGAGTTCTTGTCTTCACGTATTGCTTTTACTTGCAAGTTTGAGTCTTTGTAATGGAGTCTTGGAATTATGTATCAAGAGGGAAGGTGTTTGCATCAAATGGAACTACTTTACCTTCTTCTGGTGCTATATCTAGAAGCAAAAATGCATTCTTGAATTGGGAATTAAGCGCCCCCTCAAGTTTTAGTAATGGCATCTTAGATCCTACTAAAGTTACAAGCAACGATACACAGGATTTTGGAGGATTAGGATTTCAGTATATGTCAAATCAAGTTTCATCAAGTAATACAATGAAAGATATGTTTTGTGATAAAATCGGACATGGAAGAGATAATGGTCTAAATACGGCCATGCCGAATGCTTTTATGGGTGAAGGAGAGTCCTCTTCGAAGTTTCTTAGTTCGGGTTTGGGATTAAACAGAGGAGATTTTCCTCTAATTGATCTGCAACTCGGGAGGTTTGGTGATCAAGGGAATGTCCAGAATGTGACTAGTAGTAATGGGAATGGAGTTTCCATTTCGTCATCTTTTATATCATCCTCGCCCTCGAAGAGATTTCGAGCTGGAGGGGATAATGCGCAGACTGCTTACTGCCAGGTTCAGGGTTGTAACAAAGATCTTAGTTCCTCAAAGGACTATCATAAGAAACATAAGGTCTGCGAGGCACACACGAAGACCGCAAAAGTAGTTGTAAATGGTATTGAGCAGAGGTTTTGCCAGCAATGTAGTAGGTTCGTTCTTTCTAGACCTTGCTTTTGAGTTTGATATTGTAGTTTATGGGGAACTCATAAAATAATTTACTTTCAGCCTAACTGTATTTCGATCAGCAAAATCTATTCAAAAACAATACCGACTTATCTTGTCCAAAATTATCTTCTATTTTGCAATTCTTGTTCTTTCAGGAAGAGGTGCAACCCAATAAGTTGATCCAACTATTTGTACCTGTAGACTTTGCCTGTAAATTAAGACAAAACATCAAAGGCATTTCTTGTCCCAAATTGTTTCTTTATTTACAATGGTAAATCAAATGAATATGAGCTCGGAGGGAAAATTAATACAATAATAAGATGCATTTTTATTTGGAGATATCGCTAAACTTCTAGAGGAGAGATTAAGAGCTTGCTCATTTTCTAAATATGTTATTTTCTACTAGAGTAACAAGGCTTAGTTGTTACTGTCTCTGTATGCTGTCTGCATCAGTAAAAATAAGAAGGTATCTGTCACAACTGTAATATGTTGTAGCTTTTGACTGTGCAGGTTTCATTTGCTGGCTGAATTTGATGATGGTAAGCGAAGCTGTCGTAAACGTCTCGCAGGCCATAATGAACGCCGCAGGAAGCCTCAAATTAGTGTGCAATCTGGGAAGACTACACGGATGCTGCAGACAGGCCATGGTAATTTAAGAAGCTTTGATAATTGAGCTTGAGGGTGTTTAACACATTCTCTCTCAAGCATTCATGCCTTCTTTTGATTATCAAAAGTTAAAATGAACTTTGATGGTGGCATAGCAAATACGTTTGTGGCTTCTAGGAGCTGCTCATGCAGTGATTTTCCTTTCTGGAAGTCCATCACCAAGCTGTTCTTTAAGCAGGAATGAGATTATCATGAAACATTTGAGATTTTTCGTTTGAACTTCTAGATCTGATAAGTTAAATTCATGACTGTACTTCCTTTCATTATGCTCAAATCCTGCGCCTCACTTGACCATTCTTCTATTTAACTTATGACTCCAAAAATGGAATGATTTTTTGCACGAAAATTATATGTTTCACCTCATTCTTAGGTTCTATCTTTCTAAAACACCGTGCATGAGAAAAGATAGATGTATACAATGTCATAATCATTCACTAGATTTGATTCAGTAGCCTTATCCCAGATTGGATTTTATGCTATATATCAAACAATTCCAAAGATTTTATTGTACCAGATGTTGAAAATGTCTAGAAAAAATTCTCCTGATTTTTATGTAATTTGTTTCAAGGTAGATTTTAAGTTAAGAAACATCTCGATTTTCTAGATGCAAACAGTTAACATACTAGCAATGTGCTAAAATTCTACCTCGACTGCTTCTCTCGAAATGAATATAAAAGGTAATAGAATTTTTTTCTGCACACCAGTTTTTTTTCTCCATCATTTGCACTGTTATATGCTATAATTTTCCTGATATTTCAATACCTTCAGTTTTATTATTGGCTAGGATTCATTGATTTCCATAAAAGAGACTGAACCTTTTTTGCAGATAGCAGATTCCAGGGGAATGTTCATGTGAAAACATCCTTTGTTTGCCCAAATACTCTCCTTGAAGGCAAGTTTTCACATCCTGAGAAGGATATAATGGATATAGGTTGCAGACGCATAAAAAATGAAGATGGCACTGGATATGGTACTCAATCAGCCAGCATTCTTCCCAGCAGGTATCTGCATTCAAAATTATCACTTCCTCCTTTTCACCATGGAAAAAACTATCCTCATTTGGACAGTGGTAGAGACAATTCCGTAGCGAGTGGCGTCCTCTATGATGGGAATAGATACCAAAAGGAGATGGACGTATCACATTCTAGCTCCCTTTCCTTGTTCCAAAGTGCATCACTAGGAAGTGAAGATTTCACCATATACGATACAGCATCAACTGTTCCTGGGCTATCGGCAATTTCAGATTCTGGTTGTGCTCTCTCTCTTCTGTCATCTTCCAACTCATCAAACCAGATTCGCCGAATTCCGATAGATCAGTCCCTAGCTATGCCAGGTGGTCATTTCCAGTTAACTGCAAGTCCAGTGTCCAAAAACCTCATGGGATCAAGGTCCCAGGCTTTAGGAGGAGGAGTGTCCAGAAAGACTTCGTCCTCGGAATCTAGTTGCCCTGGAGGTAGCTTTATTTCCAGTAGTGAAACCGTAACTTTTGAGGTCTCTGATGGGCTTCTCCAAGGATCGGATTTCTTAAATGCAAAGGATAATCTTTCTGGTGATGGGACTACAATTAACTTACTTCAACTGTCTTCACAGCTCCAACAGGTGGAGCATCAGAGACAATCCCCGAATGTTAAGCCAAGTAATGATGCTGTCTTCAGCCTTTGAACAGCATGAGTGGCCTAAAGATAAGGTATGCGAGTAAATACTCGGAAAGATCCAAAGTCTGCACAAATTTGAAAACCCCTCCGTTGTGTTATTGCTTATTCAATTTTCTTCTATTCTGCCTATCCAAAAGTTTGTTTGATTAACACGAGCAAGGGACATCTTGATCTCTAGCTCAATTATCTATATGAACGGATGCAAGCCTTTTAGTAGCAATCTAACAGATACTTCGCTAGCTTTTGCATTTCTTCCCCAAGATGTTTTTGAAATTCTATTTTTGGTATAGAATAGTATATTAAAACTAATTTTGTTAGAAACCCTGCAAGACATCTAATCAAATTTTGAAATGAGATATTTTCGCTGGGGGAACTTGAAAATCCGCTACCCAAAACAAGATTAGTTATTACTTGCATAGAGTTACCACTGCTGCCTCAGCAGCCAATTTTGAGGCCTGTATGTAGATGAAAAATCCTAGGCAAATAAGCATGCTTTATTTTAAGTTGATTACCAAAGATACTACTAGTCTCATGGCCATGTTAAATCCCACTGCATATATTTCTTGCTTCCGGTATGGCAAAGCACTACCTTCCCCATCTCCCTACCTGGCTGGGAAAGCTCTACGCTGTACCTAAATATGCCTTTCTTTTTGTAGTAAGCTTACACAGGAAACCAACCCTGCAATCTATAACGCTCCAGAGAATACAAAATTGAGGGTTGAAAACCGAGAGAAAAAAAACATACAAAATATTATGCTTGAGGAGAGTTCACATTAGACTTGCAATTTCTCAACTCCTCGTACAAACTGTTAGAATGTGATATGCAACTTAAATCTAGAGGAGTGAGCATGGCATATTGCTTTTTCTTATGTGATTTTAAAGTACTATTTCTAGAAAGGAAAAGTTAATTGGAAGCCCTAAACCTTTTCCCTTTTTTGTCACTTGAATCTTGAATCTTTCCAAAAGTGTACTCAAATTCTAAGCCTTTATAGGTTTATCAATTGAGTCTATAAGCTTTCTAAAGGTACATTTTAAGTCCTAAGCATTTTTTTTTTTTTGGTTAGTAAGTCCTAAACATTTTTCAAAAGCGCCAATTGATTCTTAAAAATTTAAAAAGATTAAAAGATTAACGGTTACACTCATTTAGCATTTTTTTTTTTTATATTAAAAAAAATCCTTAGAATTTCAGTGCTCCTTAGAATGGTTTAGTACTCTATCGACAGAATCCAAAAAAGTTTGGGATTTAAGTCTAGCTCTAGAAAGGTTCAGGACTTAATTGATAAATCCCAATATCGCTTAGGACTCTCATATACTTTTCTCCTTATTAAAAACGATCCCCGTTTGTTTTTGGCAGTTTTAATATGAAACTTAGATCGTGTTGCACTTTATCTCCTTACAGATTCGTGTCTTCTTTTCAGATTGGAAGCAAATTTATGCTTGTGTGGTTGGTTCAGATTCTTCCACTCTCCATGACAAGAAGTAAACTCTGAAGCAACTTTCAGGACAAGTGAGAAAGCAAAGATTAGCTCTACTTTATGCCCAGGACTCACCCCTCATTGCTTCTGTCTTTGTTCTTTCGTTTCAAGTTTCCTGTCTATTAGTATTATTTCAAATTCTATCCCTGTCGGTAGAATGGATGATTAACCCCTGAATCTCTCTCCATTTATACTAGTCAGTGATTTATTTATATGCTGGATTGGATCACTTTAACTTGTTTTTTTGGCTTATTATATCGATAGATTAGATTGTTGAATTCCAAAGGTTTGGTTATTTGCATGAAATTAAACTCTCAGTTTGTCATTGTTCTTAACGAAAAACAATTAAGGCTGGTTATACAAATTTGAGACAGTCGAGATGCAATATAAGAGAGAACATTAGAATTATTACGTGCATGGATTTAGTAGGCATTTATTCATTGTCCCTATACTCATATCTTCCAAAACTAAAAACAATTACAAATTAGAGACTCTTAATCCCTTACATGGAAATATTAAATATTAATCTAAATCTCCTTGATCCTATTTTTTATTTTGTATATACTGCTGTCCTATCCAATATTAATCTAAATCTCCCTGATCCTGTATTCGATTTTGTATATTATTGCTGTCCCATGTTACATGTTCAGTTTATACATAATTTAGTTCTTTTCTTCCATTTTACTTGTCTTATGCGTAGGCAAATATAGAATTTAAAATCGAAATGGATAGATAATTGTCATTTAAAGGTAGAAAAAAAAAAGGGATTACTAAGAACTTAGATCAGCCTAAAGGATTTGATATGTTATATATATATGGTTTGGAAACTTTTGGCATAAATTTCTTATTTCTTAGACATTACAATCAGGTTATTAGTAATTGTATAATTTTTAGTCTGTCATTAGGAAAGTAAATGAAATTCATAAATGTTTTATTTACAAATTATAGGTAAAGTTTCGTACTAGTTTCATGATTCATTTTATCTGCTTTAATCTTAGTACAATTGCACTTATGAAACATTTAAAAAAAAAAAGAGCATAACATTCTTTAAATAATGTAAATACGTCTTAATAGTGTAGTTCTCTCAAAAACAATAATAAAATTTTGAAGACGCCATTTAAATATTTGAGTAATACAAGAAATTCAACCTTAAAGCATTAGAAAATACAAATGGCAAATTTTTTTATTTTTCTCAAAACTAAGCATCCAAATAAAAATAATAATAATAATAACAAACAGAAAGCAAAGCAACCTTAGCATTTTATTTCAAAAAGTTTCAACATTACCTAGTTTAAGATACAAATAAAATGTAAGCATCAATACAAACGGTGAAGTCGTTGTAGTATAGTGGTAAGTATTCCCGCCTGTCACGCGGGTGACCCGGGTTCGATCCCCGGCAACGGCGTTAATCCTTTTCCATTTTTTGTCTCTCCCGAAAAGGGTACTGCGAATATGAATGAGAAGCCCCTGTTATTTGTCTGCCTCTGCGACGTTTCATTACACAACCATGTCCACAGCAATGCCTGTTATCAACTTTATTCATTTAAAAAAGTGATTTATTTATGTGCTGGATCACTTAACTTGACTTTTCGGTTATTATTTGTTTTCTCATCACTTTCTCTCTCTCTCTCTCTTCTGTCCATTTTACTAAAAAAGAAAAGGAAAACTACTCTCATAAACACTTTCCATCTCTATAAGGATACTTTCTTAAAGTTTGCTCTTTTTTTTTTTTAATTTTCTAACCATCTCTCCCACATTTAATATGCTATTTTCACATAAGTCAGTTTCATCTCCTTTATTTAAAATTTTAAATAAAATATTATAGCTATTTTTTATGCTCGTAACATGAGCGTGATCCAATAGTATAGTATTAATTAGAATATTAAATTTCAAAATTTTAAGGCCCAAAAAAAGAAAAAGAAGAAATAGAGATCTAAAATTTTGTAGTTTCTAGATTTTTACATTCGGAAGAAATTGAACTCTCGATTTGTTATTGTTCTTAACGAAAAAAAAAAAAAAAGTTAAGGTTGGATGTACAAAGGTGTGACTGTCGAATTACATGCATGGATTGACATTTATTTGTCTCATACTCACTTCTTTAGAAACTAAAATACAATTACAAATTGGATACTATGAATCCTTTCCATAGGAATATTATATATCAATCTGGATGTCCTTGATCATATTTTGGATTTCATATATAACTCTGTCCTATTTTATATGTTCAGTTTAGACATAGTTTTGTTCCCTTTTTTTTTTTTTCCTCTCATTTTACTTGTTTTGTGCATGTGTATATATAGAATTAGAGATCAAAATAGATAGATAATTATCAATTGCTTTGGAGAAAAGGGAAAAGGAAAAAAAGAAAAAAAGTTTATCAAGTACTTGTACCAACCTAAAGGTTTTGATGGTGTATATATATTTCACGGACATTATAATTAGGTTATCAGTAATTGTATAATCTTTAGTTAGCCATTAAGAAAGTCTATCTTGAATGTTTTATTTACAAATTGCAGGTAAAGTGTCAAAATAGTTTCATAATTCATTTGATTTGTTTTATTTCTAGGATAATTGCACCTCACCCTTTCTACAATGGCATTTTCTGAAGCTTAAAAAATAAATAAATAAATAAGAACACACTATTATTTTTTCTTATTGCCCCAATTACATTATTAATTGAAACTTTGATAAAAAGAAAACTTGATGTAAATTTGTACCTTACTTTTTCATATGCACATATCTAAGTCCTCACTATTTTATAGTTTTTGTTAGATATGCTGGTGTTCTATATTTTCTTTGATTCAGATGGTAGTTCGTAGTAATTCAAATTATTTTTGCAATTGAAATATTTTATGTCGTAATTCAAATCACAAGTCAATCAAATCGTAAGCCAATTCATTAAAACCATATTTGCAATATAGTTTCAAGGAAAACCTATATTTTATTATATGAATAAAGTATTACAATGAATTGTTACCGATAACTTGGTAATATCCTACCACTAATATTTTTCTTGATTCAAAATAAGGAGTTCTCCTAAAGGCTTTGTGAAGAAAACATATTATTTCTTAATTATATAATTGAATACCGAACTTGTACAATAAAACTCCTATTTATACTTCTAATTTTATTCTAAATCCTTCTAACTAATTAATAAAGGAGTAGTTACTAATTTTCTAACTAAATATCCAATACATTTTTTATTTTCTCTTATTATGTAATATTCCACCCATCCTTACCGAAAACCTTATCCACAAGGTTCTAAAGAAAAAAGAAAAAGAAAAAAATCAAAATAAATCAATGATTAACTAATTCGGACTAGCAAAATAAAAAAAAACTCATCAAACAATAACACGGTCTTCATCTAAACACAATTAACTTTACCATCCATAGAGATGAAGCCAAAATAAACGACATGGCAAGCTCTTGACTAAGGAGAAACAAAGATAATCACGATTTTCCTCTTATCTATGTTGAAAAGAAACCCATTTAAGTTTTGTTTCTTGAGTATAATTGTTTCTTTCAATGTAATGCACCTACTATATGCTAAGCAATCCTTTAGCAAGATCTTAACCAATTCATTTTGTGCTTTCTTATTGACAATGGAAACCATAGACCAACATCTATTGTTATGATGTCTATATCCATCTTTAACCCACTTAATGGATAACCTTGTTATATTGGAATCTTGTCCATCATTCGTGACAAGATTAATAAAATGTTGCACGTCATCAATGTTGACATCAGCTTGGGCTTCCATTGCTTCGCTAACATTGATAACATTCATTCCTTTGTTTGAGGAAATGTTTTGTTCATCTTCAACTATGATAGCATCATCTTGTTCAAGGTTGATTGCCAAATTATCAAGATAGGCAAAGACATGTAGTAAAAATGTTGAGAAATTTCATGAAAATATGGAGTAATTTTGTGAAAAGTCCTCCATAGCTGTTGTTAAATTGACCAAATCTCCACGATTATACAATTCCTTGGTTGTAAAATCATAATTTGCAATGAGTGCAACAATCCATAAGAGCACCAAATTGTTATAGCTAGCCATCATCGATTCCATAATAATATCTTGTTATTGATATTTTTCCCAATTCGAGATGAGGAATTTTTCTAGAGACATCTTAAAGAAGACATATTATTTATTAATTATGAAATTGAATACCAAACTTATACAATAAAACTCATATTTATACATCTAATTCTATTCTAAATTCTTCTAAGTGAAGAATAGTTACTAATTTTTTACTACATTTTTTGTTTTCTCTTAGTGTGTAATATAAACTAAGTCTATATATTCACAATGTAGTCGCACTATGTTGTGTTTTCATGTTTCTCTTTTATATATATATTCTAATTATGTTACATCATAATTTAAATTATAAGTCTAAGAGGTTGAAAGGCATATTTTACTACACAGTTTGCACCATACTATTTTTCAATGCGATGTACATTTCATTTACATTTTGCAAACGGCACTCTTAGGAAATTACCGAGGATGCAAAGTCGAGTTAAGTTTGTGATCCTGTAATAGGGCATTCTAAGTTAAGGTTAAATCTGAAGGAATTTTTCCTTTTTCTTTATTTCTGCTGTACCTGTTATTAGTCGATTAAAAGTATTATCACTCACCCGACAGAACTCTAGGATCTCCTTTTATTTATGGCAAAGTTTGCCCTTATTTTCAGTCCACTAAAAATATATAATATAAACTCTCGTCTCTCGGACATTAGAAGAAAACACAATGGCCTCCTAAAAAATGGGACAGTCGAAAAAAACATTAAGGAGAACTTGGCTGATGAAGACCGATGTCAAGCGCCTGACTCCTAGAATTGCCTATAACGATACTTTTTGTTCCTCTTTTACGGCCTTCTACCTCTTTAACAAAAGTAACCTTTTGCACACGCGTCAAGGCATGTAAGGTTTCCCTTAGTAGCTCTTAAACTCAACACTCTCTCCATTTTGGGTGGCATTAATATGCAAATTACAGGGTATTAAGCCAAGATGTGACATTCTTCCCAGGGTTTGTTACACTATCGCCCTTTGCCACATGGAACCATCTTACCCTTCCTGCCAGAAACCCTATGGCATGTCTCAGATCTTGGGGCTGAGGAAATTCCACTCCATCACTAGCTTCGTGCTATCCACTTAGCATAATGGCTACTTCTTCTTCTGCGCTTCCGAACGAACTCACTCGAGCAGCCAACCGCTCGAATTTCCCCTTATGTTTGGCAGAGCTTTGATCGCTCTCCCATCTTATCAAGTCAGATATGAACTCATTTCACGTCACATTAGGACTAAAGCTACTTTCTCCCAGATAGTCTCTTTAGAGGCATCCAATAAAATTAAAACAGTACCTTTATGCTTTCTCCCACCCAAATAGATCCATTTCCATGCAAAAATCTAGCTCAAGCTCATGCTCTGCTCATTCCCGTGCAGGAAACATGAACAGGAAGTTCTCCAACTGTTGCTGCAGGCGTTACAATCAGGTCATGGTCTGTGGCTCTTGTACCACATTGCTATAAATCGAGTTTGGCCTTCTAAGTTAAAGTCCATTCTCCTGTTTTTTTGAAGTTTCCCTTTCTTTTCGCTGTCTAGTTTACCTAATTTTGTCTAATAAGAATAGGACTAATTCAAGAGAAAATCCTATTCTGCAGTTATTATTAATCCCCTAAAAATATATAAATAGTTACAAGGAGGCTAATTGCTATACCTTGGACATTACTAAAATATGCAACTGCCTTGTCCGCAATAGGATACTCGGAAAGAAATACACAAAAGACCCGTGACTACCTAGTAACTACCAAAATACAGTCCGTACAATCAACACATACAAACACGTATTGTTACTAGACCCTTGGCTCGTCGTCCCTGCCATCTCTTATAAACAGATCCATACATGATTGAACTAAAACTTCCTGAGGTTCAAATTCCTTAGAATCGACTTAAAATCCGGAATGGAATAGGTAGGTAGAATAGCGACACTAATCAAATGCGACAGACATGATCTATTTAATGTAATAATGTCACTAAGATAACAGATGTGCTCTGCACAATAAACAAAATAATAGTCGAAGCTTCAATAGAGGGCTCAAATAAAATAATAGGCAAGGTAAGGCTAAAAGTAACAGGCCTAAGACTCTGGATAAAGAGAGATGAAGGAGTTGAAAACTACTGTTCCTATTTTGCAGCTCCATTGGGTAATGCTGAAGAGTCTTTTCCAGAAGGGTTAAGCTCATCCCACGACTCAATCCATGTGCCCATAGCATCAGCCAGCTTGATGAAGTACTCGTCAACCTTGCCAAGTTTCTCCTTAACTTGCTTGGAGAGTTCAAGATAGCATTTCTGGACAGTGGTGCAATCCTTTGGGAGGATCACGGATTGGAAGAATGGGATCAGCTCTTCTTGCCAGTATATTCCTTTATATTCTTTCTTAAGGTTGACAAACGGGTTGCTTGCTTTGCTGTGCCATATATAGGGCAAACCTGTCTTGACTCCTAGGCCTAAGTGATCACAAATGACCTGCAAAACAAATAGAGAAGCCCGTTAAGAAACTGCATCTTATGACCAGGTAAACAACAATTGGTGGTAAAAATTTGTTTGGTTAGTTGTAATTGTAATACGCTGAAGCTGTTCATTTAGATTAAAACTGAAATAATTTGTTTGTGTTGCGTTTAGCTCCACTGATCTAAAATCTCTAAGAGCTTGTTGAACTAGTGTAGGGTTTTACACGTGACGTAGGGATTTGAACTCTGAACCTCTTATTCAAATACCATATTGAATCAAACTCCAGACTTTCTGCTCCAATACCCTATTGAATTTAGCTTCATAACCACCTAATCTAAAACCTTAAGGTTTTAAATATGGTGTGGGTTGCTTTACAGTCAAGTCAGGTTGTTGCTTTACAGTCAAGTCAGGTTGTTGCTTATAGGTTTCATGTGCTTATATTTCTCCAAGAAAATCATGTTGCAGCCAGCCAGGTCGTGTCAACCCATGATATCCAGCTTTACAAGTCTATACATCAAAACACTTGCAAATGAGCAGGTACATTGAGAGTTGTACCTTCATGCACCAACCAGCCCACATATCATCATAGCGACCCACTGGCTGACCATCACCCATGAGTCCAAAGTACATTGCAGGACCAATGAGCTCACGGTCAAATGCCAGATTCATTCCGCACATAGGGAAGAGGGTTCCCTTTGGAACTGTCAACACAGCATCTACATACCTGGCATGATGAAGCAGAAGGCATTAGAAATTATACTAAAAGACAATAGACAATGATCAAATCCGTGGAAAATATCTTTTACCTAGTGTTTCTCTCAAGAGGCTTCACTAGCTGGGTGGGAGCATCGTAGTCTGGAATGTTGAGCCAAAGGCCATGAGACACAGCAGTTGGAACACCCTCACGAAGACTGAATGGATACCCACGAACAAAGTCGGCACCTTCTCTGTATGGATCATACAAGGTGTTGAAGAAAAATGGGGTGGAAGGGCATAAAAGGTTCTTGATATGCTGCTCAAGTGCATTGATGTCCTTTCCTGTCGGATCTTTCGCAACCTGGAACATCAACAATTAGCCTAGTGAGTTTGTCCTAGCACCATTGAGATCCCGAAAACATACAATATCTCCAATGCAAATGATCTCAAGCAAAGGCAAATAGATTTTGCCAGGCATAATCGCTCATGCGTATACTTATTACAAGGTCTAATATGGAGCACATATCTTTAAAAGGTAAGGCAAGAGGTAAAAACTGATCATTCAAACATAAACATTGCAGGAAATCACATTGATGTGCAAATAATGCATGATCCATCAACTTCTCCATAAAATTAATTCATTAAATACATATTATATAGGCACGGACAAGAGGTAACAGCCAATCGGTCAAACATAAATATTGCAAGAAGTCGCATACATATACAAATAATGCATGATCAATGCACTTATCCACAAAATTAATTCGTGAATAGATCAGTTGGAATGAGAAACCGCGGCATGGCATCCATAACATGTAAATTCATCTGCTTGAAAAATAATCTTACAACCAGATTTGCACAAAATCGCATGAAACTGTGGAAAGAAACGGCACAGCATAGATTCCAAGATCAGTAGATTACACAATCAGACAAGTAAAACAAGATCCCAACATGGCATGTCACAGATCAATACCCCCATAACACACTTCAGATCCTTAGCCAAACATGAACACACATCAAGACAAAATTTTCAAAATTTAACTACCAAACAAGGCAAATCTGAAAATTCCAAAAAAATCCAACCTTGACACGAAATCCTGCACAGCTTAGACGAAATCAAGCCCGATCATAACATAATTATATCACTAAAAAACTTTAGATCCAAAATCATTGACACAATCACATTACAAGAAAGAAATACGAACTTTATATGATGCAGACACACGACATGGCAAGCTGATACCGGATCTAGATCTAATCAAACCCAAAATAAATAAATAAAAACCCACAAATAAAACCAAAACTTGAAATGAATTACTTACAAAGCAATCATCATCAATAGTATAAATATACTTCTTCTTAGACACCATGTAACCAAAACACCGACAAGCAGAGTCCTTGAAGGAAATACAAGAAGCCTTAGGACCCAAAATTCGGTTAATGTCGTTACGGTTATAGAGTTCGTAATCGAAACCTTCGGGGACTTTAATGGTCTTCGTGGGATCACCATCTTGAACTATGATGAGATGGTATGGTTGGAAGAAAGGTCTCCACATCTCGAGGAAGTCCAGGTTTCGAATTGTGGGGATGATGATATCGAGCTCGTCTTTGAGGAGGGGTGTTGTGGGTACAGATGGTATCGCCATTGGTGTCGGAATGTTGGGTTTAGTTTCGTCTCTTTCTCTCGCTCCCTCTCTTTCTGTGTGTAACTCTTGACGCGTGTGGGTTTAAGAGAGAGAGAGAGAAATGCGAGTTCCGAGTTTCTGAAGAGGGAGAGAAATTGAGGAGGTTTATTTATAGTGGAATTGGGCGGTGGCACGTGCTAGTCACGGGAGTTTTGTGCAAATTTTGAAATTTGACTAGCCAATTTTGTTAGAAAAATGATAATAATTAAGAGTGAAAAAAAAAAAAAACCTAATTGAACTACAAATCGGATAGAATCGAGCCAAACTAAACTGAAAATTTGAATTTCTTTTAAATATTAATTCAATTATAGGTTCATTTTACCTATAAGGCATTGGTTTATTAATTCAATTCAATTGTACGAATCGAACCAATCCACTAATAATTAAAAGAAAAAATTATTGCATCTAAAACCCTAGTCTAAACTAAAGTCCGTAACCCTACTATACTATCCCTAGCAACTACAATATTTTCTTCATCAGCTATCCATTCCATCTTCAACCAAACCCTCCCAAAGACCTAAA
Source organism: Laguncularia racemosa (assembly GCA_037954665.1). NCBI lineage: Eukaryota > Viridiplantae > Streptophyta > Magnoliopsida > Myrtales > Combretaceae > Laguncularia > Laguncularia racemosa. The sequence goes on along the minus strand of JBBMOL010000022.1, from coordinate 1,736,123 downwards.
CCTAAATAGTCATACCCAAACTCCCTAAGACCCTAACCTCAATTAAACAACCACCACCGTCTAGCATCCACCATCCACCGTACACATACAATGTTCGACCCTCTCTAAAACACGAACACACAAACCAAACTATAGTGACAATAGACAAGGCACAATAGTCGTTCACTACGCTAGTTTGGTCAATGGTGCCACACTCACTAGTAACTATGCGTACGTAGTGCAATGTGCTCTCTCACTATGCAATACGCTATCTCACTCTCTCTCATAGTCAACTAATGTTTTAGGCTCACAATCATAGGCTTTATGTCCCTATCAACACTCGATAGTATCACCTCTCAAGTGCGTCCTCCCTCATTGCGAGTCACTATCGACACTTGAGACTCACCAACTAAGGTACAATCTCACATTTTCCCTCTACCTCTTTCTCTCTCAAGTCATCTATGCTATTTATCTATATAATCAACAATGCATATTTTTATCACTACAGCTTATCACTTTAATCACTAGTAAGAAGTTAGAGTGACTACTATAACAAAAAGAAGTTACCAAAGCTTTTCATGGTGCTTCATAGCATTATTTCTCATTCAATTTTGCTACTCATTATCACGACAAAAGATTATGCCCCTAGAGCATGTGCTTTGCGTAAATATTAAGAGAGTTGTACTTGCTTTTGATGCCTATTTTGTGAAAAAAAAAAAACTAGCAATTTTAATGATTAGAATTTGAATTTGATCTAAGAATTTTAATCTATTCTATAATGTTTTGATATGATTTTTCTTTATTTCTAGTGCATGCTTATGTTATGATTTTTCTTTTGTTTGTGAATTTGTATTAACACACTAAATTGAGGTTAAATATATTTTGTTTTGAAGCTTTAGGAATCTATCAATGAAAATTTTATGGTCGTTTATTATTGTAGTTTATCTTGATGTGCCATTAAGCCTAGTAGAGTTTGATACATGCTAAGGAATTTTTGGTAAATGATAGAAAAAAGATGAAGCATTTAAATTAGTAAGCCATTTAAAATACTAGCAAAATGGTCAAAGAATTTGCTCATCATTGTTCATTACATGTTTAGGCTTAGGAAGTTTCTTCTTGTTCAAGTGGCTTATACCAAATTATCTTGTCTACTTAAAAGATAAAGCTATCATCTTTTAACTAATTGATAGCTTTAAGTATCTTGTACACGTAATTATTTAGAAGTTTCAATAATGTCTTTTTGACTATTGAATTAATATACATTTTTTTTAATTTTTCATATGTATATGTTTGATGCATAAAGCTTTGGTGAACCAATAGATGATGATATTGATAATCAAGTTATAGATCTTGATACAAACGAATATGATGACCAGAATGTGGCTAACAACAGTGGAACTTAGCCTTCTTTTAGTAATCCATCCTTACCTCCTGCATCTACATCATTTGCTAATAAGAAATGATCCCTAGTTTGGGATCATATGTCTTTAGAACAATCCAATGAGCATAGGAACCGTAAAGAAAAATGTAATTACTATCATAAAACCTTTAAATATACTGGTAGAAATGGAACTAGTGCACTATGCACTCATTTGACAAGATGCAAAGAATTTTTGAATAAGAATGAGTTGAGCAAACAAAAAACTCTTCCTACAATCTTAGAAAGTCTTGAATAATCGAATTGATGAAAGTCAATGTAGGAAGGAGCCTGCTAGGTTGTTCGTTGTTACTAAGCTTCCTTTAAAATTGCCAAGCACAAGGCATTCATTAGTTACTCTAATGTACTCCAACTAAAATTTTCAATTCCATCTTGTAGAACATGGACACGTGATTGTGTAGAGTTATTTAAAGAGGAAAAGGGGAAGTTGAAATAATATTTTTCTAAAGTTTGGGGTAGGGTATGTTTGACAATTGACACATAGACATCTTATCCAAATTTATCTTATTTGTGTCTTACGTGTCATTTCATTGATGAGAACTAGAAATTACTAAAAAAAATTATAAATTTTTGTCAAATACCTAACCACCTGATGAGGCTAGTGGAAACACTATTGTAACATGTTTAAAGTGTTAGGATATCACTAGGGCTCTCACTATCATTGTTGATAATGTAATTTCAAACAATCTTTGTATTCAACATTTAAAAAAAAAAAAGGATTTCAATCATGAGACACACCCATTATGAAGGGAGAGTTCCTTCATATGAGATGTTGTGCTCATATATTGAGTTTAACTATCAAGGAAGGATTGAAAGATTTGGATGATCCGATCTTTAGAATTCATTTAGCTATGAAATATGTTAGATCTTCTCCAGCAAAATTAGCTAAATTTAAGAGTTATGTGGCAGGAAAAAATATTGAAACTAAGGCATTATTGTCCATAGATGTAGAAATAAGGTGGAATTTAACTTATTTGATGTTAGAGTCAGCTGTAAAATTTTAGAAGGCCTTTATTAATGATGGGAAGTTCAAAGCAAAACTTAGAAAGGAAAAAAATGAGGAGAGTTCCTACTAAGGAAGATTTGGACTATGCTTGTGGTATTTTACCATTCTTAAAGACATTTTATGATGCTACATTGAGCATTTCTAGGTTTCTTTATATCACTTGTAACCAATTTGTAGAAGAAATATTAGGTGTCGATTACCAAATTAATGAGCAATGCAAAATAGTGATACATCTGTGAGGTTGATGGTTGAGAGAATGAAGAGAAAGCATGACAAGTGCGGAGGCAAAATTAACAATATCAATGTCTTATTTTTTGTTTCTACGGTTCTAGATCCTCGTCAAAAGTTGTTTTATGTGGATTGGGTGGCCAAACATGTGTATGATTCTAAAAAAGCAAGTCAACTCATGAGTAAAATTCACTATGCCCTTTCAAGATTGTATAGTCATTATGATTTGAGTTTTAGGCGTAAAGAGGAAAGTTCCACCTCTAATACTAGAAGTTTTATAAAGAACCGATGGCCACAAGTGAAAAATGAAGATTGTAAACCATAGAGATCTATTTTTAATTGTGAGATGGGAAGGAAAAAAAATAGTGTAAAAAAATGAATTGAAAAAATATTTAGCGAAATAGTGTGAGGACTTTAATAAGGATTTTGATATATTGATTGGTGGAAAAGATCATCATGTAGATATCCTATTCTTTCTTTGATGGCAAGAGATGTTTTGGCAATTTCTTTATGAACTGTGGATTTAGAGAGTGCTTTTAGCTTAGGTGGTTGAGTCCTAGATGCTTTTAGAAGTTCATTAACTTCGTATGTGATGGAAGCCCTTATTTATGGACAAGATTGGCTAAAAAATTCTTCCACAATATCATCCATTGAGCAGGATCTTGTGGCAATGGAACCTTTTGACTCAGGTATAAATATTTTCATTTGATTTTATGAAACTATTAATATTATTTAAGTTTTTTTTTCATATTTTTATTTTAGTGGCTTATTATTCTTTTTTTCAATATTTTTGTACATGCAGAAGTCGCTAAAATGGTGGATTCATGTACTACACATGTTACCCTTGATAGTTGATGTAAATAAAGGTCATCTATGAGTTTTTTAGGCTTTAACTCATTTAAACCAACACATGCTTAGCTTCTCTATTTGTTTGTTCATTATTTCAAGTTTGACATCAAAGTTAATGCTTCAAGATCTTCCAAGGCAATTTTCAATTGCTTGCTGGAATGTTGTGTCATTTTAGATTAGTACATGCACATTATCTTGTTATACTTCTATAGTATTAGTTTCTTGGAGCCTTTGTATTGGTTTGTTATAGTGTTAATCTATTAAAGTCAAGCATTTGTAGAATTCTATTAGTGACCATTGACTAAGTATGTTGGAGTCTAAGTTTGAGTTTAGAACTTTCTTTCTATTCTTTGTTAGTGTTTTATTTACATGTTTGGGAATAAACAAGTTTGAAGTGAGCAAGCTTGAGAATGAATAGGCTTCTTGAACAAACAAGTTTGGGAAGAGTTTTGTTGAAATTTGAATATACAACTTACAAGTAAACTACTTGGCAGTGTACTCTGTGATCTATGGCATGCATTATTTGTTGAAAATTGTATTCTTTTTCTATCCTTTTTTTCTAGAACATAGTCTTTTGTTTGTAAAGTTGGGGCTAGTTGTCAAAATTTCTTGGTTTTTTTAATTGCATTGAACTTCTTTTTGGTTGTTTATGATTTCTAATATGAATTGGAATTACATAATTTTTTAAGGTTGCTACTAAGTAGGGCTAGGAATGCGGGGCGGGCTAAAATTTTTTTGCCCGCAACATGTGCAAGTTGTTTTTGCTCGCCTCACATAACTTGTAGGTCGGGGTAGGCCACATCGACGCGGGCGTGGGTTGGCTGACCTGGCTCGCACAGTTTAAAAAAAAAAGAAAAAAGAAAAACAGGAATGAATTTAATAATAATAATAAATAGAGCTAAATATATGTAAATCTATTTATGTTGTTCTCACGATGTATATTGAGTTAGTTCCATTTTTTTTTTTTTTGTCAATCAAGACATTAGATAGTCAAAACTAAACTTGTGTAACACAAAAGCTGAATCACTTGGTCATACGAATAATTTTAAATAGCTCAAAACGCAATTAAGATATATAAACTTTTTATTTAAACGATAATGTAAATAAATGTAGAAAAATTTTAGGCTATCCACGCAATTGAAATATATAAGTTTTTTATTTAAACGATAATGTAAATAAATGGGCATACTATCACAGCAACTTATCAAAAAGGTTTGCATAAGTTATACTTTTTTACTATAAAAAATGTTTGTATAAGTTTTTTATTTATTTATAAAAGGTTTGTATAAATTATTTCAATTTATAAAAAAGGTTTGAAAAAAGTATAACCTCTTTTATAGTCAAATCAAGACATTAGATAGTAAAAAAAAAAAAAAAGTTGAAATAATTTAAGATGAATACTAATCTTTTAAGTATATATTCATTCACCTATTAAATTTTTGTATTCAATTTGAGGTTATAAATTTGTCAAAATAACAATATTTCAATTTTCCACTTAAACCGAAATTAAATAGGTTCCTTTAGATTTTTTTTATAAAATATGTATTGCCTTATTTTTAAAGTGTTATTGAACTTCAAATTTGATTTAAACTTGTTATTATAAACATTTCATATTGAATATCAAAATATGCAAGTTTAAGTATTAAACCACCATATTAATTTTCTAATTTTGTAAAAAAAGAAAAAAGAAAAAAAGAAAAAATCTATGTACAGGACGGGTTGGCCCATGGGATTAGGCGAGTTGGCTTCTTTAACTCGTAGCATGTGTAGGCCATTGCGGTCTAACCCGCTTTGACTCGCAAGTCGGGGCAGGCTGAACAAGTCAGGGCAGACCAGCCCATTCAGCCCGCTTTCCTAGCTCTGCTGCTAAGGCTCCCTCTCATGCTCTACAAAGCTAAATAAGAATGATAGAAAATGTTGCATAATGCATGCTAGGACCGAAATTGTTGCATGGTTATAGTAATATTTTGAAAATAAGGTCAAATATCTTGCAATTTGCGTCACAAAAAACTAATGACATGGTATTTATTTAGTTTCTTGCAGTATTCCTTTCCAGCCAATTTTTTTAGGTTGCAATTTTGATTTGAACTGCACCAAATTTTTTTTTTAGGTTTAAAAAAATTAACAAATCAAACCGTATAATTAAGTTTGACTTAAAAAAAAATGAACCGTAATATTTGGTTTGGTTTGAGGGTATGAACTGTACTAAATTGAATTGTGTCCACCTCTAATAATAAGGTATAACTAGATAGAGACAATCCAATTAGAAAATTCTTCACCTTTTTTTAATGATAAATATTAAAAATATATAAAAAGTTTGATTTTTTAAAAATATAATGCATATTACACGATAGTGTAATCATGGCATTTCCCTCTAAAGTAAGGAAATGATGTTTAATGCACCTTTTATTAGTATTGGGAATCCACTAATAAAGAAAAATTGATGCATATGGATATGTAAATATTAATTCAAAACGTATTTCTTAATTGATATTTGCAAATCCAATAAGTAAGAATAATATATATATGTATATCAAGTTTGAATACATAAATACATCCTAAAATACAATGTAAATACGTAACAAAACATTAGTATAAAATTTTCTAAAGAATTATTTGCAGGACTCTACTACAAATATAATGTTTTCTATTATTTTCATTTTAAAATTGATTTATTAACTTGCATCATTAGGCACTTATGAAGCATATTTAATATATATATATATATATATTCCAATATGTGTTGTTGCAATGTAATGGATATAATACATAATGGTTTTACTCATGGCATTATTCATTACAAGACACCCTCATTTTGCTATGAAGAAGAGAAGAAATGCTTAAGGGTTTCACTCTTAAATATAATACTTTATCAAAAAAATTACATAAATATTGTATCCAAAATAATTATTCCTAAAATAGGTTTTGAAAGTGCGAACATGATTTGTGGTGTTTCGATCTGCTAAAGTGTAAAAAAAAAAAAAAACTAAAGGTGTAGATAACATATGTGCCTTCAAGGTGCAAATGGCATCCGCGCTTTCAATAAAATGTATTGAGGCTCAAACCATCAAAATGTAAAAAAAAAAAAAAAAGGATTACACTAAAGGTGCGGGCCTTGTTTGCACCTTCAAGCAAGAGAATGAGGTTCGCGCCGTTAATACAAATTATACTGAAGGCATAAACCGGGTTTGCACATTTAGTTTTAAAAATTTTCCTAACACTAAAGTCATAAAATTTGAACCTTATTTTAAGAATAATTATTTCGGATATAATATTTACGTAACTTTTTTTAAAAAGTACTATATTTAAGAGCAAAACCCTGATGTTTAATGTATCTTTCATTGGTACTATGAATCCACTAATAAAGAAAAATTAATGCATATAGATATGTAAATATCAAGTCGAAGCATAATATTTGCAAACCCAATAATAAAGAATACTTAATATAAATATATATGGATATATAAATATCAAGTTTGTACATATAAATATATCCTAAACTATAGTGTAAACACTTTATAAAAAATTAGTATAAAATTTTCTAGAGAATTATGTGCAAGGTTCTATAACAAATATAACGTTTTCTATTATTATCATTTTAAAATTGATTTATTAACCGTCATCATCAGGTACTTATGAAGCATGTTTAAATATGTGTGTGTGTGTGTGTGTGTTTTTGTGATGTATACAATAGCACATTATTTTTTTTTTTAATTATACTAAAAGTGGGGAAAGGTATCGGAGTAAGTTACCTTCCAATAGCTTATTTTGAAGAGTTATTTATTAATAATTTGGTAAAATAATATTTTATCTCGTAAAAAAACATATTATATTGTAAAGTTTTAAATGTAAAATTGCTTGCTAACTTTTTCTCCTATTTAGTAAAACTTATATATATTTAATAAACATCTCTTATTGCAGTAAATACAAAGTTATCAATTTTTTTCTTATAATTTGGTATAGCACTTTATCTCAAAAGGTTTGTTGTTTTTTGATATAAGATTTGTTTTCAAATTCCCAAATGGTAACTTATTCCAATATTTGCCATAAAAGTAGTGGTTGACTAATCTACAAAACCATTTTTTTTCTTTTTTCTTACAAAAAAAAAAATTGATGGAGAATCGCCACACTATACCTATATAATGCACTATGAAGGTGGAAAAAAAGCCATTTATGACAAAACATAATAGGTAAAGCTTGGGTTAAAGCTAATATTTAAGTTTGCTAGAGTTTAATTAGATTAGCAAAATAATCAAGTTAAACATCATAAAACTCAAACACAACTTAATATGTTACTTGAATAGTCTAAGTTCAACTCAAACGTTATCAAATTGAACCTAAGTAAGCATCAAACCAACTTAAGTAGCTTACAAGTTAGTCTGTCACATTTATATCTAAATGCACCTAGTTTTACAAACAACTTCCATCTAGCTTATGATACATAAAACATTTTTTTGAAAATTGCACTAGTTTTTATGTATATCACAAATATAATAACAGAAAAGCTGGTGTAATTCACAAGTTGAAAAGAAGATGCTTGCAAAAATATGTATACCTATGTTGACCTCTCTATCTCCTTTTTGAATATGCAAAATATAAGCTTACAAGCAAAAATATAGTTGCATTATGTGCACCTATGTCTACCCATCTTTCTTCTTTTAAATATGGTCGATGCTGGAAAGATTCTACTTTGGTGAATGGATGCACTGTTTGCTCCAATTTCTAATAATTTCTCTAGTCTCTTCTCTTTCTCTTGTTATAATTACCATATTGTCCTTTGGGTATTTTAAATCCCCGTAACAAATTTCTTTAGCAAACTTACATAATTTATTATTTAAATTAATTTTCTTGTCAATTTCCATAATCTTCACGAGTTTCACCAAGAACTAACTCAAATATAGGTGGAACTAGTACAATCTCACCAACATCCTTTTTAGGAGTCAAACCAAAAGATTCATGAACCTCCTCTTCTTTTTTAAGAGTCTACCACTAATTAGACTTTGATATCAATTTGATCTAGAATAGTGAAAGCAAAAACCATAAGAGAAATGGAATAATGTGAAAAAACACAAAAATTAACTAGAAAAAAAAATGATCTTAACAATACTTATATTGAATATGCTAAGAATACCAACACAAATTAAATAAAGGATTTTTTTTTGTATTTTTTTATAAGGGATGGTAAACTTAGAAAAATATATATCTAATAATTCTACACCATCGAATTAATTAGATGAGACCTCACACCTCTATTGGTCTCACGCTATACTAATTTGTGATAAACTTATGCTGCCAAAAAAAAAGAAAGAAAGAAAGAAAGATAACATTACACTAATCTTGTAGAAAAATAATTTATTTTATTCATTTAATGTCTCGTCATCCCTAATTGATTAAATGCTTTGCCTTTTATATGCATAATAAAACCTAATGTTATAACGAAGTAAAAGATTTTTTATCCTAAAAATAAAGTATTAATTCAATAAAATCTCAAAATTAAAAAAATCATATCTTAAAATACAAATCTAGATAATAATAAAATCATATTTACCTAATACATGAAGTAAAATAAGATCTACTTATTTCTCTTGTTTAAAGAAGATTTTTCATTTGGAAGATTTTGAAAAAAAAAAAAGACTAATAATTGTTAAAAAGTGTACTAATTTACTTTAAGAGAGCCCATTCATTTCAATTCCCACTCTATTGCATAAAATAGGCCTCTTACAATGTTTCGTTGACCATAATAAGTATTTAGCAAGACAAAAAATCCCCCAAAAAATAAATAGTTATTAGGGAAGAAGACTCTATCAATTGCTATTATAAGTTTATTCATTATCACATCACACGATTACCCTTTGTTCCACCACCCCAACTAATCTCCATCTTCTCAAAAAATTCCTCGTGTTTTTTATTTAACCCACTACTTATTTCAACTTATTTAATTATTTTCGATTTTGGGTCATCTTTAGAATCTCTTCTTTTTCATGGGTTATTCTCTATTTTTTATTCTTTAATTTATAGTTCAAAACGGGGTTATGGGTACAAGTTAAAATCATTAATTTATTAGAAAAAGAGAAATCAAATATCATATAAATATTTTTCTGAGTAGAAGTTATAAGAAGTTCCCATCTTTGTATTCTAAGTGGGATTTAAAAAAGAGGAATTGGATATCGGTTAAAGATTTGATTTTTCTAATTACAAGAGAATGAGACAATTGGAGAAGGGAGAGGCATAGAGACCGATTGGTGCTTCTGCTTCAATATGTCGGTAGAGATCAGTTGTTGCTTGACATAATATAATGAGTTGAGAAGTAGATAGATCCTATGGTCAGCTTAGAGAGATATTGTTGCTTTTGCTTTAGTCCGTAGATTTTGGACATAGAAATGATTGGAGGAGAGTGGGACTACAACAGCCAAAGGAGTGAGAGTAATTGGAGAAGATGAGATGAGAGACTAAACAGAGTACAGATTGTTTAGAGAGAGAGAGAACAATTTACTTATTTAAATTTTATTACAAGTCTATTTAGTGAGTTTTTTTTAATTAAAAAATATAAAAAATGTATTATAGCTCTATTCAAATCCAAATAAATAAGAATGGTATCATGGGTCTATTATATTTGGCAAAATGAACGAGTTATAGAACTTAAATTTTATAGTTTATATAGTTTAAATAAACTTAGAGAATGTATATACTTTTCGGGTTTTCCCATTTTACCTAAGTTTAGATGTTGCTTAATATTGTGATATTTTTATTTTAAGCAATAGATCAATGAGATTGATAATGTAAACATACTTTCTTTATTCTTAAAATAAATAAATAAACAAGTAGTATGCCCCTTTATAACTAATAATAGGTATCAAATGGAATAAGACAAAAGTATAATTCCAAATTTTAAGAATTAAAATAGATAACTAATTAATATTGTTTTATTTGATTATATTTAAAATGATGCAAGTAATAGATTATGAATGTATTTATAAATATCATAAACTTACCATTTTGAAACACCAATGTCCAGTCGCTATATATATTAGTTGGCTCATTGTACATAATTAAACCCTACAATGGCTTCACATGACTCAATATGAGTCTCTTAAAGTGGTTCAGGGGGATTCGATGTAGTGAGGTGGTTCAAATTACATGGGTCTAATCATTGTGCCCAGAGTGGTTTGATGGGGATTTGGTTTAGGTTGTAATGATTGGGTATAGGTTGTGACGGTCCAATCTAGGTATTTTGGTTCATGGATTGAATATGGGATTGGGCTTTCAAGAGTAAAGTAAAGTATAAAAATATACCTAAAATTACTATAAAATGACTTTTTTTTTCAGTCATAAATAGACATTGCATTATAATATTTAAAAATATTGCCCTAAAATTGAATGGAACGGTATCTTTCCAGCATGGAAAAAGACTGGCATCCCATCATTCCAACCTGCACCTCGTAATAAAGCTGTATTTTGGAGCACCCTTTTTTTTTTACCATCACATCGATGCGTGTCGCTTCACGTTAATTTGGAAAAATACATAATAAAAGGAGTGTCCGAATCAAATAATAATTTAAACAATTGAAGAAAGTAAATTACAAGGGAAACGAAGAATGCAGGCCCGTAAGTTGTAACTTTCTTTATTTAAGATGGAAAGCTAAACCTCTACGTATAAAGAACACATAAACCTGCTTAAATTTGTAAAGGGATTTAATTGAGTTTTGGTACGTGTATAAAAAGTATTATAGTCAAGGATATTTAATCAACAAACTCTAATTTTTTAAGGTTCCGAGAGCAGGTGGATATGAAAGCGCAACGAGGGGCGGGTTTGTCCATGTGAATTGAAGCTGCTAGCTAGCTGACAGCATGTGCATGATTATTGATTAGAGTGGGATGAGTGACGGAATTATTAAATATTTGGTGTAAGTACCGCACTGTCGGTGGCCAGCTTACAAAGCTACCAACACGCTAAATATAATTCTAATTATAACAATCATTAGATAAAAAGTCCAATGGAAGATTTCCGTCATTTACGTCTAAAGATTTCTGTCCCGTTGGCTACAAAAGGGCTTTGACCATAAAAACACTTGTCCACCTTTATCATTATTATGATATAAATTAGGAAAAATTATTTATATATATATATATTCCATTTTTTTATATTCTTGTAATCAATTAACCTATACCCTTTTCCTTTAACAAATGCACGAACTATACTTAGGACTTAATATACTATTAGTTAAGAGACATGTGTTAGTTTTGAATTATTTCACGATTATCATGAATACGGGTTCTGAGGTTGTTAAAAGAAAATAAATAAAGCACACATATATCAATTGATTGCAAATGTGCTAAGCTAAAGGTTATATTTTTATTATTTTCCCTATTAATTCTAAAACAGATTTAACAAAAAATTGTGAATAATTTAATTGCTATGGAAGCATTGACTTTGATACAAACTTACTTATTTGTTTCTTATACTTTTGCAATTTGTAAATCCAATTTTAATAAGAAAGATATTGGGCACTGTTTTGTATTTGGGAATTGAATCTTCGATTCCAATATTCTATATAGATACACTTTGAATGCGATAATGGTTCTTTGTTGGTTAAGGAAATGATTCGGCACCCCCTAGCCTTATTTTCACCTTTTGCAAATGACTTCAACCACTTATTGGAATTTCAGCACAATGCCAACGAACCCAAAGATACAAACATTTTTATGGAAGTGTGCTCACAATGCTTTGCCCATAAAAATGAATCTTCAAAGGCATAGATTGCAAGTGGATGATAAGTGTGCATTTTGCGGAATGGGGAGTGAAACTATAAAACATATTTTCAAAGGTTGCAGGTGGACAAAGCAAGTTTCTGCTAGAGTAAATAATTCTTCTTCATTTAGGTAGACATTTCGAATTCATTGCTTTTTTTTATTGGTTGAAAACAAATGGTTGTTTGCATAAAATGGACAAATCTACTATAGGAGACTATGGCATGTTCTTTCTTGTGTGTTTTGTGGAGTATTTATAAGGAAAGGATTGGGTGGATCTTTAGTTCTCAACCTAATCCTAAGTGGTTGCAGGAATGTTTAGTAAGACCAAGTGAATTTTGGAGTTTTAAGAAAAAGCAGGGGAATTCTAGTGTTAGACAACAATCATCTTAGATAGCTCCATTGGAAGGATGGCTAAAGCTCAATAGTGATGGAGCTATTAAGGAAGATTGTCAAGAAGCAAAACAAATAAAAGATGAAGGAGGTATTATATGAGATTATGAAAGTAGATGTAACATGGGATATACCAAAAACAGAAAAAAAAAAAAGGAGAAGAAGAACATAAATCTAGTTTTGTCTCCCTTAGAAGAAAAATTATGGAGCATCTACGGGGGTCTAGAACTGGTAGAAAACAAGAATTTAGATGGCTTGATAGTTGAATCTGACTTTTGAGAGGCTATTGATTGGTTGTGTAAATCAAATGACTTACATTTTGATAATCTTATCGTTGTTTTATGCAAGTAAAAATGTTGCTAGTTTAGGAACATCAAGTTTCAATGGACAACAAGGGAAGGAAATAAAGTTGCCGATCTTCTAGCCAATTTTGCATGTAGTGGTCTAGTTGATCATTTGCAATTCTCATTAGATATACCTAATGTTTTATTCCAATTTGTAAATATGTATCAATTTGTTTTTGGTTTGATTAAGGATTGGGTGCTTAAACTAGCCTAGATCTGTGTTTATCTTCTACATAGGATGTTTGATACAGTTGTTTTATTTGGTTTTTAGTTGTATGTGTGGTAGACTTCACAAGAAAAAAAAGAGTATAAGTACTTCTTGTAGCCAATTTCAATTAATAGTAATAAAAAAAAAAGAATAGAATAGTTATTAGCATATATTGTCTTATTTACTTAAATTTTGATTGGGTAATGACTAATCTAGGGGGTTATTCTATTATTTCTCTATAAAAAATAACTATTACCTTCTATGACATGGTGTTTGTTATAGTGATTTTTTCCTCATCAAAATTTTATCACTACCATGCCACTACCATAATCTGGTGTTATTTCAAAATCTTTTTGAGCTCTTTGTTAATATTTTCTATATTTAACTAGAAGAAGTTTGGTTAAGTCTCTCGAGCCTTTCTTGTGAGCCTATCTGCCATAGCATTTTTCTCTCTCTAAATGTGACTGACTTGGCCCTTGATCTGTTCCAACAAACTCTTCGCTCGGGAGATGTCATTCCAAATATCCCATCTTGTAATATTTGTCAATAACCACCTAGATACTATTTTGGAATTTGTTTCTATCGGTACTTTAGTAAAATTAAAATGCCTATAGTATCCTAATCATTTGATTAAAGCATTAAGTTCAATAGAATTAATTGAGGCATAATTTGAGGGGGAACCAAAACACCAAATAAGATTCCCATTAAAATCCCTAATAATAACACCACTTCCACCTTTGTCCTGACTTAAACTACTATCAATATTAAGCTTTACAAAACCTTCTTTTGGGCTTTTCCAAAACAAAGAGTGGACCTTCTTTTTCTTAGGAGGTTTAATAAATAATGAAAACAAGCCCTCATCATGCTTGACTTGGTAAGCAACAAGTGGATTAGCATGCCCCAAATTTAATAAGTCTTCCATTGATAGTTGACCAGAATCATGAGGGGGTTGTAGGTGTTTTTGTGTTTTCTATTGTTTTTTTTTTTCACCCCATAGATTCCAAATGTTCTTATATGGTTAAGCACATTCCCTAAATTTCTTTTCTAGAATTTTAACATGACATCTATGGAGGAGATGTTTGGAAGTTTAAGGATTCCAAATTGATAAGTGAGAAGCTTCCAAGCATTTCTAGCATAATCACATAAGAGGAATATGTGACTACCTATCTTAGATTCTTTCATGCAACAAACACACTAGGAGGCAAGAGCCTAACCCTACAAGCATTGTTTATCTTCAATAAGAATGAAGGATCATGCAACTCGCCACATAAAGAATGACATCTTTAGAGAGATGAAATTATTCCAAAAACATTTATATATATCAACCTTCTCTACTTTGTTTCTAAACTCATTCCATGCACTTTAAATAGAGAAGGTTCCATATGAAGATATCATCCAAATGGTTGAGTCACTAACTTCTTGTTGCATATTAAGAGATAGAATATTTTGCACTAGTCCAACAAGAACCAAAGTGACCAGCCTATCAACATCCCATCTATCAATACACCATAAATCAAGGAGTCTTAAGCATGAAGATTTCAAAGCGGTTAGTTTAAAAAGGGGATCTTAAGGCAAGCACTAGTTAAACTAAAAACTAATATCTCCCCTACTAAGGCCAAAGTAAATATATTTCTTAAAGAAATCCCAAGCCCTTAAGAGTCTTTTCCATAAGGAAGATGAAACATCAGTTGCAGATATTTCAATAGGATGTTTGCCTTTAATGTACTTCGAATGCATGTAATTAGTAAAAAGAGAGTCTCCTGTTTTGAATTTCCACTAGAGTTTTGCTTCAAAATATTTTGAGATATCTCTTGATGTTCTAATACCTAAACCTCCTTCCTCAGTAGGAAGGCAAAGCTTTTCCTAACACACCTAGTGGGTAGACCTAAACTCAATGGAATCCCCCCAAAGGAAATTAGCAAACATACTTTCAAGTTTTTTGATGACTCGTTTTAGTGTTTGTACTGCCTAAAAGATGTATAAGGGAAAGGAAGATAGAATACTGTTAATTAGATTGATACAACACCCTTTCTACAACTAGATGTTAGCCTTGTTATTTAGCCTATTTAAGACCTTTTCAAAGATATCATTGAACCATTGTTTATCCCTCTGCCCTATAGTGAGGGGGCAACTAAGATATGTAACTGGGAGCTACTGAGCATTCATCCCAATGATGGAATAGATGGAACATTTAGTTGATGCTTTGCACTTTTATGGAAAGAATAGGTTACTTTTGTGCTTATTGATTTTTTGGCCAAAAACCTTTCATAGTAATTGAGGAACTCTAAGACTTTGGTGACTAATGGTTTAGATCCATTAAAAAAGACAATACAATCATCAACAAAACAAAGGTGTGACTCTAAATGGGTGCAGAAGTCCTATACCTAATGATGAATAACATTGGAAGTAGTGATTTAAGCCTTAAGAAAGAAATTTTGATGCAAGTATAAAAAGGGTTAGAGAAAGACAGCCCCCTTAATGCAAACCCTTGGTGGAAGGGGAAAAACTCAATGATAAGGTGGAAGAACTTTTTAAGTGTTATGAGATCAATGACCATACTTGAGTATGTTTGGTAGCAGTTGAGTTTACAAGGTATGCCGCCTTATGGTGGAAGAACATTGTAGCCAGTAGGAGGAGAAATGGAGATGTTGAAATACGTACTTGGCAGGAGATGAAATGGGTTATGAGGGAAAGGTTTATACTAGAGCATCACAGACATGAGCTATTTATGCGTCTCCAAACATCGAGATAAGGAGGTAAAACTATGGATGAGTATGTCCAAGAGTTTGGGACACTGATGATTCGATCTAGAGCAGTTGAACCCCCTGAATAGACAATAGCACGATTTATGTTTGGTTTAAAGCATGAGATTGCCTATATTGTGGAGTTGCAGCGATATGACACACTAGATAAGGCCATTCTATTGGCTTTAAAAGTCGAGAGATAGAGACATTCTAATCCTTATAAAGCGTCGAGTAACAAGTATAGATCCTCTACTAAGCTATGTGGGTCAGACAGTAAGCATGTTGTTAAGGGGGGATTTGATAAGAATGAGGAAGAGAATGCAGTTGTTATTGACGTTGGAGAGGAGAAAGAATCTTTTGGAAAGGGGAAAGCAGTTGCTGGAGCTGAAATTAAGCAGATAGTGGTTGGGTCATCAAGTGGAAAGACTCGTCAAATCTAATGCTTCAAATGTTTGGGTTTTGGACATATGACTGCTCAATGTCCAAATAAAAGGGTGATAATTACTATGGAGGTAGAGTAAGGATGACAAGGAAGAGATGCATGAGCCAACAGATTTGTCAGCAGTGCTAGATGAGTATTATGGGGATGTAAATGCTGAGGCACATGAAAATAAAGGGAATGATCAGTATTTGACTATCAATGTGTTGCACAAGGTGATGACTACTTTTCCTACCAATGAGGAAAAACAGAAGGAGAACCTATTCCATATTTCTTGTAGGGTCTAAGGTAATTTTTGTGCTCTTATTATTGATGGTGGTAGTTGCACCAATGTAGTGGCTACTTCTCTAGTTAATAAATTGAAACTAGTCACTACCTCATACCTTAAGCCATATAAACTACACTAGTTGAGTGAACAGGCCAGTCAACATATCACTCAAAGGGCTAAGGTTCCATTCAGCATAGGGGAGAAGTACCATAATGAGATTGTCTGTGATATTCTTTCTATATGTGCATCACATATGCTACTTGGTAGACTGTAGTTATTTGACAAAAGAGTATTGCATGATGGGTTTAAGAATACCTATGTGTTTCAAAAGGATGGTGAGCAAATTGTTTTGAATCCTATGTCACTAGCTGAGGTGCAAGAAGCACATAGAAAAATTAATAAAATCACTGAGAAGAAGTCTTTATTTGTAGGGCAAAAGGAACTGGAAGAAAACTTGAGTGGAGTGGAACAGTTTCAGGAGATTCAGAAGCTTCATCAAAAGGCTTTTAAACATCTTAAAAAGACTCAAGAGCAGCCATGACTTCAGGGCAACAAACATAGGCAAACCAAGATTTTCAATACAAGTGACTTAGTTTAGATTTATTGTCGCAATGATTGATTACAATAAATCATAGAAATTTTCACCTAAAATAGAAGGACCATTCAAGATTCTGAAGCGCATCACCAACAATGCTTATAGGGTGGAACTACCAAGAGAATATGACATTTCTGCTTCATTCAATGTTGTAGATATATCACCTTACCTATTAAAAGACCGTCATGAAGAACCATTAGATTTGAGGGCAAATCTTTCACAAGCCCGAGGAGATGATGGGAATTAAATCATCTCAACTATAGATGCATCTATCATTGTTTTAAGATAACAACTGATGACTTAATCAAGCATGGAACTTAAAGGTGGGTGGCTTTCTTTTGAAGATATGACTATGCAAAGTGGAAGGTCAATTATAAAAGCCAGCGGTGTACTTTCAAGGCCGCCTATAAAGGTCGGCGGCCTAGCTTCCCTCAAAGCCAGTAGCTTACAATTTAAGTGGGTTATGTTATGTTGTGTCGAACTAATTTTGTTTGTGATGAAACTTTGCCTCCTTATATACATTTGGGGGGATAGAAAAGGATAGAATTTGGATATTTGAGAAATACAACAGTTTGAGTTTGCTCTCATTCTTCTTATACTTTTATCAATCCTTGGATTGTGGCGAGTGACAATATCGGAATTGTTGTGCATCATATCAACAAGATCGTACTAAGACTATTCTCTTGCTAGTGTATTATATTTGGTAAGGGTTTAGGGTTTTTACCTTGTTATTGCTATTTATTTGATTATCAAAATTGATTGTTGCGGATCGTCAGCTTGGTTTATGATTGCTTGATTCTGAATTTGGAATAAGGCACATTAGGAAGTGGGGTCTCTTTAGGTAATTATACAATAATATGTTCTAATTCTAGATAACTACAATATTGAAAAAATGCCATGTCATTTGTCTTTTCTTTTCTTTTTTTAATAAGTAAAATCATATCTAACTTAATCAAATAACTATTTATCCTTTTAGGCATCTATAATATGAATGCATAGTTTAAAAAGAGCTTAGACACTTTATGAGATTTAATAAGTAAAATAGTAATAAGTGCATTTCATATTCATAGTGATGTATAATAAAAAATTAAATAGATTTAAGCCTTGAAAAAGTGATGGATACTTGCTCCCTCTCTCCCTCTCTTAGAGACACACATATACACTAATGAAACTTCTTTCTAAAGCGACTGCTCTTTTCCTCCCAACCTTTCTCTCTTCCTTTACTATCATAAATTGTAAATCAATTATTATCAACCCCTAATCCACAATTTGTAGGCAAAAGATCCACAAAATTATCACTTTCCCACTATTCCCACCACTGTAGATTTGCCATCATATTGCAGATCTCACATCCATTACTATATATCTTGTGGACTCGTGGATGGTCAACTTAATAGGGTAGGATAGTAGTGTTTTATGTAGTAAAGAAAGTGGTCTTTTGTCACCTCTCGATTCATGGCATTTCTACATTTGTTTATGTTATGTCCCCTATTAGGTATTATTGTGTCTCCAATATGTTGAGTTTTTTCTTGTAGCGAATAGGGCTACGGAAAGAAAAAAACAATCAACCCATTAACCAAATTGGATTGAATCAAATTGAACAATAAATTAGGTTTAAACTGTCTTTTGATATTTGAAAAAATTATGAACCAAACTAAATCAAACCTTACCTTTCTTTTTTTTTTTTTTTTAGGTTTAAAAAAATTACAAACCAAACCAAACCAAACCATGAGAAGTATGAAAAAGAAAATGGTGGTAAAAATATAGAAAATGCATGGCTAGCTTATTTGGTTTTCAACAAATAACTCATTATTTTTTTAATTTTTAATTTTTGTTTATTAACTAATATGGAAACCAAAATTACCTAAATAAAGGCAATAAAACATTTTTAATTATATTAAATGGGTATCGAAGATAGTGAGTGATATAAAAAAAATGATAATAAATTAAATCTTTTTATGTCAGATATAAGTTTTCATGACTTATTGACTTATATACAAAAAAGAAAAAGAAATTAATATAATGCATAAAAATGGTTCGAATTATGGATTGAACCAAACTGAATCATTTTTTTTTCTAGGTTTGAAAAAAATTTTAAACTGAAATTTATGGTTAGGTTTGATCTAAAAAAATGAAGTGTATTATACTATTCAATTCAATTTAAAAGATGAATTGTACCAAATTGAACCATGCCTACCCTTAGTAGTAAATATTTAGAGATTGATTGACTTGAAGAAATGTGCTTATACTTTAGATTTGATTTTCTAGCCCTAAACAACTTCGGTTTTTGTTTTACAGTCTGATTTCTATATTTAGTTTGATTATATTAGGACAAAATTTACCTTTACTAGAAGCAAAATAAATAAAGAATAGATGTGGAATAAAATTTGGCCAAGAGGTGGCTAAATAGTATGCTCAAATGTGACTTGAGTGCCTTTGTAAACAATAAAATCAATGGGAATAAATTAAAAAAGAAAAAGAAATATGTAACAAGGCCTTATTAGAAAATGCGATATAGTTTTAACTTATTTGAAAACTAGAAGATGTCACTTAACATGGAGACACTCAATGTTCATCATCATTGTTACATGCTTAAATCGGTCTAAAGCCCAATGGCCCACTTCATTTGAGTAAAATCACAAAATAGGAAAGTAGCTAAGTTGATCGATTCAAATTAGGAAAGTAATTTAACTCCATTAAGGAACACATCTTATTGAATCTTTTTCTGGAGTCAACAAGGCGTTTTCATGGAAGATTTACTTATAGAAATATAGTACTACACCAACACTATAAATAGGAGATCCCTCCAACTAGGTAAGACATCTAATACCACCCACAAACTTTGATTGTCATATCCTCACGACACTTTTCTGACTTGAGCGTCAAAGTTCAAGTACTAAAAACATTCAATACCCCGATATGTCATATTTATTCATCTTGCAGGTTAAAATTTGTGAGTTTGAATGCTCAAATTAGCCCAAGGCCAATTCGAGGCAAGTAGAGCAATCAACACTCATCCCTTGTTCTCCAATGTTCATTTTTCAAATAAAAAAAAAAAAAAAAAACTAGCTTAAGAAACAAAAATCGAGATTCAATGATTTTTTTTGTCTTAATTTTATCTCCATCTATCATTTTTTTAGCGAATTCTTGATCTAATTTAATCTATTTGCAATGTTCAAAGCTTAATTAATGCATTTGTAAGATTTAGGAATCTAATTTTTAACAATCGAATAGCATTGCTTTAACTTTGAGAAACCAATTCAATGTCACTCTCTTCATTTAAAGCCTAGATCTTGCTTAAAAAAAAGTGCATTTTGGCATTCAAATGCACATCGGTTACAACCTAATATCTAATTTAGAGATCACATGTTTTAAACTTTAGAGGGTATCTTATAACTTAAAATACATGGCTAAAAATTACAGTTTTTTCCTCTCTTTTTTGTTTAATTTTTTTGGGTAAGTACAATAGGAAAGAGGGGATTTAAGTTTGATGGATTCCATTAAAAGACTAATGCCCATGCTACTAGGTATAAGGAACATGGTTAAAAATTATACTTGAATTTGGTAAATATAATAGAAATCCAATAATCTAGTTTATACCATATTATTCTAGTTTAATATGATGAATTTATTATTACTTGTGTTTTTTTTATTATAATTGAGTACAATTGTATTAATACTAGTTTATATTTAAGAGCAATATTAGTTTATAATTTAAATATTATGGTTTCTAATATAACTATTTATAATACTTTTAAACTAAAAATTACACGAATTTTACAATGAGACTTGCATATTGTAGGAGAAATAAATTACGGGTGATTCAACCAAAGCATTGGTAGGTTTTGATTCTAATTTGAAGTTTTGAAAATAAATATTTATATATTGGATAAGGCTTCGTATTCTATCTTAAGAAAAAGGCCATTTGATAACATGTTCGTTGCATCTATATAACTTTTTTTCTTTTTTTTTTTATATTATTATTTTTAATTTTGGTTCGAATTAGACAGTAACATGATTCAAAAATCATCGAAGTATCATTTGGATTTCTCCAGCAGATTTCCCATATCCACCCAGCTCGCATATATTGGAAAATGTGTGGAGATGTGAGCATTTCCGAAACCCGGAAATTCAAAATCGAAATGTCAAAAGATAACAAACTACTTGGACAAACATCGTGTAATTGTTGAATAAGATGTATATGCACAATTTGAAATCGAAACGTAAATATAAGGTTAAAATCGAATTACATAAGAAAGTGGAAATGGAAAAAATGTATACCTAAATTATTATAAAGCCATCTTTAACTATTAAGTAACTAAATTATTATAAAGCCATCTTTAACTATTAATGTCCCATTTAAATTCTCAGATATCGGATCTACATTCTAGCGAATTTTCACCTTTTAAGAGTCTCACCATTTTATATCTAAATTTTTTTAAGGAGTTTATTAGCATTTATTTATATTATTTAGTAAAATAATAATAAAAAAGTAATAGTAAAGAGAGAGAAAATTGAAATGGAAGGGGGACCGCAAAAATTTTGAGCCGTTGAAATGTGCGCAAGGAACCGCGTTAAAGCTGGTGTAAACAACATGTCGGCCCGACCAAAGTGAATTCGCTAGCTGTTGCATTAGAAACAGAAAGCTCATTGTCGAGGGCGACTGACCGTCCAAAGTCATTGGTGACCAGCTTGGATCCTCGGTGATTTGCGTTCAAGTGTTCACAAATCAGTTTCCTTCGTTATTTTCTTAAAAAAAATAAATAGTCTAGAGGTAAAATTGATATTTCGGCCAATAATTAAATTTTGGGTTAAAATGATAGCATTTAAGAAGTTAAATTTATAAAAATTGAAACTATTAAAAAAAAATTAGCATGATGAGATCAATCTTTCTCAACAATCTCATATATTACAGAACACCTTCATTGAGTTTGATTACAATAAAAGCACATTTAAGGAATCCATTAAAATGAGGATTTAAATCAACTATTGATCGTCGGATGATTTGAACACCTAAATTTTATAAATACTTAAGTCTCTTCATTTTATGGAGAAAGAATTCTAAATAAATGTTGTTATACTGTTGGATTCTTGCCATGAAAGTAAATTCATTATTCTATTTATTAAAAATAAGTAGGCAGTATGCATGTAATTGTTACATCCGATTCCCTTCACCATTTAAAAAATCCACTATTCTACTTATTAAAAATATGATCAACAATTGGCGGAGCACCAGCATTTAGGCCTACCCATCTAACTACTTTACATGCAGTGCCCCCGCTTTTCATCTTCCAGGTGTCCTATTGATATAATAGCTTCCTCATAAAATGCTTGATGGGGTGTGTCTTTTTTGACCTGGAAAAGATGGTTAAATTATTCTCCTTTTCCCCTCTCGTTTTCGCTTTTCTAGGGATCATGGCTTCAACAAATGGTTTTATATAAGACCATATTGTTTGTGAAAAATCTAAATCATCCAATTGAAAAGACTACATGCATGATTTGTGAGGCAAAATAACTTGGATAGGCATGATTGAATGCAGGCTATCTAAGGTAGAAATCCATACTTTACGTCTATATTTGGGTTTTAAAATTTTGAAATTATAACTCATTTTCATCACTTTTTGGAATTTTATCCTACAAAATCTATTAGTTTTAATAACTCGTGATTTTTTTTATTGTACTCCGTATTATGAAAAATCATAATACACATATTATTGATTAATAAATGGGTTTTTCACCCACTTATAAATGTGTTTAGATTTAAGTTTAATACCTAAACCCATTTATGAACTAGCCTAGAATAGACAACTTATATAACTTATAGTATGGTGTCTTATTTTCTATCTTTGTTTTGGTTTTATGCTTTCAATAATATTTTTAAATGGAAATTTAAGAATTTCAATACTTTTTCTTATAATAGAGAGTTTATTGACTTATAAAATCGGACAGTCATAGATCGTAATAATAGATTATTATATATCATAAGTTTCATTTATGTCTCCTTTTTGTTGATAAAAGGTATGAATTCTATTTTGAGATATCTTGCATCTCTTATACCAAATTAGAATGCGGTTTTATCTTTTTTTCAAGATTTATGACATACTTTATGATATAATCAAACGTATAAGGAAAGTAAACATGTTTTCTTCAACCATCCAAGTCATGCTAATTTTTCAAACAAATTCAATGGACCAAGATTCAGTAATTTTGAGTCGGCCAAAATCTGTTACAGCCAAGAGCAACCAACCGACAGAAAATCATCTTCCTTAAAAACTCCGGCTCCGTTAGGGCAACGACGGCCAAACCATGAGAATCAACTCGCTGAACCGACTGCACCCACACGATATTTTTCACCAGGATTCTTCTGGCCCAGCAGATGGTACAATGTCGTCGTGTTTTTAAATCCATGATGATCTGGTTGTGTCGGGTCAAAAAGCATGGTGGGACGCTGCGGTTATTATTAGCTTTGCCCAGATGTAAAAGCGTGTTGCCACCTGTTTCTTGGCAAATCGAAACACTCTCTCTCGATTTCAATACTCGAAAGCACCCGCCACCGACATCTCCATTCTCCAATGCTAAGCTTCTACCTTTTTCTTTTACGCCCATGAGAGAAAAAGAAGAAGAAGAAGAAGAAGGAATCAATATCAAATGTATAATAAAATCTAACAAGGTAAGCATCATGCATGGGAAAACCAAAAAAAAAAAAAAGATTAGCGATTACATAATGTGATCACCCAATACGGGATTAAATGCAATCCAAAAGACTTGTTTGTTTTAGCTTTTGCCCCATTTTATCGCAGGATTTTAGTTGTATTCGTCCGTTTGTCAAGAGCTTGGGGTATCTGTAGTTTGCTTTTTTAAGATCACACGTACTCTTAAGAAAATATACAAAATAATAAAATTATGCAACCAAATCCAAAACAGCATCGTCCTTCTTTTCTTTTTCTTTTTCTTTTCCAGTAAAGGTAAATATCATTCAATAAAAATAAATAACAACGATTCAAATTAATTGATACAAGAGAATCGGCAGATAAAAAGTGAGGATTATCATAACTTAACTAAAACAGATGGACACATTTCTCAAGAGTCAAAATCTTCCATTTAGAGGATGTTATTGTTTCTCCTCAAAATGTCAAAATACATCTAATGGCAGTTGCAATAAATCTTATAAATGGGATGGAAATAAAAGCAAATAAAATATAAAATCACTTTTTTAAAAATACTATTGACAAATTAATGTGCGTGCAATTGACACAATTTTCAAATTAATCAATTTCATAGATGTAGTTTATCGTGATACAAGTGTGATGCTAATGAATTAATGATGGTGGAAATGTGAGGAAAAAGAATAGATTTAAGATTAATAATGATGGTTTTATGGATATTGAGATCAATAGTGGTAGATTTATGGATTTAAAGTCGAGTATGAAGAAAAAAAAAGATTCCATCCCTATATTAGTAAGGAATTTAGAGGGAGAAATAATGTTATTCTCTAGATGATATTATCTAGACCTTTCAAATCATACTTGAAATTTTAAAAAATTTTAAAAATTGGACTAAAGACCACAAGGTTCTTCAACTTAATTTTTCTTTAAGTTTTAAAAAAATTTATTTATTTATTTATTTTAAATTTAGGCCAGTATACGGATCAAGAACAGTGAACCAAAATCGATACGACCATTGACCCTGCTTGGAACCGACGGTTTCAGTTCTCTAGTAAACTAGTAGTTTCAAGCCATTTCCAAAATCATGTCGACGTCTAATGATGAGGATTTGTTTAGGAAGAGTAAAGGGGATTTCAATCTCAAGATTTGGTTACTATCCCTTATTTTCATTCTAGTTAGAGGTGAGTAAAAGAATCAACCAAACCAAAGATAATTTTTTTTTTTTTTTGCAATTTAATTTTCGATCTGAAACAAATAAAAAATTATAATTAGATTAGAGAGATAACTTGAACTAAATCATAAAACCGAACCAAATCATTTTTTTTTTAAAAACGTAATGATATTTTATTAATAACTTAAAAAATTCTTTTGTTATAATATAACATTTATTAGAATTTTTATTTTAAAATTTATGATCATGATTTTGCAAATATGCATATAGATTGATCTAAAATTTATATTATATGTCAGTTTGAGGAATAAATTAGTTATATTATATATATAAATTTTTTTACTTGCTTGAATATTAATTTTATCAATATCTTATACGATGTTAGTATATATTATTATTTAATAAATTTAATACTACTTATATGAGATTACATGTTAAATAACTATACTTTCTTAAAAAACAAAATATAGTTTAATATGTAAACTAAATTAAACCAAATCGAAATTTTATGGTTTGGAAAAAAAAATTGAAACAGAACTGTATGGTTCTATTTAATTTCTTACCTTTTTCAACCATATCTCCAATTATAGCATTTACATGTCGAACTATGCTTGTTGATTCCTTTTGGGTTTTTAGCTTCAATGCAACAAATATATAGAGAGAGATAAAGATAGAGAGAAAGGATAATGGGTTCCCATCCTACATAACTTAATTGTGCAATTGGGAAGATGACTCTTTTTTCGTTATTTTAGGGTTTTAATGAAATGAGGATCTACAACATTTTCTTCCATTTTTTCCTTCCTTATTGAGTAACATACTTGCACCATTTTGGTTTTCCAGTGTTGTTCGAGATTCTCCATTGCTTCATTCAATGGCGTTTAGAGACGCACCATTTCAGGTTGGGAGAAGAAGTACAAGGGTTTAAAATAATTTCATGTCTCAGTGTTAAGATGATGCCAATTATATTTGTTTTTATGATTACCTTTCTATTTATTGTATTTATAACTATTTTATAGATTTATATACAACCTTTTAATGGTAAATGGGTTAAATTTGGATATAAAATATGTTTATTAAACCGGTTGAGTTACGGGTTTAAGTTTTTATACACAATTAATAAGTAAATCGTATTATAGGTTAAAATTATTTAAATACGAATTTGTTTAAATGCGGATATATACAATGGTAGAGGCTGCTGACCCTCTTCTTGTTTCTATCTCTTTATTAAAAGTCTGGTAAGTCTAGAATCATCAATATGAAAGATCCCTAAAAATAGAGAAGGGTGGGCAATGCTTCCGCAAAAGCCTCCCCCTCTTCCCGATCAAGATAAATGGAAAGAAGCCCTATTAAGTAAAAGTTATAATAAGTCTTTTTTATTTAACATAGATACGTGACACAATGCGTTAATACAATTTGATAACCTATGTTGAAGTAAAGCCCAGGCATTCCACATTTGTGAATAATGGAAAGCATATTAAGAAAAATATACGGTAAACTTAATAGTGCCTCCGATAGTACAGAGGGCATACCTACGACATGGAGTCCATATGTACTAGTTTTTTGGGCTTTTTGTTCTTGGGCCTTTGTTCATTGCATATTGTAATTAGTGTCATGGTAAATGACCAAATAAAATATATGTTGTATTGTGTGTCCAATGTCAACTGTGGGCTTCGTATTATGCTTGGGTATTTGAAATCTTAGACATACCTCCATGTATGTCTTAATCGAAGATATGATTCATTTTCAGGGTATGTTTTCTGTTGTATTGTCGAATGAGAAGTTAGATCTTGTTGATTCATTTTGAGTTCTGGTTCCGCCAAACCAGCGGTTCGATCCCGGTTTATATAACCAGCCATGAAGATGTCTACCTACCTTTATCCGACGACTGGAAAAAGCATCCTGTGGATTTTTTTTTTGGTTTAAATAATCCCCGTTTGGGACAAGCGATTATGTTTATGTTTTCCATGCTGAATAAAATAGAAAGTCAAACACGTGTTCCAGCCTAAGTTTGTTATAACGTCAACTTTATTTTAGTCAACTTAAAAATTGTTATCAATTACCATAGAAAAATTGTTACCAATTGAGGAAAAAGAAAATGTAAGTTCGAGTGTCAAGCAAATGGTTAAAACAATACAACTTATAACTAGACGTATATATGAATTAAACCTGTTTCTTTTTCTTTTTTTTTTTTTTTTAAATTGCCCACTAGGAATTAAACCTATTTGCTAGTGATTGAATTTAACTTGATGTTTACTCAAATTTGACTCAATGAAGTTAAACTCAAGCTACATGAGTAATTTATCAAGTCAAATTTAAGTTTTATAATAATTAGCTTAACTAATCCGTGAGGCTAATTAAAGCTTGAATCCAACTTTAAGGTTAGTGGAGTTTATATATTAATATTATATTTATTAAAAGAATAAAGTTTTCTAAAAAAATCGAGTCTAAATGAGTTTACTTGAATTAGGTTTAAGCTTATTGAGTGTCATTTCAACTCTAGTTTAAGCTCAAAATCTAAGCTCAATCAAGTTTGAGTGTAACTCGAACTTTGAAATTTCAAATCATTGTCAAGTTTAAGAATAGTACCATATTGTCTTGATTCTACTTGTTTTCCACCTTTACTATACCATTTCAAGTCAAATTCAAGTTCAAAATCTATGCTCAATTGAGTTTAAGTTTAGCTCAAATTTTGAAATTTCGAATTGATATTAAGTTCAAACATAATACTATATTGTCTCAATTTTGCTCGTTTTTGCCTTCATTACGTAGCTTAAGACTAACAAATAAATTCTCTAGATCTAAAGTTAAAGTGAAAATGAAAAAATTAATATAATTTAAATAGAAAAATCCTAAAAATAGAGCATTTTAAAAAATAATCCCAATAATACTACATTAAACTGCATTGAAGACACAATTGCTAAGAAAAATATCATTAAAATCATGATTTCAAGATATGATTTTAAATATTGTATTTATAATAATATTTTTTAGAGCGAATGTATTTTTAGGATTACTTTTTTAGAAAATATAATATGAATTTCCTTCTCTCCCTAAAGTTAAATGGCGATCCTAAATTTACATGGAGTGTTTTGTTGGGTTGACAAATACATAATAGCGTTTTCATATTATATGATTCTATTGATTTTGTCCTTAGTGTTTGCTAAAAAAAACTTGTAATTCCAATTATAAATACAACGTACAAGGAAGAAGCTATAAGATTATGCTAAATTATATTGGTTCACTGTGCAGTTACTTGCTGATGGGTTTACAAACGTTTGTTTTGTTGGCCGACAGCCCCAGTATTACAACAATTTTATGTGCACTCTTTTTGCCACATTATATTCATTTCTATCATAAATATCACCTGGCTACTAATTTCTATTGGTAAAAGTTGGTAGAAATCAATGTAAACAAATCTAACAAAATTGAAAAATTGGAATGAAGACTATTCTTTTATAGGGATGGAACACGGAAGAAGTTCGAATCCCTTCTTTAATTTAACGTAAAAATTAAATTAAAAAAGAAGAAGCAATTATAAGAAACTTCCCCTAGATGTTAGGTAAGGAAGGCTGTAATATCCTCCGCAGGAGTTGAGAAGTCTTCATCGCAAAGGTGTTGACTTTATGATCCGGTAACATACACCAACATTAATTAAATACGGTCTATTTAATTGAGAATATTCAATCTGGACCATTAGCTAGAAAGCACTTTTCATCGTTCTTATTAATTATTTCTTTTAACTTCTGCGTTTATAGTGAAAAGGCTTCAACTTGGAACTACCAGGATAAAGAAAATGTTCTTCACCCACTAAAAAATGGGGCAAAAATAATGTGCAGTTACCCTTTTTTTTGGGTCATTATTGTTCATAATCATTGATACAGCACAAAAAATTAATTACCATCTTAGCTTTGGGAACATTAATGCTATCTGATGCAAAGTCTCCAAGAATACAAAATCCTTGGATTTCAGAAAGTTGCTATAGAGGAAAATGTTCATAAAATCATGTGTGCGCTACTTGTTGGAGGAAAAACAATTTCTCCGCTTGGAATAATTCTATTAAGTTTAACTCTATAATTAGATTTATCACTTAATGCTTATTCTTCTTTATGAGTCGAGATTTTGACCGAGATCCATTTAATGAAAGATAAAGTCGAATGAAGATGAGACGCCAAAGCAAAAACTCAAATTGAAAGCCTTTTGCTCTGGCATCATGTGAATTAAGTTCCGCAGCTAATTAACCTAAAGGTTTAAATTTATTGATACGGTGTGAGTTAGTAGATTTATTAGTTAACGTGTTCAACGCTGTAAGCACTGAGGTCCCATTGGACCATAGACGTGCATTCACATGTCTGCCCGATGGATCCATGCATAAATGGGATAGTTGACCAGGGAATTCTTAATGATTTTTGAGTGACTTACTAACTTTAGGTGTCATTATCGGTGCCATGTCACTGAACAATGTACAATGATTCTCTAACAGAATGATATGGACATTCTATAGGACGAGAAATCTGCCTGCAAAACCAGTAGCGAAGCCTGCTTGGGAGAACAGTTCTTCGGCATCACTGGAGGTGAATCATGGCTTGTAAAAGCAGCACGGGATCTGGATTTATCCGATGCATCTTGCTTGTCTTCCTGCTTTCTTATGCGAGTAAAGCCACTCTTTTGTTGCTTGAGTTTCAGTTTAACTATGCGTACTTTGTCGTGTGAACTTGCTATATTAAGTTCAATTTGAATTGGCTCTACAGAATTTTCTTCTGCATATGACGTGCTTGATCCTACTGGTAACATAACAATCAAATGGGATGTCATGAGCTGGACTCCTGATGGTTATGTAGTAAGTATATGCAATCGCTAATGTCAATTTTCTTTTCTGTTCTGTTCTTTTCGTTTTTTTTTCCTCCACATCCAAGAAAAGTCCTCAGAGAACTGTTAAGAAATGATAAACATAAAATCATACTGAATTCCGACATTGGATTAGCAGAGGATCCTGAGTTCATATCCTAATGGAGAGTGTTAGGTACAAAATATAAGCAGCCTATTCTGATCCACGGGCTTAAATTTTAAGATTAGCTCATGGTCATGGATCTAAATTCAACACGAACAAACAGATTACCAAACCGTATAATGTAGTAAGTATTACTTCATAATGGATACCGCATTTTTCAGGCTGTTGTAACAATGACCAACTTCCAAATGTTCCGGCACATCATGAGTCCTGGGTGGACATTAGGCTGGGCATGGGCTAAAAAGGAAGTCATATGGTCTATGGTAGGTGCTCAAGCCACAGAACAAGGTGACTGTTCCAAGTTCAAAGGCAACATACCACATTGCTGCAAGAGAGACCCTACCGTTGTTGACTTGCTCCCCGGGGTTCCTTACAATCAACAAATTGCAAATTGCTGCAAGGGTGGAGTTTTGGCATCATGGGGACAGGACTCTTCTGCTGCAGTTTCTTCCTTTCAGGTGAGTGTCGGACGATCTGGTACTTCCAATAAAACAGTGAGGCTGCCGAAGAATTTCACTTTGCTAGGTCCTGGACGGGGCTACACTTGCAGCCAAGCAAAAAAAGTACCTTCAACTCTGTTTCTCTCCTCAGATGGTCGTCGGAAAACGCAAGCCCTGAGTAAGTCTTAAAGCATCCTAAAGAGTAGACATTTATGATATGTGTCTCCAGAAATCACGTGATAAAAACTTGGTGGGATGGTGCCTACTGGCTTGATTTGCAGTGACATGGAATATTACTTGCACATACTCACAGATGCTTGCTTCGCCGAATCCATCATGTTGTGTTTCCATGTCCTCTTTTTATAACTCACAGATCACAACTTGTCCAACTTGTGCTTGTGGTTGCCAGAAAAAAGGTGCCTGTGTTGAGTAAGTTTTTTCTCGTCTGTTAAGTTTCCTGTCTCACAAATTTCCACTAAATTTCTTTTGAATTTGATCACAAACGATTATAATTCCTCAAAACCATTGTTTTCCTTGATTATGATCTCTCTTGATTTGCCATAATCTAATGCAGGGGAGATCCGAAGATTTCCAGTATAGTTGGATCAAATAGGTCAACAAGCAATAATGCTCCATTGCTGCAGTGCACACAACATATGTGCCCCATTAGGGTGCACTGGCATGTTAAGACCAACTACAAGGAATATTGGAGAGTCAAGATTACAATAACCAATTTCGATTACCAGCAGAACTACTCGAGGTGGACTTTAGTTGCACAGCATCCCAATCTTAATAATGTAACTCAAGTTTTCAGCTTTTCTTACAAGCCATTGGAGCCATACAGATCCGCAAGTAAGTGAAAAGAAATAGCATTTCTAAAAGAAGAATATAAGATGTATTTAAATTCAAAACTGCTAAAATATAGCTTGCCAATGATAAATTTTAGATCCATAATCAAGTGATCTAAAAGTTTACGCCTGGGTGTGGTTTTTTACTTGTTAGTTAACTTTCAAGAGCTTTACCACATACTGCCATTAGTTACTTTGTCATTTCATATTGCACCAGTATGATCAAATCACCATGACTTACTGTAAAGTGCTTATACTTCCAACACCTTATAACATTTCCTACTGCAGATGACAGTGCAATGTTCTATGGGACTAAGTTCTTTAACGACCAGATCATGGAAGCTGGGCCGGATGGAAATGTCCAGTCAGAAATAATTCTGCAGAAAGATGCCTCTACATTCACTTTCAAGGAGGGTTGGGCCTTCCCTAGAAAAATTTATTTCAATGGTGACGAATGCATAATGCCGCCTGCTGATTCGTATCCTTATCTACCAAACTCTGCTCCAAGATATCTATTATCGGTTACAGGACTAGCTGCAGCTTTGGCATTCGCATTCTTGTATCTTCTGTAAAACGTATGCACTAAAGAGACGAGTTAGTGAATAATTTATCACACACAATTCCAGGCAGAGCTTTGACAGGGAAATTCCAGGAATATTAGTTAGCTGTAATGTCATATTCATTGGATTTACCGAGAAAAACGTAAGATTCACTTGTACGTTGACGAAAGATGGGAAATAATTGTTCCTGCACATTGGATGAATTAAGAATATCCACGTCTTTCCCTGTGAAATATTATTTATTTATTTTTCTTCCAGGTAAAGGTTCTGTGTGAAAGATGTTCCAAATAGCCAATTTGAGTAATCTTGAATCCTTTTGGCGTAAGGTGTTGTGTTTCTAGCTGAACTAACTTTGACCCGAAGTGCCAAGTAATTCGGCCACAAAGACATATTCTTATGCTAACTAGAGAAATCTCTATTATTATATAGTCCTCTTCATTTGAAGCTGAAACAATTTTGCATGCACAAGGTTAAAGTGGCAACAAGACTGTCTCCTAGTGGAATGAACGGGTTTGATTTTCTGATTTTTAATCCCTCATAGTTAGGTGTAAAGAAAGGAGAAGAATGCTTATAACTTCATTTCTCTAGGCTTTCATTACTTTAAAATGTTCCTTCTTGCTAAGGCGAGTAGTCCAACAGGTTTCTTACTTCTGCTTCAAAATAATACTATGGAAATTCTGTAAGGAATGATCATGAACCAAAATTCATGCATGTAAATGCACAAAAGTTATGAATTACATCCTAATAGACATTTTCTCATGGAGCTCAAGATTGAAGCTGAACAGCACCATAAAACCATTTGAATTCTTACAACATAAATGAACATGTGATCCAAAGGATTTTTGCATCCCAGGCTCTCTGCATCGGATTCCCTGTCCACAAAGCCATGCGACGAGCAGCACCGAATCCCCTATCCTATTGTTTATATTGCGATGTTAAAGCTGGTATGGTATAAACTTCTTATCTTTGACTAGCTGCGCTAAGTTCTGAGCATTGGCTTTAACGGGAAGCCCATGGCACTACAAGAGATGTCAAGAATGTCTCAAATTGGGACCGGCATTTGGCAACCATAAATAGGCGTCAGGAGTTGGCGTGAAACGGTTATTGCCATTAAAATAAGCGAAAAAGTATACATTTAATATTTAATTTTGACATCTTTTCTATTTAAATATTAAATTTTCATTTTTTATTTACATTCTTATTACTTATAAAAATATACAAATGAGTTATCTCTTAGTGTGCTGCTAGTTTTTCCTATTGCTTTATCATTTGTTCGACGTGAAACAATTATTGTCATTAAAATAAGGGAAAAAAATTTAGTGTTTAATAATGTTTGGCATTTTTTTTATTTGAGTCATAAATTTTTTTATTTAAATCCTTATTGTTTGCAAAAATATACAAATGAGTTCTGTATTAGTGTGCTGCTAGTTAATTTATTAGAGTTGACACGTGTTGCTTTATCATTTTTCCACATAATTTTATTAAATAAATAATATAAGAAAAATATGTAAAAATAGATATCATAATAAAAAAGAGAAAATAAATAAAAAATAATAATAAGAATGCATTATTAAATTAACTTAATAATATACATACGTATACACATATATATATATATATATATATATAATTTTCTTTGAATAAATATGTATAAGTTTAATTTAGTAGAATAAAAATATTTGAAAAAAGCATAAGCAAAAGAAGAAAAAAAAAAGGTTTTGGCCACCTTAACTAAAGGATAGCTAGTGGCCACCTAGAGGTGGCTATTGACCACTCTATTGCCTTGGGGTGGTTGAAAAGGTCACAAAAAAAGCAATGGGTTGTACAATCCATTGGTGATAGTGGGTAACCACCTAATGCAAAAAGAGAAAAAAAAAAAAAGCATTTTTTTGGGGTGATTGTGGATGGTTGCCCACCACTAGGAGGGGTTGCTATAGTCACTAGTGGGTTGCACGACTCACTTTCTTTAAGTGGGTTGTGATCTCCTTTATTTATTTATTTATTTTTTTGGGGGTGGGGGGAGCATTTTAGCCTCCCCAAGTCAAAGGGGTCGTAGAATTATTTTTCTTTTTTTAAATATTTATTTATTTATTTACTTTTTGCTTCTTTCAATTTTTTACTAAACTAAATATTTTTTTTACCAAAAATAATAAATTATATATATACACATATTTTTAAATTATTTTTTCTATTTTTATTAATTTTTTCAAAATTTTCTTAATTATTTATTAATTAATTTATTTTTTCAATATTTTCTTATGCTATTTATTTAATAAAAATATGTAGATAAATGAGAATGTAACACAGGTCACGGCTAATGAAAAAACCGATGGCATGCTAACAAAGAACTCTTTTGCACGTTTTTGCAAGCGATGGGGATTGAAATTAAAAAAAAAGGTTTAGGACTTAAATAGAAAATATGCCAACTATTGAGGACTAAATATGAACTTTTTCCTTAAAATGAATCCTTTAAAGAAAAGCCCCGCCCTTTTCAAACATGAAACTGGATATATCCTTTTGGAATAGGAGCTTGGACTGCATATTTCTAAAAGGATTGGCTAGCATTAGCATATCATCGTAGTACTTCACTTTTTCTTGTAGAAATGTGGTATATTCCTTTTAATCTTTAACAATTGACTTACTTTATCTTTTAGCCTCTTCTCATACTCCATATCACTTCTTTCTTGGTCCATGTCTAACCCAATTTCTAACATGGGGCTTCTATATGAAAATGTTGTTAGTAGTTATGTATAGAAACAATAGCTTGCCAAAAACAAGCAGTATGTAGGAGCAATCAAAAGATGGTGCTTCATTAAATAACTTGCTTAACTGCATACATCAAACCCAAGAGATGATTGCCTAATGTTGGACTAGTCATGAGGAGTTAAGATTTTTGATAGTCAATTAACTAGAAAGAATACTTTGGTTTTGATACTTACAATATAATTGTCATTATGTCCCATTTGATAGTGATATTTTCATTTAGATCAAGTGCATGATATGCTTTTGCACAATTATTAGTAGAGAGAACATAAACATCCATATGTAAAGAGTAAAAAGTGCAATGCTTCCTAATTACAAAAAAATCATAGTTGAGTTTTATCTTATGATAGTATAGAATTGATTATAGTGATAAAGTCAAGTAAGCTAATCCAATTGCTCTTTATTATAAAAGCTTTCTAATTCTAGATTTCTAGACATAATGGGCTCCATTATTATGTCATTGATATTCAACAACTAAATGTCAATAATCTTTGCTTTTGTACCTTGATGAACAAAAAGTTTTTGCCAATTACATTCCTCACTTATATGTTCCATAAAAATAGATAGTCATATGTCATTGAATATTATACCTTACACGCATACCGGTAACACAAAATTGATTCAAAAGTGAGTCTTAGAAATATTTTAGTTAATATATCTATAGACAAATTGTTAAAGCTCTTGCATTCGTTTTAGTCATTAGTATGTACTTTGCTTTCACCCTCCATTAAAGAAATAAATGAAACAAACATATGTACCTTTCAATAAAAAAAGCCTTTGCTTTTAACTTAAACAACTATTTGGTGTATGAATGTACTGTATTTTATATTTGATGATGTATTTTTAACATAGAGAAAGCAATAGTGTACAAGAGTATAAATACACAAGAATAGGGCTTATAACCTTAAGATCACATATTTATTTGTTCTTACATTCATTTAGTGTTCAAACTCATGAATTTGGATTCCAATTTGAAGTGATTTGACATGCCATTTTGATTGAGGGATTTGGTTGTTCACGCTTAGTAATTGATGTGTTTGTTATCTAATTAGCAAAGCACATCATAGGATTATTTTTTGATGATAGTCGTCTACGTCCTTTGAAATGTCTACAACATTTTCTTAGGTTAGTTCTTCACAT
Source organism: Laguncularia racemosa (assembly GCA_037954665.1). Taxonomy (NCBI): domain Eukaryota; kingdom Viridiplantae; phylum Streptophyta; class Magnoliopsida; order Myrtales; family Combretaceae; genus Laguncularia; species Laguncularia racemosa. The sequence continues at coordinate 1,700,289 of JBBMOL010000022.1, read as the reverse complement.
AAATGTCTGTGACACCAATTTGTATTCCTTACACACTTGTCCATTTCATACATATAGATACTTTTCTTTCCCTTCATTTTTGATTTCATTTCAATGATACAAGAACAATATAAAATAAGATGGAAATACATCTAGTTTTCATCACTATAGTAATACATTTGATTTTTCATTAATACAATAGCACGGGGTTACTACCTAAAGATGGTCACTTCTAGTTAGTGAGTCTCCATCCGTAGAGTTTAAATACATCCATGTGTACATATAACAATACAATTCTAGACTCCAAAGTACAAAACAAAGTTGTCAAACTCATAATTTTACTTAAAATCATTCAAGGGTTTATAAAATCAGAATATAAAATTGAAATGTAGAAACATAAGTTTTTACAACATATATAAAATAGCTTTCAAAAGCTATAGATATGTTCACTATAGTTATAAAAAAAATGAAATATAAGATATTATAATGAAATTTAATATAAATTTTGGTCATAATTTATAACAAAAATTATACATTTACAGTAGAAATAAATTAATATAAGTTATTAAGCTAATATATAAAACTATAACATAAATAACAATATCAATATAAAATGAATTACAACATAAATTATAATAATAAAGTAAAATGCTAAAAAAAATCACTAATCTCTTTATCATCATCAAAAGTCAAAATTATCGGTAACTCTGTCTTCACCATCATCATTATTATTGTCATCTTCTTCATCAATACTAACATCATTATTAGTACTATAATCAACATTATCTTATATTATAATTTTAATTCTTTTAAAGAATTAATAATATTCATCATATCCTTTAAAATTAAGTTGTATTTTTCAATTTTTAGCCCATTTGACTAAAATATGTAGAATCCGTAAACTTGGTTAAAAACGTAAGATTTTACCGAGTTTACGTGTAGACTTGTGATTCTACCATGAGTTTACATGGAAATGATTTTATACCCAAGTTAACTTAGAAAGGCCTTCTAAAATCGCAAACTCATAGAATCATATTGATAGAATTGTGATTTTAACAACTTTGGTACAAAATGATTATCTATGATCCCTAGAACAAAACCTAAAGAGTCTATGATTATAATACAAAATAATAGCTACAACCTCAAGAGACATCTATTTAAATCAATTATATTCCTAGATCCATCCTCCTCTATATGAGGTCACTTCCTTTGAATGACAAGTATATGTGAGAGAATGTTTAATTGTTGAACTGGATTTTGATGAGCTATCATCCCTCTCCATCTCCCACTCAAGTGAATAGGAACCTATTGATGCACCACTAGAGGGTGTTCTACTAAGTCCTTGCTCAAATTCTAGCTAGTCCTTAGAATCATCCAAGTCATATCCACTGAAAGTCATGAAATCCATCAGATCGGGCTCAATTGCAAGGTTGTCCAAATCAATCATATGCTCACCCCTTGCTAATATAATAGATCTACACGGAGTCAAGTTTAGGCCATTTGGAGTGGGGTCTACATATATCATCTCCTCACTAACCATGGGCATCATTGAAGTGTGCTAGAAATTAGGTGGTGGCAAAGCTATCACATCTACTCTTACATCTACTCCCTCATCCTATACCAGCTCCTAGTTTATAGGGATTGCTATAACTACAATTTTGTTCTCAAAATATCAAATATCATATCCTATTGCTTAATTGGCACTAGCTTATGTGCCTCTCCTTGAGTCTCCTTTAGAACTACCTCTATCTATGCCTCATTAGGTATTGCCTCCTTTTTACTCCCTTATACCTAAAAGGGGTAGGCACATAAACTAGTTCTTGATAGAGTCCAATAATTCATGGGAGGCTTTAGAAATCTTTCAAGACTCTAACTTCAAATGATCGCTCCTCTTATCTCTTGCATACATCAACCCTGGCCTGACTAGGGTCCACTCAGTGAAGTCAAGAAAGCTAGGTCTATTTGTACCAGCTACTACAAATGCTACCTTAGTAATATCCTTGGCCTATCCCATCTCTTAAGCTTGCTTCTCTATCACATAAATCATCTCAACATTTGTATATAGAACTTTCTCAATCCTTTAAGTCTGTATATAGATGGGAGTCTAAAATTGCCTCAATTTAGCTCTCTACCACATCATAACTAACAATAAAGTTCGTACCCTTTGTAGAAATGCCATATCCTCATAGATCAATCGTAGTCTAGGCTGGTACTCCATAAGGGTCTCCCCCTCTCTAATCTTAAAGGAGATTCATCTATCCCATGCCTCAGCTAAGCTAATCTATAGTACGAATCATGTATATTTAGGATACATGCATTAAGTAAATAAATATAAATACATATGCCTTATCCTAGTTTTACCTACTCTCTTTCTCACTTCAGGCTGGTTTCTCTTAAGGGTTTTAGACTAGGTTTTAATCTATTCATTCATGCTTTAATACCACTTAGAATTGTGACACCCAATGGGCACCTTAGATGTAACAGCTTGCTATACATCACATGAAAACTCGAAAATAATACCCTTGTTATTCAAAGATTTGTCATACGGTATATAAGGCATACTCACATCTAATTACCTCGAGCAAGACTTAGCATTTCTAAGCAACAAAGAGACAATATAATTAAAGTATATCATAGCGAACATCATAATAATAAGGGACTATGGCCCCATCAAATATCCATAAGGTATTACTAATATCTAGTGGATAATAGCAACTAGAGCAATCTAAGTCTCTACTAAACCAAAATACGAATAAGACATAATATTTAGAGTCTACAAATGTAATAGTGATGGCTTAGGCTCTCTCTTCTCATCCTTCACTATACTCATCTTGTCTCATAGTAACCTCTAGCACACGTTTGCTAGGCTTTAACTAGATTAGTTCCTACAATAAGGACACACTATGGGGGTGTAAGCTACATCTAGCTTAGTGAGAAAATCCTCATCTTACATTGGCAAGCAATTAGCAATCAAGTTATTTAAATAAGCATATGAATTCATGAACACACATATGAATGCAATAATATATGTAGTTATTCAGAAACTGTAAGCAACATAGATTTAACACCTCCATTGCTTGGGTTGAGAATCACAAACTACGTGTTGACTCTAGGTTCTAATCACCCCGAGCTAATTTTCTTAAGATAATGTTAAAAGTTTAATTTACTTTGTTATAATAAAATAGGTTTGAAATATATATACATATGTATATGCCCATAAGGGCATGGATGTGAATTGCATACTTAATTTCATCTACCTTATGACTCAATCTTAATTAGAGGGTGGCATTTCTCAATTCTAAGTAGTTCACAAAGGTTGAGCTAAGGTTACATATGTAATATACCTCCATACGACCTCTCTATACCACCACGTGATGTTGATGACTTTCTTACATGTGAAAGTATGCAATGTATGGCCCATTTTTTTTTATTTACATTGAATATAATTACATTCATTCACATAGTGACCATCAGGATTTTCAAAGAAACTCATAGAGTTCTATTCTAGATGTAAGGGAAATTAATACATTCAATTATTCCAATATAGATTATGATATTTTTAGTAACCAATAACACAAAAAAATCAAGCACATGTAGTTCACCCAAACCGTACATGTTAACCAATCCATACATATCATTTAAACATATAAACACACTAAATCTACAAGCATAAAACAAGTACAACACTTATAAGATTACTTCTTTAGCCTTCACACTACTAATCATAGTAATCCGAGAGTAGCTCAGTCTCAAAATCAATGTTACCTAATGAGAAAAGTAATAATTTATAACTTCAAGTATACTAACTTATCTAAGTATCTTAACTAAATTCGCCAATCTATCAGTTTAGGTCATTTAGGTGTTTTAGCTATAACTTTTTTGTTTTAAGTCCAATTTTTGTGTTCTTATAGTCCTTTCAAAGGTTTGTATGTATACTTTTCATTTCTGGGACCATTTTGGTCATTTGAGTCACTAAATTTTAAGTTACATTTTGACCAGTTTCATGTGCACCTTGTTTGAGTCCATTTTGAAGCCTTTTTCTTCTAATCAGGCCTAATATCTAGGGGAAATAATTTCTATTCAACTTATAGATCTTTTTAGGCTTCTATTTAGGTGTTTGAGGGTCATTCATCCACTATGAGCCTTTAGTTTTTAGTCAAATGTTTAAGGTTAATCATTCTTGTTTTCGTTTTCACCTACTTCCAATCTATGTATCTTATTTTTTACATTTAATCAAAGAGTATAATTTCCAACTTTTTACTAATGTTATTCTACTAATTCACATTTTGGAATTTAAAAACATGAAAAAAAATCCTTTTTGGGCACCGATTTAATGGTTGGGAGCTAAATCTTCCATATTCCCATCTTTTTTTATCTTTAATATATGTTGATTACCACTAAAGGCTCTTAAATGTTGAAATCTTCCTAATATATCAAAGAAAAATGATTTTTAAGTCACTTAAACATGGTGACTAGAAGAATAAAATAAAGTATTGAATTCATTTATTTCACTTACTTTCAAATCTTCCACTTCTAACTTGTTATAAGGTAGCTATACTGCATCATCTCCTAATATACCTTCAGTTTACATCATATTTTTGAATTTCATGTTTATTACAACTAAAATAGATATTTAAAGATTACAAAATCAGAAAATTCCTAGCTATTCTAGTCTACTTTACATGGTTGCATTACAAGAAAAGGAAGGAAGCAAGTTCTAGTTAGTGTTCTACTCTTGTTGGTCATCTATTTGTGCTTCTTACTTCACTCCCTTGCTTCTCCTTTTTCTTGGTGTTGATCCCTTGATTTCCTTTTGATTATTAAATCCTTAGATTCTCTCCTAGATGGTGTGGAAGCTACTATGGTTGCAGGAAAATATTGTGGTTGTTAGGTGGTGGTTTTCCTTTATGGGTGGTGGCATGAAGGGTAGCGTGGGGGTGGCCGCTTGGGGTGGTTTTTCCTTAGCTTTTTGGAGAGTTTTTCTTGAAGTGGTAAGAAAAAAATTCAGAGGAATGAGGGGATAGAAGGCTCTACGTGTAGGTTGGGTAGTATTAGAAGGATTTGAATTGTTTATGTCATGGTTTAAGCACATTGGTTAATTGAGTCACTTGGTTAATGTGTTAGTTGGTTAGGTAGAGTAATGTATTTTGTCAAATCATTTGCTTTGTATGGTAATTTTCATTCTATTCAAAATTTTAGTCATGTCTAGCATCTAATCTACACTCCTAAGATATACTTAAAGCCTTGTTGGCCCTTGGATCAATTGTGTTGTCAAATTCCCCTCCCTTAGATCATAGCTGGTGGTAATTCAATGTTTTTGCATTCATTATGTATTTTGTCCATTAGTCCATCAATTGAGGGTGATTAGGGGTCTAATTGAGGATAATTTCAACTACTTTAATTTGGTTTTTATTTAAGTTAACTTGGTGTGTGAAATGGCATTTTCAGCCCTTTACATTTTATGCCTAGTAAGGGTTGTTTAGAGGAATCTATTTTACATCAATTGCCTTACTTTGTTTGATTTATTAGTGGAATTAATTCTTTCCAAATTATGTGATTTTATATTATTCTTAGGATTTTTTTTTGCTTTTAGGGTTCTAGATTCGATTAGGTTTCAATTTAAGTTTTCGGGGCTTAAGATTAGTTTTTAAGTTTTCAATTGTGGCTTTGAAGTTTGTTAATTGGTTTAGGGTTTGGAATTTCAAATTAGGGCTTTAGATTAACCCTAGTTAGGGTTTATGATTCCTAATATAATGGTTTACGATTGGAATTCATTTTGAATCTTAGTTCGTGAGGTTATGGTTACACTAACCATATTGGCTTTACTAAAGTAGTCCTAGGTTTAGAGTCCAATATCATATTTACTTTTAGACATAATTCCCAATACTCCCACTTTAACGCTTCGAAACCCAGGCTACGCTACTACTCATTACGTGTCCTTATCTCATAAGAACACGTTAAAGCTTTAGATCAACTTTGATTGCTTTTCATTTTAAAATTCTTGTATAAAGACATTCAATACATCCCATAACTTCAAAATCAATTTCATAAATCTATATTCAACATCTAACACAATGAAAGCCTATAATACTCTAAATTAACATTCTTCAATTGATACTATCTATTACATTCAATTAATAAAATTCCCCAAATTTCTAATCACCATAGTTGTAATGATAACCATCTTCTTCCTCTCTTTGTAGTTCTCCAAAACCTAGGTTATCTCCTAAGTTATCATCTCCCTCAACACCTGCATCTAAAAAAAAAAAAAAAAATTCTTCGAAGGGTGAGCTAATGTCTAGTACGTATAACACAAACACACATGCATGAACAAACATGACTTGGTATCACATGCATTATGCGGTTTTTATACATAGGCATAGTTTCATGATATAATTTAAGTCCACAAGCAACAATAAGGTACTCATGACCCCCTTAACACACTTAACACATTGAAACATGAATTGGTGATGAGAACAACCACTACAGGCCTCATACCCATGATCCCTTAACCTTTAAAATTGGTGATGGGAATTGCCGTTATGGGCTCTACACCCATGTTCACTTAAGCACTTGGGAACTGCCACTACGGGCCCCACGGTCGAAACATGACCATGTAGACAGGTCGTGTATCTCTCGATTAAATACGGTCAAAATATGATCGTGTTAAGAGGCCATATATCTCTTAGTATAATTAGGGTTCTACTTGGTCGAAACAAGACCGTGTTGGGAGGCCGTGTATTTCTTGGTAAATTCCCATGAACCCTAATTTCTTTATCTTAATTTATTCAAGCTCCACATTCTCTAATCTTAAGCTTAAATAATTCCTAAAACATGAATTTTCTAATTATTTTACACGATTGACATACTTCTAAGTTTCCATGAACTAAATCCTTGGATAAGTTGACTTTCTGTGTTCATCGTGTCCTAACTTTGGTTTTGATTTTGAATGAAAGACGATGTAGAAATTATTTTAACACGAATTCCATATTTGTGTCTAACGATTTAATCATAGAATGCCTTACCTCTTGTACTTGATTTGAGACTTTGATAGGTTCCTTAGTCACTTTGGTCTCCTCTAGCGAGTGTTTCCTCTTTTCTTGTTTTTCATTGTGTTGTTACTGTGAAAATGGTAAAAGAGAGGGATGTTAGGTGGTAAGTTTACATACCTTGATTGAAAAGACAATATCCCCCCTCCCCCCACCCACCCTTATTCCTTATAAAATCCTATTCTTATCCTTGGCTTTTTGTTACAATATATATTAAAAATAAAAAAAAAAATTCAGGTATTATACCCACATAACCTATCGTTTGAACTTTGAAAATTCTCAAGGTTTACATCTAAAGCTTTTGTCTTGAAAATAATTGAGCTTAAGCTTTCCAACATTCATTCTATCTCTACCACAATTATGATAAGATAAAAAGATATGATTTACTCACATATCATATATGAAACGGGAATTGTCATGCTCTGAATTTGAAGGGCATGCTAGCCACCATATATTCCTAGCTCAATGAGTTGATATGAGGCTTACTCCTATAGTTTCAAACTTCAAGTTTAAAATATTTCCATTACATGAAAAATAAAAGGTCCCTAAAAAGGGTAGTTAGCAGCCCAATAAGTGACTTTACTACATTAAACACACACATAAGCATGACAACATGGATCATATACATAATTAAATTTAGTGCAACAAGTGGCCATTTCATTTTCATGTTTAAGAGGAGCAAACAAAATAGTATTAGCCACCCAAGATTTGAAGTTAAATTTAATGAAACAAGTGACCATTTCATTTTCATGTTTAGGAGGAGCAAACAACATAGTATTGGCCTCCCAAGATTTGAAGTAGTTCAAACACTCTAGAAAACACGTATAGTATATATAACTAAAATCTCAAAATCATCTCATTCCCAGTTATTAATATATCAATCATAAATGAAACTAGACTAAGACAACCCCCCACAATAGCTTCTCGTACCACAATCATAATTTAGATGATGCTTCCTTCTAGAAGGTTAACCCATATAATAATAGTTAACTAGTCTACAATTTAGCTACCCACTTGAGGTGCTCTAGAACCTGATTTGCATGATTACATCAAACCAAATTACTACCTCACAATATTTACGAGTCCATAACCACCACTTTTGGTAGTTGGTGCTCCCTCTTTTGCTAACATAGGTGTAAGCACACCTATATAAAAAAGAAAAATTTATTGGCCAAACATTTTTAAATCTATTTTTATTTCTAACCTACATGCAAAACCAACATATAAGATTATAGAAAATCACCTCTTTTTCTTTGAAAAATGTCAAATGTTTTAAGGCTATTGAAATGCCCTAAAAAATGAATTGAAAATGAGGGGTAAATTAATCATTTTCCTTTTATGTCAGTTCTATAATTTCTAAATAATGATTTAAATATAGATTTAAGGTAATGACCTACATATAAGGTTCTCTCCTCTTCACGTGAGCTACAAAGAACCCTCAACTAACTTTAGCTCAAAGAAGTATAAAATAAAAAGAAGCTTAGCCTTCTCTTTTACTCATAACAATAAGGAAAACCTTTAAAGAAATCTATGGCAATCTAAGGAGAATAGGTGAAGATCTCCTTATGCTCTTTTTCTTGATGAACTTTAATTAAGATTAATCCCATAGTAATGATCAAGATATATTATGGTTTGCAAGTGTAAAAGAATTGGAATCAAGGACTCAAGTAGAATTCAAAGAAATTTCTAGTGATCTCTTAAACTCGATATGTATTTTCTTTTGGGGTTGGCATGAAAAGAGAGACTAGTGCGTGTGTGGTGTATGGTGAATTCATGTCATAACATGGGTTGAGTGATATTAATGAACTAAGAAGTTTAGTGCCACAGAATATATGTACATAACCTTAGTTGATGATTATGCATGTTAGGGTAGTAACAAATAAACCATAATTAAAGTGATAACAAAATTGCATATTGCTTGTGTTTAGCTATGGCTAAAGATCTAAATGATTGTTGAATCCACACAACACTCAATGATCAGTGTGTAATGGTGTCCCTAATGGAGTTTTGGGAGTGGGTTTAAAGCTAAGGCATTAAGACATGCAATAAATTACATTGTTATAGTTTATTTTTTTTATTATATTAGATTAGATTTTAGATGATGTGCCTTACAAATTCAATTGCATACACATCTACAAATGGTGTGATCACTAAAATAAAATCAACAATGGCGTGATCAATAACTCTCCTTTGATCCCTAATTCACATGGAACCAAATGGTAATGATACTAAATGGTGTTGATGAACAATACAATTGTATAAGAAGCAATGGATAACAATATAAATGAATTAGAATTCCACTTAAATTGACTTGAATCAAATATGAAAATTATGAACCCTAATTCATGTGAAGTACAACTAGTAACCAACTAAATTGCACCTAGATATGACACACTAGAATACAATTTGAAACAACTAGAGAAAGAATGATATTACTCATAATCTCCTCAAGCTAATCTCGCCACAATTTTATAAGTGAAATTAATAAGAGAAGTTTGCATGCAAGGACCCTTTCCTCACGGAAAAGTGTATATTTTTCAAGTGTTTGAAAAGCCCCCTCTAAACCCTACTTGGCAAGTATTTATATTTGCTCCAATTAGGGTAAAAACAACAAAACCAAATTACAATAAAACCACTCAAATGACCGATTCTCAAACACAAAATTACAAGTACAAATAAGTCTTCAAATGGTCGGTTCTTCACTTCAATAGAACACATTGTGGACCGGTTCTTCTTTGATTTATGCAGTTCTATGAATAACCTACAAACTATGCTTTAACGAGTTTATCCATCGCCCTATAAAAACCGACAAGTGTATTTGTTGGAATGCACAATAAATATGTAATAGAAAAGAAGATACTAAACAAATATTCTTGGGGTTTGATTTTTCAAAGAGGACCCTCATCGCTAAATTTTGTATCCCTTTGGCTCTTGCTCTAGTGATAGGTCCTGTAGGAATTTAATTCCTATCATCTCCTCGGGCCTCATGAAGATTTGCTCTCAAATCTGATAGGTCTTCATAACATCATTGGGTAAATAGAGTGATAGGTCTGTAACATTAAACGTAGCAGAGACTTTGTATCTTGTTGGTAAGTTATCTATAAAAATATCACTGTAGTCACCTAGTACCTGAGATACCACAGGGGGTAGTTGCTCTCGCCCCTCCATCTCTAGGATATACCTCATCTGCAATAAATACAATGGTTTATCATTCGCTATGGCCTTCCTTAACTCAAACTGTCCCACCAATAAGGTCTTCTTCTTCCTGGTTTACTTATATGTTTCTGAACCTTTTAGTCCTCTAAAGGTTTACTCATCTGCCTCTAAACTTTTTGGACCTCTGATAGTTGATTCATCTACTTCTGAACCTCTTAGTCCTCTAAAGGTTGACTCATCTACCTATGAACCTCTTGGACCTCTGATGGTGACATTGGGTTCAACACTATACGTTTACCCTCCTGTTGGAACATATAAGTATTTCTATAGCCATCATGCAAAACCCTCATGTCATACAACCAAGGCCTACCAAGCAATATATGGGATGCACACATAGGAAGAATGTCACATACAATTTCATCATGATATTTATCCCCTATACTGAAAGGTACCCTGATGAGATCCATGATGGGAGCCAAGCCAGAAGATGGAATGTGGATCCTCTTGAAGTGCCACCTGGACCGATCACAAGAAATCAAGCGAAACGATTCAAGGAAGCACTTAACGGGTTGATAAAGGATGTCCATGAAGTCGGAAAGGATTGGAGCAATCATAAAGCTGAAATGGATTGGAACAACCATGGGAATGCCCTTGCTCTTGTACAAGTCATACCGGATACGGGGTGAAGAGGGCGTGTCTTTACAAGGCACAACCGTATAGGAGTCTGGAGGTTACACAGAATCATACACGGTCGTATACACGGTTCAAAGGCACGGTAGTGTATGGTGTCAAGAATTTCCACAGAAAGATACACGACTAGAAGTATACGGTCGTGTATGTTGTCAAGATTTCCACAGAAAGATACACGACTAGAAGTACACGGTCGTGTACATTGTCAAGATTTCCACAGAAAGATACACGGCTAGAAGTACACGGTCGTATACATCTCCAATGCCGATCGTGTACTTCTCCAACGCCGGCTTTAAGGCCGTCGGCCTTCATTCCCATGCTGCCGGCCTTCATGTCTTGTTTTGTTATTTTTACGCAACTTATTGAAGTGATGTCGTTTTGGGGCTTTATTGTTATGGATTGTAAACCCTACTATAAAACTCCTAGGGTTTAGAACAGCTAGAACATAGAACATACAACATTAAAGTTTGAAAAAACACTTTTGAGAGAATTCCTCTCTTGGTTCTTTAAAGAACTAATCTAGAACTTATCGGATTTTTTTCTTCCGTGGAGTTCATCCCGACTTATCAATCGGTCTTTCATCCTGATTGTGGCGTCTTCATATTATACCAAGGTTTTTGTCTTGCTTATAGACAACGGGTCGCGGTTTCCACTTGAGTGTGTTTGGCATCTTAGGTAGCAAATTCCAAACGTATTGGTATTGGGTTTCATCACACGTTGGCGTGGTTCGTATCGGTTAGGAATCCGAGCAAACCGATTTTGTATCAGTTTGGTATTAGAGCCTAGGTTTGTTAAACATCAGTTCGGTTTGAGGAAGGTAACATTAAAACCCTAACTCCAATCGTTCATATCAATTGTTCATATTCAATTTCATAGTGTTAATTATCTATTGAAAGTGTAGTACCTACTATTCAATTTTGTTACAAAAAAAAAGGAAGAATCATAACAAAAAAGAAAGAAAGGGGGAACGTGACCAAGAGCAGCAAACAAAGGCGACAAAAAAAAAAAATCTGAAAGAAAAAGAGAAAAAAAATTCGAGCCCTAGAGTTGTTTTGAATTCTACGGAAGGGAATTGGTATAGTTTGGGTTAGTTCCAAGAGAATTGAGAAGAGGAATTGGCGAATTGATATCATTATTGCTTGTGAGAATACACGAGTGACTGTGTGATATCATCATTTGAGCGAAACACGTAAGGGAGTGTATCGTGAGGCTTAATCATATATATATTTGTGTTCGTGCTAACCTTTTTTCTGCAGGAACTATGTCGAGGCAACATTCTCCTGAAAGTGAGAGGGGAAGGTTTGATGCTAGGTTAGTGATTGAGGCGTTGAGGGGTGAGATGAAGAGAATGTTTCAGGAGGGAATGGAACAAATTCATGAGACGGTGGAACAAAGACTAGAGCAATCTAAAAACGTCTTCCAAGGGCGTAAGAGGGAGAGTTGTTCTAGGAGAGTACAAAGGGGTGGAGATGAAATGTCTGATGATGAATTTGATGAACCTTCTGTCGGGAGTTATAGAGGTTATAGTGGTAGGAATAGAGGAACTAGGGATTGGGAAGATAGAGGAGATAGGAATAGAGAGGATAATCAACTGAGTAGTATAAAGATGAAGATTCCTCCTTTCCAAGGGAAGAATGATCTCGAGGCGTACTTAGAGTGAGAGAAGAAGGTAGAGATGGTGTTTGATTGTCACAACTATAGTGGGAGAAAGAAAGTGAAACTTGCTGCCATTGAATTTTCGGATTATGCCATAGTGTGGTGGGATCAACTAATGTTGAATCGAAGAAGGAATGGTGAACCACCTATTGAGTCATGGGAAGAGATGAAGAGGTTGATGAAGAAGTGGTTTGTGCCTGCGTATTACTATCGTGAATTACACAACAAATTGCAAACTCTTAAGTAGGGAAGTCGAAGTGTGGATGATTATTTCAAGGAGATGGAAGTTACGATGATCAGGGCGAATGTAGAGGAGGATAGAGAGGCTACCATGGCTAGGTTTCTTGCTGGATTGAATAAAGAAATTCAAAATGTCGTAGAATTGTAGCACTATGTAGAATTGGAAGATATGGTTCATATGGCTATAAAGGTTGAGAACCAACACAAGAGGAAAGGTAATAGTATTACACGGTTTCAACCGGGTGCTGGTACATCCGCCTGGAAGACTAACCAATGGAAGAAGGAAGAAAAGCCTTTACCCACCAAACTAAAAGGAGAGCAGAGGCAAGCGGGTTCTACTCCTGGTGATCAAGGTAAACCTGACTCTTCTACTCCTAGAAATCGTGACATTAACTATTTTAAATGCCAAGGTAGAGGCCATATTGCTAGTCAATGTTTGAATAGGCATGTTATGATTCTGAGTGATGATGGTGAGTATGAGACTGAGGGCGATAGTGAAGAGGATGATATGCCTTCATTAGAGGACGTTAGTGATGATGAGGAGCCTGCAGTAGGGAAGTTGGTGGCAGTAGTGAAGAGAGCTTTGAATGCGCAGGTGAAGGAAGAAGAGGAGGTGCAACGGGAGAATATCTTTCATACTAAATGTTATCTAGGTGATCATATTTGCAGTTTGATCATTGATGGAGGAAGTTGCACTAATGTGGTGAGTAATTTTATTGTTGAGAGGCTAGGACTCAAGACTACTAAACACCCTAGTCCATATAAATTGCAGTGGTTGAATGATAGTGGTGAGACTAAGGTGAGTAAGCAAGCCTTGATTGCTTTTCGCATTGGTAGGTATGAGGATGAGGTGTTATGCGATGTAGTGCCAATGCAAGCGTGTCATGTGTTGTTGGGGAGGCCATGGCAATTTGATAGGAAGGTTGTTCATGATGGCTTTTCTAACAAGTATACGCTTGTTTACCAAGGGAAAAGCTTTAATCTTAAACCTTTAACACCTAAACAGGTGTATGAGGATCAGTTGTAGCTACAACAGTCTTTTGCAAAACATAAGGTGAGTGAAAAACAGAGGGAGAATGAGAGAGCAAAAGACAGCGAGAGAGAAAAGGAATACAAAAGTCAATCTCAAAAGGAAAAAGAGAGGAAGGCTGGAAAGAGTGTGAGAGACCAAGTTGAAGGGGGATCAACTTTGGTGGTGAGTGAAAAGGAGAGTGCAGCCTTGCAAAAGGAGAGTTGTGTGGCAAGAGCGAGTGTAGTGAGGAGAGCGTTAGTGATGAAGTAACCTATGTTGTTGCTGGTTTTTAAGGAAACTTGTTTGAATACTAACGAACTATTTAACTCTTTACCTAGTGTGGTTGTATCTATTGTGCAGGACTTTGAGGATGTCTTCCCTGAGGAGATTCTAAAGGGATTACCACCTATTTGTGGTATTGAGCACCAGATTGACCTAGTACTCGGAGCATCGATTCCAAACAAACCGGCTTATAGGAGCAATCTAGAGGAGACAAAGGAACTCCAAAGGCAGGTTGATGAATTAATTGAGAAGGGGTACGTGAGAGAAAGCATGAGTCCATGTGCAGTGCCTGTGATTTTGGTGCCTAAGAAGGATGGGTCATGGAGAATGTGTGTTGACTGCCGTGCCATCAACAACATCACGGTAAAGTATCGTCATCTTATTCCTCGCTTAGATAACATATTAGATGAGTTATATGGGTCTAGTGTCATTCCTCATGAGCCTTGGGTAGATATTTCCATGGATTTTGTGTTAGGATTTCCCAGGTCTAGACATGGTCGAGATTCTATTTTTGTAGTCGTGGATAGATTCTCTAAAATGGCACATTTCATTCCTTGTCACAAAACAGATGATGCTTGCAATATTGCTAATTTGTTCTTTAGGGAAGTTGTGAGATTATATGGTATGCCTAGAACAATCGTATCGGATAGAGATGCTAAGTTCTTGAGCTACTTCTAGAAGACATTGTGGGCTAAGTTAAGAACTAATTTATTGTTTTCTACTACTTGTCATCCACAGACTGATGGTCAAACTGAGGTAGTAAATCGAACTTTATCTACTTTGTTGAGGGCTGTCATTAAAAAGAACATTAAAAGTTGGGAGGATTGTTTGCCGCATGTTGAATTTTCCTATAATCGTACAATGCATTCTGCTACTAAGTTTACTCCTTTTGAAATTGTGTATGGTTTTAATCCACTAACTCCTTTGGATTTATCACCTTTGCCTATTTTTGAGTATGTTAATCTAGATGGCAAGAAGAAAGCAGAATTTGTTAAACAGATCCATGAAAAGGCAAGGCTAAACATTGAGCGAAGAACAGAGCAGCATGTGAAACAAGCCAACAAGGGTCGTTGACAAGCTGTCTTTGAACCTGAAGACTGGGTTTGGGTTCACATGCGCAAAGAGCGGTTTCCTGTGCAGTGTCGATCTAAACTACTTCCTAGAGGCGATGGACCCTTTCAAATTCTTGAGCGCATCAATGATAATGCATACAAGATAGATTTACCAGGTGAGTATCAAGTAAGTACTACATTTAATGTTATTGATTTGAGTCCTTTTGATGCAGGTGATGATTTGAGGACAAATCCTTTTCAAGAGGAGGGGAATGATGAGATCTATGATGGGAGCCAAGCCAGAAGATGGAATGTGGATCCTCTTGAAGTGCCACTTAGACCGATCACAAGAAATCGAGCGAAATGATTTAAGGAAGCACTTAACGGGTTGATAAAGGATGTCCATGAAGTCGGAAAGGATTGGAGCAATCATGAAGTTGGAATGGATTAGAACAACCATGGGAATGCCTTTGCTCTTGTACAAGTCATACTGGATACGGGGTGAAGAGGGCATGTCTTTACAAGGCACGACCGTGTAGGAGTTCGGAGGTTACACAGAATCATACACGGTCATATACACGGTTCAAAGGCACGGCCGTGTATGGTGTCAAAAATTTCCACAGAAAGATATACGACTAGAAGTACACGGTCATGTATGTTGTCAAGATTTCCACAGAAAGATACACGACTAGAAGTACACAGTCGTGTACATTGTCAAGATTTCCACAGAAAGATACACGGCTAGATGTACATGGTAATGTACATCTCCAACGCCGGTCGTGTACTTTTCCAACGCTGACTCTAAGGCTGCCGGCCTTCATGTCTTGTTTTGTTATTTTTACGCAACTTATTGAAGTGATGTCGTTTTGGGGCTTTATTGTTATGAATTGTAAACCCTACTATAAAACTCCTAGGGTTTAGAATAGCTAGAACATAGAACATACAACATTAAAGTTTGAAAAAACACTTTTGAGAGAATTCCTCTCTTGGTTCTTTAAAGAACTAATCTAGAACTTATCGGATTTTTTTCTTTCGTGGCATTCATCCCGACTTATCAATCGGTCTTTCATCCCGATTGTGGCGTCTTCATATTATACCAAGGTTTTTGTCTCGCTTATAGACAACGGGTCGCGATTTCCACTTGAGTGTGTTTTGCATCTTAGGTAGCGAATTCCGAACGTATTGGTATTAGGTTTTGTCACACGTTGGCGTGGTTCGTATCAGTTAGGAATCCGAGCAAACCGATTTCGTATCATACCCTAGCCCTTTGAGTAACATGGAGAGTCCCTTACTCACTCAGCCAATGTAATTTATACGGTTTTGGATGTGGGGTAGTTACAAGTTTTATTTTTGATACTAATGAGGCAGCCACAACATTAGTACAACTACCACCATCAATAATAATAGCACATAAGTTACCTTGTACCCTACAAGAAGTGTGAAACAAGTTTTCTCTTTGCTCATCATCAATGGTAGGAAATGAAGTCAAAGCTCGGTGCAGTACATTAGTCGATAATGTTAGACATGGTTGATGGATTAAGTTGTACAAAGACAATTCAAGGCAAGTGTAGTAGATCTCACAATCACCCTTTCACGCCAACAAAAACAATCACTACTCCACGTCCTCAATCACTTTAAGACATAAAATATACTCCACTTAAACTTCACACACCCATGGCACATACACACATATACAACCATGGTGCAACAATCTTTCACTACAACATAAACACACTACACCATGTTGCAACCCTTCACTACATACACTTACTCTTCACTCACGGTGTAGCACACACACACACACACTTCACACTCCACTTCCAATCACGGCAACAAAAACCACAATTGCAACACTTAATGAAGCTTCTCCACAAATGGTAAGAAATAATTCAAAATAGTCAAAGTGTATTAAAATCAACAATACACAATAACTCTTCAACTTAATGATTGTTTTGAATTTCAAATTGTTTCTAAATCCTCCACGCAATTGAAGAAAACAAAATCTAGAAATGAAAATGCACTCTAGTTCCAAAATCCTCAAGATAATGCACTTCCTTTCTTCCTCAAATAAGCAACTCACGGCAAGATGAAGAATACAAAGATCAATTCTGAAATTTCCACTTCCAATTCCGCAAAAATAAGGTATATCACAATACAATCATTTATAATTACTTCAATTCCACTTCAAATGACTTCAATTAAGAAATGGATGAATAAGAACCTTAAATCCCAAATTGAAAATCACACAAATCCTTTCTCAAAACCTTTGCTCTGATACCAAAAAGTATGATGTCCCTCAAAGGATCTAATTACAAGTACACAATTGCAATTGAAGAATAAATTAAACAAAGCCCACAATATGGTGTGATTCTAAGTGCCTCAAATATGATGTGCCTTACAAATTCAATTGCGTACACATCCACAAATGGTGTGATCACTAAAATCAAATTAACAATGGCGTGATCAATAACTCTCCTTTGATCCCTAATTCATGTGGAACCAAATGGCAATGATACTAAATGGTGTTGATGAACAATGCAATTGTATAAGAAGCAATGGATAACAATATAAATGAATTAGAATTCCACTCAACTTGACTTGAATCAAATATGAAAATTATGAGCCCTAGTTTACGTGAAGAACAACAAGTAACCAACCAAATTGCACCTAGATATGACGCACTAGAATGCAATTTGAAACAACTAGAGAAAGATTGATATTACTCACAATCTCCTCAAGTTAATCTCACCAAAATTTCACAAGTGAAATTGATAAGAGAAGTTTGCATGCAAGGACCCTTTCCTTATGGCAAAAGTGTATATTTTTCAAGTGTTCAAAAAGCCCCCTTTAAACCCTATTTAGCAAGTATTTATACTTGCTCCAATTAGGGTAAAAACAACAAAACCAAATTACAATAAAACCACTCAAATAGTCGATTCTCGAACACAAAATTACAAGTACAAATAAGTCTTTAAATGGTTGGTTCTTCACTTCAATAGAACACATTGTGGATCGGTTCTTCTTTGATTTATGTAGGTCCATGAATAACTCATAAACTGAGCTTTAGCGAGTTTATCCACCGTCCTGTAAAAACCGATAAGTGTACCTGCTGGAATGCACAACAAATATGTAATAGAAAAGAAGATACTAAACAAATATTCTTGGGGTCTGATTGTTCAAAGAGGACCCTCATAGCCAAATTTTGTATCTCTTTAGCTCTTACTCTGGTGATAAGTCTTGTAGGAATTTGATTCTTATCATTAGATTATTTGAAAGTTTCATAATTGTTTACGTTACTAAATAAATAGAAGATACTCATGTAAGACATTTGAGAAATTGATGATTATCTTATATTGTGGAGTGTTTAGTTGTTCTAAGCCTTTGAATACTGATATTATGGTATAGGTATGTGGTAGACATTATACGTTCTCAGTTTTAGAGTGTGACAATTTAAGTGGTATTAGAGCATAAATTTATTATTGGTAGAGAAACTATGAATTGATCTTTAAGACGATGAGATGATGAGTGTGAGTAGAATATGGGCTAAGCTTAACCTTTTGAAAAATCAATTTGTTCATGTATTGTAGTTGATTGGAGTTATTTATTTGATGATTTTAATTTATTATGGAGATATTCATTTATTTTCTTTAGAGACTATAGGTAATTTTAGAACCTAGTTTTCTTAGGAGTATGAGAAATAAGAGAAGAATGCATAGCAAATAAAATGTTGGTGTAGATATCTAATTACAAGATGGACAATATCATGGAAGTTTATTTAATAAAATCAAGTATATGTATGTGATTGGTAGGAACACATTCAAGACAAGGAGTTTGGGATAGAAAATATCCATCCTCTTTGTGTCATATTGAGTTAAGTCGTTAGTCATAATGTTTCATGTCTAGATTCATCTCTCCTACTTGCATAAATATATGTGCAAAGTCATATCAAATACTATCATAACATTAAATAAAATATGTTTATATATGCCATGTGCATGTTATATGCAAATAATGATAATAACTATAAGCTTAATAATAAAGCAATCAAATGATAACAATAACAATAATAATATTGATAATAATGATAGCAATAAGGAAATAATAATATATATTCATAACAAGACAATGTATGAATATATATCTGAATATAATAAATAACTAATTTAAAAATAATTTGGAAGAATTAATAAAAGAAACTTGTAATAACCCTTTCTAATCATTATACATTTGAAAAAAGAAGAAGAAAAAAATTAGACATAGAAATGTCAAAATATGTAACACATTAAAAAGAGATCCTTATGATTTGATGAAAATAATTAATATACAACATTATAAAATAAAAGGACACATAGGATATCTACAAATGACTATAACATAGGAGTTTAATGAAGCTATATATGCAAAATAAATTTATAAACAATACATAAAATAATTGCTATGTAAAATAACATGACATATACACATACAAAAACATGCGTATCGGTATGTAAAAGATGTGATATATAGAAGAAGAAGAAGAAGAAGAAGAAGAAGAAGAAGAAGAAGAAGAAGAAGAAGAAGAAACCATTTATGATAACAATAATTAATTGTAAAGACAATTAGATAATAAGTACATAAGTAATAACATATGTAGACATGTATAAATGTTCCTTAGAAAGATGAAAGATAAAAAAATAAAAAGTTAATTAAATACAAGTAATAATGACATTGACAAGTAATGACAATAAATGTATGTGTAGTATTTGAAGAAGGTCTAACATATTTATATATATACTTGTAATAAGTAATCGACAAAATAAAATATGGAATCATAGATTTATGATCATTAGAGAAACTAGGAAACTAATCTATAGGACGATGAGATGACAAGTGTGAGTGGAATATGGGCTAAGCTTAACCTTTTGAAAAATTAGTGTGTTCATGTATTGTAGTTGATTGGAGTTATTTATTTGATGATTTTAATTTATTTTGGAGATATTCATTTATTTGCTTTGGAGATTATAGATAATTGTATAACCTAGTTTTCTTAGGAGTACGAGAATAAAATGTTGGTGTATATATCTAATTATAGGATGCACAATATCATGGAAGTTTGTTTAATCAAATCATGTATATGCAAGTGATTGGTAGGAACATGTTTGAGATAGAGAGTTTGGACAACAAATATTCACTTCATGTCTGGATTTGCCTCTTCTACTTATATAAATATATGTGTAAAATCATATCAAATACTATTATAAAATTAAATAAAATATGTTTATATATGCCATGTGTATGCTATATGCCAATAACAATAATAATAATAAACTTAATAATAAAGCAATCAAATGATAACAATAACAACAATAATATATATTCATAATAAGACAATGAATGAATATATACCTGAACATAATATATAACTAATATAAAAATAAGCTAGAAGAATTAATAAAAGAAACTTGTAATAAGCCTTTCTAGTCATTATACATCTAAGGAAAAAAAAAAAAGAAAAGAAGAAGAAAAAATTAGGCATAGAAATGTCAAAATATGTAAAACATTAAAAAGAGATCCTTACGATTTGATGAAAATAATTAATATACAATATTATACTCTAAAAGGACACATAGGATATATACAAATGACTATAACATAAGAGTCTAATGAAGCTATATATACAAAATAAATTTATAAACAATACATAATATAATTGCTATGTAAAATAACATGACATATACACATACAAAATTAATAGAAGAATCATAACAAAGAAACAAACAAAATGAATAATAGTTAATAATAAGACGAGTAACAATGGTAACAATAAAGGGAAAAAGAAGAAGAAGAAACCATTTATTATAATAATAATTAATTGTAAAGACAATTAGATAATAAGAACATAAGTAATAATATATGCAGTATAAATGTTCCTTAGAAAGAGATAAAAAAATTAGTTAATATAATAAAAGTAATAATGACTTTGACAAGTAATGACGATAAATGTATGTGTAATATTAGAAGAAGATCTAACATATTTATATATTTACTTGTGAGCCACTATTGGAGGCTCTCAATGGTGATAGTAATGGAAACCTTAAGCTTGCAAAGGCTACCCCTAATTGCTTCTTCATCGAATCAGACAAAACCATCATTCACATCTTTCCTAAAATAGAATGAAAGCACCTTAACTCATGTTTTCAAAAACCTGACAACATACAAAGGGGAACTGGTGATTTTATTCATAGATGAAGAGGAGAATGATCTTACTTCATCACTAAATCTAGTTTTAGTTGGAAAATTCTCCAAAGGAAGACACCCAATTTATGAAATTAGAACCTTCTTTGTTTCACTAGGTCTGAAAGGTACATACCATGTTGGTTTAATTGACGAAAGGCATGTCTTAATTCAATTTGAATTAGAGGAAGATTACACTAAGGTTTAGAAAAGACTGGTTAGGCAATTAGGATTTTATTCCATGTGATTGTTTAAATGGATGAAGGAATTTGATCCTAGAGTTGAATGTCCTATAGCCTCGATTTAGATTGCTTTTCCTTATTTGAAGGTTCAATACTTTAATCAATCTATTCTATTTGCCATTAGTTTTGCTTTTAGTAACCCTCTACGAATTGATGAGGTAACCAAGTCCTTAGTTCATCCTTTTGTAGCAAGAATCCTGATCAAACTAGACATTTTGGAGTCTCACAAAAATAG
Source organism: Laguncularia racemosa (assembly GCA_037954665.1). Taxonomy (NCBI): domain Eukaryota; kingdom Viridiplantae; phylum Streptophyta; class Magnoliopsida; order Myrtales; family Combretaceae; genus Laguncularia; species Laguncularia racemosa. Next base: position 1,678,483 of record JBBMOL010000022.1, on the reverse strand, counting down.
AATTTAGCTTGGCAATGAAAAAATAAGCTATTACCAATAGATAATCTATGAAGATGTCCCTAAATATTGTATGTCATGTTGTAAGATTAGACATTTAAAGGAAGAATGCAAACTGAACAACAAAGATGATCTGAGTACAGTTAAAGGACATGGGAAAATGGTATATAGAGTGAAATTGAAAGTAATGAATAAAGAGGGTCTAGAGGTTTCAAAAGAGGATTTAATGCAGATCTAAAATACGGTTGAAGAGAAGGAACATAAAGTGAACCAAGAGAGTATACCAGTGATAACTAGGGATAAAAAAAAAAAAGAATCTGAAGATCCTCAAAAAATCAGATTCAATTCTAGTTGATAGTTCAGACACATAGAAGAAAGAGGAAGTAATTAGTTTGGAGAATGCGGAAAAACTGAAAAACATATGTTTAGAAATTCCTACTACATTGAAATGTGTTGATGATAATATTGGAATTAAAAGTGATTCAAAACAACTAGAGTAAGTTAGTTTCGAGGAAGAAAGGATGGTGGAAATGGATGTGGAAAGACATGAGGATTGGACAACTATTAATAGAAGTAAGAGGAGAAGTAAAAGGGTGCACTAAGCAGAGTTGCGAGGAACTTAGGCAAAGAAATCTCCATAAACAACAAGCATTTATCATGAATTTTATGTGTTGTAATATTAGAGGGGTTAGCAACCAAAGATCAATCCAAAGAGTTAAAAAACTGAGCTAACTTCAAAACTTAACATGTTTGGCAATCCTAGAGTTGATGCTATAGTTGGAGAATTTGCAGTTACTAATAAGAAAGCTAAAATTCTAAGGGGATTGTCAAACAAAAATTCAAAGATTTGGATTATTTGGAGAGATCTTAGTTAAGTTTAAATAACATGGGATAGTGAACAAATACCTTCAATTCAATTTAGGAATCCTATAACTAACAAGATGAGCTTCTTCACTATAGTGTATGCAAACTCACTAATAGTAGGGAGAATGAATCTTTGGGTTGATTTGAGGGTTCTTTCAAAGCATGGTGACCATCTATGGATGGTGAGTGGTGACTTTAACTACATCAAATTAACAAAGGAAAGGAAAGGGGGAGATGCTCCTTCAATCAAAGCTATGGATGATTTTGATGTGCTTGTTTCTAAACACATGAACACAAACCAATTGAAGAATTCAACTAAACCAAGTTCACAAAAATGGCGTGATGCCAAGTACCATGTGAATCCTAATTGCATGAGTCAAATTGCTCTGATACCAAAATATGATGTGCTTAAAATTCCAAATTCACAAGCACAAGATACAAATGATTAATCAACCGCGCAAATTGGACAAAATGAAGATAAAATCCCCAATTGGCATGAATTAAAGGATGAACAATCACAAATGGCGTGAACCAAATTAGAAGTACTATAAGGGAATTCCAAATTCCAATACCAATCAATTATAAAGGAATAATGCGATTCCAATCTCTAAACTTGGCTTGTAATCCTAGCAATACATGTAACTTAATACATGAACCCTAATTTGGCGTGAAAGAACACATAACAAGATCAACCAACTATCACTAGATATTACACATTATCAATAATAGGATGCAACTTAGAAAATCTTGATATTACTCACAAGAATTCCAAGCTAAACTCGCCACAATTTCCAAAGAAATTGATAATAGTAGATGCTAGCAAGAGGGTGACTCTTACGGTAAGTGTTTGTATTTTTATCAAATTATCAAAAAAGCTCCCTAAAAACCCTAGTTAGCAAGTATTTATACTTGCTCTTATTAGGGTAAAAACAAACCAAAAATTACAAAGTTGCCGCTAAGTGGCCGATTCCTAAAATACAAATTACAAGTACAAAATAAAATGACCGGTTCCCATAAGCAACAATTACATATACAAATGGTCTTCAAGTGGCCGGTTTTTCAATTCAAGTGAACATATTGTTAGACTGATTCTTCTTTGGTTTATGTAGGTCTATAAATAACCCACAAGCTGAGCTTTAACGAGTTTATCCATCGCCTTGTAAAAACCGACAATTATACCTATTGGAATGCATAACAAATAAGTAATAGAAAAATAGTTAGTATACAAATATTTTTGGGGTCGGATTGTTCAAAAAAGACCCTCATCACCAATTTTTGTAACCCTTTGGCTCTTTCCCTAGTGATAGGTCTTGTAGGATTTTGATTCCTATTAGATTTCAACCAAGCAATAGTGGAATGTCAATTAAAGGAACCAGTGTTCATGGGTTCGGCATTCACGTAGAATAGAGGAACAATCTGGTAACGTCTTGTAAACACCCCATTTTTGCCCTAAGAATGAATAATAATCAATAATAATCAATTTTCAATTTTTTCCATTTTTTTCTAATTTTTCCCTAATTTAGCATAAGTAATTAAAAATATTCAAAAAATAAAAATAAATAGGAAAAAACATCAATTTTGAAAAATGATTTCAGAAATGGCAATAATAAATAATAAATAATTTTTACAAATTTTTGAAATTTCAAAAAATACAAAAAAAATAAAAAAATCGCATTGCATATATGCAATTTGTGAAATAAACAAAATCAGGAAAATGGGCTAGCTCAGTTGGTTCGAGCTGTGGCTAAGCGGGTGCGTACGGGTGCGAGGTCGCAGGTTCGAAACGCGGGGGAAGCAGTTTCCGCGTTTTGCGATTTTTTCATTTACCTAGCACACGTGGCAGCATCTGATTGGTTGGAGGGAACGCACGCGCCGGGCGCGTGATCGTCTCCTACCTCGAGCCCGAGATCGCCGACGGAAGAGAAAATTCGAATTTCGGCCGTTTCGATTCGATTTTTTGCACAAATCCAACAAATCTTTAACAGAAATAAGATAAACATTATCTAATTGGAATCAAATCGCAACAAATCAAATGATTTACACAAATCAGAGTTGTTTTTTTTTAACCGAAAATCCGATTAGCTTCGATCGGAGGAAATTCGAGCTTATCCAGCTCGGTTTCAAGTGCCTATAAATAGGAATCGAAGGGAGGAAGCCAAAACACGAATCAGAATTGAGAGAAAGTGAGAAAAGAGTGCAAATTGGAGGAGACCCAAAATCGCGAGCACCGACCGGAGTTGAACCACCACCAGGAGACGATCTGGGAGCAAACCATCGCCACCATTGGATTTAGCACCCTCAAGAAGCTAGGATTCGACACCTCACCCGCGACGAAAGATCGCCGGAACGTCGTGAACGAGCATCCTCCGCCGCTGTGTCCGATCGATTAGACCCGACCCGCGTACCGACCCGGATCCAGGCAAGTCGGATTTTTCCAGATTTTTTTATTTAATTAATTAATTTAATTTATTTATTTATTTATTCCGAATTGATTTATTATTTGTTATTTATTTGTTTATGTTTTATTTCAATAAATAGGAAAATGGTAGAAATTAGATTTTTCTAGAATTTAATAATGTGAAAATAGTAAAAAAATAAAAAAAATAATAAAAGGAAAAATAATAACAAGAAAAGAAAAATGTAGAAAAGTAATAAAAAGATTAGGAAAATAATAATAGAATTTTAGATTTCAAAATAGGATAGATAATAACTTAGGATAAAATTTTTAGCACAAAAATCACAAAAATCACAAAAAAAAACTTAGAAAAAACCATAAAAATAATAAAAAATCATAAAAATTAATAAAAATTCAAAAAGAAAAAATAAATGAGTTTTAACACTTAGAAAAAACCATTTTTCTCAAATAAATCCAAGAATTGATGTTTTCCCTAAAAATCATTTTCAAAAACCAAATTAAAACTTAGGCTTAGATTTTTTCAGAAAAAAATCCCAAAAATGTTAAAAGCATATATCAAAAGAGATTTCAAAATTAAAATTCACAAACAAACTTATAGTTTTCAGAAAAAACGAACTACGACTTTTTTGATCTTGAGTAGCAGGTACGTAAGCACCCATCCGGGTCAACCCATAAAATGAGAAAAAAATCATTTTCTTGAAATAATAAAATGTAACAGAAATACAATAAAACACATTTCTAAATAAGAACAATTTTAGGAGATTAGGTGGTAACCGTAAAGGTTTTAATAGGTTAGCCTTCGAACTTAGAAACTCTGGTTTTCCCTTTTCCTCTTTTCAAAAATGAGAAGAGGAAATAACGACGACTAGTGGTCCAAATTAAGACTAATCCGCTCCTTTAGTCTTAATTCAATCTTTCCCAACAGCAGTTAGGTGGCGACTACAAAATTAAACGAAATTCCTAACTCAAGTCGAGGATCTACATTAGATGAGCATAGGGTCTAGTCTAGATCGGATTAGGAATGGGAATGCAAAAAAATTAGACTCGACACGTCTCGATAGGGTATTCTGTAATTCATCTTAGATAGGAGATGCATTGACTGTAGTAATCCATCTAAACAAAACTTATTCAGATTATAGTATGTAATATACATTGTTTTTTTTTTATCGTTTATCTTATATATATATATATATATATAAACATAATAAATGGCAATGTTGTAAATAGGACATTGGGACAAGGGCAAATTTTTCTTTTCTTGGACCAATTATAAAAACAAATAACCTAGGGTGTTTCTTTTTTTTTTTCTCACTTGGACACTTTACAATCGTATAAGGAAAGAGAAGGAGAAGGAACCCTACAAAGGAACCTAAGGCGAAAGGATACCAGAGGGGTCTAATTCCAAAGAACTTGAGGTAAGGATGTTGTAGGAAATTTAAATTAGGATTATCGAATTCGGAATTTATGCGGATAGCTTACTCATGCAGAACATAAAGTTTAAACAAGGACGATAGGAGAACGAAAATCGACTAATATGAGATTTGCAATTTATGGAATTGAAGTGAGTAATCTAACCTGTATAATTTATTTATAATTATGAATTTTAGAGACATAATTAAGCTTAGGAATAGAAAGGATTAGGTTTAAGAGGAATTGAAGTAAGAGAATGAGGATTCATGGAGATCGCTGAGGGTAACACGACCTCTCAATACGATCGTGTTTTGATTGTGTTGAAATGGAAGGGTGTACCGAGAGATACATGACCTTCTAACATGGTCGTGTTTTGACCGTGTTGAGTTAAGGGCAACACGACCTTCTAACACGGTTGTGTTTAGACTGTGTTGAGTGTGAAAGATGTACCGAGAGATATACGGTCATGTTTCGACCGTATTGAGTCAAGAGTAACATGGCCTCCTAACACAGCTGTGTTCCAACCGTGTTGAAGCCCAGTTATACATCTAAAGATACACGACCATTTACATGGTTGTGCTTCAACCCATGTTGAGCAACATAGTCCTCAACATGACCATATTGAATAAAGTATAACATAATTATATGTTTGTTTAACTTCAATTTAATTTAATTTCCATGCAACCTAGATAACTGGTAAGGCCTTAGAGAAATTAAATGAATAGGATTAAGGAGATTAAGAATGATATTGATCTTAAATTGAATACTAAGAAGAGCATCTTAATGTGTATAGATTTCCAATTAAGTTAAGTCCAAGACTGAGAAGTGCTTAAGGCTAGGATCTAAGGTACGTGTAAGTTGTGTGCTGTTCTGTGTTTGATTACGTTAGTACATGTTTTTGAAATTGATTAAGTAAACAATTCGGTTTAAGTGTTTAAGTGATATGCTATATGTGCTTAGCTCGGCCTAGGAGCATATAGTGGCAAATCCCTAAGGAGCACCCCAATGATCCTTGTGTGATGTTGTCCTTAGTGGAGTCGTGTTTGGAAATGATCTGGTTTAGATGTTGTTCAAGTGTTTAAGTGTACATGGGTGTGGAGCCCATAGTGGCAGTTCCCATCACCAAGTTTAAGTGTTTAAGTGGACATGGGTATGGGGCTTGTAGTGGCAATTCCCATCACCAGGTTTAAGTGTATATGGGTATGGGACCCGTAGTGGCAGTTCCCATCACCAAGTTTAAGGATTAAGGGATCATAGGTGTGGGGCCCATAGTGGCAGTTCTCATCACCAAGACATGCTTCAATGTGTTTAGTGTGTTAAGGGAGTCATGAGTACCCTGTTGTTTGCTTGTGGACATAAATTATATTAAGAAATGATTGTCTGTGTTTAAGTTCTGCATGATGTGTGTGATACTTGTTTATGTTTGTTCATGCATATGTGTTTTTGTTAGACGTATTGGGCATTAGCTCACCCTTCGGGGAATTATTTTTAGATGTAGGTGTTGTGGGAGATGAGAACCCAAAAGATAACTTGGGTTTAGGTGAACCACAAAAAGAGGAAGATGAAGAGTACTATTATTATTATGGTGATTAAGTTTTAGGAAAAAAATTTGATGTTTAATTGCAATAGATAGTATCTGTTGAGAATTATTATTTTTGGTGTTTAAAGACTTTTGTTGCGTTAGACGTTTGATATGGTTTAAGTTATTATTTGAAACTTTGGAGATATATGAAATGCTTTTATTATAGATGTTACAGGTTAAAATGTATTAGAGTTGTTTTAGAGCCTTAATGTGTTCTTGTGAGATATGGACACGTGGTGGGCAGTAGCGCGGCCCAGGTTTCGGGGCATTACATAGTCCTTTGCTTATCAAATGTAGAGAGCTTCAAAGTAAACCACCATGTTCATTTAGATTCCTCAATGTTTGGACCAAACAAAGAGGACTACTAGATGTAATAAAAAAGAGTTGGGAATGTTTTGTAGAATGTAGTGGTTTGATCAAATTGTAGACAAAATTAATTTGGCTCAAGAAAGAATTAATGATTGGAACAAAAATGTAGTGGCAAATGTCTTTAACCAAGTGAAAGAATAGGAACAAAAAGTGGATGAGTTAGAAAAAAAAAAGTTAGAAGTGGAAGAAATTGATGCAAATAGAATTGAGCTCCATGAAGCTTAAGCTCATCTATTCTTTTCTTTAGCATGTGAGGATAATCTTCTACAACAAAAAGCAAGAATAAAATGGCTTAAGGAAGGTGATTGGAATACTCATTCTTTCAACACCATCATTCAGCAAAGACATTTCAAATCTAAAATCACCAAAATCAAAGACACGACTAAGCATTAACCAAAAAAAAAAAAAAAAGACACGATTGGGCAATGGGTGGAAGATCTAGAAAAATTAATAAATTAGAAGTGGATTACTTTCGAAGAATTTTCTAATAGGAGAAAGTCATAGAATATCAAAAACAAATTTGGTTAAAGAAATGGATGATTGAAGATTGGAACAATCAGCTAATTTCTTATCTAAAATAGGAGGAAGTTTGGGAAATCATCTAACAATTGGATGATAATGCAATTGGGGGACTTGATGGATTTGGTAGTTGCTTCTTTAAAGTTAGTTGGGATATTATCAAAGATGACATCATGGAAGTAATAAATTGCTTCTTTCAAGGACACTACCTTCTAAGATATTTTACATCAACTACAATTGTTTTGATCTCGAAAAAAGATAATCTAAACAAGTGGAGTGATTTCGGACCCATCAATATTTGTAATGCGTTTGCCAAGATAATATCAAAGATACTAGTTGTTCAATTAAATACTTTTCTCCTAGAGTGCTTAGTAGAAAATCAAACGGGATTCATAAAGGGTAGAAATATCATCGAAAATATTTTGATTACTTAGGATCTTTTACATTCTTTAGAAAGGAAAGTAAGAGGTGGAAATCTAGTAATCAAATTAGACATGGAAAAGGCCTATGATAGAGTAAATTGGTCATTCTTAATGAATGCATTGAATAGTATTGGTTTTTGCTTATCCTTCTACCTTATGATATCTAGGCTAGTTTTTAACTACTAGTTTTCTTTGAATATTAATGGCAATATTATAGGGTTCTTCAAATCATTAAGAGGTTTATGCTAAGGAGATCTACTATCACCTTTCCTATTTGTTATTGGTTCAAAAGTATAATCGAGAGGTCCTAATAATTTAATCAGCAAGAACCTAGAGATGACTTTTCAAGTAGGTAATCCTAAGTGCACATCCCATTTAGCCTTTGCCAATGATTGTATACTGGTTATTAATGGCTGTAGAAAATCAATTAAGAAGCTAATTTTTTTTTTATGGTGGTATGAGAATATATCAGGTCAAAGAATAAACAAAAACCAAAGTTCTTTCCTAATAAATAGAAACAAAAGTGCTTTCCTAGCTATAGAAGAAGATAACTCTCCTTTAGTAGTTAGAATAAGGTCAACACTAGGCTTCTCGAGAGGTGATTTCCCTTTATAGTACTGAGGATGTCCACTAATTGTTAGGAGAAAAAGGAAGCACATTTTCTTTGATTTAGTCTAGAAAATATAGAACGAAATTGGAAATTGGGCTAATCTCTAGCTTTTAAAAGGTGGCAGATTGATTTTAATCAAAAGCATTCTTAATTCCATTCCTCTATATGTGATGTAAGCATAGAAACCTCCTATTTCTATATATCTTGCAAGATTTTTATGGAAGACGTCTAAAACTAGAAAGGAATTCATTGGATCAAATAGAAGAAGGTGTGCACACCAATTGAAGAGGGAGGCTTGGGTATAAGAAAACTGAAAGACATAGTTAAAATACAAGACGTGAAGCTTTGGTGGTGGCTAAGATCAGGTGATTCTTTGTTTGCCAATTATTTCCATTCTAAATATATATTGGACTTACACCTATGTTTAGTAAAGGAAAAGAACTCAGATTCACTAGTCTAGAAAATAATTATTAGAGTAAGATCACCGGTAGAAGATCATATATTCTTTAGAATTTGGAAAGGAAACAATAACTTTTGGCTAGATAATTGGTTTAAAACGTCCAATTTTCATCATTTGATGTCATCACAAGTTGAATGCATGGAAAAGATTGGTGATTACAAATAAAATGGTGGTTAGAATAAGGAGTTACTACAACAACGATTAGGCTCTAAACAAGCTACACAGATTTCCAAAATATCATGTGACCCTTCATCTTTAGATTCCATCAAATGGAAGTTATCAAAGCATGGGAAATTTTCAAACAAGTAGACATGGAAATTCATTAAGCAAATATAAAGCGCTTCAATCTCCTATCTCACTCTTCTATGGAATAGTAGAATCCCTCCCAAAATATCCATATTTCTATAGAAGCTACAGGAAAAAGCAATTCCTACAAATGAGACTCTAAAGAGAAGAAGAATACAATTAGTTTCACAATGTTAGAACTATTAACAGGCAAGCAACTCATTTAAGTACTACTTCTTTGAATGTAGGATCTTTAGAGAATACTGGCAGCAACTCTCTAGGGTATACAATCTCCCTTCATTGTTTAGTTTTAGATCATTTGGTCAATTTATGTTAAGGTGGAGCACAAAATTCAAAGGAAGTGATGAAAAGGTAATTACGATTGTTGCTTATCTTCTATGGCTCTATTGGAAATTTAGACTAGAATAAAAACATGAAGGTAAAAGAAATCTAAATTGGGTGATAGGGAGAGTAGTATCAAAAGGTTCAATTGCATTTAAGATCTTCCCGACTCTTGATTGTAATAGCAAACATGAGAAACTAGTCACATGTGCTTGGTCCAAACCACGAGCAGGTTTCGTAAAGCTTAGCACAAATGCATCTCTATCTAATGGTAAGGCAACTGGTAGAGGTCTAGCTTGAGACAAAGAAAGTTGTGTATTGTTTGCATTTAGTGGTTTGGTAGAGGCTAAAAACATAATGCAAGTGGATTTTATGGCCATAGAACAAGGCTTAATGTTATGTTACCAATACAAGCTTTGATAAATTCAGATTGAAGTTGATTTATTGGTAGTAGTAAAATGGCTTGAAGAGGATACAAATTATCCATGGTACATATTTGATACTATTCAAAATATAAAGAAGCTCATACAAAGTTTGGAAGCTTCAATACAACACATATATAGAGAATCAAATAAGGCAGCAGACTATCTGACCAACAAGTCAAGAAAGTTCAATACAAGTTTTGTGACATTTAACTTCTTTTATCTAGATGCTTATTATAGAGGTCTAATTTTATTAGATTAAAAAGAAGTACCTTGTATTAGAAAATGATGTACAAACTTTTCAATGAATAAAAAATGATCTTCTGTTTTAAATATATATATTTGTAATAAGTAATCAACAAAATAAATTATAGAATAAATAAACTTGTGGACATGTAATAAAAAAAAAGATAACTGATTTCATGTAGTGAGAAATTGAAATAATAGTTATAATAGTAATGAAGATGGTAAAATAATATACAAACTCTTATGTAAAACTAGCCTAAGAGAAATGTGAAGTAATACTGAAGGTGAGTAATCAAAATCACGAGACAACCAAAAGTTAAAAAATTTGGAGCTTGCAAATGTATAAATAGATGGAATTTAGCCATTAGGCACATTGACCTGGAGAGAAATTTGAGCTTTGGAAAATCTAAGAATCATAAATTGAAATTTGAACTCTTAATAGTGAAGGAATTGGAGACACAATTTTTCAAATGGAGGATTTGCGAAATAAAAAAAAAAAAAAGGAGAAGAGAGGTTTAGACGTTAGATATTTACTCGAGAGAGGCTGGGATTTTATTTATAGAATTTGTGATAGGATTTTTTTGAGTTTGATGTCATTTAAATATCATTTTTAATTGTTTCATTAAAGATTATCGATTTAATTTACATTTTCTTTAATAATAGTTCTTAATAAATTGCTATTTACTTTATTAAACGTTGAAAATAAATTTTCATAGTCACTTAAAGTTAAAATTTACTTTATGGTATATTAAAATTTATTGGTTAAAACAATTAATAAATCAATAATGTATAGTATCAATTGATAGTTTGGTTTCTTAAAGTTATTTGTACCATTTTGTTAATTTATATTATAATAATCGTTATACATACGCATTAATTTGCTATCTCATTGTAAAGGTATAACTTGATCATATACATAGAGATGTGATTAAAAAAAAAAATACACACACATGTGCGCATGCGTCTGTGTATACGCACATGCACACATGTCTAACAATATAAATAGTATGAGTCTACTAATAGTTGAAGTAAGTGATATATATCAACATCTAATTAAATAATGATTTGTTTTTAGTTAACAGAAAAAATAGCAAATAATTCTTATTATTAGGCTAATAGTTCAATGTTGCTATTTCTAAATCACCGATTAAAAAAAAAAATACACACACAATTTAAAAAAAAAAATACACACACACGTGTGCTAATAGTTCAATGTTGCTATTTCTAAATCACCAACAAATATTTTTTCTGTTTCAATATAAAATGATTCCTCTATATTTCAATGGCACTATTTATAAAAACTCTCTCTCTTTTCTTGTATGAAAATCGAACGTCTTCTCTATATCTTTTGTCCAAAATGCAAAAGGAAGAATTAAAAGATATCCATCAAATTAAAAATTGAATCGATCCATCCGATATTAAGTAGAAAGTCTTGCATTCGTTTTAGTTAAAACTATATAAGGTATGATTAGAGTTAAATAAAAATGCCGTGAGAAGTGAGTGTTTAATTCATTATAAGGTATGATCAGAGTTAAATAAAGATGTTATGAGAAATGAGTGTTTAATTCATCTATAAAATTGCTTTTACCAAAATTGTAGGGATAATTGTGATTCATATTAACAAAACTATAAGTTATGATCAAATTTAAATAAAGATATCGTGAGAAGTGAGAATTTAATATATCTATATAAAATCACTTTTGGAAAATTGTACAGATAATTGTGATTCATGATAAGGTCAACATGTAAAAAAAATTCAAAAATATAGCTAAAAGTTTATATTTTATACATTAAAGATATTTAAAAAGTGTAAAGTTCAAAAGGGAATGTATCGGCTTAATAATAATAGAAATGAAAATCAAACATTTTCTCTTTGTCGTCTATCCAAAACCAAATAATAAGAATAAGAATATATTGATAAAATGAAAAAGCTAAATCAATCCATTTGATATTAAGTGGCAGAGTATTACATTCGTTTTAGTTAAAATTGTAAGATATCACTAGATTTAAATAAAGATATTGTAAGATGTGAGTGTTAAATTTATCCACAAATTGCTTATAACAAAATTGTTGGGATTACTTGATTCATGATAAGGTCTACATGTAAATAAATTAAAAAATATAGTTAAAAGTTTATATTTTATAAATTAAAGATGTTTAAAAAGTATGGATAGATAAAAGATATGTGTATATATATATATATATATTCCATTATATCTTTTGCATATATGAATTTGTATACACGTAATCGTTATTTGCCGGAAAGATTTTTCTGTTTTCACTGGGAACCGTTCTGTGCGCTTAGGTCTTTTCCACTTCTTCGATTTTGGGCTGACGATTGTCGTAAAATCTCCACCCCACCCTCCCCCCCCCACCAAAAAAAAAAAAAAAAGAATTCCTTCAATTAAAAAGAAAAAGAAAAAGTCCTTTGCAATTTGCATGGTGGATTTGTTAAAAAAATTAAAATTTTGAGAGAAAAGTGTGACCTATTTTTTTCTTAAACGCTGTTCATTGTGCTTCATGCTATTAATTATTTGAATTATTTCTGGGTTTTGTCATATATACGGTACTTGAATTTCAGTCTTGTCACATTTCTAAGTTGGTTCCATTTCTTGTTTTGTCTTGATTGTAATGGTTCTTTGAACTTTTTTCTAGAACCATGACCATTCCTTTTTGATTGAAAAGTATTTTTTTTTTATATATATATATTTTTCGGCTGATTGGAGTTTTTTAAATGTAATTTGTTTTGAGTTTCTTGACTCATCATCCTATTATACTACACCATACTGCACTATCATCAACCATACAATCAGCTGATTGAAATCGAATGCGCCTGATACGCTATTTAATTTCTTGCCATACCTATGCTATTTCAATGTGTTTTTGATATGATTGTTCGATTTATATTTATAATTTACACCACTAAATTCTAGTAGTGGTCATCCGGAATTTTGATGCTGGTAGTAAGAAGAAGAGGCAGTATTTTGATCCCGAACTACACGCTGGAATGGGACGATCTATTTTAACTTACCTAGTGAGAATTGTATTTTGCTGTTTGACATGCAAATCAAAACGTTTCAGGTGATAACCTTTCCTCGAAGTCTCCGACCGCCGACCGCCGAACGCTTTCAATATACTGAGCCTACTTCATACAGGGGAGTAATTGGCTGTAGTGGAATATAGGAGCGGCTCGAGGCTTAGAATATGGAAAGTGATTGGGGAAAAGATTGGAGAGTAGTCTCTCAGTTTAGAACAAGAATATGATACGGGCTTGGAGCTGGAAATGTATAGCTGGTACAGAGTTGTTGGGAAATTATATGGAGGTGCTTTTCTGCTGGAAGGGAGAATTATTGGTAGGCAATTATCAACTACAAGGGAATACTTCGCTAAGTTCCTTCCGGGAGCGACAACTTCATGTGAAATAATCGACATTCCCGGCCTGAATCCAAGATTTAGTACTGTCATCAAATGGAAGCCGACACTGGAATCTCCGAGTTTGATATGATGATGCACTGCAGGCTGCTGAGGCTACTTACTGATTCTACTTGTTTTTTTTTTTTTCCTCTTGACGATTCTTAAACAAATCAATTGAAGTTGATTTTATTTTTTGTTTTTAGGATTGTAGAGATTTTTTTTGGATACTTTGACTTAATTTATGCCTATAATACAACATGGATGCATGATTTGATTGGAAATTATTCGTGGTTTCAGACTGGTGCACCTTGTTTTTTGATTTAGAATAATCAATCATCCACAATTATATTATATATTCTTATAACATCGAGTAAATGATGGATGTTAGTTACTATATGTTCAATTGGGAGGAGTGGCTATTTCGTTCCCTTCTTATTTCACTCCATTGAATATCAATTTCCAATAATCTATTGTTACTCAAAATATTGAATAGGAATATATGTCCTCAATTTATGAATTGATATTTAATAGCCTATTTATCATATTTACCATAAATTTCCTATCATTATAAGTCGTGTTAAGTTTGTATTAGTTATAAAAAGCAACAAAAAATAGGGATTGTAGACGTATAACAAACAGTTTATTTTTAATTTCTATCTTATTAATTATCTATTTTTGTATCAACTAAACAAAGAAAATATTATTGAATTGCAATTCAATATCTCCTTATTCTATTTGGTAAAGTATACGGTTATAAATATATCTAAAACTAAATGTACCTTTCATTAAAGAAAAAAAAATATGTAGAACGTCGGAGGACATACACAGAAACATGGACAACATATGGAAACCTTTTTCTTTTCATGTATGTAAAATCAATTGAAAGAACTACTTGTTTCCATAGTTGTCAAAATTAGAATTTTATGTAAAATCACCAAGAGTTCATCACCAAAACCGCCACCTCCTCTCCCATCACCACCACTACCACAATCATCATCATCATCATTTTCGTTCTCATCACCATATTTATTAATGTCATTATTTGTATGCTATCAATGATATTCATGTCTTCTAACTCTAAGTCTTTTGAAGTATTAGTTCGTACTTCATCATCAATAGCATTAATATCATGAATTTCCAAATCATCTTGAATCCCTTGACTCTTCAAATTTATATATGCACCAACTTACTTTATGATAGCACTTTCATTTGAACTATCAAGAAAACTATTAAAGCTTTATGCATTGCAATAGTTCCTTGAGTTGTTCAATTTATTAAAGGTACAAAAATCTCATATTTGAAATCACAATGAAAAGAGAAGTGGAAAAAAAATTGAGGTTGTGATGTTCGGATGGGAGGAAAGGAGGCAAAAAGCTAAAAGCATATTTTCCTACATTAAAACATAACAAGAGGCTAAGCAAACTAATAAAAGTGTATGGCAGGCTTGTTTTGAAGCTCATTAAATAAGATTATTAAGTCAAAAATTCTATAACACATCAAATCATTGAATCCTTCATAAAATTAAGATTATACCAATTTTAAGGATTTAAATCGTGATTCTACCCAATTTTACCCAAAAGGGCTTTTCTATGAGATTTAACAAGGAAAGTCTCATAAAATCGTAAGCCTATGAAATTATAACAATTGAATTGAGATTATACTTATTTCTATATACAATCCATTGTATGTTTTTTTTTTTGTAATAGATAGTTCTAAATATTTTATATACAAATTTAAATAATCATAATTATTAAATAAACAAATAAATAAATAATTTAAAATCGAGGGCAGTCGTGCAAATAAGGTTAGAAGACGGGGATAATTTTGTCTTTTCTTGACGAGATTATATATAAGTGAACTAACCTAGAGTTTATTCTTTTTCACACCTTAACAAATTACAGCAACCTAGAGAAACCTAGAGAGAGAGAGAGAGAGCCTCTTCAAGAAAACCAAAAGTAATCTAAGGAGATATTGCGGCGCAACGAAAAGGTAATGGGTTGTAGTTATTGCAAGACCTATTTTAGCAGTGAAGACCCAATCACGGAACTATTTTGTTTGTGTATAGGGATTGAACTGAAAAACAGGTTTAAGGGTAGATTGAATAAGCACGAAAGTTATTGAATTTGGAGTTTCAAGTGTAAGAAATTCCAATTCATATTTTTGGATGTAGTTAAGCTTAGGATTAGAACATGAGGAAATTAAATGAATTAGTGTAGAAAAATTAAGGTTCGAAAAAACGAACTGAGAGATACACGACCATCCAACACGATCGTGTTGCTCCTGATCCACGCAAAAAGAGATATAAAATGAGCGTGAATAAATACCGGCAAGTGTACCGGATCGGATCAAGTAATATAGTGAGAGAAGAGTGTCGAACGACGAAGATTGATTAAGTAATAGACCTATATCAATTTCTACTATTATTTAGGCAATGATATTTGATGAGAATCGAATGAATTATACTAAATGCGCAAAAAGAGAATTGTGTTTGAAAAAGTATGAATTGATGGTGGGAAATTAGAATCCACCCTAATTCTACTAATCATATTGCCTTCATGTTATAATAACTCATAGCTATATGGATTTTCACAAGAAATTGACAAAACCTTAATCCCTTTTCAAGTTTTAAAGTAACATTACCCCAATTTAATTTAATAGCTCCCGCTAATTAAAATCAATGGAGGATTCTAATTCACAATCATAAATTTCCCAATTATATGATTGCCTAATATCTTTAAAATAATTTCTCCTAATCCCTTAGTGAAAAATTTAATAAAAATATTGCATGAAACACTTAGGTCAATTTCTAATAAAATTCAATAACGTTGCTTCCGCATGAATTATTAAATCTTACTTAGGAATTCCTGATAAAACCTAAATTTCTCTTTCGAGTCATTTAAATTCCCATGCATTGATTTCAATTAAAAAAAAAACAATTTATAGCAGGACTTCTTATATGAAAATTCCGTATATCTATATGTCTTATAACATGATGTTAGGGGGAGAATGTTAAGTTCTCTAATTTAGTTTTGATGTTAACAAAAGAGGAATAATGTGTAACAAATGAAGATAGTATGTAATTTTTCTAAAATTGAACAAGGAGACAGAAGCTTGTTCAGAACCTTCAAAAGTGTTATATAGACTATTTTTGTTTTGACAGAAGGTGTTTCAGAAGTTGTGTAGTGTATCCGTAGTTATCGTGTTAATTTTTCAGAAGCACTTTCAGAACCTTTACACTAGGAGAACAGTTGACAGGTTTGTTTCAGAAGCACTTTCAGAACCTTCATAACAGGAGGACAGTTAACAGGTTTGCTTCAGAAGCACTTTCAGAACCTTTCATGTTTGTCACGAATTTTTCCAGATTACGTTCTAATTTTTATATCGATATTTTTCAAGGCCTAGCTCCACGTGTCAAGTATTTTTGGGTAATATACTTGATGTGTTTTACTAAAGTTGGATTTTATATCATGGGGTTTTTAATTTACATAAAGTTTTACAAGATTTTATTCAAAGATTTCATTTTATGATAAAATGAGATCATATAAGATTTACAAGTTTTATCAAAATTTAAATTTAGATATTTGTGCTATATTTTGGGAGATCCAGCCGTTACAAAGATAAGGATAAGAAATATGGTTGTTACATGAAGATATGGTTCCACAATGTGAGGGATATCTTCAAGAAACTTGATCCAAGAGATATATCCAAAGAAGATCTCGGTTAAACTAATTTATCCAAGCTTATCCTCATCAACAATATCACAGAATGTAGATTCTCACCAACAGATCCAACTTATTTTTGAATTAAAAATTCAAAAATAAATTCAAGATTGTCACGTGGAAAGTAGTCGTTATGTTTTCTTCATATAAGGAGTGTTTAATTCAAATGAAAAAAAAGAGAACGTTGTTGAACAGAAAAAGAGACACACGAAAAGAAAGGCTCATACATCTTCAAGCGAAAAATCTTTACATATACATGTGAATTATCATATAGAGGAAATCTGATATTCCTCATTGTTGTTGAAATTCCTTTCGTGAATAAGGAATTGTTTGTTGTTTCATCACTGTAGTTGAGTGATTAGCTTAGTAAAGAAGCTAGAAAGATTTAACAGTGAGACTTTGCCTTGAAGAGGTTTATGTTGTATATCTTCAATTTGTTTGATATAGTGAAACACAACCGGGACCCCGACGTGGAGTTGGAAGAGAGGACTGACGCGCGAGGCGGAACCTCTATAAATATTTGAGCATTCTATTCTTCTCTACTCGTTTTATTTACTGCACATTATTGTTCTTCATTATTGTTATTCACATGATTTTATTAGTCGAGAGTTTTGATTGATTTGTGAAAAAGTGAAACTTTAAGTAATTAATCAATTTACCCCCCTCTTGATTAATCTAATTGGGACCAACAATTGGTATCAAAGCAGGACTATTATATTTTGAGTGATCCAAAATGGTTGAAAATAATGTTGCAATTAATCGAGCTCCTTACTTCGATGGCTCAAACTTCTCATACTGGAAGATGCGTATGGAAACTTACATTAAAGCTAATGATTATGATTCATGGTAGGTCATTTCGCTTGGAGACAATGTGATCACCTTGAACAGAAATTCGACCTTGTCAGATTCGAAGAAGAAAATTATCGAGAAGAACAACAAAGCGAAAAATTTATTACTGACTACTATTGCTCCATCAGAGTTCTATTTGATATCATTGTGTGCAAGTGCAAAGGAGATTTAGGATATCCTATCCGATACATATGAAGGGACTGATACCATCAAGGAAACCAAAATAAATGCTTTAATTCAACAGTATGAATTATTTAAGTTTAAGTCTAATGAAGATGTCAAAGATGCTTTTAACAGGTTTACAGCTATTACAAATGAGCTTTCATCACTTGGAAAGAAACTTCCAGATCCAGATCTTGTGAGGAAAATGTTGAGGATATTGCCACCATCTTGGGATGCTAAGAAAACTGCTATAGAGGAAGCTCAAGACCTAAACAAGCTAACTCTCAGTCAATTGAGAGAAAAGCTCATGGCATATGAGTCACACATAAAGACCACGCAAAGAGGAGAGGACGGTACCAAAGGGATTGCGTTTAAAGTCAAGGAAATAAAGCAAAATGAAACTGAAACAGATGATAGCGACGATGAGAAAGAAGAGGACATCGGTCTTTTAGCATGTAGACTCAACAGGCTGCTCAAGAAGCAAAGAGGTAAGAAGTTTAATGTTTTCAAGAAAAGTATTGAATATAAGCATAATGATGCAGGAAAAGCATACAAGGAGAAAGAAAAGAAGAAAGAGAAAAGGGAGATTCAATGTTATGAATGCAAAAAGCCACGACACATCAAATATGAATGTCCAACACTGATCAAGAAAATGGAAAATTATAAAAAGAAAAGTCGAGCAATGCTAGCAACATGGAGTGATTTAGAGGATACAGAGATAAATTCAGAGGATTTAGAAGAAGAAGAGGATGAGGCAAATCTATGTTTAATGGCTAGTTCTGAGGTACATTCTGAATATGGTGAAGATGTAATTGAAACTGACATGCTAGTAGAAATGAGTAAGCTATTAAAGGCACTAAAAAGGGCTGATACAAAATTAGCTAAGTATGAAAACGAAATAAAAGCTCTTAAGAATGAAAAGGAGGCAGTAAAGTAAACAAATTCGTTACTTGCGGATGAAAATGATATCCTGAAACAAGAAAATGAATCCATGCATGTGAGTATTGAAAAATTAAGAGTAGAAAATCACCTACTTGAAGTAGAAACAAGTAACATGAAGGTAAAGATTGATGAACTATCCAATTCATTGAAAACTACCTTTAAGAAATTTGATGAAAGTGACAAGAAATTGACCATGTTAAATTTCTTCACAAATAATTTCAAATGAAAAACATGGGTTAGGATATGAGCATGGTTCGAGTTCAAAATCGAATCAAAATACGGTTTTTGTTAAAGCTAAACAAGTCTTAAGTGATGAATTCAAAAGTAAAAAGTACATTTCGAATACAAATATTATTAAAAGAGGAAATACCAGAGACTTTTACAGAAGTTATTCTGACAAGAGGTATCCACACAATGGGTACTATTGAAGCAATACCAGAAGGTATAACAGAAGTTATACAAACCAGAACTTCCAGAAACAGGTAAATGACAGGTATAGGAATGTTAATTCTTATGCATGCTTCTTCTGTAATAAATTTGGTCATATTGAGAAATTTTGCTATTATAAAAGAAATAAGCTCAGTAGTCAACAAGTAAATCGAAGAAATCAAATGAGCTTATCTTTTAAAGGGCCCAAACTTGCTTGGGTTCCTAAAAGGACTTAATTCTTTTTATTTGTACAGGAACATGAAGCTAAAATAAGAGGAACATGGTATTTGGATAGTGGATGTTCTAGACATATGACTGTAGATGCTTCATTGTTCAATAGCATAAATTGGGAAGAAAAAGGGTATGTAAAGTTTGGAGATGATAGTAGAGGTAAAATAATTGCCACTGGAACGATTGGTATGCCTACTTTTCTCATTGAAAATATATATCTTGTGCAAGGTTTAAAACATAATTTACTTAGTATTAGTCAGTTATGTGATAAAGGTTATAGAATGATTTTTTATCAAGACAAGTGCTATGCTTTTAATGAAAATGATGAAAGATTATTTGAAGGAATTAGGAAAAGAAATATCTATCTTATAAAACCAGATGAAATCAATAATGATTGTTGTTTAATTTCTTTGAATGATCATGTTTTTGCTTGGCATAAACGACTAGGACACGTTAATTTTAATCATTTAGAAAAATTATCTAAAAAGGATATTATTAAAGGATTACCTAAGATAAATATTAAACAAGATGTGAAATGTGATACTTGCTTAAAGAATAAAGTGGTTTCTTTCTCTCATAAAAATAAAAATGTAATCTCAACTAAGAGACCACTTGAATTATTGCATCTTGATCTTTTTAGACCTACTAGAGTCTTAAGCATGGGTGGAAGCAAATATGGACTTGTTATTGTTGATGATTTTTCAAGATACACTTGGGTTATATTCTTGCGACACAAAAGAGATACCTTTGATTCTTTTCAAAAGTTTGCAAAACAAATACAAAATGAAAAGGGAGTTTCCATAATTAGTCTTCGAACTGATCACGGAACAGAATTTCAAAATGCAAGTTTTTTAAACTTTTGTGACGAACATGGTATATCTCATAATTTCTCAGCTCCATACACTCCTCAACAAAATGGAGTAGTGGAATGCAAGAATAGAACTTTACAAGAGATGACTAGATCTATGTTAAATGAAAGTGGAATTGCTAAGTATTTTTGGGCAGAAGTAGTTTCTACAGCTTACTATATCATCAATAGAGTTTTCATTCGACCTATGACATCAAAGACTGCTTATGAGATGTTTCGAGGTAAGAAACCTAATGTTTCATATTTCCATATCTTTGGATCTAAATGCTTTGTGAAAAAGAATCCACTCAACCTTGGTAAGTTTGATGAAAGATCTGAAGAAGCTATTTTCTTAGGATATTCTCAAAATAGTCGTGCTTATCGTGTTTTCAATAAATCATCAAAAACTATTGAAGAATCAATAAATGTTAAATTTATTGAGGATTTAAAGGATGTTGATTCTGATGAAGAAAAGGACTCCAATTCTAAAGCAGAAGTTAGTTCAGAACCTAAGTTAGAAGCACCTGTTGTTAACATTCGAGGATTTGGTCATCCAGAACCTATTTCAGAGGAAAATACATAAGGTACTTCAGAAGTTGTAAGATCTGAGCAAGAGGCTTCTAAAGCTTGGAGGTATAAGTCTACACATCCTTTTGATCAAATAATAGGCAATATTTAATTGGGTGTTAAAACAAGAGCTAATCTACAAAATCTTGAAAATCATTTTATGTTGTTATCTGAAATTGAACTTAGTAATATGGAAGAAGCTTTAAATGATGAAAATTGGATTATTTCTATGCAAGAAGAATTAAATCAATTTCAAAGAAACAATGTATGGAATTTAGTTCCTAGACCTAGAGGAAAGTCTATAATTGGAACTAAATGGGTGTTTAAAAATAAATTAGACGAAGATGGTAAAATTATAAGAAATAAAGTAAGATTAGTAGCTAAAGGTTATTCACAAGAAGAAGGAATAGATTTTGATGAAACATATGCACCTGTTGCTAGACTAGAAGCAATACGGTTAATGCTTGCATATGCATCTTATAAGGATTTTAAAGTTTTTCAAATGGATGTAAAAAGTGCATTTTTAAATGGCTTTATAAAAGAAGAAGTTTATGTAGAACAACCACCTGGTTTTGAAGATCCTTTCAAATCAGACTATGTTTTTAAATTAAATAAAGCACTATATGGTTTGAAACAAGCTCCAAGAGCTTGGTATGAAAGATTGAGTATGTTTTTGATCTCTAAAGGCTTTCATAGAGGAAAAGTTGACACTACTTTATTCTTGAAAACTTTTGATAATGATATCTTGGTTGTACAAATATATGTGGATGATATTATCTTTGGATCTACTAAAGAATTGTTGTGTCAAGAATTTGCTGAGACCATGCAGGCATAATTTGAAATGTCAATGATGGGAGAGTTGACATTCTTTTTGGGGCTTCAAATAAAACAAACAAAAGAAGGAATTTTTGTTCATCAAGAAAAATACACAAAACAAATATTGAAGAAATTTGGATATGATGGATGCAAAAAGGTTACAACACCTATGAGTACTTCATCAAGGTTAGACTCTGACTTAAATGGAAAGAAGGTAAGTGAAAAACTTTATAGGAGTCTTATAGGTTCTTTATTGTACTTGAATGCGTCTAGACCTGATATTTTGTTCAGTGTGTGTTTGTGTGCTAGATTTCAAGCTACACCAACAGAAATTCATTTATCAGCTATAAAGCGAATTTTCAAATACCTAGTTAATACTTCAAATTTAGGCATTTGGTATCCTAAAAATTAGAATTTTGATCTAATAGGATATTCTGATGCAGATTATGCTGGTTGTAAAATTGATAGGAAAAGCACCTCTGGTACTTGTCAATTCCTAGGTGATAAATTAATTTCTTGGTCTTCTAAAAAGCAAAATTCTGTTGCTCTATCCACAGCTGAAGTTGAATATGTTTCTATTGGTAATTGCTGTACACAAGTTTTATGGATAAAACAACAATTGAATGATTATGGAATAAATTTTAAAACTGTGCCAATTAAATGTGACAACACAAGTGCGATAAATTTGACAAAAAAATCTAGTACATCATTTTAGGTCAAAGCACATAGAAATTAGACATCATTTTATTAGAGATCATGTGCATAATGGAGATATAAATGTTGAATTTGTGTCAACCGATAATCAATTTGCAGACATTTTTACTAAACCTCTTGAAAAGGTAAAATTTGAATTTATTAGAAATGAATTAGGAATTTGTAACCCTTTTTGAATTTTTTTTCCCCGAAACCTTTAATATTTGAAAATATTTATTCATATAAAATATTTTTTTTCTCTTCATTCGTTTCCTTCCTTCTTTAATTTCCTTTCTTTGCAATCTGTTCTTTTTCTCTCTCTATTTTCCTTCTCTCTCATTGCAACTCCAATGGCACCTAAATCTTCAGAATGTCTCAAACAAAAATCCTTCAAAACAAAATCATCCAACAAGCCTTTAGTGATTCATGATGAATCTTCAAATTCTTCGGAAAAATATCAAGAACCTTCAATAGAGGAAAATCCGAGTTCCCTTGACTTCGAATCTATCATAAGTTCCAAGAAAATTTCCAAAAGAAAATGGGTTGCATCGTCTTCAAAAGGGAAAGAAAAGGTGACTCAAGAAACCTCTCCACTCAAGAAAACAACCAAGGAGCAAACGAAACAAAAGAATGTACCAAGTTTGAAACCCTCAAATTCAAAATCTCTTCGAAGGAAGAAAAACAAGGCGTGTTCTTGTAGTTTTGTGGATTTTAATTTCTTTACTAGTAATGGATTTTACTAGAATGAACTGTTAGAACCCATAGGATGCATGGAACTTTGCTCTACTCAAGTTCTAGTTTATGGCGAGTGTGTCAAAGAATTTTATGGAAGTTTAAGTCTTTCGGAAGGGAATATTTTAGTTTCCAGGGTATGTGATCAAGACATTACAATTTCTAGGGAACATGTAGTTAAATGTCTACACCTACATGATGTAAATGATGATGTAGAGATTACGAACATGCCTAGGAATGATCTATTTGCTGCTATAAATGGAGGCTTACAAATGGATTATGGAAAAGAAGCAATGGTCATTGATTTCGAGTTGTTTCCTCGAATCATACACAAGATCATTATTGAATGTCTATGTCCAAGGAAGGGCAGTTCTACCTCAATGTCCATAGAACATGCTCAAATTATCTATGCGATGATTAACAAAAAGAATGTGGACATGGCTTCTAGAGTCATTGATCAAATATGGAGAAATAAAGAAAGTTTGGTATTTGGGAATATACTCATGTGGTTGTTTGTGTTTAAGGGGATAGTTTTGCCTACTAGCTCTTCTGAACCTATTAAGTTGAAGAGGATAGGTAAAGAAGTTTTTCATCATATGTCGATCTTTGTTAAAGATTGTTTGTGGTATGCGAATGATGGTGCACATTTTGTCCATCAAAGGCATATGAAAAGAATTGTTCCTTTTGGAACTTCTTCAATATCTATTCAAGAAGGAGGTTCAGAACTTAGAACAGAGTTTGAAACAGATCATGGGAAGAAACCATATGCTGATGAGGTTGGGAAGAGTGGAACAAAAGAAGTTATATCCAATGTTGATCTGGAACAAATGAAGAATGTTATTCGAGAAAGTTTGAAACATGAGCTATCGGATTTAGTTAAGACAGCTTTAACAAATGAAGTTCTTCAATGATCTGATCTGAGGAGACTAGAATCAATGGAGTTACAAGTTAGACAAACTTCTGATATTCTTTCTGATATCAAGAAGAATTCTGAGAAAATGCTTACCGATCTCCATCACTATAGAATTCTCTATGATGAATTTAGTGCAAGAGTCAAACAAGATTTATCTAATAATGTGATTGCTTTTGAAAAATTTGTCTCTCAAGTGAAGAAGATCGAAGATTCAGTTACTAACTCCTTCAAGACTTTGGACTCCAAGATGGATAAAACCTCCCAATCTGTCACAAGTCTTCATGGTGAAATCAAGCTGTTCTTATCCAACAAATTTCTAGATTATGTTCGCTCTGGTGCCCATATCATCAACTTGGATACTTCACCAGAGAAACCTTCTTCTACCAAACCTTCCACCACTCCCTCTACCTCTCGAGTCACAAGATCCAGAAAATCTTAGTTCTTTGTCTTAAATTTTTCTTTGCAATCAAGTTGTAAAAGACTACTTTTATCTTTTATGCATCGATTAAGGGGGAGTTATCCTTTTTGCTGTTAACAAAAAGGGGGAGAATGATTCTATATTGCTTATGAGTGCTTATGATCAATGTGTTTATGATCATCAATGCAATTATAATGATTCTATTGTGCTTCAGATGCTTTTCTGACATGAAAGTTGTTTCTATATTTTGTTTATCTAATGGTGTTTTGTTATCATCAAAAAGGGGGAGAATGTTAGGGGGAGAATGTTAAGTTCTCTAATTTAGTTTTGATGTTAACAAAAGAGGAATAATGTGTAACAAATGAAGATAGTACATAATTTTTCTAAAGTTGAACAAGGAGACAGAAGCTTGTTCAGAACCTTCAAAAGTGTTATATAGACTATTTTTGTTCTGACAGAAGGTGTTTCAGAAGTTGTGTAGTGTATCTATAGTTATCGTGTTAATCTTTCAGAAGCACTTTCAGAACCTTTACACTAGGAGAACAGTTGACAGGTTTGTTTCAGAAGCACTTTCAGAACCTTCATAACAGGAGGACAGTTAACAGGTTTACTTTAGAAGCACTTTCAGAACCTTTCATGTCTGTTACGAATTTTTCCAAATTACGTTCTAATTTTTATATCGATATTTTTCAAGGCCTAGCTCCACGTGTCAAGTATTTTTGGGTAATATACTTGATGTGTTTTACTAAAGTTGGATTTTATATCATGGGGTTTTTAATTTACATAAAGTTTTACAAGACTTTATTCAAAGATTTCATTTTATGATAAAATGAGATCATATAAGATTTACAAGTTTTATCAAAATTTAAATTTAGATATTTGTGCTATATTTTGGGAGATCCAGCAGTTACAAAGATAAGGATAAGAAATATGGTTGTTACATGAAGATATGGTTCCACAATGTGAGGGATATCTTCAACAAACTTGATCCAAGAGATATATCCAAAGAAGATCTCGGTCAAACTAATTTATCCAAGCTTATCCTCATCAACAATATCATAGAATGCAGATTCTCTCCAATAGATCCAACTTATTTTTGAATTAAAAATTCAAAAATAAATTCAAGATTATCACGTGGAAAGTAGCCGTTGTGTTTTCTTCATATAAGGAGTGTTTAATTCAAATGAAAAAAAAGAGAACGTTGTTGAACAGAAAAAGAGACACACGAATAGAAAAGGTTCATACATCTTCAAGCGAAAAATCTTTACATATACATGTGAATTATCATATAGAGGAAATATGATATTCCTCATTGTTGTTGAAATTCCTTTCGTGAATAAGGAATTGTTTGTTGTTTCATCACTGTAGTTGAGTGATTAGCTTAGTAAAGAAGCTAGAAAGACTCAACAGTGAGACTTTGCCTTGAAGAGGTTTATGTTGTATATCTTCAATTTGTTTGATATAGTGAAACACAACCGGTATAGACAACCGGGACCCCGGTGTGGAGCTGGAAGAGAAGACTGACGCGCGAGGCGGAACCTCTATAAATATCTGAGCATTCTATTCTTCTCTACTCATATTATTTACTGCACATTATTGTTCTTCATTATTGTTATTCACGTGATTTTATTAGTCGAGAGTTTTGATTGATTTGCGAAAAAGTGAAACTTTAAGTAATTAATCAATTCACCCCCCTCTTGATTAATCTAATTGGGACTAACACATGAATACAATGATCATTTTAGTTTGAATTATGGCTTCATCATGTTTCCCACAAGGATGAATTAGATCATTATGGTGTGGATTGCATAAAAACAATTGAAATAATTAGGTGCAATGGAATTCATATTGAATAATAAGAATAAACTAATAAATGGCATAAAAGAAAATAAAGTAAATGAAACAATTGCTATAATCTTCAAGAATTTGTAGAACTTCAATCTTCCGAAATGATTCCTAGAATTCTTCAATTGAAAGCAAACTTCAACAAAATAACATTCTTTCTTCAAACTAAAATTTGGAATAACATGGAATGTAAAAGAATTAAAGAGAATATAAAATCCTACAGTTCCTAAGAGAATTCTAATGATTCAAAAGATCAAAACAAGGATGCTTTCAAGGTTCACACAAGGGGTCTATTTATAGATCCAAAGAGGAGGAGGATAAGGCTGATCTGATGAGGAATTGAGTCAGCAAATTAATCAAGATAAGATTTTGGAGAGATTTTCGCAATGGATATCCGAGGAACAATGTAGGCCGGCTCAAGGCCAGCGGCCTTGAATGTAGGCTGGCTCAAGGCCGACGACTTTGATGTTTCTTTCTAGGCCGGTTTAATGTAGGTCGATGGCTTTGATGTTTCTTTCTAGGCCGGCTCAAGGCCGGCGACCTTCAATGTAATCCTTCACTTGCTTCTTCAATTTTGTGAAAAACTACTCCAATTAACTTGTAATTTACTTTTAGGTCCTCAAAACCTGAAATTTCACAATAAACACCATTTAAGTACCATTTCTTTATATTTTCTTATAATATTGAAATAAATTTAATATAAATCCAAAAGAAAATATAAGTATAATGTGATCTTATCAACATCCCCACACTTGAACTTTTGCTTGTCCTCAAGCAAAATAATTGAATTAAACAAGAGAAATCCGTCATTAAACTTTTGGTGCCCATTGTTCTGACCATACTGAAACTTGTAACTAGTATATCTAGTTGAAATTTAGTAGTTAATCTAAATAAAACAGATTTTTAATCCTAGTGTTTAACAATCAAAAGAAAAATACTTAGTCCATAAGGAAAAACATTCATTTAAACTTCATTGGTTATTAGCAAGTATAATCTCCCTCAATTTTACTTCTCTAAACAAGGTAACAAAAAGTGAAAGCTTATGGTATCCATTTTTTCCCTAGAATTTCTCCCTTTTTAATTTAGTCTTTATTTCACTTATTGTCCTATATTCACATTTTTTTTTATTTGCCTTAATTGACAGCGGAGTCAGACTTCACTCTTCTGAGGGACCAAAGCTCGCCCTTGTCAACCTGGCTTTCATTAAGGTACTATTTTTTTTTTTTGCCTTTTCGCCCTTCTCGTTGTTGTGAGTTTATTGAGTCGGCACATCCTGGGCTCATCGCCTAAGTGACCAGGTTTTAAAGGGACCCCTACGAACTTTTCCTCACACTGACATTTAAGATTGGATACTCTTAACTCACTTTCCTGAGTCATTGGAGTAAAGGCTCTAATTATTATAATTATTTTTTTGCATAAATAAATATTAGTTAAAACTATTTTTATAAGGGATCACTAAGTAAAATATTTCCTTTACCTCTTTCACTAAGTGTTAAGGTATCCTCAAAGAAATTTCAAGAGAAATTTATCC
This sequence comes from Laguncularia racemosa, assembly GCA_037954665.1. Classification (NCBI taxonomy): domain Eukaryota; kingdom Viridiplantae; phylum Streptophyta; class Magnoliopsida; order Myrtales; family Combretaceae; genus Laguncularia; species Laguncularia racemosa. The sequence goes on along the minus strand of JBBMOL010000022.1, from coordinate 1,650,431 downwards.
CAACCAATTTTTCCATGATGTAAACTTGCTTGTTTTTTCAACTTAAGGACTCAATCTCAAATTTAAAGGCTAAACATAGGGTAAATCCGTTCTCTAGAGATTTTACTATTAAATTTTAACTATGTAAACTAGTCACAACAGTTGGCGAGTGGGGCACCAATCTAAGTTAATTTCAAGATTCCATTGATGATAAACACTTAAGGACATAAATAAAGCATGGGGATTGTAAGCTCATGATATGTGCAATCAATCATTATACTTCTACATTTATAATCCCTTTCCCACACTTAAATTGGACAATGTCCTCGTTGTTCCTATAATAGCACAAAATTAAGGAAAAGAATGTCAATGCAAAAATTGAAACACTAGTACTTCCCTAGTGTAAAGTTGTTCATCAGCAAGAAAATTCCTCCCAAAATGTCTGTCATCCTTAGAGTGTCTTGAATGCAAGAGGAGAGTGAGTGAGAGAGTGAAGAGAAAATAGGTCAAAGAGAGAGGAGAAGTGCGAGAGAGAGGGAGAGCAGTCATGAGAGAATAAGTGAGTGAGAGAGAAAAATAAGTGAGCAAATGAGAGAGAGAGAAGGGCCGACCAATGTCTAAAAACTAGATAAAGGCCAGCACCCTCTACCTGTACTCCGCCGTCCTTTTGAGCCGGCCTTTATTTGTACCGAGTTTAGGTCGGCTGAAACCGGTGGCTCTTATCCAGCCTTGAATTAGAATTTTTTTTCTCTCTTTTTTTTTAATTTTTTTATATCAACAAAACTAAAACACTAGTGTATATACTTATTGAGCATGGGCTGCCTCCCACGAAGCGCTTAGTTTATAGTCGCTAGCCTGACTTTTCCAGTTCAAGTTCTCAAATCTCTTAAATCCACAGCTGTGGCATTTCTATCAACATTTTCCCCTTCATAGTAATGTTTGAGAAGATAACTGTTTACCTTGAAAGTACGGTTGTCTTTTGCCTTCAACTCAACTGCACCATAAGGAAACACATTAACAATTTCAAAGGGTCCAGACCATCGTAATTTCAACTTACCTGGGAATAGCTTCAAGCGAGAGTTGTATAGTAAGACCTTTTGACCAAGGAAAAATTCTCGCCTCACGATGTTCTTATCATGCCATCGCTTTGTTCGTTCTTTGTAAATTTTGGCATTTTCATATGCTTCTTCTTTCAATTTAGCCATCTGATTTAGTTAAAGCAATCTTTTTTCACCTGCAGCTTTCTCATCAAAGTTAAGGTATTTAATAGCCCAGTATGCCTTGTGCTCGAGCTCTACTGGTAAGTGACACGATTTACCAAAACAAATCTTGTATGGGGACATTCCTATAGGGGTTTTAAACGCTATTCTATAAGCCCATAATGCATCGTCGATTTTTAAAGACCAATCTTTCCTGGATGCATTGACAGTCTTTTCTAGAATTCGCTTAATTTCCCTATTGGATACCTCAACCCGTCTACACGTTTGTGGATGATAAGGGGTGGCAATTTTGTGAGTAACTCCATATTTTAATAATAATTTCTCAAATTGCTTGTTACAAAAATGTTTTCCCCCATCACTTATTATAGCTCTAGGTACCCTAAATCTTGAAAATATATTCTTTTTCAAAAATTTAATGACAACCCTGCTGTCATTAGTTTGTAGAGCAACCTCCTCTACCTATTTTGAAACATAATCAATAGCTAAAAGAATATATTTGTTTGAAAAAGATGAGGGAAAAGGACCCATAAAGTCGATTCCCCAAACGTCAAAAAGCTCAATTACAAGTATATTATTTTGTGGTAATTCGTGTCTCCTAGAAATGTTGCTAGTTCTTTAACATTGAGCACAAGACATGATGTAGTTCCTGCAATCACTGAACAACCTCGGCCAATAAAATCTACATGATAAAATTTTAGCTGCCGTTTTTTCTACACCAAAGTGACCTCCTGCCTCTCTAGAATGACAATGCTGTATAATGCTAAGCTGTTCACTTTTAGGTACACATCGTCTAATTATTTGGTCAGCACAATTTTTAAAGAGATATGGTTCATCCTAAAAATAAAACTTCACATCATGTAAAAATTTCTTTTTTTCTGTTGTAGGATAAACCATATGGAGTGATTTTGCTAACCAAATAATTAACGATATCAGCATACTAAGGTAATCCTTGGACTTCTACTACATGCAATTGTTCATCAGGGAACTTTTCATTTATAGGTGAATCAAAACAATTGGATTCAAGACGGGATAAATGATCAGCCACCACATTTTCAGTTCCCTTCTTATCTTTAATTTCCAGGTTAAATTCTTGCAGTAGTAGAATCCATCGAATAACTTTAGCAAATAAATACTTAAGGGTATCATGGTCAGTATATACTATGATTTTAGAACCTATTAGATAAGGCCGAAATTTATGGCATGCAAATATGACTGCTAAAAGTTCTTTTTCAGTTGTGGCATAATTCCTTTGGGCCTCATTTAAGGTTCTGCTCGCATAGTATATTACATGAAATGACTTATCTTTCCTTTACCTAAGTACCGCTCCTACAGCATAGTCGTTGGCATCGCACATCAACTCGAAGGGAAGCTCCCAATCAGGTGCAACAATCACTGGTGCAGTAGTGAGCTTCTCCTTCAATAGATCAAATGCCTGAAAACAATTATCATAGAAAATAAAGGCAAAATCTTTTTCTAATAAATTACAAAGAGGTCTTGAGATTTTAGAGAAGTCCTTGATAAATCTCTTGTAGAAGCCAGCATGTCCCAAGAAGCTTCTGATTCCTTTCACTATAGTAGGTGGTGGTAGCTTCTCTATCACCTCTACTTTTGCCCTGTTAACCTCAATTCCCTGCTTAGATACTTTGTGCCCTAAGGCTATTCCCTCTCTTACCATGAAATGGCATTTTTCCCAGTTAAGAAGCAGATTAGTTTCCTTGCATCTCTTAAGCACACATCCTAAATTTGTCAGACATGTTTCGAATGACTTCCCAAAAACAGAAAAATCATCCATGAATATTTCAATAAAATTTTCTATCATGTCAGAAAATATGGACATCATGCATCTTTGAAATGTAGCGGGTGCATTACAAAGACCAAAGGGCATTCTCCTAAAAGCAAATGTGCCATAGGGACAAGTAAAGGTGGTTTTCTCCTGGTCCTCGGGTGCTATATGGATTTGATTGTAACAAGAATAACCATCTAAAAAATAGTAATAAGCATGCCCTGCAAGTTTTTTTAACATCTGATACATAAAAGGGAGGGGGAAATGATCTTTGCGGGTAGCATCATTCATTTTTCTATAGTCTATACAGACTCTCCAACCAGTTACAGTGCGAGTGGGAATTAATTCATTAGCCTCATTTTTTACTACAGTCATACCACCTTTTTTTGGTATAACTTGGATAGGACTAACCCATTTACTATCAGAAATTGGAAAAATAATGCCTGCATCTAACAATTTAAGCACTTCTTTTTTTACAACTTCCTTAAGAGTTGGGTTAAGTCTTCTTTGTGGTTGTACTGTAGGTTTGCACTCAGCCTCAAGAAATATCCTATGAGTACAAATTGAAGGGCTAATTCCCTTAATATCAGCAATGGTCCACCCGATAGCTTCCTTATGCTCTCTTAGAACATCCAAAAGTTGTTGCTCTTGATCACCTGTCAAAGAAGAAGAAATGATTATTGGCAAAGTATCATCTGTTCCAAGATATGCATATTTCAAATGACTAGGTAATGGTTTAAGCTCAAGCACCGGCGGTTGTGTCAATGATGGAATTGGCTTCTTCTCACTTGTTCCTAGCTCCTCATAGTAGTGAGCTCGAATTTCTAATGCATCTTCCACCCATTCTTCAATTGGTTCTTCATCATCACTCCATTCATCTATATCCTTGAGAACCGATTCTATTGTCTCCATTCCTGCATTCTCTTCAATATTCTCACAGGAGACTTCATCAATAATATCAATTGTGTAACATGGCTTACAATCATCAAATTTCCTAATGGCCTCATAAACATTGAAAGTGACTTCTTCATCCATAACTCTCAAGGTCAGCTTACCTTGTTCCACATCTATCAATGCCTTACCTGTTGCTAGGAATGGTCTTCCTAAGATCATGGGTACCTCTCTATCTTCTTCCATTTCCAGGACTATAAAGTCAATTGGAAAGATGAATTTGTCCACTTTTACTAGGACATTCTCCACTATACCCTTTGGGTACTTGACACTTCTATCCGCAAGTTGTAAGGTGACGTGTGTCTCCTTACATTCTCTAAGTCGTAGTTTTCTGAAAATGGACAGAGGCATTAAATTTATACTTGCACCAGAATCTATAAGTACTTTATCAAAATGAAAATTACCAATAGTGCAAGGAATAGTAAAACTTCCCTAATCTCTTTGTTTTCTTGGCAAATTGGATAAATTCTTCTGTAAGATCATAGAACACTCCCCTGTAAGCATTACAGATTCATTTCCATCTATCTTTCTCTTTTTGGTGAGCAAATCCTTCATGAATCTAGCACATGAAGGCATTTGCTGAAGTGCCTCTGCAAAAGGAATGTTAATTTGCAAATTTTTAAAGACTTTTAAAAATTTAGCAAATTGTGAATCCAATTGTTGTTGCTTCAGCCTTCCTGGGAAAGGAATAGGAGGAACATATGCTTTCACTTTTGGTGAATTTTTCTTTGGTTCCTCTTCTGGTTGTTTCCCTTTATCTTTCTTTAGGTTAACCTCCTCTTCCTTAAGTTTCTTATCAACTAATTCCTTACCACTCCTTAGCATAATAACATTTACACCCTTAGGATTCTGCTCAGTATTGCTAGGTAAATACCCAGATGGTCTATTACTCAACTGTTGAGACATTTGACTAAGCTGATTTTCGAGATTCCTAATGGTGGCTTGTTGATCTTGCAACATTGTGTCAGTCTTTTTCATATAACTTATCATGAGTTCTTCCATTTTAGACTGACCTTGCTGAGAAGAGGTATTATGATTAGGATATTGTTGATGGGGGATATTATGATTAGGACCTTGCTTTTGAAATCCAGGTGGTTTAAGTGCGTTATTATCATTTCTCCATGAGAAATTTGGATGGTTACGCCACCTTGGATTGTAGGTGTTTGAATAAGGTCCTTGATTACCTCTTTGGAAATTGTTGACAAAATTTACTTGCTCTCCATGGGATGAGGGGGAGAAGTTTCCAGATGGGCACTCAAGAGTTGAGTGTGGTCCTAAGCATAACTCACAACAAGAAATTTGATTAACATTAAAAGAAGGTGCATATGTGAGTTTACTTACCTGGGCAGTAAGAGCAGAAATCTGAGCTGTTAAGGTGTCCATGTCATTGACAGATGCCACTCTAGACTTACCTCTTTCATGTTGCCAATTATGTGCACTAGAGGCCATTTCATCAATCAAAGCACTAGCCTCATCATACGTCTTACTCATTAGTGCACCACCAGAAGTAGCATCTACCAGAGATCTTAATGTCTCATCTAAACTGAGATAGAAAATCTCAATAAGGAGATTATCTGGTAATCCATGATGGGGGCATTTTCTAATTGCCTCCTTGAATCTTTCCCATGCTTCATAAAGTGATTCACCACTAAACTTAGTGAAGTTTGTGATGTCATTTCTTAACCTAGCAGTTCTAGCTGGTGGAAAAAATCTCCATAAAAATTTAGATGAGAGATCAACCCAAGTGGTTATAGAGTCTTGTGGCAGTGAATTGTACCAAGCCCTAGCTTTTTCTCTAAGTGAAAACGGAAAAAGTTGTAGCCTAATTACATCATCAGATACATTATTCATTTTCACTATATTACAATATTGAAGAAATACTGCAATATGCTCATCAGTACTCTCATTTGGATATCCTCCAAATTGATTTGATTGAACCATTTGAACGATTGCTGGTTTTAACTCAAAATTGTTAGCCTGAATTATCGGTCTTCTGATTGTAGGACCTGAAACAACAGGTACCGTGTATTCCCGAAGTGCTCTACCAACACCTTGAATCCGATTGTTGTTCTCATCTACCATGTTCTCTTCTTTCTTTCTTCTCTGCTCTCTTCTAAGTTGTCGCAAGGTGCGTTCTATCTCAAGATTAATTGGTAGAAGTTCAACACTTCTACTCTTGCGCATAAAAAGAACCTCAAAGAGAACTGGAAACGATCACACAATAATAAAAATAAAATAAAATAAAATAATTGCGCCTAGATTAACAATAGAATCTAAAGATGGTCTAATATTAATCAATCCCTGGCAACGGCGCCAGAAACTTGATCCACGCAAAAAGAGATATAAAATGAGCGTGAATAAATACCGGCAAGTGTACCGGATCGGATCAAGTAATATAGTGAGAGAAGAGTGTCGAACCACGAAGATTGATTAAGTAATAGACCTATATCAATTTCTACTATTATTTAGGCAATGATATTTGATGAGAATCGAATGAATTATACTAAATGCGCAAAAAGAGAATTGTGTTTGAAAAAGTATGAATTGATGGTGGGAAATTAGAATCCACCCTAATTCTACTAATCATATTGCCTTCATGTTATAATAACTCATAGCTATATGGATTTTCACAAGAAATTAACAAAACCTTAATCCCTTTTCAAGTTTTAAAGTAACATTACCCCAATTTAATTTAATAGCTCCCGCTAATTAAAATCAATGGAGGATTCTAATTCACAATCATAAATTTCCCAATTATATGATTGCCTAATATCTTTAAAATAATTTCTCCTAATCCCTTAGTGAAAATTTTAATAAAAATATTGCATGAAACACTTAAGTCAATTTCTAATAAAATTCAATAACGCTGCTTCCGCATGAATTATTAAATCTTACTTAGGAATTCCTGATAAAACCTAAATTTCTCTTTCGAGTCATTTAAATTCCCATACATTGATTTCAATTAAAAAAAAAACAATTTATAGCAGGACTTCTTATATGAAAATTCCGTATATCTATATGTCCTATAACATGAATACAATGATCATTTTAGTTTGAATTATGGCTTCATCATGTTTCCCACAAGGATGAATTAGAACATTTTGATGTAGATTGCATTAAAACAATTGAAATAATTAGGTGCAATGGAATTCATATTGAATAATAAGAATAAACTAATAAATGGCATAAAAGAAAATAAAGTAAATGAAACAATTGCTATAATCTTCAAGAATTTATAGAACTTCAATCTTCCGAAATGATTCCTAGAATTTTTCAATTGAAAGAAAACTTCACCAAAATAACATTCTTTCTTCAAACTAAAATTTGGAATAACATGGAATGTAAAAGAATTAAAGAGAATATAAAATCCTAAAGTTCCTAAGAGAATTCTAATGATTCAAAAGATCAAAACAAGGATGCTCTCAAGGTTCACACAAGGGGTCTATTTATAGATCCAAAGAGGAGGAGGATAAGGCTGATCTGATGAGGAATTGAGTCAGTAAATTAATCAAGATAAGATTTTGGAGAGATTTTCGCAATGGATATCCGAGGAACAATGTAGGTCGGCTCAAGGCCGGCGGCTTTTAATGTAGGTTGGCTCAAGGCCGGCGGCTTTGATGTTTCTTTCTAGGCCGGTTTAATGTAGGCCGGCTCAAGGCCGGCGGCCTTCAATGCAATCCTTCACTTGTTCTTCAATTTTGTGAAAAACTCCTCCAATTAACTTGTAATTTACTTTTAGGTCCTCAAAACCTGAATTTTCACAATAAACACCATTTAAGTACCATTTCTTTATATTTTCTTATAATATTGAAATAAATTTAATATAAATCCAAAAGAAAATATAAGTATAATGTGATCTTATCGGCTCCCGTGTTGATTTACCAAGACGTACTAAGAGATGCACGACCATCTAACACGGATGTGTTACCTCCATGTTAAAATGAGAAGAACACGACCTCCCAACACGGTTGTGTTTCGATCGTGTTGAATCAAGAGAAACATGGCCTCCTAACACGACCATGTTTCGATTGTGTTGAAGCCAAATCTCACCGAAAGATACATGACCCTTAACACGATCGTGTACTAGCTCATGTTGAGTAACATGGCCTCTAACATGGCCGTGTTAAGTGATAGACATTATCATTATCTATCAAATTACCTTTTTATTTAACCAAGTTCCACACAACCGAGACAATGAATATAACCTTAGATAACCTAATAGATTAAGAGGAATTAGGAGAGATATATTATGTTTGGATTAGTACTAAGAATGATGTCCTGATGATTATACATATATAACCGAGACAATGAATATAACCTTAGATAACCTAATAGATTAAGAGGAATTAGGGGAGATATATTATGTTTGGATTAGTACTAAGAATGATGTCCTGATGATTATACATATATCAACTTAATGATAGGAATCATATACTTATAGGACCTATCACCAAAGCAAGAGCTAAAGGATTACCAAATTTGGCAATGAGGGTCCTCTTTGAACAATTAGACCCTAAGGATGCTTGTTTAGTATCTTCTTTCCCATTATATAATTGTTGTGCATTCCAGCAGGTACATTATATAATTGATCACTAAAGATCAATTATGGGTCATTCATGGACTTACATTAACCGGTCTAATAATTGTTTCATGGAAGTGAAGAACTGGCCACTTTGGAGGGTTTATTTGTAATTGTCCTTTTTTGCTAAAAACCAGTCACTTGTGGGTTTTAGTTGTAATTTTGTTTTGTTGATTTATCCCTAATTAGGGCAAGTATAAATACTTGCTAAGTAGGTTTTAGAAGGTACTTTTGAACACATATTTTGGCTGCCTATTCATGTGAAATGGTACTTCCTTTTTCACAAAATACTCTTATCAATTCTTCTATAGGATTGTGGTGAGTGGACTTAGATTTGTTGTGAGTGATATTAACAAATTAGAAGTTGATACTAATTCCAACTAGTGTGTAATATCCGGTAAGGAATTAGTTACTTTATGTTGTTCTTGATTCATGCCAACTAGGGTTCAATTTTCAAGCTTAGATTCACACCATTTGTTTTGGAAATTGGAATCAACTGTGTTATTTATTTGATTGGTTTTGGAATTCCAATTGAGTTCATTGTAATTGTGTATCCAATCAAAGTGGTTCTTGCAATTAGGGTTCATGTGGAAGTGGAATCACGCTAATTTGTGTTTAGTTGATTATCTAATTAGTTTTTGTGTGATTTTAATTGGCTACTAGGCACATCATAATCTTTGGTATCAAAGCAAGGGTTTTTGAGAAGGGATTACATGATTTCAATTGGGAATTAGGGTTCTTGAATTTCCATTTCTTAATTTAAGATTATTTGAATTGGAATTGAAGTAACTTAAGTGATTGTATTGTAATTTACCTTCATTGTTGCGGAATTGGAAGTAGAAATTTTAGACATGAACTTTCTAGTCTTCACCTTTACCGTGAGTTGCTTGTTTGAGGAGGAAGGGAATTGCATGTCTTGAGGGATTTCAGAATTAAAATTTACTTTCATTTCCAGATTTTGTTTTCAATTGCGTAGAGGATTTGGAAACAATTTGAAATTCAAAAGCAAACATTAAGTTGAAGGAGTTATTGTGTATTGTTAATCATAATACACTTTGACTATTTTAAATTGTTTACACTACCATTTGGAGAAGCATCATTAATTGTTTCCATTGTTGTTTGTTGTCGTAATTAGAAGTGTGTGTTGCACCATAGGTGAAGTGAGTATGTGCGGTTGAAGGGTGTTGCACCGTGGTGAAGAGAGTATGTGTGGTTGAAGGGTGTTGCACCGTGGTTAATTGTGTGTATGTGTGTGGTGTAGAAGTGTGTGTATTGTGGTTTAAAGAAGTGCTACACCGTGATTGTGTGTGTGTGTTGTGGAGTAAGTGTATATTGAAGTGTTAAGTGAGTGTGTGTTGAAGTGTGAAGAAAGTGTGTGTTAAAGTGTGAAGTGAGTATGTTTTGAAGTAATTATTGTGTATTACATTTGACGTGAAGTGTATTGCAACTGCTTTGAATTGTTTTTAGTGTTCCAATAAATCAATTCATCAACCATGTCAAATGTTATTATGAATGGAGGACTTGGCAATGAGGCCAATAATCAAGAGGGAGGTATTTGTATTTATCTATTAATGTACTGTGCCGAACTTTCACTTCGTTTCCTACCATTGATGATGAGTAGAGAGAAAACTTGTTTCACACCTCTTGTAGAGTACAAGGTAATCTATGTGCTATTATTATTGATGACGGTAGTTGTACTAATGTAATGGTTGCATCATTAGTATCGAAATTGAAACTTGTAACTACCCTACATCCAAAACCCTATAAATTTCCTTGGCTGAGTGAGCAAGGTAGTCTCCATGTTACCCCAAGGGCTAAGGTACCTTTCAGTATAGGGGATAAATATCATGATGAGATTTTATGTGACTTTTTCCTATGTATGTATCCCATATATTGCTTGGCAGGCCTTTGTTGTATGACATGAGGGTTTTGCATGATGGCTTTAGAAATACTTATGTGTTTCATAAAGAGGGTAAACGTATCATATTGAACCTAATGTCACTTTCAAAGGTTTAAGAGGTTCAGAGGTAGATCAGTAAACCTTCAGAGGTCTAAGAGGCTTCGAGACAGGTAAATAAAACTGGGAAAAAGAAGATCTTATTGATGGGATAGTATGAGTTAGAGGAGGCCATAATAGATGAGAGACCAGTATATTTGTTGTAGATAAGGTATGCCCTAGAGATGGAGGGGTGTCAGCATCTACCCCTAGTGGTATCTCAGGTATTGGATGAGTACAATGATCTTTTCATAGGTGAATTGCCAGAAAGTTTACCAACTTAGAGAGGTATAGAGCATGCCATTGACTTGCCTGGGTCAGTTTTACCAAACCGACTTGCATATCGCATGAATCCTGAAGAGGCTAAGGAATTGAAACATTAGGTGGATGATTTGGTAGAACGAGGTTTTGTTAGGGAGAATATTAGTCCTTATGCTGTTCTAACCCTTCTTGTCCCTAAGAAGGATGCTACTTGGAGGATGTGTATAGATAGCCGAGCAATCAACCAAATTACCATCAAATATAGGTATCCTATTCCTAGACTTGATGATATGTTAGATGAGCTATATGGTACATAAGTATTCTCCGAGGTGGACCTTAAAAGTGGATATCATCAAATTTAGATGAGAGAAGGAGACGAGTGGAAGATTGCTTTTAAAACACGCCATGGACTATATGAATGGATGGTTATGCCATTTGGTTTGAGTAATTCTCCTAGTACTTTTATGAGATTAATGAATCATGTAATGAAGGAGTTTCTAGTTAAATTTGTTGTTGTTTATTTTGATGACATTTTAATATACAACAAAAGCTTAGAAAATCATGTGGAGCATCTACAGGTAGTATTTTCAGTTTTGAGGATGCAGTAGTTGTTTGCAAATCTCTAGAAGTGTTCCTTTTACCAAACTGAGGTAACATTTTTGGGATTTATTATATCTGGTTCTGGTGTTAGAGTTGATGAGGAGAAAGTGAGGGCTATTAGAGAGTGGCCAACACCAAAATCAGTTGCTGAGGTAAGAAGTTTCCATGGACTAGCTTCATTCTATAGACGCTTTGTCTATAACTTCAATAGTATTGTCAGTCCTTTAATTGATTTGACCAAGAAAAATGTTCCTTTTATTTAGGGTGAGAAGACCTAAAAGAGTTTTGAGGAGATAAAGGTAAAACTTACTAGTGCTCCAGTATTGGCTTTACTTGATTTTGATAAGGTTTTTGAATTAGAATGTGATGCCTCTAGGATAGGAATTGGTGCTGTGTTGATGCAGGATAAGAGGCCTATTGCCTATTTTAGTGAAACGTTGAGTGGTGCAACTTTAAACTACTCAATATATGATAAGGAATTCTATTCCTTAGTGAGGGCATTGATGACATGGCAGCATTATCTCCTTCCAAAAGAATTCATTATCTATATAGATTATGAATCACTCAAACATTTCAGGGGTTAGCAAAATCTATCAAAATGCCAAGCCAAATGGATGGAGTTTCTAGAGAGTTTTGCATATGTGATTAAGTATAAGAAAGGTAACATGAATATTGTGGCTGATGCTTTATCATGTAGGACCTACCACTAGGGCCCGAGCTAAGGGCTTACAAATCTTCATTTTGAGAATCCTTCATGAGCAACCTAATATCGAGGATGTTAACTTAATTTCTTCATTTTCATCATATAATTGTTATGCATTCCGACAAATACATTTATTAGTCCTACAGAGTGCTAAATTACCTACACTTTTGAGTGAGTCGGGAACCTCATCAGGACTCATATTTAGTGACTTTGAAGACCCGACATGTTGAAGACTATTTTCATTTTTTTGTTATTTTCTTTGAACCATTTATGTTGTAAGTTTTTTTTTTGGGACATTTTTATTTGGTTGTAATGGTGTTTTTAGGACCGGCCACCCTAAAGTGTCATAGTTATAATTTTGTAGACATTTAAGGGAGCAAATATAAATACTTGCTTAAGTAGGATTTTTAGGAGCAATACACTTGAAAATTGTAGCAAAAATTTTCGTGAGAGATTAGGGTTTCCTAAGATTTCATAGGACTCTTATCAATTTCAATCCAATTGGAGTTGTGGCGAGTTTGCAACCTAGTGAATTGTGAGTTATATCAATTCCCTAAGTTGATTTCCTTTTCATCGCTAGTGTGTAATATCTAGGGTTGAGTAGGTTAGTTATTATTGTTCTGATTTTGGCGTCATTTGTGATCCCAAAATCCATTCATATTATGTTATCAAATTGATTGGTTTTTATATCATTATATTGCCTTCAATTTGCCTTATATTGTTTTGCGTGGGATTCCATTGCGTTAAAGAGGAGTTCACGGTTTATTTGTATGTGATATTGGTTGGGATTTCATTAGATGTTGAGTTAAGTTCTTGATTCTTTTGAGAAATATCATCGTTGTGGTTTTAATCTTCATTGATTTTCATAAATTGGATCACCTTCAAATTTTAGGGTTCACACCAATTTGTTCTAATTTGAACCGATTTTGATCTTGTGATTTGGAGTTACTCGATTGGTTTATTTGCATATGCTTAGAGCCACTTTTAAGCATATCATCGTTTGGTATCAGAGCTTGTAGTTGTGAGAAGGGGTTAATTGATTTTGAATTCGAAAACTAAGGATTGTTGAGTTAGCACCTTGATCTGAATTGTGAACTAGAGTTGAGTTATTTCATTGTGTTGTTGAAGTGCTATCATTGTTGTTAGTTGTAGTAGACTTGGTGTACTTGTAACATTCTTGGCTTCCTTGAGAATTAGTTGTGAGTGTGTAGTGTCCTTGAAGTGGACTGTGAAGAGTAAAGAGTGTTGATCCTTTGTGATCAAGTGGAGAAGAGTGAATGGTTGTGTTGCAATTTTTGAAATTTTTTTTTTTGAGGAGTAACATTTGTGATTTTCAAACTTGAATTTTCAGAATTAAGGTGTGAGTTAAGGAAGCAATTTGAATTTCAAAACACACATTAAGTGATTGAGTAATTGTGTGTTCATTTGAATTTGAAAGTGGCTCCTTACCATTTGTGGAATAAAGCAATTATTGAACTCAATTTGAATTTGAGTTGTCTTGATTGTTGAAAATTGCGGTTTGTTAACTTGTGTGGAAGTGGAAAAGTGTACCGTGACTTGAAGGTGTAAGTGTGTGGTGTTGTATTTTGTAAAGTTAGTGAAGAGTGTGTGTACATTTAGCGTGGTGTTGTGCGTGTTGTATAGAAAAGTGTTGCTAGTGGCGTGAATGGTGGTGGAACCGTGAGCAAGGGGAGTTGTGTATTTTTGTATGTGTTGAGTTGCTGCCTATTGTGAAATTAATTAGTGTGAAAGCAAAGCAAGAAAAGGAAAGTTGAGTAGTAGAATTTGAATTTAAACAAAACAATTAAAGTGTGAAAGTAATTGAACTCATTACTTAAACACTTGTGGTTGAATTTTATTCTTAACTACTTGAAAGTGATTGTGTGTACTTCATTTATGACTTGGTTGCTTGCTTGAACCGTAGAGTGTAGGGATACTATTGTATTGTTGGAATTAAACTGATAGGAATCAAAATCCGACAAGACTTATCATTAGGGCAAGAACTAAAGGATTTCGAATCTTGGCGATGAGGGCCCATTTTGAGCAAATTGACTCTGAAATTATTCGTTTACTAACCTTTTTTATCTTATTCATGCATTATATATTGCAACAGGCACACTTATCATATTTTATAGGGCGATGGACAAACTCACTCAGACTCAGCTTATGGGTTATCCATGGACCGACTTGAATCGGCAATGAGTTAAGCCGATAAATGCTATGGAAGAGCTCACATGATGAAGACTATTTCTTTTATGTTGTAATTGTTATTTGGACCATTTTATGTTGTAATTTTCTTTTGGAACACTTTCATTTTTATTGTAATTGTCATTTAGGACCAGCCACCTTAATAGTGGCATAGTTGTAATTTTGTGCATTTTCTAACCCTAAAGGGAGTAAGTATAAATACTTGCTTATAGTAGGGTTTGAGGGGCTAAAATTTTTTCAGATTTGAACCTCACCTTTCATGAGACAACTTAGGGTTTCCCTAGTTCAATTTCTCTTATCAATTTCAATTTCCAAGAGTTGAAATTGTGGCAAGTGTAACAAAAGGACAATTGTGAGTAATATCAATTCCTTCTTTGTTGTTTTTCCTTATCATCACTAATGTGTCATATCTAGGGTTGATTTGGATTTTCTTAGTTAGATTTTGATTACAATTGTGATCAAATATCATGTTATGAAATTGATTGTTTTAGTATTTGATATCATCATCAATATTAGAATCTATTGTGACGTGAATGGTGCTTACTGGGAGAGGATAAAATCACGGTTTTGGATTTGTTCTTCTTCATATAATTCACGTGGATTTCTCTTGTATTTGTTGTTATTTGGTGAGGTTTAACCTTTTTGGATTCTTGATTTCATCTTGGACCTTTGGTTTTCATCAAAATTCCAATAGGGTTCATGTAAAGTCCATTCCAATCGAACCGATTTATGTTAGAGAGTTGGGATTTGTTTCTTTGATTCATTTGCATGTGCTTGGGCTTGGTTTTGAGCACATCATTTTTTGGTATCAGAGCTATCATATTTGGATATTTAAGATTGATTCACATCTTAGTTGAAGAATCGGTCATAAACTTTGAGGATTTGACGCCATTGTTCATATGATTGAGAGTAGTTTGATTGACATTGTTTAACTGTCTTTCAAATTGGTTTTGTATGTGCTTAATCTTGGTTTTGAGCACATCATAAACACAATCATGTCAAGTGAAATGTTTCTTTCTACTAATGTCTTGCTCTAGACATTGACTAACTTTACTACTAAGGACGATGAACAAAGGGAAAATTTATTCCATACTTCTTATAGGGTACAAGGAAACCTATGTGTCCTTATAGTTGATGGGGTTAGTTGTACCAATGTGGTAGTAGCATCGTTAATATTGAAACTAAAACTTGTCCCTACTCCACATCTTAAGCCTTATAAATTACATTGGCTTAGTGATCAAGGAAGTTTGCATGTGACTTAAAGAGCTAGGGTACCTTTCAGTGTAGGGGATAAATACTGTGATGAAATTGAGTGTGATATTCTACCTATGTGTGTATCCCATATATTGCTTGGTAGGCCTTGGTTATATGATAGGAGGGTCTTACATGATGGCTTTAGGAATACTTATGTATTCTAGAAAGAGGGGAAATGCATTATTCTGAATTCGATGTTGCCTTCAAAGGGTTCAACAACAGATTCGTAGACCAACTGGGGTAAAAGGAGTTCTAGTGCAGACTAATAAATCTAGGGAGAAGAAGGCATTGTTGATGGGATAGGGTGAGTTGGAGAAAGTTATGGCAGAAGAGACTCTAGTATACTTGCTACAGTTGAGATATGCCCTAGGGGTGCAGGAACATCAGTCTCTACCCTTTACAGTATCTCAGGTATTAAATGAGTACAATGATGTTTTTATTGATGATTTGCCAGCAGGTTTACCACCTCTAAGAGGAATCGAGCATGCCATCGACCTCATGCCAGGGTCAGTATTACTAAATTGACCAACATGCCATATGAATCTCAAGGAGGCTAAAGAATTGAAACGTTAGGTAGATGAGTTGGTTGAGCGGGGATTTGTTAGGGAAAGTCTCAGTCCTTGTGCTGTTCCAGCCCTTCTTATTCCTAAGAAGGATGGTACTTGGAGAATGTGTATCGACAGTAGGACCATCAACAAAATCACCATCAAATACAGGTATCCTATTCTTACACTTGATGATATGTTGGATGAGTTGCATGGTGCACAAGTTTTCTCTAAGGTGGATCTTAAAAGCGGGTATCACTAAATTCGGATGAGAGAGGGAGATGAATGGAAAACCGCTTTTGAAACACGCCATAGACTATATGAGTAGATGGTCATGCCATTTGGCTTGAGTAATGCTCCTAGTACATTTATGAGATTGATGAATCATGTATTGAAGGAGTTTCTAGGTAAATTTCTTGTTGTTTATTTTGATGATATTCTGATATACAGCAAAAACCTAAAGCATCATGTGGAGCATCTTTAGGCAGTATTTTCAGTGTTGAGGGCACAATAGCTATTTGCAAATCTCCAGAAGTGTTCCTTTTACCAAACTAAGGTAACATTTTTGGGTTTTATTGTATCTAGCTCAAGTGTTAGGGTGGATGAGGAGAAAGTGAAAGCAATTAGGGAATGGCTAACACCTACCTCAGTCATTGAGGCAAGGAGTTTCCATGGACTAGCATCCTTTTATAGGCGCTTTGTCCATAATTTTAGTAGCATTATCAGTCCTTTCACAGAATTGACTAAGCAAAATGTTCCTTTCGTTTAGAGTGAAAGGGCCTAAAGGAGTTTTGAAGAGGTAAAAGAAAAACTTACTTATGCTCCATTATTGGTTTTACCTGATTTTGACAAAGTTTCTAAGCTAGAATGTGATGCTTCTAGGATTGGGATTGGTGTTTTATTAATGCAAGAAAAGAGACCTATAGTATATTTTAGTGAAAAGTTTAGTGGTGCAACTTTGAACTATTCTATTTATGATAAGGAATTTTATTCCTTAGTGAGGGCTCTAATGACGTAGCAGCATTATCTTCTTATAAGAGAATTTATCATTTATACAGATCATGAGTCATT